>JARJCN010000030.1:0-577809 GCA_029282135.1 Mycena belliarum
TTCTAGGGATTAACCGGTCAAGATTGCGAAGTTCGGCGTCGACGGCTCGGACAGCTCAGATAGCGCCCCCGCCTCACCCCATTCGAATCTTGCCCCCTCCTCCCCCGCATCGTCGCCGACATGCCGGCAGTACCCCCGTCGGAGCCTCCGGAGCTCCGGTTCCGGACCCGACCGCGGACGCCCGGATGTCCGCTATCGAGGCGAGCCTCGCGCGCTTGACCGCCCTGGTCACCAACCTACAACCCGCACCTGCTCCGGCCCCTGCGGCACCCGCTCCGGCCGCGAGTCCAGGCTTATTCCCGGAGTCCACCTCCTCGAACAAAACGGTCCTCCGACCGAACCCCCGTTCGTCTTCGACGGCGACCGGACCCAAGGCCGCGCGTTCCTGCACGCGGTCCGGACGTACATCCGGTTGGTTCCGGAAGGCTTCCGGGACGCCTACGGGGACCCCTCCGAAGACAAGGCCATCCGGTTCGCCATGTCCTTTATGGCGAAGGACGCGGCGCAGCGCTGGGCCGAACGCCAGAGCGCCAAGGAGCCCTTTCCCTTCGTCCTCTGGGAGGACTTCGACCGGGAGTTCCGGCTCCGGTTCATCGAGGAGAACGAGCAGGACCACGCCCTGCACAAGCTCGAGTCCCGTGCGTACCACATGGGCAACCGCGACATCTACCGGTACACCGACGACTTCGAGGACCTCGTCGACCTCGCCGGCTTCGAAGACCAGCTCATCAAGGTCACGAAGTACAGGACCGGACTCGATCCGGCGATCAACCTCGCCATCACCGGCTCGAGCGACCCTCCGCACCTCGAGGACTACCCCGGCTGGCGTCTCCGCGCGTACCGCCAGTACGAGTCGATCCAGCGCTCGAAGATCGGCTCGACCGGAACGCCCGGAAGGTCTGCGCACGCTCCGAACCGTGCCCGGATGATCCCGGTTTCCGTCCCGGCCGCTCCCTCCGCCCCTCAGAGGTTCGCAGCGCCTCCGGTCCCCGCTCCGGTTCCGATGGACGTCGACCGGACCCGCGCGCGCGCTGCCCCCCGCCGCGGTTGCTTCCGCTGCGGCGACCCGAACCACTTCGCCCGGGACTGCACCGTTCCGGTCGACATCCGCGCGGTCGACGTGCTGGATGAGGTGATCCGGCAGCTGGACGGCGAGCTGCTGGAGGAGCTGCTGGCTCGCGTCGCGTCGTCCGAGGCCGCTGCGCAGCATTCCGCTGCCACAGCTGCTCCTGGTCCGGAGGATTTTCCCCTCCGCGACGAGTGAGCAGTGCGCCCTCGTTCGCGTCCCCCAATCGTTTCGCCGTCCTGTGTAATGAGTCTGACAATATATCTCTTGCACCTTCCGAAACGATAGACGCACCCCCCAGCCCAAGCGCTCCTCCGGTCGCTCCGGTAGCTCCGGTTCCGGTCCCTCCGGTTCCGATCGCTCCGGACTCCGGAACCGCTCCGGTCCCCCCGGCAATCCCGCGTGCACCACGGAAGCCCTCCTGGGAGCGAAGGCTCCCGAAGCGCTACACCGTCGCGGCAATCCCGGCTCCCAACTCGCTGCACCTCCCGCTCGAGTTCATGTCCACCGATAGCGCTGCGAAGCTCTCGACCAACGGGCTCGTGGACTGTGGCGCGACTTCCGAATTCATCGACTCGGAGTACGTCGCTGCCAATCAGTTCCCGGTCCGACGCCTTTCGCAGCCGATCCCGGTCTTCAATGTAGACGGCAGCCCCAACGAGGCCGGCTACATCCGGGACATCGCGGACGTGGTTCTCACGTACAAGGGTCACAGCGAGCGTGTCCAACTCGCGGTCACGCGCCTCGGCAAGGAGAAGCTCATCCTCGGGTATTCCTGGCTCCGGAAGCACAACCCGGAGATCAACTGGGAAACCCGGGAGGTCAAGATGAGCCGCTGCCCCGCCGGTTGCGCTACGTGCACCACCGAGGCTCGTTCCGAGCGCCGTGCGGCTCGCTCCGCCGCGCAGTTGCTCAAGCGGCTACGCTCCGGTCCGGTTCCGGCGATCTGCGTCGTAGACGTGGAGGACCGATCGGACGAGGACGAGGATGACTCCGAAGACCCTCCGGGGCCTCCGGAGAATGACTCCGAAGACTCCGGTACCGAGGACGACGACTCCCAGATCGAGGAAGGGGACCGGATATTCTATACCCGGTTCACCCCTTCCGAAGACATCCGGGCCACCGGAACCGTTTCACAGCGGTTAGCGGAGGCGTTCGCCCGGAACTCCGCGCCCCCTCCGGACTCCATTCCGGAATGGGCCCGGGAGTTCGAGGACGTCTTCAACCGGGAGTCGTTCGACTCGTTACCGGAGCGCCGGACCTGGGACCACGCTATCGAACTCGTCCCGGATTCGAAGCCCGCGAACTGTAAGGTCTACCCGATCTCTCCCCTCGAGCAGCGCGAGCTCGACGCGTTTATCGAGGAGGGATTGGCGACCGGACGGATCCGGCCTTCCAAATCCCCGATGGCGTCCCCCGTCTTCTTCGTCAAAAAGAAGGACGGAGGCCTCCGGTTCGTCCAGGACTATCGCGCGCTCAATGCGATGACCGTGAAAAACCGGTACCCGCTCCCTTTGATCAACGATCTTATTAATCGATTGAAAGGAGCTCGGTACTTCACGAAGCTGGACGTCCGGTGGGGTTTCAACAACGTCCGGATCCGCGAAGGCGACGAGTGGAAAGCCGCGTTCCGGACTAACCGGGGACTCTTCGAGCCCTTGGTGATGTACTTCGGCCTGACCAACTCCCCCGCGACCTTCCAGACAATGATGAACGACATCTTCCAAGATCTCATCTTGTCCGGGGACGTCATGATATACCTCGACGACATCCTCATCGCCCATTCCGACCTCACGCGCCACCGGGAGATCGTCCGGGAGGTCCTCCGGCGGCTCCGGGAGCACAAGCTCTACTTGCGCCCGGAGAAGTGTGAGTTCGAGAAGTCGTCGATCGAATATCTCGGGGTGATCGTCTCTCACGACCACGTGGAGATGGATCCGGTCAAGGTCGCCGGAGTCGCCGCTTGGCCGGTCCCAGAGAACAAGACGGACGTGCTCCAGTTCGTCGGGTTCACGAACTTCTACCGGAGGTTCATCCGGGACTTCTCCGACATCGCCCGGCCCCTGTTCGACTTGTCGAAAAAGGGCACCGCGTGGCGTTGGAGCGAACCGGAGGCCACCGCTTTCCAGGCGCTGAAGGACGCGGTGACCACGGACCCCGTCCTGATCCTTCCGGACGAGGCCCGGCCGTACCGGCTCGAAGCGGACAGCTCCGATCGGGCTTCCGGCGCGGTTCTCTCTCAGGAGGGTCCGGACAGGGAAGTGGCATCCGGTAGCGTTCTACTCCAAGAGCTTGAGTCCGGTCCAGCGCAACTACGAGATCCACGACAAGGAGATGCTCGCGATCGTCCGCGCGCTCGAGGAGTGGCGACACTTCCTCGAGGGCTCGCAGCATCCGGTGGAGATCTGGACCGATCACAAGAACCTGGAGTACTTCCGGAAGTCGCAGAACCTCAACCGGAGGCAGGCGCGGTGGTCGCTGTACCTGTCCCGGTTCGACTTCACGCTGCACCACAAGCCCGGGCGCCTGATGGGGCGACCGGACGCGCTGTCGCGTCGCCCGGACCACGGAGCGGCTCCGGACAACCAGGACGTCACCCTCCTGTCTCCGGAGCTCTTCCATGTCCGCGCGATCGAAGGTGTAGTGGTGACCGGACCGGAACGTCCGGTGCTCCGGGACATCCGGGACGCGCTTGCGCGTGGTCCGGACCTCGAGGACCCCCTCGCTATCGCCGCGCGAGAGGCCCTCAACGTCCGGGGCTCCCGGTCGCTCCGGTCCGCGGAGTGGCGTGTGGACGACGGGCTGCTCTACTTCCGCGGCAAGATCGTGGTCCCCCGGGATCACGACCTCCGACGCCGGATCTTGGAGCAGCACCACGATACCCGTGTGGCGGGGCATGCCGGCCGCTTCAAGACGTTGGAGCTCGTCTCCCGGAACTACTGGTGGCCCCAGTTGTCCCGACACGTCGGCCGGTATGTCGCGACGTGCGACTTGTGTTGTCGCACGAAGGCGCTCCGGAAGCTTCCGGTCGGTGAGTTGCACCCGACGGAGGTTCCGGAAGAGCGCTGGAGCACGGTTTCGGTGGACTTCGTCGTCGAGCTTCCGGAAGCTCACGGGTACGACGCGGTGATGGTCGTCGTCGACGCGCTCGGGAAGCGTGCGCACTTTAACGAGTGCCACACGACCCTGGACGCCGTCGGAGCTGCGCGGTTGTACTACCGGAACGTGTGGAAGCTCCACGGGACCCCGGAGAAGTACATCTCCGACCGGGGTCCGCAGTTCATCGCGGAGTTCACCCGGGAGCTGTGGCGCCTCATCGGAGTCGCTCCGGCGACCTCCACGTCGTACCACCCGCAGACCGACGGTCAGACCGAGCGCGTTAACCAGGAGATGGAGCAGTTCATCCGGCTTTTCACTAACTACAAGCAGGATGACTGGGACGAGCTCCTTCCGGCCGCCGAATTCGCCTACAACAACCACATCCACTCGTCGACGCAGCAGGTCCCGTTCATGACCGACACCGGACGGCTCCCCCGGATGGGGTTCGAGCCGAACGGGCTGCGCTCGAAGGTGGAAGCGGTTAACGAATTCCGCGACCGGATCGCCTCCGGAGTTTCCGAAGCCCGGGCGGTGCTCGTCAAGGCTAAGGAGGAGTATAAGCGGTACTACGATCGCCGGCGCACTCCGGCGCCGGAGATTAAGGTAGGCGACCGGGTCTGGCTGGACGCCTCTGACATCCAGACCACTCGCCCTTCCGCTAAGTTCGCGCACCGCCGCTTGGGGCCCTTCCGGGTGCTCCAGGTCATCGGGCGGGGCGCGTACAAGCTCGAGCTCCCTCCCCGGCTTTCGCAGCTCCATCCGGTCTTTCCGGTCGTCAAGCTTGAATTGGCTCAGGACGACCCCTTCGAGGGTCGGACTGGCTATGACGAGCCTCCGCCGGTCCTCCGCGGTGCTCCGGACGCTCCGGACGCTCCGGGCGCCGCTCCGGACGAACCACCCGAGTGGGAAGTCGAGGCGATCGTGGACGCGAAGTACCGGTGGGGCTCGCTCTGGTATTTCGTGCAGTGGAAAGGTTATAATTCCTCTCATGATTCGTGGGTTAAACACTCCGACGTTTTCGCTCCGGAACTCGTCGCAGATTTCTACCGGAAGTACCCCGCCGCACCACGCGCCATCACGACCGCCACCTTCGACTCCCTCCCCTTCCGGGACCCCGACGTCCATGTCCGGACGATGCGTCGAGGCGCCGCATTCCAAGGGGGGGATGGTGTCAGGGGAGCCCCCGCTCCGGCCCCCGTTCCGGTTCCGGTTCCGGTTCCGGCTCCGGTCTCCGCTCCGGCCCCCGACCCCGCCTCCGCTCCGACCTCCGCCCCAGTCCCCGTTCCCTCCGTCGCTCCCCCCGTCGCTCCCTCCGCCCCCGCTCGCCCGCTCCCGCGACCCCGCCGGAACTCCGGTTCCGGATACCACGTGGCCTGTGACCGCGCACGGGACCTATGCGCGTCACTCCGGTTGCTCCGATCACCCCGCGCACGTGCTACTAGTCAGTAGGTATTTTAGGCGGCTCCGGGCGTGGGAATCCTCAGACGTTCTTCTCTTCGGATTCCCCACGCCAGGTGCGCTATACTTGTACTCAGTAGCACGGCCTGTCAATTAACCTTCGGATTCCCCACGCCAGGACCCTTGACTTCTCGGGCCGCTGATACGGGTCGGATCTGCCGACCCCTCGTCAGGTCGCTTTTTGCGATTTATCACTTAACCAGTACAACTGCTAGTACTTCGGTACTAGTACTGAGTACTTGGTACTTGAACCCTGTCCGGTGACATACAGTTAGAGTCAGAGCGGAGCTCCGAGCTGCTGATTGTGTATTGACCATGCCGGAGAAGCCGTATCATGTTTAGACAAGTACTTATGCTCTGGGTCCTACTAAACGGGGACTGTCACATTGCTTGCTAAGACCTCTGTGCGGTCATTAGTGAAGTACGAGTTCTTCCCAGGACTTGGACTACACTACGAAAGCTAGATACCATACCCAGGAGAATACCCACAAAAGCCTTGACAACTTTGGAGACCATGACTATACCCAAGGGACTGGATGGCCACAGTCCACTAGACAGGCATGAACCAAGTAGTAGGGTTCAAGGCCGCGACGCGCGGAGAAGTCCTTCAGAGTACTCTAGGAGTACTTGGGAACTATAGAGAGCAATAGACGCATGGATTGCTAGGAATGACAGTGATCGGCATAGTACTTGGCACGTCAAACGAGACATGTGACCAGTACGACGCGATCTGAGAAGTCAAACAAGGACAAAGGTTGTCCGACGAGAAGTCCACAGTACCTGTAGGAATGCCGAGAAGACCTCTGGAGAGGTCTGGCCCACACGAACTGAGTCGGACGGAGTCGAAACCAGTAGGCTAGGAGATTAGCAGACGAACCAACCCCGGAACATCGGTCAAAGCGGTCACCCGCTGCGGCAGCAGTTCTAGTGGAGCGGCAAAGCACGCCATCGGGCTTTACAAACCAAGCCGAAGTGCGGCATCCTCTACAAGTACTTGGCAAGTACTCGGGAGCACTAGACAGTGCTCTTGGCCTGGCCTAGAGTTTGCAAATATACCACAACGGGTCTCTGGAGTTCTCACGGCGCGAGGATCCGGACCAGACCGGCTCTCAACAGCCAATCATAGACGTTCCCGGGATCCGGACTTGTTTCATCTTATCTGTTTCACTCTGTCATCGTCGTCATTTCTATCTGTCATGTATTTCCCGGAAAACCTATAAAATAGCAAGTAGTAGCCGCAGTACAGGAGTTCATCCTTGCCCCCCAGATCGTGCCCACAGACTGCCTGCAGTCCAAAGTACTATCCCACGGCGTTGGTGTCCTCTGTAACTGAGCGGAGATTGTTTGTCAATAAAACATTATCTGTTGGTTTCATTAAGAACTTGACCTTGAGAGGTTGTTTCGCTTGAGGACTTGTGATCAGTAGTAAACTACTCAACTCACTTGTGAGACCCCGTAAATCCTTTGTCTATAGTGTCAAAGGTCGCACAGACAGTTCCCCGCTTTAGAAAGGGCTGTTGTGTAGGACTATTGATACAAGACCCCGTATAGCAGGCTTGTTGTAGTCAGCTCGTCGCAGACAGTTCCCCGTATAGAAAGGGCTGTTGTGATAGAGGGCCAGCATTGATACAAGACCCCGTATAGCAGGCTTGTTGTGCTCTGCCAGACCTCTAAGAACTCGTTGGATCTCTTAGAACACTACCATCTTTCACCCACCCCGTATACCGTTCCCCCGGTATCTGTGGAGAGAGTTCTAGTTTAGTTGTTCCACAACTACTGGAAGTACTTGGGAGTGCTCTAGAGAAGTCGCATTCGTGTGCAGGCCTTGTCCCAGACCGTTGATCGCGAGATTACATCTTACCTGTATATCTCAGGGTGACCCGAACTCATTGTTGGTACCGAGTATTGGTTG
This sequence comes from Mycena belliarum, assembly GCA_029282135.1. Lineage (NCBI taxonomy): Eukaryota > Fungi > Basidiomycota > Agaricomycetes > Agaricales > Mycenaceae > Mycena > Mycena belliarum. The sequence continues at coordinate 7,536 of JARJCN010000030.1, forward strand.
TGTGTTGTGTGTGTGTTGGTTGAGTTAGTTGTAGTGTGTTCACGCGCACTAGTTCTAGTCTTAGTCTTCGGCAGCCCATACTCAGGTGCACCGTTTCATCTGGAGCCCACCGCGAGGGTCCATTTGTTATTTCGCGAGTTGAGACAAAAGCCGATCACTTTGTGATTGCAAAAGATTTCTTTCAAAGAACCAGTTGGTTGGAGTTCTTCTACCTAGAAAACTTCATAGAGACCCCCTTCGTTGACAACCTGTCTTTTGGGCCAAAACCCAGACCTCAGACCGTTGACAAAAAGGCCCCAAAGCCGAGAACTTCTGATACGACGGAGTTCAACGTCCCAGGACCTAAAACCCGGAAAACGCAGAATTCGCAGAGTCCTGGTTACAGTGCTTTGAATCTTGCAGGACCTTCGAGACGCAGTACTACTACTTTCAGTGGTCGTGAGCAATCACAAGCCAGAGATCGTACTAGCACAAACTCCGAGTCCCAGACCCGTAGAGACCTTCCGGTTCACGGTGACAATAGTGTGACACCTCGTTCCACGAGCCCACCCGTTGTTCAAACACCACCTACGAGTCCCAGAGCTCTTGAAGAACTTCCGAGTACTTCAGGACAACCGCAGGCTAGCACTTCGAACTCGCAAGCCTTTAACAACCCGTCTATTCGAAACCCGATTACTACTGTTCAACCACAGTTAAATATGGTTATGGATAAGACGAAGTTGCCGGTTAATTTCGGCAGAAATGCCCTGTCTTTTGATGGAAAACAGCCGGAAGAACTAGAGAAGTTCCTCGAGACCGTTGAGGACATCTTTGGTGCTGCGCAAGCTACTTCCGATGAAGATAAAAAGCATATCGCTTTGCGGTACTGCACAGCCGAGACAAAACGAGAATGGGATGCATTTGAGACCAGCATGGATGGCTCGACTTGGGAGGAGTTCAAAAGCCAAATAATTGCGAACTACCCCGAGTGCAGAGAAAACCGTGAAGGCTCATTTGCGCTCCTGGAAAGATTGTGCAAGAAGCACCGACGGGATCCCGTTGGGGACGATCAGTCCTTGTACATGAGATTCCAACGGCAGTTCAGGGCAGAAGCACTTAAACTACTTCACCCGAACAATCGTATCTCGAACAGAGAACTTGTAACAAAGTTCTTTGATTGTTGTGACCCAGAACTTGTGAACCAAGTTAGAAGTCGTTTGCGGATAACTTCCACGGCGGACCTTCCTTCACGTGTCGCGTTGAAGGAGGCGACTGCTGCAGACAAAGCCGGCACGGCAACAGCTTCTCAAAAAGAGCTGATTTCCCGCCTGACTAGTTGGAAGAGTAACCGGGACGACAAGTTCTACTGGACAGATGTTCTAGAGATCTCACACGAAATTGTCGAGGAAGAGGCCGTGTCTTTTTACAACACGGAACGGGCCGAGGCGAAAGCCCGTAAGAGCCAGAAACCTGCAGTGCTTTTACAGTCGCAGGAAGAGAGAACTAAGCCTAGACTCGAGGAGTCTTTTAAGGATCAGTTGGAGTCCGCAATCGCAACAGCGATGGACAAAGTTGAAGTCAAAAATCATCAGAAGTGGATGGAACATCAGACTGTCTTGGACGAACTTCGAGCTGGGAGATCTCAGACTCCGGAGCCAGTCGCAAAGACATGGGATAGTCCTAATCGTCCTACTTCCGGTGGTATGCGACCTCCTACCAACCGAGACTGCTTCTACTGTGGTGTCTACGGGCATTTCATCGGCGACTGCCAAAAGCGTCATTCTGACATTGACAATGGCATAATAAAAGTCGTTGAAGGGAGGACCACGTTCTTTGATGGTAGACCTATTCCTAGGGAACCTAAGAACAAGACCCAGCAGCAGAAGGCAATCGAGTACAAGAGTAGGCAAAGTGTCAATAAGACCTTCCTGGCGTACGACTTGACCGAGCAGTTCTACATCGGCGAAGAAAATACCCCTGCCTATGACTCCTTGGCAGATGAGATGCGCACATTGCGGGCAGAGAAGACTCTCTTGCGAGAGGCGTTACTACAGAACCAAATGGGAGGAAGTCAAAGTACTTCCATGGTTTCGAGTAATGCTCAGGCCTCGAGAGGTCAGCCGGAGATCTACTCTGACCGATACAAAAAGATGGCGCAGTTCATCGAGACACATTGGGATGAGAACAATGAAGTTTTCGTCTCAACCAGGAGAAAGGCACCGGCAGATTTGGAAGACGATGAGGGTTTTTGAGTAGTTCGAGGAAGGGGGCCGACAACCAAAAGGTTGGGCGCAGAAAACCCCCGGAGAACGCACCAAAGAAGCCTGTACCTGTTGTAGAAATAACGAGACCAGCCCGAACAGTGGCTGCAAGTAGAGCGATCAGGGCTTTAGAAGTTGAACAGCCAAGACCTGAGAAGGCTATAATATCCAGACCTGAGAAGGCTATAATATCTAGACCTACGCCAAGGGCAACGGTTGAAGAGGTAGAGGACTCTGAAGACGAGAGGGACATGTCACTAGTAAAGAAAAAGGTGTCCTTCGAACTTCCTTGGGACAGTGTTGAACCAGTCCGAGAAGTTGTCCGAGAGCCTGTACTTCCTCGCAAGCCTACAGAGCATAGACCAGGGACTCCGCCTGCGACGAAAGCCGCACAGGAAAAACTCCAGTCCTTGTTAGATGAAACAGCGGCAACCCAGAGAAATCTGGACCGTTTAATGCAAACAAGACTAGAGGTCTCAGTCGAAGATCTGTTAGGGACTTCTCCTTCCTTTCGCAAGGGACTGAAGTCGTTGGCAACCAAGTCCAGAGGAACCTATTCTAAGAAGGAGTTAGGAGAGATCTTACTGGCACAGAACGTAGAACTCGAGGGACGAGATGAGGTCAGAGAGAAGTCTGAAGACAGCCGGGGACCCGCAAGGGAATTCCAGCAGCCTATGAGAAGACTTCCTGAAGACGCTATCTCAGTAATGGACTTGCCATTTGACTCGTTTGTGACTATCCTGTCGCAGAGCGTTGGTGACCTTCCGGAGGGAGCAGTAATTGTCGGGGATCCTGTTGTACAGTACCTCGATAGTCTCTCCCCTGGAGAAGAACCAAAGGCTATCTATGCTGCCATGAGCTCGGCTGCGCTGCGATGCGTATACCCGATAGTGAATGGTGAAGGATCAGTAGAAGCGATAAATGACGGTGGTTCTCAGATTGTCTCCATGTCATCTGATGAAGCTTCCCGAAGGGCAGTCTCTTACGACCCGAGAATTCAGATCCACATGCAGAGTGCGCATGGTGAAGTCGCAAAGACTTTAGGACTAGGACGGAATGTTCCATTCCGGTTTGAGAACCTGACGGTGTACTTACAAGTACATATCGTCCGTAACGCGCCGTATAATGTACTATTGGGGAGACCTTTTGAGATCCTGACCGAAAGCGTTGTCAGGAACTCGAAAGATGGAGGTCAGACAATTACATTGACTGATCCCAACTCTGGAGAGCAGGTCACAATACCTACTCGTCCCAGAGGTTTCGTCCATCAGGCAAAACCACCACGTGATACGAGCACTAGCCTACCTGATGAGTCAAGGCAGGATTTTTGAGTCTATTCGATGAACTCGACGGCGGGGGAGAATTGATGACTGCTTGGGACTACGATGAGAAGGGACAGCTACAGTGCATAGGTTATGGCAAGCCGAGGCAAGGGAATGTGACGACCACAGAGGACAGGAGAGAAGCCTACCTCTGTGCAGCGCAGAGCTACTTTACTGAGGACGAGAGTGCTTCGCAACTTCTGAACGAGTATATGGGAAACCAAAGTACTCCAAAGAACTGTGAAATCTTTACGTTCGATGAAGTAGATCCGGGGGCCGTGCCGAGGAAATCGAACCGTGAGAATAAACCGGGGATTTCCGGCAGGACAACTCGCAACGTAAGTTCACTCTTACAGCGAGCTGGCCTAGGACTCGGAGACAGTAGTAATGTGAGGAACGGGGAAGTCCCGGTTATACCAGAAGTACCTCGAGAGGAGTTGCATCCAGCAGCGGTACTCGTAGGGAAGAAGTATAAACCAGTGGACAAAAAGATCAAGCCAGTGTTGACCACGTTACCCTCGAAGTTCAGGATTGAACGGAGGATTACGGGGGATCCACTGCAGAATATGCCGAAGTTGAGTGCTACTCCTAACGAGTTTGTGCCGACTGGTAGGTATACAGAGGAGCGGCGTGATGCAATTGATGCAATACACGATGATGGTCTACTCGAACCAGAAGAGCGAAAATTTATGCACTACTTTATGATGGAGCATGAGAAGAGCTTTGCCTGGGAAGACAGCGAGCGAGGACAACTCAAGCACGAGTTCTTTCCGCCGGTGGAAATGCCTGTAATACCTCACACTCCATGGGTGTGTTCACAGATCCCAATTCCACCGGGGCACTTCGACGAGTTCTGTAAGAACATTAAGACGAAGTTGGATGCTGGTGTATATGAGTCCTCGAACTCGTCCTACAGGTCGCCGATTTTTGCGGTGATCAAGAAGGATGGGAAGTCGCTGCGGATCGTGCACGCGTTAGAGTGTTTGAATGAAGTTACGATTCAACACTCTGGCGTGACGCCCGCAACAGAAGCACTTGCCGAGCACTTTGCAGGCAGGTCTTGTGGGGCAGCACTAGACATGTTCGTTGGTTACGACAACCGAGATCTTGCAGAGACCTCGAGAGACTACACTACGTTCCAAACTCCTTATGGCGCTCTGCGCTTGGTAAAACTACCAATGGGGTGGACGAACTCGGTACCTATATTCCATGACGATGTTACATACATCCTTCAGGACGAAATACCGCATGTGTGTTGGCCGTACATCGATGACTGTCCAGTCCGAGGACCTGAGACGAGGTATGAGACGCCGGACGGAGATTACGAGAGGATTGCGGAGAACCCTGGCATTAGACGATTCGTCTGGGAACACTTTCAGAACTTGAACAGAGTTGTCAGTCGTATGATCTATGCAGGGGGAACTTTCTCTGGTAAAAAGGCCATATTGTGCAAAGGGACCTTCGCTGTAGTGGGTCATATCTGCACATATGAAGGAAGAATTGCGGACCCCGATCGCATTAAAGTCATCAACAACTGGGGGAAACTGGCGAATTTTTCGCAAGTGAAGTCCTACTTAGGAACAGTTGGGGTGCTGCGTTCGTTTATAAAGAACTATGCGAAAATCTTAGAACCTATAAACGACCTCACCAGGAAAGATGTACCGTTTGTGTGGGGAGATGCACAGGACAAAGCTCAGGCAGATGTGCGAGAGGCGTTGAAGGATTGTCCAGCACTGAGACCAATCAATTATGCTTGGGACTCAGATGTCTGCATCCAAGTGGACACTTCTTGGAGGGCAGTCGGGATTATTATCTATCAGGTAGATCCAGACGACCCTACCAAAAAGTACTACGCCCGTTTCGCGTCCATCACCTTGAACGAGAGAGAAGCGAACTACTCTCAACCAAAACGGGAGTTGTTTGGCTTGATGAGAGCACTAGAAGCCATGTACTATTGGATCTTTGGTGTTAGGAAGCTAGTAGTCGAGACCGACGCATTGTACATAAAGGGGATGCTGAAGAACCCAGGAATGGGTCCTAATGCTACTATAAACAGATGGATTGAAAAGATCTTGATGTTCCACTTTAAGTTGAAACATGTGCCAGGAGCTACTTTCGCTCCGGACGGACTCTCTCGTAGAGATCCTCACCCGGGAGACGAAGTATTTCCGAGCTCGGAGGAAGGCTGGGATATAAACGAGCCGCCTTTGGACCACGAGGACGTTGACACTGGGGGCAATGGGCAATATACGGGGCTGTTATATTGTAAGTATATCCTAAGTATTTTACAAATATACCCCAGATATACTTGCAATATACAGGCTTGGTATATACTCAGTATATTTCAAATATCCCAAGAATATCCTCACAATATACGGGGCCCGGATATAGTCCGTATATTCGCTAATATCCGGGCCATATACTTGCAATATACGGAGGTCTGATGGCTACCATATATGGACTCCGTATATTGCAAGTATATTGTAACCAAACAAGCTAAAAAAAGATGCCAACAGTTACCTCAAAAGGCAATAACCTTGGGCCCATTCTAGCTAAAGAGCTCTTCATTGTACTCCTTTGTCAGCTGGAAAGCCAATGTCTACAATCTTCTTTCCAAATCAGCACTTCAGCCATGTGACTGGAGTTCTGGTCTTCTGTATCTTGAATCTCACCTAAACAGTTTCTAAGTTTCCTTTCAAACCTATCTGAGAGACTCCCCTCAGCCAGAGCTTCAATTTGAGCCTACTATTATCCATATTGAAGCAAAACTAGAGAAATTGGATGATCTCTAACTTGTCATGTGATTTCCCACTGAACGGCTGGTAGAAAAAGTCTGAAAGTACTTGGGGAACTACTACTCAATGGGATCTATTGATGTACAAGATATTATATTTTTCAAAGAAGTTCTGGCTCTTGTTAATGGTTTTGGCTGTATCCTATACTGAGTCTAAGAGTGATGCAATCACGGAGCTCCGCTTCCGATCACGTGACCGGAATGCGCACATTCCGGTCATGCACAGTCTGGTCATGTGACTCTTTTTGAAATAAAATAATTATAATAAAATAATCCCTGAAATTGTAAGTTCAATCCTCACAGGAGGTATTCTTTTGGGAAGTATCTGTGTATATGCTGGAAGGCACAAGCAGGGAAAAGTATGTGTATTGGGGTGTGTTTCAATTAAACTTACCTGTTGTGTGAGAAGGCAAGGATGAGACAAGCAGCTAATCAGAACCATTTTTGATTTTCAGTTTTCTTTTAATAAGAAAATTGAGACTGGTGTTTTGGAAATTTGGAGGCTTACCTTGATGCCTCATCTTCAAAATATCTCTTGCCGTTTCTTGGAGCTAAAACTTGGAAGTATAGAACAAATAAATCCACAGAAAGTAAGTATGCAAAAAAAAAAAGCTGCTAAAGCAGTCTGTCCCAAGATGCTCGCTGCCAAAGCAAGTATGGTGGAGTGTGAAAATGCAAGCTGCTGCTAAAGCGGCTGGCCTCCAACCTGGCCGCTGCCAAAGCGGGCAAATTGAAATAGCATAATGGTCAGCCACTGCCAAAGTGGCTGACCCTCCAATTTATCTGCTGCCAAAGCAGATGAATTGGAGAATAACATAAAGGTAGGCTGCTGCCAAAGCTGCCAACCTTCAATCTGCCCCACTGCCAAAGCAGGCAGATTGAGAAGAAAAACGGGGAACAAGAAGATGGGTTGTGGTTAGAGGAGAAGTGCATAGGACATCATCATGGATTTAGAAGACCAGAATCACAGTCACATGGCTGGAAGCACTAATTAGAGGAGGTAATTGTGGGCCAGATTTTCCAGCTGACAAAGAAGCATACTATAATGAGAGACCTTGGCTTAAGTGGGGCCAACTTTATTGACTTTTGAGGCAAGTGTTGGCATCTTTTTTTAGCTTGTTTGGTTGCAATATACTTGCAATATACGGAGTCCATATATGGTAGCCATCAGACCTCTGTATATTGCAAGTATATGGCCCGGATATTAGCTAATATATGGACTATATCCAGGCCCCGTATATTGTGAGGATATTCTTGGGATATTTGATATATACTGAGTATATACCAAGCCTGTATATTGCAAGTATATCTGGGGTATATTTGTAAAATACTTAGGATATACTTACAATATAACAGTCCCGTATATTGCCCATTGCCCCCAGTGTGATGAAACCGGGCCTCAGCCATTGGACTTCGAGGACTTTAAGCACACGATTGATACGAGGGGCGGTTACATTCAAACCGAAAAGCTTGCAATTGATGTCAACCAGTTTTGGCAGGAAACCCAGGATGCGTATTTAACAGAGTCTCTGATCTGTACGCACCGGAATGCAGCTTATGAGGTCGCTGGAGAGGTAGTCCCACAGTATGTGCAGTCGACGGAACCTTTGATTCCAGACTTGGAGTTGAAGTGGAATCCTGAGAAACGCGAGCCCTATGTGGAAACCCACAGGACGGACAGCGCGAAGAAGCAGGATGAGCGACTGATAGTACTCAAGGAATGGTTGGAGAATACTCTGATCAGGCCTAGAGGAATATCAGAGAAGAATATGAGAACTTGGATGAGGTGGGCCTCACACTTCTTTTTGAAAGAGGGGAGGTTGTATAGAAAGTCGCTAGGACCAGCCTCGCAGCTAGTAGTTGACAAAGAACATCGCATGTACATGCTCAGGGCGTCTCACGACAGCCTGGGACATCGTGGGTTCTTTGCGACTAAAGAACTGATAGGACTTCGGTTTTGGTGGCCAGAGTACGAAAGAGATGTCAGTTGGTATGTTCGGACTTGCCAGTTATGCCAAGAACGACAGAAAACCTTGCTGCGCATACCTCCGGTAGTTACGCATACACCCAGCGTCTTCCAAGTAATCCATACCGATGTGATGATGATGGGAGAAGTCAGTAATGGGCACGACAAAGCAGTTGCGGCACGAGATTCGTTGACCAGCTGGATTGAGGGTCGACCATTGAAGTCTGACACGGCAAAAGCCCTTGGAATGTTCCTACTAGAAGACATTATATGTCGGTGGGGTTGTCCGTCGCAGATTATTACGGACAATGCGAAGCAGTTCAAGGCAGCAGTAGAATGGTTGAAGGAGAAGTACGGCATTCCGAATATTCAGATTTCGCCGTACAACTCTCAGGCCAATGGCAAAGTGGAAAATGGTCATTTTGGCACTAGGCAAATCCTATTCAAGGCGACAGGAGGGAACACTAAAAAGTGGTACTACTTCTGGCCGCAGTACTTGTGGGCAGAGAGAATCACAGTCCGGAAAGGACTTGGGTGTTCTCCGTTCTTCATGGCGACAGGAGTACATCCAGTACTTCCGTTGGACATCGAAGAAGCCACCTGGTTGGTAGAGATGCCTGGCAGAGTTCTTACGGACTCTGAGCTGATTGGTTTACGCGCCCAGGCGCTGGCCAAACATGCTAGTCACATTGAACTAATGAGATCACGAGTAGATCACGCAAAACGAGTTGCGGTGAGAAAGTACGAGAGATATCACGAACATACGATTGTGAACTACGACTTCAAACCTGGAAGATTGGTACTAGTCAGGAATACTCGTGTAGAGAAGTCCTTGGACTCGAAGATGGAAGCGCGTTACTTGGGTCCTATGATTGTAATCAGAAGAACTCAGGGAGGTGCCTATCTAATCGCTGAAATGAATGGAGCCATGCTACATGACCGCATAGCAGCCTTCAGGGTTATACCCTACGAAGCGCGCCATAGCGTAGCCATCCCGCATGACATCCATAAATTGATCGATATGAGTCCGGAGGCTCTCGCCGAACTAGTCCGAGACTTGCCGAAACGCAATAAACCTTACGTTGGACCAGACCTACAGTTTGGAAAGATGAAGTTGCGTACGGTGCCAGAGGACTTTGAGGAATCAGAGTCCTCGGATGAAGAAGAAGTTCGGGATCAAGATGAAGTTCAACCGTGGGAATCGGACTCTGACAAGGAGTACGAAGGCCCGAGACGGTCGAAGCGTACCAACAAGTAGCCTACTTCCTAACTGAAGAACGGGATGAGCGTGAACAATAATCATTGACATGCTACTACTATATAGGACGCGGGCAGAACGAGAGTGATAAAAATGTGCAGTTGAGGCACGGATAGGGCGCTGTTGAAGCGCCAGAGAGAGAGAAAGTTCTTAAGGAGCGTGTTTAGACCTCGAGAGAAGTCTGCGAGAGAACTTTAGACTAGTAGATAGGAAGAGCGTAAAAAGGACTCACCTGGCGTTTGGCCGGAGCGGGGCGATAGTCTTCATCATTCATGACGGCCTCGTACTCGTAGCGGAGATCCTTGTGCGCAGTGATGAAGTTATCGCGCAACTGGAGAAAGTGGCGAATGCGATGGTTGCACTTCTGGATCTCGTTCTGGAGCTCGTCGTCGCGTTGTGTAAACAACGACATCGGGTCCGACGCCTTCAAGAAGAGCTTGGTGAGAGCCTTAGCTGTAAGGATAACTTCGGTGTGGACGACAGGACTGTCGGAGTGCACCGTGGGCCCAGCGCTGACTATAAAACACGACCACTTTCAGTGGGAGAGCAATAGAAGCGAAAGGGATAGGACGCACAAAGACCATCCTCGTGGTCCGAGAGATAACCATAGAGGCTACGAGGCCGCTTGCGATTATCGGAGTGGGACTTTCTATCGTACTTGACGGCCTTCTTATAGGCGTTGGAACGGAGGTCAAGCGATGGAACGGACTCGTAAGGAAGTCGTACCGCTTCAGAGCGCGCAGCCATCTATGAAGGAGAGCGTATGAGTACAGAGAAGTCAGGAGAAGTATGGAGACGTACTTTTTCTTTCTTCCTGGCCTCGGAGATCTCAGGCGAGGGTTCGAGAGAACTACCGACAGAGGCCTCGGCCGAGGCCTTCGCTTTGGCAACCGCATCGGCACCCTTGGAGACCTTGTTGAAGTTAAGGTTCGGGGGGAGAGGCTGAGCAGGGATACTGCCGAAGAGGAAGGAACCGACCGTTGGGGCTATCTGAAGAGAGAAAAGTTTATGGATCATCTCCAAATACTCAGCGACAGGAGTAAGCTCTACCTTGTTAGCTGGGGTTTGCGGATCGACGTCCATGGACGTACTCATCTCCTCGATGTCGGAGTTGTCCTCGTCCCCAGGAAGAGCAGTAGACGACTCCTAAGACGTACCCCAAGTTAATTCAGGACAGGAGAGGAGAACTATAAGGGCGCACTTGTTTTTTGCGCGCCTGGTCCTTCTTCTTTTCCGCGCGAAGCAGACGCTTCTTCTCAACGTTCTTGATCAGAGAAGAGCTGAGGAGTAGCGCCTGGTCGTGGTGAAACTTGGAGGGGACATAGGTCGGGAAGTCCAAGACGAGTCGAGCGACGGCGCCGATAACACTCTGGACGTCTTCCCTGGCCTCAGCGCGACTGCTGATGCCACCAGCAAAGGGGAGAGCGTTCGCCTAGACCAGGCGAGACAAGTAATCAGGACATGCGAGAAGTACTTGGACAGAGTACTCACCGCGTCCTTGAGAGCTTGCTCGGCGATGTGGATCTTAACGACGGAACTGACAGGAGTGTCAAGGATGTTCTTGAGGTCGGTGGTCGAGGAGTGGAGCTGGACGCAGACCGTGTCGAGAGCGGGGAAGGGAGCCATGAGTCGACAAGTGGTTCTGAAGTTCCTCAGTCGACCGACGAGGTTTAAGAACCTAAAGTCGGGGACGATGTCCGCCATGACGGAGTCCTAGGGAGAACTTTGAAGAAGTCTCATGTGGCGACGAAACATACCTCTGTGCCAAGTCCACGTCGTTCCAACCAATAAAAAGTAGTCGCTGTGTAAGCGTCGAATTTTTAGTGGGGGGGAGAGGGTGGATAGCCACGGAACACATGTCGAGCCATGTGGACTTTGTAGAACGTTGTCTAGGGGCCATACGAGCTTTTTCGGATATACTATCCGGAAGTGCTAAATATGGGCCGGAAAGACTTGGCCAAATAGTTGATCGGTGTCATATCGGCAAACTGAACTGATCGTTTAGTAACCGAGCCTGTCAGACGTCATGAGAAGCGTGTCAAAACGCAGATCATAGAACACTGATGAGGTCTAGACTACTAGGAACGTCCGTCAAAGACCTACCAAGATGTACTCAGAACTAGTCAAAAGTTCTCAGGACAAGTCTAGAATGATAAAAGTAGTTGATTTCAAGTCAAGACGAGTACAGGCTACTTGTTGACAGTCATCTGCAACCGAGGACAGGACTATTTGGGAATGCGAAGTGGAAACCGGAACACAAGTTGTCCCGACTACCACCAAGATGGGGGATTCGTGTGGAATTTCAATCGGAAACACCAAACTGAGTAGTCTCAGTTCGTCCAAGTAATTGGTAGAGCTGGACTGGTTCAGGGCTAGGGACGATGAACTTTTGGAATTTATTCCTAAGTCTCGAGTTTCGCGGTCACGTGCCGAAATCACACGGTTCAACCTATAGACCAAAGTCGGTAGTGTCTTACACTTAGTTCGAGAACTTAAGAGAACTTAAAGAGTACTTCAAAGTACTACGGGGGACTCGTTCAAAGGACACAAGAAAGCACGATAGATTTGGTTAGGAGAAGTCAAATCCTACTACAGTTTCTGCTATACTACGAAAGATCAAGTATCTGAGTAGTATAAGTATAACAGAAAAGGGGATGTTGACTATGAGACAAGGCAGTATAGAAAGCATTGCGACGGATTTGCGATAGTTTGATATATTTAAGTCCAAGAAAAAGCGCTCTCGCGCGCGCACTATGACCGGCAGTCCGAGTTCCCTACGCAGCAGATGCCGCTTCCCCAGTCCCAGCGGACTCCCCAGTTCCAGCGGACTCCTCGACAGAAGACGGCGCCGACTGCCCCACGGGTGGTTTGGGCAACGAGGGAGGCCTCGCGGCATCGGACGGCGGCTTGGGCGAAGGCGAAGGCGCCGGTACAGCAGACGCAGCCAGGGGCGAAGGCCCAAGAGAAGATGGCGGCGGTCCAGCGTAGTACTGCGCCGGTGACCCAGGACCATACGAACCAGGGGGTAGATACCCCGGGTAGTATGGATACCCAGGGTGAGGGAATGGCGGCGGAGGACCGTACGCGGGCGGCTGCAGAGGCGCTCGACCCGCCCAGCCACTAGGACCAGGTGTCGAGGGCGCAGGGCGAGGCGGACGGAAAACCGTCACCGACGGCGGCACGGGACGCGCAGCGATGGTCGAAGGCCGGTTGGGAGTGGAAGGCTCCGGGGCGTCCAGCGAAGACAAAGGTGGAGTCTTCGGGGGCGCAGGGACAGCGCTGGCGAGTGCTCTGAAGAGCTCGGGATCGCTGTCGGCGGTCAGGGGCGCTCCTGGCCCAACCTCGAGGTTGCGGGGTGCGGCGCGTGCTGGAAGAGCCGGCGAGTAGTCCTGGGGTCCCGTAAGGAACTCCTGGAAGCCGGGAGAGTCGATCCAGTCGGATGAGGTTGCAGGCGGGGGGTACGTCTTGCAAAAAGGGTCGATCTCGTATTGTTCCGCATCCGCTGGGGCAGCTCGCTCGTGGACAACTGGGCGCGGACGAAACTCTTGATTGAGTTGTTGACGGGTCAGCTTGAGGCGAGCGATGATGGTCCGAAGGGTGACGAGGTCTTGAGGATCCTCGAAATAGAGGAAGAAGTCCTCATGAGAGATTTCGGCCCCGGTTTGGATGAGTTCCCAGGCCAAGTGACGAAGGGCCTCGTTGAAGCCGTGGAAGGCGTGAGTAGTGAGCGCGCGGAATAAATCAACTTGGCGCCGGGCCTGGAGGATGGCGGCCAGGCGAGCAATGAGAGCTAAGGGGAGTAAACGGGTTAATAAGGTGGTAAAAGAAAGTATGTGAAACGTACCGGAACTGCCGCCCGCTGTGAACTTCTCGGCGCGCTCTTGAAGTAGCATGCGTTGGACCCCGGTGGCCTCGTGAGAGCACTTGATGTCTCGCTTCGCGCAAGGAAGGCAGGCGACGCCGGGCCCGCGTTCGAAGCACTGCTCGTTGAAGCTGTGGCACTCGGTGCAAGGGAACAGTGCCTAAGAAAGAAGGACGTCCTAGTGAGAACTAGAACGAGAAACAGGGATACGACGTACCGCGTCGTAGTGCCCGAAAGGAAGGGCGGCGCCAACGTGCTGGCGCGGGACAACCAGGGGAGTACTCTCGGGTTTGCCTAACGTGTCTAAAAAAGCACGAGGTGAGCACATGAAGTTGAATAGAGAGGAAAGGACCTACCGAGCTCAGCCTCGGTCGAGGCGTCAGCGGGATTCGCAGGTTCAGAACGGGTCGTAGGGGTTGGGGATGGTTCCCTGGACTCCTCCTTCTGTTTGCCTTTCGACTTCCTGCGGGCGACTTTGGGCTCCTCGGGTGGTTCCTCCTCGTCCTGATCCATGGGGTCCTGGTCCGCGTCATGATCTGTGTCGCGTTCCGCATCCTCGTCTTGGTCCTGGTCGTCGTCCGGGTCCTGTCTGGGCTCATCCTCAGATTCGACGTCGACGATGTCGGGTGGGAGCGCGGGAAGCGAAGAGCGAGGTGGGCCTTTGGTGACCTTGGGAGTTGGCAAAGGACGAGTAGGCCTGGAGGTCGACGGCGTGGAGGGAGTTGGAACCTCCACCCGGACGAGGGACTTGTTAGGGTGAGCCCGTCGAGGAGGACCCCTAGGAACGTTCTGGAACGGAGTTAGTAAGTACTAAAAAGGAGTACTTAAGGAAAAGTACTCGGGAGTACTTACTGTGCGCGAAGCAGAGCCACTTGAGGACTGCTGGAAAGCGGTCTCAAGCTTGACTCGCTTGGTGGAAGGGACCGGTGACGAGGAGATGCGAGAGCGTTCGTCCATGGCCGGCAGCAGCGGAAGTCGCGTAGTGGAACGCGGGGGAGGGATCTTGAACAACGCTGTCGGGACAGGGACCTGGAAACAGGTTCGGTCAGTATAAGGACTACCCGCCCCGTCAGATAGTCGAGAACACTCACCCGGCTGGACGAGCACTCGGGCGCCAAATCCTGCATGTCGAGGTAAAGCTCACGGAATGCGTAGGGTTTCGCGGGAGCGGCATGTCGAACGCGTTCGCAGAACTGGAAGAGGGCAAGCGAGGCCGCGTAAATGAGGGCCTCCACGTCCAAGGCTGTGTCGCGCTTGCACCATTTGCGAAAGTCGCGCTGGATAAAAGCGATTAGTAAAAATGGAAGGACAGGCGCTGGACCATAACATACCACGGCATCCACGAAGTGGGTGTAGGCCTGCTCTGCCACGGTGAGGTTGGCCTTTTTGAGGGTCCCCGCGTCAAGGTACGAGATAATGCGGTCGATGTTGGGACAGTTGCGGAAGTTGATCCAGGCGTCGTCCTGTCCAGCCGACGAGCGGTGCTTGCGTTTGTGAGAGGAACCAGTCATGGTTGATGAGCGAGAAACGAGAGGACGATGCGCGGCGTTAAACACCGGGCAGCGGGGATGGTGGTGGTTGAAGAGAAAGGAACGAAGCGGCTGTGCGGCTGTGGAATATAACTATTCCAGCAGCCACCAAATGAAAACATAGCCCAGAACGGACCGGCTTCTTCAATTGAACCAAAAATAGCTCAGGGTTCTAGATTGAATACAGAACCTTAGGCTACGACGCGCAGCAGGGCACTAAGACGTAATAGGCCCGCGACATGAGAAATTGGGAAGAACGTCCCAATTAGGAGTTGAACATACCTTTGAGACCCTAGACTACTCTCACGGAGTAGATCATGACGTCATCACTTGATGTAGTTCTCGAAACGGAGGCAGATCTCTAGCCTTGCCGAAAAAGAAGTCCATCAGACTTCTCGGCAAGTGCTGTCATCTAGTGAAATGGACTTGGCGCAAGCCATAAATTGAAGTTCCGCTAAACAAGTGGATAGTTTGGAGAACTTAGAAGTCAATAAAGGCACAACTAGGACAGTCTTGTGAAGATTGTCATTCCAAGACCACTAAAGTCTATTGACCGAGGACGGTCAAGATTTAGTGAAGGGGAGATGATACGGGTCGGATCTGCCGACCCCTCGTCAGGTCGCTTTTTGCGATTTATCACTTAACCAGTACAACTGCTAGTACTTCGGTACTAGTACTGAGTACTTGGTACTTGAACCCTGTCCGGTGACATACAGTTAGAGTCAGAGCGGAGCTCCGAGCTGCTGATTGTGTATTGACCATGCCGGAGAAGCCGTATCATGTTTAGACAAGTACTTATGCTCTGGGTCCTACTAAACGGGGACTGTCACATTGCTTGCTAAGACCTCTGTGCGGTCATTAGTGAAGTACGAGTTCTTCCCAGGACTTGGACTACACTACGAAAGCTAGATACCATACCCAGGAGAATACCCACAAAAGCCTTGACAACTTTGGAGACCATGACTATACCCAAGGGACTGGATGGCCACAGTCCACTAGACAGGCATGAACCAAGTAGTAGGGTTCAAGGCCGCGACGCGCGGAGAAGTCCTTCAGAGTACTCTAGGAGTACTTGGGAACTATAGAGAGCAATAGACGCATGGATTGCTAGGAATGACAGTGATCGGCATAGTACTTGGCACGTCAAACGAGACATGTGACCAGTACGACGCGATCTGAGAAGTCAAACAAGGACAAAGGTTGTCCGACGAGAAGTCCACAGTACCTGTAGGAATGCCGAGAAGACCTCTGGAGAGGTCTGGCCCACACGAACTGAGTCGGACGGAGTCGAAACCAGTAGGCTAGGAGATTAGCAGACGAACCAACCCCGGAACATCGGTCAAAGCGGTCACCCGCTGCGGCAGCAGTTCTAGTGGAGCGGCAAAGCACGCCATCGGGCTTTACAAACCAAGCCGAAGTGCGGCATCCTCTACAAGTACTTGGCAAGTACTCGGGAGCACTAGACAGTGCTCTTGGCCTGGCCTAGAGTTTGCAAATATACCACAACGGGTCTCTGGAGTTCTCACGGCGCGAGGATCCGGACCAGACCGGCTCTCAACAGCCAATCATAGACGTTCCCGGGATCCGGACTTGTTTCATCTTATCTGTTTCACTCTGTCATCGTCGTCATTTCTATCTGTCATGTATTTCCCGGAAAACCTATAAAATAGCAAGTAGTAGCCGCAGTACAGGAGTTCATCCTTGCCCCCCAGATCGTGCCCACAGACTGCCTGCAGTCCAAAGTACTATCCCACGGCGTTGGTGTCCTCTGTAACTGAGCGGAGATTGTTTGTCAATAAAACATTATCTGTTGGTTTCATTAAGAACTTGACCTTGAGAGGTTGTTTCGCTTGAGGACTTGTGATCAGTAGTAAACTACTCAACTCACTTGTGAGACCCCGTAAATCCTTTGTCTATAGTGTCAAAGGTCGCACAGACAGTTCCCCGCTTTAGAAAGGGCTGTTGTGTAGGACTATTGATACAAGACCCCGTATAGCAGGCTTGTTGTAGTCAGCTCGTCGCAGACAGTTCCCCGTATAGAAAGGGCTGTTGTGATAGAGGGCCAGCATTGATACAAGACCCCGTATAGCAGGCTTGTTGTGCTCTGCCAGACCTCTAAGAACTCGTTGGATCTCTTAGAACACTACCATCTTTCACCCACCCCGTATACCGTTCCCCCGGTATCTGTGGAGAGAGTTCTAGTTTAGTTGTTCCACAACTACTGGAAGTACTTGGGAGTGCTCTAGAGAAGTCGCATTCGTGTGCAGGCCTTGTCCCAGACCGTTGATCGCGAGATTACATCTTACCTGTATATCTCAGGGTGACCCGAACTCATTGTTGGTACCGAGTATTGGTTGTGTGTTGTGTGTGTGTTGGTTGAGTTAGTTGTAGTGTGTTCACGCGCACTAGTTCTAGTCTTAGTCTTCGGCAGCCCATACTCAGGTGCACCGTTTCACCGCGTGGTTGCCCTTACACCGGAGGGCCATGAGGGCCACCGGGGGGACCACCGGGAGGACCACCGGGAGGGCCCGGAGCACCGGGACCACCGCCGGGGCCTCGACCAGGTCCGCCACCACCACCTCCGGGTGGCCCCCCGGGGCCACCACCGCGAGGCGAGATGTCTCCGCGGGGATAACCCCAAGGGGACGGAGCGGGGTCATCTTCCGGAGCGGAGTGTCCATGACTGGAGTGGTGCGAGGAATGGGGCTCGTCGCCACGGCTAGCGTGACTCATGCCCGCGTGGATAGTCTCGTCTGCCGGAGGGGCGTCATCCTCTTCGACGATGACTCCGGTCGCAACCCCGGAAAAGGGGATCGGAGTGTTGTCGTAGATGCGGACAGGGTGTCCGCCGGTTGCGGAAGGATGAGGGGATCGAGGAAAGACGCGGGGGTTCTCCGGAGTCCGGGGGTTTTCGATGAGACCCGGAGCATTGATGAGATGGGCGGACGTATCGGGGCGAGAACGTCTGCCCCGGAGAAGAGTAACGTTTGCGGGGGCCGCAGCGGGAGGATGGTAGGTGTGAACACCAGGGGACTGATAAGGAACGATTTGGGAGAATAGTCGGGAATCACGACGATCGCGAGGGACACGGTCTTCAATGACCGCAGCCGGAACGGTTGGCGAGTCGTCGGGGAACATGGCCAGTCAGATAGGTGAGTTTGATTATACTGTTAAATACCGTGCCGAGGATAGGGGAATGTCCGGAATACCGGAGCACCGGAATACCGGAAGGACCGGAAGTACCGGAAGCGACCGGAAGGACGGGGGGATTCACGGGGGATCACAACACCACAGAGAGGCTGGGTGAGCGACTACCTGACGAGCCCGGAAGGGAGCGGGAGAGAGCGAAGAGGACCGGAGGAACCGGAGTCGACACAGAGAATAGCTGAGAGGCTAAACAACGTTTATAATCAAACTGAAGTACTGTACATCGTAGCGACGCTTATATACTAAGAACGAGGGAATATTACATAATCGGAATGTCGCTACTTTAAATGGAAAGGTCAAAGCAAAGTCCAAAAGAGGTAAGCAAATGGAAGCATGGAGCATATGGCGGGATGGGCATGTGATCATACCGGAGACAAAGGAAAGACCATAAACGGGAAACGCTCAGTAATCCTTCATTGCGAAAAACCCGATTGGTCGGCGGATTGCGCGCAGCCCGCGGAGGGGCGCGCGACTAGGTTCCGGAGGTGTTCCGGAACCGGAATGACCGGAGCGTACCGGAGCTGACCGGAGCTCTGCACGGATATAACATAGTGTCAGTACCTTTGGTGAGAATTCCATAGCTTCTGGTAGCTCCGGTAGCTCTCTGCCGGTAATCAGTAGTTTGATATAGCACATCACCGACGGATCAGTAGCTGCTGATAGCATGCCTCGGGAATATAGGTTATCGCAACTTGTTGAGCAGTGTAAGAATCCTTCATTATGATAGTCTAGTATAGTATGGTATGCCTTTGAAGTTCAAAATGGCCTATTCTCTTCGGGATGGTATCTCGAGCAAATGTATTTGGCCAAAACTTTTGACAAGTCAGTTCAAACTCCGATGACACGTGTGCGTGATCAATTGTGTGCTTGTTTCAAGTTGTTTGGAACCAAACAAGTTTTTAGGTCGTCATCTTTCTTCCTTTCCCCCCATATCCTTCCCCCACTCCATTGCCCATTGACCCTTCTTGTGCGCGACCCTGCCCTCACATCATCCGCAAACATGTCTACCCACCGTCCTAAGCCCTCATTGGGCCCGAATCGGTCACACGGTTGCAGCACTTGCTGTTGGCTGGAGGATCAAGCCCTTCTGGTCTTGTTTCTGGTCTTGTACTGCTTAGATCCTTCAAGAACCTCAACATTGTCAAGCCCGTCAAGCCCATCAAAACTGTTAAGCTGTTCAAGACTGTCAAACCCGTTTATGCAACTCTGGTACTTCACGGTAGCAACGCAAGCGTCTGGCGCTCATCGGCTTCAAGTGGCCGCCTTTGGTATGTTGCCCTGCCGCTGCCTTGGACCATGCTGATATCAGTGTCTCTATAGACACCCGCGCCCACTGCTATCTTGGGCCACTTGCCCTCTTGGTGTGCGCGCACACACATTCATCTCATCGATCTAACACCTTCACAGACACATTTTCCTGTGCGCAATGCTAGCTGGAGTAGGTATCACCGCATCGAAGAAGCTGTCGTCTACATACTCCTGTTACAATGTACCCGTATCCTGGTGTATGAGTATTTTCTCCCGCATTTTGTGTTCTTTTGTCAGATGAAATCATAACTACTAAAGAGTACTGCGCGCTCTTGATGGCTACCGGAGTGCTACCAGAGCACTACTGAGCACACATGCCAACCCTACCTGTCAGGGGAGCCCCCGCTCCGGTCCCCGTTCCGGTTCCGGCTCCGGTCTCCGCTCCGGCCCCCGACCCCGCCTCCGCTCCGACCTCCGCCCCAGTCCCCGCTCCCTCCGTCGCTCCCCCCGTCGCTCCCTCCGCTCCCCCCTCTGCTCCCGCGCGCCCGCTCCTGCAACCCTGCCGGAGCTCTGGTTCCGGATACCACGTGGCCTGTGACCGTGCACGGGACCTATGCGCGTCACTCCAGTCGCTCCGATCACCTCGCGCACGTGCTACTAGTCAGTAGCTATTTTAGGTGGCACCGGGCATGGGAATCCTCAGACGTTCTTCTCTTCGGATCCCCCACGCCAGGTGCGCTATACTCGTACTCAGTAGCACGGCCTGTCAATTAACCTTCGGATTCCCCACGCCAGGACCCTTGACTTCTCGGGCCGCGTGGTTGCCCTTACAAGCACTCTTTTTTTTTGTTTTGGTACAAGGCGACGGTCAATCTAGAAATACGATACGGTGACTCTAGAAAACGAGTAGAAAAACTTTTGTACAACACAATGTCTAGGCTGCAAAGGTCGCATGACGAAAACTCTGGTTTTGCAACAAGCAAGGTCCTAGTCGCCAGGGCCGGCCCCTAGTGCAAGGGAAGAGTGGCAAGTTGGTGGACTTGTTAATTTTCCGCTTCCACGTGGCGTCCCGATCTGGGAGTTCTGATGGCGGCGGATCCGGCCGCATCAAATTACACTGAGGGGTCGCTGACTTGCCGCCGACTTGCCGCAGTAGCTGACGTGTGCGAATACAACGGAGGCAGATGCAAGTCTTATATTGTGTACATTATACATGGAGTTGTGTTAGTGATGTATGTAGTTTGGGGTACTGACCATGTTGTCCCGTAAGGGTGATGCAGACTCCAGGGCGACAACCTCGTTGGGTAGCGCGAGGACAGTACAGGATGCGATCTTGGCAGGTGGGACTCGGGGGTGCGCTCCTGTGTACGAGCGCGGCGGCGGCGGCGGGCGCGGGCCCACGCGACCTACGTCGAGGGAGGGAGCGCCGCGTGCCCAAGCATCATGCAGTACGCAACAACCGCGAGGATCCTGCTGCCCGAGACCTCGCCGAAACCATGTGCCGTGCTCGTGTCGTTGATGTAGTTGCATAGCAGCCTAATCGTCCACGGGCGCGGTAAGCGCTCAACGGCGGCGGGCGGACGCGCTGGCGGGAACGGGGACGAGGTTGTGCGCGCCGTCGCCGCCGCGGGCTCGCAGCGTTGGTGCTCGGGAGCTGCACCGCGCGGGCCTCGCGGGCTTGGGGACCGCGAGTCAGAGCCCGACGGCGCGCAGGGAGTGGGTCGGGCGGGCGGACACGCCGGTGGGGACGGGGAGGGGATGCGTGCCACCGCAGACTCGCAGCGCGCGCACGCGATGCCGAGGGATTTGAGCGTGGCGTCTTGTTGGTGCTCGCGAGCTGCACCGCGGGCAGGCGGACGTGTCGGCGGGGATGAGTTGCCGCCGCAGACTCGCAGAGAGCGGCGGAGCCTGAGGGTGTTGGTGGACGAGTGTCGGCGGGCTTGCGAGCGCGGGCGGTGCAGTTAAGCGTTGTGTTTGTGTTCACCCGGCGGTGCCATCGAGCGGGGCTTGAGGACGCCATGTCACGACGCGAAGCCGCGCACACACACCAAGCCGCGGAGTCGCGGGCGGGCCTGCGTGCGCGGCACCAGGTCGGCAGGCGGTGCGCGTGGGGTGTGGGTGCGGGATAGACGTGGTAGAGAGTGGGACGGGTTGGGTGAGTGGGTAGCTAGACAGCGGGTAGAATGAAAGTGCGCCATAGGTACATACGCTGTCCGGGATGCCCAAGCGAGCGCGAGCGTGCGAGTCGACCGCTGGCAAGTCGCACCGCGGGGGTCAAGCGACGAGCGCACAATCGTTCCGTGCGGCCGCAGCGTGGACTTGGCGTGGACACTCGGATTTGAGGTTGGATGTCTTAGGTGGCGCGAGACCATGTTGGAAGTAGTACGAGATCATGGCTGGCAGTGGTGTGGTGGTGGGAGGGAAGTACAGTGAGCGAGGAACGAGCTTGTTCACTGTAGCGTCTGTCTTAGAGAGACTAGGAGGGAAGAGGAGGGCGAATAAGTATGTCAGTCAGCCGCCATCACACTTGTCCGGCGCTTTCGGCAGCCTTTGATAGGGACTCGATCGTGCCGAATTTGCCGCCATCGGCACTCCCAGATCGGGAAGCCACGTGGAAGCGGAAGTTCACGAGTGAGTTGGTGGCAAGTGCTATGACGATGACGGTGCTTCGTAAGCGATGCCGATGCCGATGCCGACAAATCGGCGGGTGCAATGCCCGGCCTATCTTCAGTAATACACACGGCGCTGACAAGTTGATTGATCGGCATTGATCGGCACTGGTCTTTGCCGAGGTCCAGTGTTGGCCCATTGGCTCCCATTGGATTCCAGTGGGGACCACTGGGTTACATCGTTTGAGTATCTTCACGCAATTTGATTCCGTTGAACGGTAAACGTTGAACGTTGAATACTGAACGTTGAACGTTGAACATTGAATATATTGAGATATCAAACATTGAATATTTTGAATATTGAACGAACGTCGAACCTCGCTGGAGACGCGATAGACCTGGTCCCAGGACGCAATCACATATCCTGTAGACGCAATCATATATTCTGAAGACGCAAGCATATATTCTGTAGACGCAATCAATATCATGAGTATATCATATCATGATTCAATCGGTCTTGCGTGGGATCCAGGATCCGGGCGCGGGAGCGCAAAGCGAGCGGTCCGAACTTTAGCTTTAGCTTCGGCCATGTGCGTGGAGCTTGCATGGAGCGCGGAGCGCGAACTCGGACTCGAGAAACGAACGAGCTGCCGGTGGGGGCGCGGAAAATGAAAGATGTTTGATGAACGCAAAGAGCTTGAAGGACAGCTGCAACGTCAGGTGCGAACCACTGGCAACAAGCCGAGTTCAACGGTGCGAACGCGCGAATCAGTTGAACTTGAAGGTGGGCCGAACGTGCCAATCAGACTTCAGTCGAAGGTCCCGAGGTGTCCCGGGGTGTCCCGGCTTTCTTTGATGGGAATTTATTCTTGGAGCAAGAAGGCTTCGTCGTGGGAAAGGACGTATGGCGGTAACCAAGGGGACACAGGCTCAAGGGGTACACCACCGTTTGGGGGTCCAGGGTTATCTGGATATAATCGGGCTGATGTTGATTGGACCAATGAAATGACCCGTAACCTGGTCTGATTTGTGCTCAAGACGATGTATCATCAAAAATGTCCTGCTGTGCACCGAAACGGCGTCAATACACCGTGGGATCTTACACGTAGCTCCGGTGTTGACTGGACATCAGAGGTACCCCGCATTGATGTCGGATCAACATGATTTCTTCGACCTCAAATCTACGTCGGGCTACACCTCAGACCAAGGTCGTAAGATCAGGCCAAGATCAGGCTCATCAAGAGACCATCGGACACAGATCGACAAGTCCGTCAATGCTGGGAAGACGATCCTGTGTTATTCTTTTTTCTCTACCACTGCCAGCAGCTCTCAACACTTGCAACACCTGCTATTCCCATTGGGGCAGATACTGTCTGGTATAAGGGACCACACTGATCAATTTTTTTATCCAGGTTGCTTCAGGCCTTCGCACTTTGAATCTGTAATGCTACATCGCTTTTCATGGCTCAGGGTCTGTGATATCCAATCTCCACTACAATCAGGTTTCACGCTAAAAATCTTTGCAAGGGTGTTATGGCACAGTGGTTATGTTGACTTCGGTAATTATTTCCGGGATCTACTTGGTCCTCGGTTCGCATCTTATTGCTCTCGTTTCCTTTCCGAATTGCCTTCTTAGGCCAATGATCCGGCCTCTTCGACGTAGAATTGAGGTCGACACCCCCCACGTCAAATTGAGGTCGGCCCGAATACGTGGGTACAGGCCGAGATCAATGCAGGGCTGACATCACCATCTCCGCCCTGGGTCAGGCCCCCGGTCACTCAGGCCTCCGTCGCTCCGCTGTAAAGTAAATCAACAGGCCAAAATGGGTCGTATGTACCTCCGCACCGTAAGGTAAATCAACTCCAGATGTAGCAGAGTCGCTCCGTCGTAAGGTAAATCGGGCGCAGCCCGGAATACTTTTTTGGAGTCGAGGGCCTTCAAACCTGGTGTAAAAGTAAGGAAAATCTACAGTGAATCAATTCTATCTTACCTGGCACGCGAAAGAGTGTGACGCAGCTTGCGCGCTACACAGCAGAAGCCCATGGACCCAAAAAGTTGAAAAAACATGATAAAATGGCCAAAAATCGGAATTTAGGGCAGGGAGGTTGGTCCGATGTAAGGTAAATCAACCCCCAAATGCCGCCAAATTGTAAGGTAAATCAACGAAATTTTGGGCCCTCAGCGGAGCGACCTAAGGCTGAGTGACCGGGGGCCTCCTGGGTCCCAGGTCGTTGGGCAACCGGTGGTGTAGCCGAAACCTAACCTTTGGCATTAACCGGGACCCCCCAAAACCTCCCATCAGGACCCCGGAACCGTACCCACCACCACCACCTCTCGGAGTGATCCGAGTCGCCTTATATGGAGGATCCTCGGCTATGTTACAGCATTGTTGCTCGGTTAGTACAACGTGCCGGCGGTTGGTCACAAGAAAATATTGCTGCTGAACGTGTGCATGGCCTCAAACTCTCAAGAACAAAGTAAAGGGGAAAGTGCAAGTGTACTATTTGATTTGAGCAACTCTCAACCTCCGTGTATCTTTTGTAGCAGAGAATTACAAGCATCCATGGCTGTTGATTTTCATATGACTCAACAAATTGCATTTATATGTCAGACAACGGTACATAGAGCATTCAAAAGCCTTATTAGCCACTTATTTGTGTTACCACTGGGTAGAGGGACGAGCGATAGTATAGAACCCAGTGTACCGTCCGAAATAGGCCTTTCTCGGACCCCGTGTACCTATCACGTGCGCGGGGGATATCCGGAATTCAGCTTTCCGTGACCCCGGGCCCTTGGGCCGAACGCGCGAAT
The DNA here is from genome assembly GCA_029282135.1 of Mycena belliarum. Classification (NCBI taxonomy): domain Eukaryota; kingdom Fungi; phylum Basidiomycota; class Agaricomycetes; order Agaricales; family Mycenaceae; genus Mycena; species Mycena belliarum. Next base: position 32,383 of record JARJCN010000030.1, read on the forward strand.
CAGACTTCAGTCGAAGGTCCCGAGCTGCCCCGACTTTGTCCGCTTGTTCAAGTTGGGAATTTATTCTTGGAGCTAGAAGGCTTCTTCGTGGGAAACGACGTATGGCGGTAACCAGGGGGACGCAGGGCTCCGGCCTGGCGCAGTTGAAGTTGAAGTTGGAGGCTGGAGCGCTGGAGCGGCAACGTATGATGAGCTGTTGCCAGCTTGCATTGAGCGCTTGCCCAATGTATCGGCGTCTCCGTGCCCAGCTATGCATATATGAACGTTTGAACGTTTGCACCGTGCCGCCAAAAAGCCAGGCTTTCGATTCGCCAGCCTCGAAGGTTTCCGATGTGTTCGCCAGCTTCGACGTGGCGCAGCTGATGCAGATGGGCAATAGGGGAGCTCAAAGTTAAAGCGCTGGAGCGCTGGAACGCTGGAACGCTGGACGCTTAAGATCACATGACCTTTTCGGCAGCGTCTCGGCGCAGCGCAGCTGTGACTGAGAGTCACACATAAATTTTAGTCAGTCCAGCGCCGGGATTGTTGAGATAGATACAGCGCACACGGCAGTAACCAGTTGCCGAGTGCGGCACACAAGGTTGATGAGGCACATCCGCACCATCATCGGCCCATTCCACCAAACTTCGGCACATCTGTATGCGGCACCTCCACACATCATCAACCAACCTCGGCACTCCTCCGAATCCTCGATATACTCCGTGAGTCCGTCTCTGGGCAGCTTTCTAGAGCAAAAATCAAGCGAAAGTATCGCATTGCCCGCGGGCCGCAACACGTAGTGCTGTTCGCCGTAGCACGGCGGCTGCAGATGATGAACGTTGAACAACGGCGATCAAATATATGGCCCTCATCTCGTTGTTGAATGTGCACAAAAGATATTGCATAAGAACATAATAAGTTACGGGGAAATGATGGTAAACTAGCCAGTAGCGGAAGGTCACAGCTGTGCTGCGCCGAGACGCTGCCGAAAAGGTCATGTGATCTTAAGCGTCCAGCGTTCCAGCGTTCCAGCGCTCCAGCGCTTTAACTTTGAGCTCCCCTATTGGCGGAGACAGATATCGGCAAAGCGCTTGCTTTTGATCCATGATACGTCTCTTCTGCACTATTCTAACCATCTTAACATTACACCCCAGTAATCCGGGCCTATTATCAGTGACCATAAGACTTCAGTTCTGGAGTGTTCGAATTGCCTTATTGGGCGATTTGTCGGAGTACTCCGGCACCAAAGGCTCCTAATCTTATCAAGGATTCATCACACCGGCATACGACTGAATGCTTGAAATGTTGCATGTAATCTAGAAAGAGTCGGAAGAGTATCGGGATAGAAATTCAAAATTCAACTTATCTTGTGCGGGCAAAAAAGAAAGAGTGGCTGTGCACGACGGCCAAGCCTGGACAAATACAGCACAGCCATATTGACTCTTGACTCTTACCATTGGCGTCACGGCGCGTCCACTTGGTGTCCGCGAAGCCTGCAACATCGACTTTGCCGGATACTTCCTACAACATGCACGAAGCCCTGAGGATCCCTGAGCTTGTCGATCTCATCTGTCGGCACTGCTTCGATGCTCCCGACTGGGATTGGGACTCAGATAAAATCGAATACGGGGTGAAACAGCCTAGGCTGTGCGCCCTCGCTGTGGCAGCAAGGACGTGCAAGACATTTCATGATCCAGCACTCAATCTTCTGTGGAGCTCAGCCTCCCTCTTCAATCTACTGTGCTGTCTCCCCGCCGACTCGCGCAGGATATATGACTCTGAGGTCCCTCGGATGGTGAGCCATTCATGTGCGACGTCCCAGGGCGTCCATTCATTTTTTTAAAGGAACTCCTTAGACCCCTCACGCCCACTGACTGGGAAAGAGTCCTCGTATATGCCAGCCGCGTCAAACACCTCTTCGCTCATCCCAATCACGCGAACTTAGCGAAGATACTTCCCTTACTAGCCTCCTCCGTTCCGCCAAAGATGCTCTTTAATCTCCGGGGAATCCACTGGCAACACAATGGCGCTGACTTTCCTGCCATCGGCCTATTCCTCGAACCGTCATTAACGGTGTTATCCATTCCTGCCTCGTCATCTGCCTCTGCCCTCTCCCTGACCGCTACGCTTCCCCGGTTGACGGACGTATCTCTGGTCACGGACCCAAAATATCTTCGGTTGACAAGTTATATCTTTGATACCGATTATACCGTCCAGGAGGTACAGGACATCTCGAACCTCTTGCGCAGGTTACCCGCCACCCTCGAAACTCTCTCCACTCCCATTCTGGACCAGGCCTCCTTCGCGCATCTCGCTTGCTCGCCACGCCTCCGAAACCTCACGATACATCGCCTTCGCAACGACCTCTCCAATTCGCGCGCCGGGGCGGGTGCATTCCCAGCACTGGAGAAGTTGGACATGACTGCAGATCTGCGCGCTGTAACCCGCTTCTTCGGCCAGGGCGCGGGTGCGGATATGCCCCTCGCCACCCTCTCCCTTATGTTCCCCACCCCCACTCCCGCAACCGCTGAGGAAACGCACGGTCTCTACTCCGCGCTTGCAGCCAGCGTCGCGCCCACCCGCCTCCGCAGCCTTATCCTCCTCACCGAGGGCACCCTATTCGACATATCAACCGCACCGCATGTGCTTATCCGTGCGCACTCGCTACGCCGTCTCCTCCCCTTCGCCAACCTCAAATCCGTGTACATCTGCTCGCCAGTGGGCATCGATCTCGACGACGCGCTCTTGGAGGAGCTCGCGGCCAGCTGGCGCGGACTCGAGTCGCTGGAGCTGGACGCCCGCTACCCGCCGCCCGCACCGCCGCGCGCCACGATCGCGTGCCTCGCGTCCTTCGCCGCGCACTGTCCGCGCCTCGAGTGCCTCTCCCTCACCTTCGACGCGCGCGCGCCTCCCCCCGTCCCCGCCGGCGTGGCGCCCCACGCAGCATTGACGAGCCTCCAGGTCGAGCACTCGCCGGCCTCGGCACCCACAGCCGTCTGGCAGTTCCTCGCACACCTCTTCCCGGCCCTGGAGGACCTCGATCATTACGTGCAGTATGATGATCATGATTCAGAAGTGGTCTCCGCTCCGGATGTCTCGCGTCATGAGTGTTGGAACGAGGTGCAGTCGCTGCTTCTCCATTCGCGAGGCTCGCCGCGCGAGTAGTTCTCTGCGGGACACGTTTCGTTTCCCGCAGGTATTCGACCAGAGGATTCTCTATTTAAGATTAGTTGTGGTTCGTTCCGTGAACCCTAATCCAGCTCATTCTAATGTTAACCAATCTAGACAACCACCTCACCTAACCGACGAACTTCAACTCTACTTACCTTCCGCACGCCCGAAACGCTTGCACTTCTAGAACCGTACTCCGTTCAAGCGCCGCTCCCCGACTCAAAAGATTTTTGAAATATTGAAAAATCAATGAACAAGCTGGGCCTCATAATACATACACTTCACTCCGGGCATTCTGCCCCTTCCCAGCAGGGCGCACCGCACTCAGCACTCAGCACTTACCAGCCGCACGTACCTTCGTACCTTCCAGGAGTCCAGGACAAGTTCAGGATACTGAGTAGTAGTAGCCTACAACAGCCACGTTGCTCTCGGACTGAACCCTCCTAGGCTCGCGCTGCGCGGTTTCTGCGCCTCTCGCGTCCCAGTATTTCAACGGCTACTGGGTACTCTCATGATACTCTGAAATCGTCTTAGACTGCGCCCCGATTCAGGGCAAATACACGCAGGGGAATCGAATTTACGCAAGACAAAAGACCAAGCGGCAGCCTTCTCCGTTCTCGCATCCAAATTCCAGCCTAGCAATGTATCAAATTTCTCTCTCCCGTAACAGTAAGTAAGTACAACCGCGCCCTCGAGGCACTACGAAGTAACGAATCCAAGGCATGCGACTCCAAACTTCAAAGCACCTAATCCAGCTCGTCAAACGACGCCTCCGCGAAGTCGTCCTCGTCCGCCGGCCCGTGTGCGTCCACTAGAACCCGCGCCTCCAGATCGTCGATGTCCTCCGCCTCCGCGAGATCGTCCGCGTCCTCAGGGGCATCGGTCGCCTCGACCGCCTCCTCGCGCGCCTCCAAGTCGTCGATGTCCTCCGCCTCCGCGAGATCGTCCGCGTCCTCCGGTGCGTCGGTCGCCTCGACCGCCTCCTCGCGCGCCTCCAAGTCGTCGATGTCCTCCGCCTCCGCGACGTCCTCCGCGTCCTCCGGGGCATCGGCCGCCTCGACCGCCTCCTCGCGCGCCTCGACCTCAGAAGCCGGCCCCGCCTCGACAGCATTGGGGTCCTCCTCGGCGCCGACCTCAGTCGCCTCCGCGTCCGCGTCCACGACCACCTCCTCGACGTCCTCGCGCGCCTCCAAGTCCTCAGAGTCCTCCTCATCCGCGTCCTCCGCGTCGACGAACTCCCGCGCCTCGATCGGCACGGCGGTGGGGTCCTCCGTCTCGACAGCCGGCGCGCCCTCGACGGCGTTCGGGTCCTCCGCGGCGGCCTCGACCTCCGTCGCGACGGCGGTGTCGTCGGTGGTGGCGGCCGCGCCGGTGGACGCGTTGTCGAGCACGGGCACGGCGGAGGGGTCTTCAACTTCAGCTGCAGCACCCTCCTCGACGGCGTTCGGGTCTTCTGCGGCGGCGTCGACCTCGGTGGCGACGGCGGTGGGGTCTTCGACGGCAGCGGTGTCGTCGGCGGCGGTGGTGGCGGCGGCGCCGGTGGACGCGTTGTCGATGACGGGGACCTCGTCGGTGGGCTCAACGGCCGTGGTGACCTCGCCCTCCGCCGCGGCGGTCTCGTCGGCAGCAGCGGTCTCTGCGTCTGCGGTGGCAGTCTCGTCTGCGGCGACAGTCCCGTCGGTAGCAGCGCCCGCGGCCGAGTTATCGATGACGGGCACCTCGTCCGTCGTCGCCTCCGCCGCAGGGTCCGCCTCGACCGCCGTCCCGTCTGCCGCGACCTCACCCTCGACCGCCGTCCCGTCTGCCGCGACCTCGCCCTCGACCGCCGTGCCATCCTCCGCCACCGTGGTACCATCCTCAGCAACAGTCGTGCCGTCCTCCGCTACGACAGTCCCGTCCTCAGCGACGGTCCCATCGGTCGCGGTGGGGTCGACAGTCCCGGTCCCGGTCCCGACGCCCGTCCCGACGCCGGTGCCGGTACCAACGCGGCCTGCGGCGCCGATGACCTGGCCCGCGATCGTGCCCGCGTCGACGCCCGTGCCCGTGCCCGTGCCAGTTCCGGTTCCGGTGCCCTGTGCGCGACGCACGTCAGCGCCTGATGACGGGGAAAACAGGGGGAGGGAGGGGAGGGACGTACGGTGCCGACGCCCTTATCCTTGGCAGCAGCCTTGTCCGCGGCGGCCTGCTCCTTCGCCGCAGCCTTGTCCGCGGTGGCCGCATCTTTCGCAGCCTTAGCGTCAGCAGCAGCCTTCGCCTTCGCCGCGTCCTTCGCGGCGGTGCCCTTCGCTTTCGCGGCGGTGGCGGTCGCGGCGGGGGCGGCGGGGGCGGCGGCTTTGGTCTCCTTGGCGGCGGTCTGAGCACGAGACGCGGGGATTAGTATTAGTAAGGGAAAGGAACAGGGGGACGTACGGCGGCCTTGGTCTCCTTCGCGCCTGCGGCGGCGGAGGCCTTGGTCTCCTTCGCGGCGGGCACCCCCGTGGCGGCGGCGACCTTGCCGTCCTTCGCCGCCTTGTCCGTCGCCTCCTTCGCGGCCTTGTCTGCAGCAGCTTTGTCAGTCGCAGCCTTGTCCTTCGCGGGCTCAGCGGCCTTCGTCTCCTTCGCGGCGGGCACCCCCGTGGCGGCGGCGACCTTGCCGTCATTCGCAGCCTTGTCCGTCGCCTCCTTGTCTTTCGCAGCCTTGTCCGTCGCCTCCTTGTCTTTCGCCGCCTTGTCCTTCGCGGGCTCAGCGGCCTTCGTCTCCTTCGCGGCGGGCACCCCCGTGGCGGCGGCGACCTTGCCGTCCTTCGCAGCCTTGTCCGTCGCCTCCTTGTCTTTCGCCGCCTTGTCCGTCGCCTCCTTCGCGGCCTTGTCCGCCGCCTCCTTGTCTTTCGCCGCCTTGTCGGTCGCCTCCTTCGCCGCCTTGTCCGTCGCCTCCTTGTCTTTCGCCGCCTTGTCCTTCGCGGCGTCAGCGGGCGCGGCGCCGTTGTTGCCCTACCGCTCACATCAGCACTGGGGGGGGGGGGGGGGGGAAGGGCGGAGCGTACGGCAGGCGCCTCCTTGGTCTTGTCTGCGGCGGCGGCCTTGTCTGCAGCCTCCTTCGCTTTGGCGGCGTCGGCGGCCTTGGGGTCCTTCGCGGCGGTGTCTTTGGCGGCAGTCTCCTTCGCGGCCTTGTCTGCAGCGGCCTTGTCCTTGGTCTCCTTCGCGGCGGCGTCCTTTGCGGCCTTGTCTGCGGCAGCCTTGTCCTTCGTCTCCTTCGCGGCGGCGTCCTTCGCGGTCTTCTCTGCGGCAGCCTTGTCCTTCGTCTCCTTCGCAGCGGCGTCCTTGTCCTCCTTGGTCTTGTCAGCAGCGCCACCGGCACCGGCCGCACCGGCCTTGGCCTGTATCATCCTCACGTCAGCACCGGCGCTGGAAGGGGGGGCGGGACGGGGCGGGTGTGAGAGAGAGAGACGTACGGCGTCCGCCTTCGCCTTGGTCTCTTTCGCGGCGGCGTCCTTGGTCTCTTTCGCGGCCTTGTCTGCAGCCGCCTTCGTGGCAGCGGCGTCCTTCGCGGCCTTGTCTTTGACGGCAGTGTCCTTGGTCTCCTTCGCGGCGGCGTCCTTGGTCTCTTTCGCGGCCTTGTCTGCAGCCGCCTTCGTGGCAGCGGCGTCCTTCTTGGGGTCGGCGGCACCAGCGGCACCAGCGGCACCAGCAGCGCCGGCCTTGGCCTATAGTGCCACGGAACGTCAGCGTCGACACTAGAAGGGCGAGACGGGTGGGGAAGGACGTACGGCGTCGGCCTTCGCCTTGTCTGCCGCTTTGGTCTTGTCCGCCGCCGCCTTCGCGGTCTTGTCCGCCGCGGCCTTCGCCTCCTTCGCCTTCGCGTCGGCGGCCTTGGTCTTGTCTGCGGCGGCCTTGGTCTTGTCAGCGGCACCGGCGGGCTTCGGCGCGGCGGGGGCCTTCGCGGCAGGGGTTTTCGGCGCGGGGGCGGCTTTCTTCGGGGCCTGCACACAACACACAACCCGGGCGCGTGAGCGCAAGGGGGCGCGCAGGCAATGGGGCACGCACGGCCTTGGGCTTGGCGGCGGCGGCGGGCTTCTTCGCCGCGACGGGCTTGATGGGCTTGATCTTCGACGCGGCCTTCTTCGGCGCGGCCGCCTTTGCGGCCTTGGCTTTGCGGGCTTCGAGCGCCTGTTTACGGTCGTGAGCATTGCGACGCGCCTCTTGGGGAGGGGAAGGAGAGGGAGAGGGAGAGGGAGAGGGAGAGGGACGCACGAACTCGTCCCCGTCGCGCGCGTAGACGGGCGCGGCGAAGGTGTCCGCGGAGAGCAGGACGGCGAAGAGCACGGAGAGGATGGAGACACCGATCTTCATAGCGGCTGGCGCGTCGAATTCGGTGGGTTAAAGTGTAAAAAAGGGAGCGGGCGAAGAAGAAAATAGAATGAACGAAAAGACGCTGGATTGGTGAAGAAAATGAAGTAGAAAGAGAGGACCAGCCGGGCGAAGGAAGGAAGGAAGAGCGAAGGGAATGCGGGTGCCCAGCGCGCTCGAATATATATATCGTGGAGCTCAAACACTGCACATGAAACACTCAGGGGCTCATGAATATTAATCTTGGGCCACCCCGCAACTGGCTGATGGTGATGCGATATTATTATATGCTTCTGGCCGTCGTTACGAAGCCTTTCCCCCACTGTCTGTGTGGGCGGTATACATGGCCACGCAGCGCTGGGCACGGCTCATCAGTGCATCCCGCTGATATACGAGATACATACCAAGGAATGTATGGTCGTTCTCCGAAACGAAACGGGGGACTGACAGTTACTTAGATGTATCAGGCTTAGCGTCGTGATCGTTCGCAGGGCCGCCGAAAGAAAGAATATATTGCCCATCTGCATCAGGCGCGAACTCCAGCGAATCGAACGCCTTGCTTTAAGGCTGCACGGTACATCGCGGGGAGACGCCCATGCACTGCGCGCAACGCAATGCAAGTCCGCAACAGCTTATCGAACGTCGCCGCTCCAGAGCTCCAGCCTCCAAGTTCCCAACTCCAAACTGCAAAGCACCTAATCCAGCTCGTCAAACGACGCGTCCGCGAAGTCGTCCTCGTCCTCGCGCGCCTCCAAGTCCGCAGAGTCGTCCTCATCCGCGTCGACAAAGTCGTCCTCCGCGTCGCGTGCCTCGATCGGCACGGCGGTGGGGTCCTCCGTCTCGACAGCCGGGGCGCCCTCGACGGCGTTCGGGTCCTCGGCGGCGGCCTCGACCTCGGTGGCGACGGCGGTGTCGTCGGTGGTGACGGCCGCGCCGGTGGACGCGTTGTCGAGCACGGGGACCGCGTCGGTGGGCTCGACCGCCGTGGTGACCTCGCCCTCCGCCGCAGCGGTCTCGTCGGTCGCGACAGTCCCGTCGGTAGCAGCGCCAGCGGCCGAGTTATCGACGACGGGCACCTCCCCCTCGACCGCCGTCCCGTCCTGAGCAACGGTCCCGTCAGTCGCGGCGGTGTCGGTGGTGGTGGTGGCGGTGGGGTCGACAGTTCCGGTCCCGACGCCAGTACCCGCGCCGGCGCCAGTTCCGGTGGCCGTCTCCTTCGCCGCAGCCTTGTCCGCGGTGGCCTCATCTTTCGCAGCAGCCTTGTCCGCAGTCGCGCCGGTGCCAGTTCCGGTGGCGGTCTCCTTCGCCGCACCCTTGTCCGCGGGGGCCTCATCTTTCGCGGCAGCCTTGTCCGCAGTCGCGCCAGTGCCAGCCCCGGTGGCCGGCTCCTTCGCCGCAGCCTTGTCCGCGGGGGCCTCGTCTTTCGCGGCAGGCTTGTCCGCAGTCGCGCCAGTGCCAGTTCCGGCGCCGGCGTCGGTGCCCTGTGCACGTTATTTAGCTTTGTAACAAAAGGCGAGGAGGGGGAGGGGAGGGAGGGGAAGAGGGGAGGGACGTACGGCGCCCTTAGCAGCAGCCTTGTCCGCAGCGGCCTGCTCCTTCGCCGCAGCCTTGTCCGTGGCGGCCTGCTCCTTCGCCGCAGCCTTGTCCGCGGTGGCCGCCTCCTTCGCCGCAGCCTTCTCCGCGGTCGCCGCATCCTTCGCCGCCTTCGCGTCCGCAGCAGCCGTCGCCTTGTCCGCGGTCGCCGCCTCCTTCGCCGCAGCCTTGTCCGCGGTCGCCGCGTCTTTCGCAGCCTTCGCGTCCGCAGCGGCCTTCGTCTTGGCCTCAGCAGCAGCGCCCTTGTCCGCGGCGGCCTTCTCCTTCGCCGCGGTCGCAGCGTCAGTCTTCGCCTTCGCGTCGGTCGCAGCCTTCGCCTTCGCAGCGGTAGCAGTCTTCGCCTTCGCGTCGGTAGCAGTCTTCGCCTTAGCGTCGGTCGCAGTCTTCGCCTTCGCGTCGGTCGCAGCCTTCGCCTTCGCGGCAGCCGCAGCGGCGGTCTTCGCCTTCGCCGCGTCCTTCGCCGCGGTGCCCTTGTCCACGACGGCCGTGCCCTTCGCCTTGCCGGCGGCGGAGGCCTGCAGTCGTTAATTAGCTTAGCACACGGCCCGGAGACGCAAGAGGGGGCAGGGGAAGGGGAAGGGGAAGGGAAGGGGAAGGGGAGAGACGTACGGCGGCCTTGGACGCCTTCGCGCCTGCCGCGGCGGAGGCCTTGGACGCCTTGGCGGCGGGCACGCCCGTGGCGGCGGCGACTTTGCCGGCTTTCGCGGAGGCCTGGGGAGGGGCGCGGTGGTCAGCGTCGCTTCAGTTTCAGTTTCAGGCGGAGGAGAGGGGAGATTTGGGCGGGAGGGGAGGGGGACGGGAGGTGCCGGTTGGGAAGAAGAGGAGATTTGGGAGGACGGCGGCAGGGACAGGGAGGAGGAGAGGAGATTCGGAGTCGGACGAGAGGGAGGGGCGGGAGATGCGTGAAAAGAGGAGAGAAAGAGCAAGACGCACAGCAGCAGACGCCGCAGCCTTGCCGTCCTTCGCAGCGGGCACGCCCGTGGCGGCGGCGACCTTGCCGTCCTTCGCGGCCTTGTCTGCAGCAGTCTTGTCTGCAGCAGCCTTGTCGGTCGCAGCCTTGTCAGTCGCAGCATCCTTGGCGGGCGCGGCCGCGCCGTTGTTGCCCTACACCACCACACCCACGTCAGCACTGATGGGAAGAGGGCAGAGGGGGAGAGGGGGACGCACGGCGGCGGCCTTGGTCTTGTCAGCACCACCAGCAGCACCACCGGCGGCAGCAGTAGCACCCCCGGCGGCAGCACCACCACCGGCAGCACCACCGGCGGCAGCAGCACCACCGGCGGCAGCACCACCGGCGGCACCGGCAGCACCCGCCTTAGCCTGTCACATCCTCACGTCAGCACTGCGCCACCGAAATGGGGGAAGGGGGCGGGAAGGGGACGGGGGACAGAGCAGGAAGAGAAGAGAGAGACGCACGGCGGCGGCCTTGTCCTTCGCGTCCTTCGCGGCGGCGGCCTTCGCGGCCTTGTCCGCGGCAGCCTTCGCCTTCGCGTCCGCAGCGGCCTTCGCCTTCGCCGCCTTCGCGGTGGCACCACCCGCACCAGCAGCGCCGGCCTTCGCCTACATTACCCCATCACGAGTCAGCGCAGCAGACAACGAGCACGCAGGAACGCACGGCGCCGGCCTTGGCCTTGTCCGCGGCAGTCTTGGCCTTCGCGTCGGCAGCGGCCTTCGCCGCCTTCGCCTTCGCGTCGGCGGCTTTGGTCTTGTCGGCGGCGGCTCCACCAGCAGCACCGGCGGCACCAGCGGCTCCACCAGCGGCACCAGCTTTGGCCTGTACATCATCACGTCAGCACTGCGACACTCAAACGTCGGGGGACGGGGACGGGACGCACGGCACCCGCGGCCTTCGCCTTGTCCGCCGCCGCCTTGGCCTTGTCCGCGGCAGTCTTGGCCTTCGCGTCCGCAGCAGTCTTCGCGGCAGCGCCCTTGTCCGCAGCAGTCTTCGCCTTCGCGTCCGCAGCGGCCTTCGCCTTCGCCGCCTTCGCGGTGGCACCACCAGCACCAGCGGCAGCACCACCAGCAGCGCCCGCTTTGGCCTAAAACGCAACGTAACGTCAGCATCGAGCGGGAAGGGCGGGAAGGAAGTGGGGGGAAGGGGGGGACGCACGGCTTTCGCCGCAGCGGCCTTCGCGTCGGCGGCCTTGGTCTTGTCGGCGGCACCGGCGGCCTTGGTCTTCGCGTCTGCCGCGGCCTTGGTCTTCGCGTCGGCGGCGGCCTTAGTCTTGTCGGCGGCGGCCTTGGTCTTCGCGTCGGCGGCGGCCTTGGTCTTGTCCGCAGCACCGGCGGCTCCACCAGCAGCGCCGGCAGCGGCACCAGCAGCACCAGCCTTAGCCTACATCATCACGTCAGCACTGCGACACTCAAACGTCGGGGGAGCGGGAAGGGACGCACGGCACCCGCAGCCTTGGTCTTCGCGTCGGCGGCCTTGGTCTTCGCGTCAGCAGCGGCCTTGGTCTTCGCGTCTGCCGCAGCCTTAGTCTTGTCTGCCGCGGCCTTGGTCTTGTCCGCAGCACCGGCGGCGGGGGCTTTGGGCGCTGTGGGGGCTTTGGGCGCGGCGGGGGCTTTTGGCGCTGCGGGGGCTTTCGCGGCGGGGGCTTTCGCGGCGGGGGCGGGGGCCTTGGGCGCGGCGGGGGCTTTCGCGGCGGGGGCTTTGGGCGCTGCGGGGGCCTTGGGCGCGGCGGGCTTGGGCGCGGCGGGGGCTTTAGCTGCGGGGGCTTTGGGCGCGGTCGCGGCTTTCTTCGGGGCCTACACCAGGGAGGTAAGCTTAAACGAAAGGGAGAGGGAGCGGAAGGGAGAGGGAGCGGGAGGGAGCGGGAAGGGAGAAGGGAAGGGAGAAGGGCGACGCACGGCTTTAGGCTTGGCGGCGGCGGCCGCGGCGGGCTTCTTCGCGGCCACGGGCTTGACGGGCTTGGCCTTCGACACGGCGGCCTTCTTCGGCGCGGCCGCCTTTGCGGCCTTGGCTCGGGCTTCGAGCGCCTGTGTGCGTCGTTAGCCCTTGTGCGCTCCCGGGTGGAAGTGGTAAGGGAGAGGGAGAGGGAGGGACGCACGAACTCGTCCCCGTCGCGCGCGTAGACGGGCGCGGCGAAGGTGTCCGCGGAGAGCAGGACGGCGAAGAGCACGGAGAGGATGGAGACACCGATCTTCATAGCGGCTAGCGCGTCGGGTGGGTTAAAGTGTAAAAAAAAAGGGAGCAGAACGAAATGAAGAAGAGAGAATGAACGAAAAGACGCTGGGTTGGTGAAAAAAGGGAAGTAAAAAGAGAAGTAGAAAGAGAGGGAGGACCAGCCAGGAAGGAAGGAAGGAGGAAGGAAGGAAGGAAGAGCGAACGGAATGCAGGTGCGCAGCGCGCGCGGATATATATATCATCGGCACGGTGGAGCTCAAACACTGCACCGCCCCCGCTCAAATTCGGCTGACACATCGATTCACGCCCCAAGACGCCGCCGCCAAGACAATCGCGCTCGGACCACCGCGCGTCGTGGGAGCCCCTCCCCCACAGCTGCAAGGAAAGTAGCCTGCAGCTGCAGCGAAAAGAGAGGAGAGGCGCAGGGTGGGACGGCGCGCGAGATCATGTGCTTGCCGCCGTCATCGAACCGCACATGAAACACAGGGCTTAAAGTTATGCAAGGCCTGCGGACCCCGCAATGCCAATTGCACCTGGATGATGGTGATGGGTTATATGCGATATACCAATGCCATTATGCGTCTGGCCGCGTCTGGCCGTCGTTCCGACGCCTTTCCCCACTGTCCAATATATGTGGGCGGTATACCGTATACGTGGCCACTGCGCGCCGGCGCATCAGTGCATCCCGCTGATATACGAGATACGTAAGTACCAAGGGATGTATGGTCGGTCGTTCCTCGAAACGGGGGCGTATGTTTAGCGTTTAACGTTAAACGTTTAGCACTACCAGGGAGATGTATCGGGCTTAGCGTTGTAACTTGCGATCGCTCGCACCCTTGGACTCGGAGTGAAACTGTGAAACTGTGAAAGCCGGCCGCCAAATATAATATGTATTGCCCATCAGGCCTAGGCAGGCGCCGACTCCAGCGAATCGAAAGCCTCGCTTTTGGCTGCACGGTACACAGTTTTTGGCGGCACGGTGCATCGCTGCCAGCTGGGAGACGCCGATGCACTGAGCAAGCAATGCAAGCTGGCAACAGCTTATCGAACGTTGCCGCTCCAACTTGAACTGCAAGGAAAACTGCGTCTCCTTGGTTACCGCCACACGTCGTTTCCCACGAAGAAGCCTTCTTGCTCCAATAATGAATTCCCAACAAGCGGACAAAGTCGGGAGTCGGGGCAGCTCGGGACGTTCGACTGAAGTCTGATTCGCACGTTGCGGCTGTCCTTCAAGTTCTTCGCGTTCGTCAAACATTCTTCATCTTTCGCGCCCCCACCGGCAGCTCCGAGTTTGTTTCTCGAGTCCGAGTTCGCGCTCCGAGCTCCACGCACATGGCCAAAGCTAAAGCTAAAGTTCGGACCCGGGACCACTCGCCTCCGGATCCCGATCCCACGCAAGACCCACTAGCACGCGCACTGTGCACATCCCACTGGCACGCAAGACCGATTGAATCATGATATCGATCGCGTCAATATGTATGTACAGAAGATATGACTGCGTCTACAGAATATGTGATTGCGTCCGAGGACCAGGTCTATCGCGTCTCCAGCGAGGCTCGACGTTTGTTCAAGGTTCGACTTCAATGTTCGATATCTCAATATATTCAACGTTCAACGTTCAACGTTCAACGTTCAACGTTTACCGTTCAACGGAATCAAATTGCGTGAAAATACTCAAACGATGTAACCCAGTGGTCCCCACTGGAATCCAATGGGAGCCAATGGGCCAACACAAAGACCAGTGCCGATCAATGCCGATCAATCAACTTGTCAGCGCCGTGTGTATTACTGAAGATAGGCCGGGCATTGCACACGCCGATTTGTCGGCATCGGCATCGCTTACGAAGCACCGTCATTGTCATAGCACTTGCCACCAACTTGCCACTCTTCCCTTGAAGTTCCTGCATCGATGTCCTCGACGACGACCACCGACGCTTGGGGCCCGGGGCTCTCAGCTGAGTCCGCCGCTGCTCTCATGATCAGACAAGGACATCCTTGCTCGCGCTCCGGGTTGTTTTCTGCTCATGTGATGCTGTACGAATTCGGTAGGCTTCATCGGAAGCCAGAGGGATCATCCGCGTCGAGGCTGCTACGGAGAGCGCCAGGACGCGGGGAGTGCTTGAGTGACGGGGCTGCCGACTGAGGCGCCGCCGCCGTTGTGACCCTTCGGCGAGGGGCCACGTCACCCTTGACGGGGGCCCTGTGACCCTGGACGGAGGGGAGCCTTTGCAACGCTTGCTCAGGCCTCGCGGGGGTCTAAGGGTGTTCGCCCTCATAGGTTGGGCGATCAGGCCATGGATGTCAAGAGTAAAAGATAGATGATTATATAATATGTACATGTGACAAGTAAGGCACTCGGCCGTGTAAAGGTAAGCAAATATAAGTGCGCGTCACAGAGCCCCCCACACGGTTGGTGCCTGCATTGAATTGAGCCCCCACAGTGCTGATGTCCACCTTCCCAGGCATCACGATGGCCCCCCAGAATCAATATTGATTCACTGTCAGGGGATGCCTCCGGATCAGCCCATCCGGAGGCCCGGAACCGTCACCTACCACCGTCCACCGCCGCTCCTACACCCGCACTCCAGCCGCATGGTTGCCCGCGGTCACCCGCGCTCATTATGGTCGCTCCAGTCGTGCGGTTGTCCCGGTCGCGCGGCCGCTCCGGTCCCGCAGTCGTTCCGGTTCCGCGGTCGCTCCGGTTGCGCAGCCACTCCGGTCATCCTGGCCATTCCGGTCACGCAGCCGCCCCGGTCCCACCGTCGCTCCGATCGCATGTTCGCTCCGGTCGTGCGGTCGCTCCGGTCGTGGTTCCGGTTGCCCCGGTTGCTGCTCCGGTAGCTCCGGTCGCTCCGGCCGCTCCGGTCGCTCCGGTCGCTCCGGTCGCCCCGGTCGCAGCCCCGGTCCCGCGCAGTCACGGTTCCGGTCCCCGCACGGTCCCGCGGTCCTGCGCCCCGGACTCCAGCCGCCCTCGCCTCACACCACTCCTCGCTCCGGTACATCGGCTTCCGTTGGTCCCCCGGAAGCCTCGGTTCCTACGCAGCGCATGCCGCCTACCCAGTCCCCCATCTTCCCCTTGCCGCTTCCGCCTCCTCCCTGCCACCGTCCCCGAGAGCGGTATCTCCGGGAAGGCAGTCGTGCCTTCCCGCACCCCATAGAGCTCCAGCTCTACACCGGACGTGGTCTACTGCCGTATAGGCTCGCACCAGATACCACCACCTCCAGTGGTACGTCCATCCCCTCCCCCGTGCCCGGCTTCGGCAACCGGTGCCTCCGCCCTCCTTCCGGTCTAGCCGTTGACCTCTCCCCCGGATGTGGCCTACTGCCGTATAGGCTCGCGCCAGACACGGCAACTCGGAGTTGCCGTACATCCACCTATCCCTTCCGACCCCGCCTCCTCCGTCCCCTCTCCTTGTTGTCCGGCTCCGCCCTTCGACCGCCTAACCCCGCGGTTGCTCCGGTCGCGGTTCCGGCCCACGCGCCCCGCAGTCCCGCGCCCTAGGCTCCTGCTCGCGATGACTCCCGCTCCCCCCCGGTCGCGCGGTCGTTCCAGTCACGCAGTCGCTCCGGTCGTTCCGGTCGCGCAGTTGCTCCGGTCGTTCCGGTCGCGCAGCCGCTCCGGTCGTTCCGGTCGCGCGGCCGCTCCGGTCACTCCGGTTGCGCGGCCGCTCCGGACACTCCGGTTGCACAGCCACTCCGGTCGCGGCCCCGGTTCCGCTTCCGATTCCGCGCCCGGAACTCCGACCCGCAGGGGCTCCTTCCTCCTGGCCGCTCCCGTGGGGCTCCTCGTGTGGGCTGTGAGGTATGTTACGTAACCGGACCTCCGGTCCGGTGGCCGCCCGGGCCCTCCGGCCTTCGCCCGACACACCTCTCCGCCAACTCGGACCACTTCCCCTCCCCTTCCGGGCTTGATCCTCTCATCCGACCGTTCCCGCCGGATGACCACCTCGTTGCCACATGTCCGACCCCGTGCAACTAGCTAGTCACATGTTCTTGACAGTCACGCGTCACGCCCTAGTAAAAGATGTGACACCTGGGCAGGGAGCTCCTTAGCTTGTTCTCTAAGGATCTCCCTTCTGCCCAGCCCAGCGCCCCGTGCTCCTGGTGAAGTTGCCCTTACAGCAGAACAAGCTCACCCAATAGCAGACCCTGCAACCCCCCTTCTTGGCCTCCTGCACCTCTGCGCACCGCGGGAGCACTGGCAAGAGGTTGGGATGTAGCCTCTGCGGGCCAGCAGCCGAATTGGAGTTCATACTGGTCTGGTTGGGGGTCGTCGTCGTCAGCACGCTGCCCGGGGTACGCCTGCCTCTTCCTCCTCCCCCCCCACCTCTATGCTCCTCTTCGAAAGCGGGCCCAGGCCCAGACTGGCTGACACTGGCTTGCGTCGGTTCGGAGGGGTTGTCGTCCGGTACACTGCCCGGGGTACGTCTGCCGCACCCTCCCCCCACCTTCACTTCCGTTGTCACCACTGGTCCACCCCGTCCCCCCGTCTCGTTACCATCCACTACCCCGTACCTGCCCCGCTCCTTGCCGCACCGGCTCCGGGCGTGGGTCCAGGGTTATTAACGGATGCCCGACGAGGCTCCGGTCCTCCACCCACAAGGACCCCCCCCACCTCCGATCTCCGACTGTGGCAGTCCCTTTTCCCTATCCCTCCCTCCTTCCTTGACTGGGCAACCACTGGCGTGCGGGACGCTCCGGACGCTCCGGACGCGGTTCCGGTTCCGGCTCCGGTCACGCGGTTCCGGTTCCGGTCACGCGGCTCCGGTCACGCAGCCGCTCCGGTGCCCCATACTCCGCACCGTTTCGGGGAATGTGTGCGTGCCCCCTTCCTGCGTGGATGCAACTCCGGCGCCCTCCGGGCGCTGCATCGTGCGTGCGACACCCATCGTGGACGCCCCTAGCCTCGATCACATCTGGGTGCGCCGACCTTGCTGCACGCTGGCTCGGATTCCTGAAGGGGGGCTCCCTTCTGCCCCCCCCCCCTTCATGCACGCTCGCTGCGTCCGCTCCGCCCTCGCGCGCCGCCCGGGTTCCGGAGTGGCTGTGCACTCCGGTCGCCCGGTTTCCGGTTCCGGTCGGAGCTGCCCGGAGCTGCCGGTTGTCTCCGGTCCATCCGGCTTCCGAGAGGTTCACCCTCCCGCAAGCTCCGGAAGATTTCCGGGCGCACCCCACTTGTTTCGGGTCGATGACCGTTCCCCCCTAGCAGACCGCCCCTACGTTACGTCTCCGTGAGTTTTCATACCACGTGATGGCTGGTCCCTTTGACTGGCCTGCGACGTCTTGGCTCCCGGATGTGTCTGGGGATGCGCGAGACCTCCGTACACCAGTGCCGCTCCATTAGGGGCCTTGCCCCGACCCACTAGGCACTGGTGTATGTGTTGGCGCATATTGTGTCGATGACCACCTTCCATGCCCTCTCCCCTACGCTATGCCTCCGTGGGCATTATACCAATGATTGGAACCTTGCAACGTCCTGCCGCGGAGCGGGATGTTAGCATAACCACGTGATGGCTGATCCTCTTGATCGGCTTGCGGCATCTTGGCATGAGAGTTGGCCGAGGGTGAGAGGCACCGTGCACTGACCGCTGCCCTACTAGGAGTCCTTCTCCGACCAACTAGGCGGCAGTGCACGCACTAACCCTGGATATGTGTCGAAACATACCCGGATCCCCCGGTCGCTTTTGGCCACGCTCCCGGCCCCATCGCGGCTCCGGTCCTGGTTGCGTGGTCCGCTCCCGCGGTTCCGGTTCCGGACCCGCAGTTCCGATTCCGGTCCCGGATGCGGTCGCTTCCGGCTAGACAACCACCGGCGGCCGGTGGAGCATTCCGGTCTGGAAACGCAGTCGCGGAGACACGCTCCGGTTCCGTGGCTCCGGTTCCGGTCCCGGTTCCGGTCCGGGCCTCCGGTCCCGGTCACACGGCTCCGGGTCCGGTCGCGCGCTCCGGCTCCAGTTCCGGTTTCGGCTGTGCGGCCACTTGTTCCACCCCCAATCTGCTACGCTGGACCTCAACCCGGCCCCTTCCCTTCTTTTTCCGGTTGCCTTATTGCCTTGGAGGCGGCATGGCAACCGGATGGTGCGTCGAGGGCGCCGCACCTTGACGGGGGGATGAGTAGGGAGAACGGGAGACGTCCGAAAGGACGTCTCTTACAATGTTTAGGATGCGCTGCAGGCGCTCTAACATATTCTCCCTCACATAGCTCCGGTACCTCCGGAGCAACCGGTCATCCTTCCGGGTGTTCCAAGGTACCGGAGCAGCCGAGCGTCATACCGGAGTACCCACAACGGGATGCAACACCGGAAAGGTGTTGAGCGATGGCAGGTTCCATTTTTTTCCCCGGCCCACCCACCCTTTGCGTTCACGCTGCGTCGAGGGCGCCGCAGCACGAAGGGGGGCTGATGTCAGGGGATGCCTCCGGATCAGCCCATCCGGAGGCCCGGAACCGTCACCTACCACCGTCCACCGCCGCTCCTACACCCGCACTCCAGCCGCATGGTTGCCCGCGGTCACCCGCGCTCATTATGGTCGCTCCAGTCGTGCGGTTGTCCCGGTCGCGCGGCCGCTCCGGTCCCGCAGTCGTTCCGGTTCCGCGGTCGCTCCGGTTGCGCAGCCACTCCGGTCATCCTGGCCATTCCGGTCACGCAGCCGCCCCGGTCCCACCGTCGCTCCGATCGCATGTTCGCTCCGGTCGTGCGGTCGCTCCGGTCGTGGTTCCGGTTGCCCCGGTTGCTGCTCCGGTAGCTCCGGTCGCTCCGGCCGCTCCGGTCGCTCCGGTCGCTCCGGTCGCCCCGGTCGCAGCCCCGGTCCCGCGCAGTCACGGTTCCGGTCCCCGCACGGTCCCGCGGTCCTGCGCCCCGGACTCCAGCCGCCCTCGCCTCACACCACTCCTCGCTCCGGTACATCGGCTTCCGTTGGTCCCCCGGAAGCCTCGGTTCCTACGCAGCGCATGCCGCCTACCCAGTCCCCCATCTTCCCCTTGCCGCTTCCGCCTCCTCCCTGCCACCGTCCCCGAGAGCGGTATCTCCGGGAAGGCAGTCGTGCCTTCCCGCACCCCATAGAGCTCCAGCTCTACACCGGACGTGGTCTACTGCCGTATAGGCTCGCACCAGATACCACCACCTCCAGTGGTACGTCCATCCCCTCCCCCGTGCCCGGCTTCGGCAACCGGTGCCTCCGCCCTCCTTCCGGTCTAGCCGTTGACCTCTCCCCCGGATGTGGCCTACTGCCGTATAGGCTCGCGCCAGACACGGCAACTCGGAGTTGCCGTACATCCACCTATCCCTTCCGACCCCGCCTCCTCCGTCCCCTCTCCTTGTTGTCCGGCTCCGCCCTTCGACCGCCTAACCCCGCGGTTGCTCCGGTCGCGGTTCCGGCCCACGCGCCCCGCAGTCCCGCGCCCTAGGCTCCTGCTCGCGATGACTCCCGCTCCCCCCCGGTCGCGCGGTCGTTCCAGTCACGCAGTCGCTCCGGTCGTTCCGGTCGCGCAGTTGCTCCGGTCGTTCCGGTCGCGCAGCCGCTCCGGTCGTTCCGGTCGCGCGGCCGCTCCGGTCACTCCGGTTGCGCGGCCGCTCCGGACACTCCGGTTGCACAGCCACTCCGGTCGCGGCCCCGGTTCCGCTTCCGATTCCGCGCCCGGAACTCCGACCCGCAGGGGCTCCTTCCTCCTGGCCGCTCCCGTGGGGCTCCTCGTGTGGGCTGTGAGGTATGTTACGTAACCGGACCTCCGGTCCGGTGGCCGCCCGGGCCCTCCGGCCTTCGCCCGACACACCTCTCCGCCAACTCGGACCACTTCCCCTCCCCTTCCGGGCTTGATCCTCTCATCCGACCGTTCCCGCCGGATGACCACCTCGTTGCCACATGTCCGACCCCGTGCAACTAGCTAGTCACATGTTCTTGACAGTCACGCGTCACGCCCTAGTAAAAGATGTGACACCTGGGCAGGGAGCTCCTTAGCTTGTTCTCTAAGGATCTCCCTTCTGCCCAGGTGAGTAGCTACCTTGCCCCTGTATTAGGTAGTGTCTAAGGATCTCCCTTCTGCCCAGCCCAGCGCCCCGTGCTCCTGGTGAAGTTGCCCTTACATTCACCGCACTGAATTGCCAAGTGCGGTCCCAGTTGACAGAAAAAAAATTCCGGCATCTTTTGAGCTGTTCAGGATAGTATCTTGACACGGTCGAGAGTACTAGAGCCTGAGTATTGCAATGCAAGTTACACTCTGACTCCGCATCTACTCATAGAGAAGATGCATGCCTCGGGCTATCCTCTAAACAGCCCTCCGCTAGAGTCTATGAGTCCATACTCTGCATCTACTCCTAGAGTGATGCGCGCCTCAGTCTACCCTCAGGATAGACCTCCGCTAGAGTACTCGCAATACAGCATTGACTGCTCTGCAGCCCTGCCATGCAATAGCTGCACATCTACCCTCTAGATAGATGTTCAGCTCCAGCTCTAGATGATCCTGCAGCCAGGCTTGGGGTGTACACTCTATATACCCCCCTATAGCCCCCCACTTTTTCTTCGTACTGGCCCGAGCCAATGTTCCAAACTGGGACTGTACGACGAAAAATTAAACCCAAGTACGCTGTTGTTGTGAAAAATTTGGCGTAGAAAAATGGGTTTTGAGGTGCTGCAGTCATCGCCGCGCAAGCTCGTGCACCATTGAGCATGGACAATCGAGATAAGTTCACCATTGAAGAGTGCTCAAACAAGGGACGAAGCACTCCTCATCACACGACGTGCCGCGGATCTAGTCTGCGCAGGTCTGTGCAATGGGGAGGGAGCGACGGCGAAGGGGAATTTCTCCTCATCCCACGACGTGCCGCGGATCTAGTCTGCGCAGGTCTGTGCGATGGGGAGGGAGCAACAGGTGAAGGAGAATTCCTCCTCGTCCCACGACGTGCCGCGGATCTAGTCTGCGCAGGTCTGTGCGACAGGGAGGGAGCAACGGCAAACAGGAATTCCTCCTCGTCCCACGACGTGCCGCGGATCTAGTCTGCGCAGGTCTGTGCGACGGGGAGGGAGCAACCGGCGAAGGGGAATTCCTCCTTGTCCCACGACGTGCCGCGGATCTAGTCTGCGCAGGTCTGTGCAACAGGGAGGGAGCGGCAGGCAAAAAGCTCGAATGAGGGATGATCGCGAGCGGACCACGAGGGGCATGGTGCGGGATTAGGATGCAGGTAGCCGGCAGAATGTCCGGAGACGGGGTCCGGCGCAAGAATGCGTGACGAAAGCGAGGTACGCATAGGCCGCGGGGAGCAGCTGCGGCACAAAGCAAAGGACGACCTAACTGTGGAAGGCCGGGGCAGAGGGAGGGAGAAGGCGAGAGCCGGGGTGCGAGGTCCCTTGAGATGAGATTCGAGTAAAGGCTGCAAACATCGTGCTCGCTCTGCATGTCCGCGCCTTGCGTTCACAATGTTAGGCCTACGAGCATGCCGCGCTGCTGTTGCGAGGAAGAGAGCCATGTGCACCACTGGGAGCTGCACGAGCAAAGAATGCGCGGAGAGAAGTAAGCGCTGACGCGCATGTGCCCAATATGGTGCCATCGGGAGTGGATCTGCAGCGGCGGCGCCCGTCTTTGAGCGTGAAGAGGAATGTCTACTGTACCATTTCGACCAAGTGTTCACCGGGTGTGACCAGTGACCATAAGTGTTCATTTGCCAAGTGTTCAACTGGCGGCGGGACGTGTGACACCTATTTCCAGTGTTCAAAAGTTCAAGTGTTCAGCATGGTTGAACACATAAAATCCGACCGTTTTCAAGTTGGGCCAAAAATGTCGGATTTGGGATGAGTTTGTGCTCAGAACTTCAATAATCAGCAAGATATTGGACAGGAGCCTAGACGACCTGCAATATTATGGAGCCCAGCGATTGAGAAAAAATTCGGGTGTTTGCCCATTTATATTGTTCAAATGGCCAAGTGTTCAGCCCCTCTGGTGACCTGTGACCACTAAAAAAAGTGTTCAGTTCAGCGGCCGCTGTGACCCGTGACTGAACTTCCGGTCGAAATGGTACAGTACACGCAGCAGCCGCAACGAGGCGCCGAAGCTGCAGAATTGCGAGCGCGCGCACGAACATCTTTTTTTTTAAAGCTTGCGGTCCCCAGATTGAGGCAGAAGGAGGCGTGAAGAGCGGTGCAGCGCGCAGGGAGGGCGGCCGACAACAGCCTTGACACGCCTCTTGTGGACCATCACGTCGTCAAGACGAGCCGACGAGGTGCAATACTGTGCCCTGCGGCATGCAGCCATGAAGCGGCGCTTCCGCAGGGACTGGCCGACGAGAACACGCCTAGACCGACTCTTCTGGAAGCTTGAAGGCTTGAAGCGAAACCATTCGAGGAGAATGAGGCAAAGACACGGTATGGATCTCTCGTGCCAAAGGCGGAGTCGCTCGTTGGAAAGATCGTGCTCGCAAGCGCGCAGAACGACGCGAGCAGGCTCCGGAGCTCGCTAGTATGAGGGCAAAAGGACGACGAGAGCCGTGTGCGTGGCCCAGAGCTGCACCAGCGAAGAACGCGCGGAGCGAAGTAACCGCTGGCGCGCATCTGCCCCATATGGTACCCGCAGCAGCCGCAAAGAGGCGCTCGCGGGTGTCCAGCTGTTTCCTAATAGCTTGTAGCCAAGGCAGACACGAAGCTGCAGCTGCTTTGAGCACGCGCACGATGTCCATTCCGAGCGTGGGGTCCGCGCAGCCTTAACAGGCACTTGCGGACTATCGCGTCGTGAAGACGGGTCGAGGTGGAGCCAGCAGGTTTGCGCTGAGGGGAGACGACGCTCGGCGCGAAGAAATCGCACCTGCCTTGACCAAGCGCATTTCTAACGGGTCCCGCAGGCACTGTGCACGATGAATCTGGTTCAACGGCTTCGCGCTATGCGGCCTGCAGCCATGGAACGGCGCTTCCGCAGGGATCGAAAGGGGGGAACACGAGGCCGAATTCTTGTAGCTTGAAGCTTGCAGCTTGAAGCTAGAAGACTTATAGCGAAAACCTAGATCTGACGTCCTTCGTTGCATAAGAAGGAGCCTGTACGATAAGGGCACGCAAGCTGGACTGGAGGAAATCGCCAGCGTAGGCTGGCACCGCCACTGATCCGGTACCCAATCGGGAAACAGGTCTCGAGCTTCGCAATCTCCTCGCCTTCTCCGCCTCCTCAATGTCGCCCTTGCACCCGACTCTGGCTTGTAAACCCCAGGAGAGACCACCTTGAGACACATGGCCGTGGCTAGCCCCCCGCTTCGCATTTCTCTAGCTTGAAGCCGCAAACGCCGCAGCTGCAGAGGCGCGCAGCGTCTGGGAAGTCGTAGATGGTAGCGGCAGGTGTGTACGTATCCTCGCTGCCATTCCCAGCTCCGACGGCGGTGTGTTTGGCCCAGGTCCACGGAAGATCCATCTCGAACCGCGCTTCTGGAAATTCCTGCACGTTGCATGTGCGCCAGCTGCCCCCCATTCTCTGCGTCCAAGAAATCTGTGCGCAGACAGCCAGGCTTACGGAGGGCACGAAGACGCAGACCCCTGCGCGGCCGACGGATCAGCCGGCGCACTCGTCGCTCGTCGCGACTTCGGCTATGGTATGCTGCCTGAAAAGGCGCTCCCACGTTGCTTGACTCGAAGCCAGGATGCTTCCGGTGGCCCGTTGCAGTGTTTTCGCGGATCGCGCCTACGCTCTCCACAGCCCGCGCTGGTTTCGCTGCGGTCCACGCTGATTCTTGGCCTTCGTCCCATTCGTGTCGGCGGCAACGAGGAGCATGCATAAGCCACCTGCGTAGCACACGCGCGAGAACGGGGACACGTCGCTGGTCAGGCCTTGCGACAGGTGGTAAGTCGGTGCTCTTTGCTACTACGCAGAAGCAGCGCTGATGTAATCTTTCTCTTGCAGGTCCTTTCCTTCAAGCTCCGGCTCCGCGGCATCCCGTGCAGTACGCGCCTCGCGCTGAGACGTGCAGAGCGCGTGTGTCTTGCCTCCCCGCTGCACCAGTGGCTGCGAGCCAACCTGCGACGTGTCTCGGCCCCCCAACTCCCATGTCTCGGAGTAGGTTCTCCTCCGAGTCCGGGCGCTTCGGTCCTTGCGTACGTGGTCCTTTCGCCTACTGGGTATCGACACTCGGTTATCGTCACGGCTGACCTCGAATCCTGCGTGTTTGCGGCACCTGAAGACGGGCCCACCAAACCGATCTCGAATACCGCATATTCGTGGCATCCGAAGACGAGCCCGTCCTAGGAGAACGAGCGTGGTGGAAGCTGTCGCGCCTCCGCGGAGTATTCGGCACTGACGTGGCCGTACTCCACTGTAGCGCCTCGAGTATGAATGCGCCTCGAGGCGGAAGGTCTGCTATCGCAGTTCCTTCAGCTCCGGGCGCATACCCTCTCGTGCCCTGCAAGCTCCAACTGTCTTGAAGCTCAGGTAGCATCCCGCTAGTGCTCATCGCTATCCAGCCCTTCTGCCCCCCAGCGCTAGCGGTATGCGAAAGAAGCGAGAAGGATGTAAAAAATATACTCAGCTGCTGCAAATCCAGTTCGCGCTGACAGAGCATATGCCGAAGCAAAGATGCAGCAACTCGGGTTGCGCAGGCATTGCAACAGACGATCAAACAATGCAGATACGAAGCTGCAGCAAATCCAGTTCGCGCTGACATCGTAAAAAGCTGCAAAGCTCGCAAGAAGATTATAAAATTCTGAAAAACTAAACACTCCGTCGCAGCGAATCTAGTTCGCGCGGACGTTGTGATGCTGAGGCAAAGATGCAGCAACTTCAAGTCGCGCAGGCATTGCAGCAGGTCTGGGAATCAAAAGGTTTGAATTTCATGGAATACTGATAACATAATTGGAGTCGCGCTGAAGGATGACTTCAACCGAGAATACCCAAAGGATGGTATGGAGGGCCAAGTCTCATAGAGCACTCGGCCCCCCGAACCAAGCCTTGCGTTCCCCGGGATACATCACGCGAGTCCGGAATAGGATTGGGGCATAGAGCATAGTTTTGGCCTCTCGCATGCTTGCGCGCGGCGCGACAGCGTAGAGAAGGCCGTTTTGAGGTGGGTCTAGCCCCCCAGCGTCCTCGTGCCCGAGCGCGGTTCGACGATCAAGTCGTCGCGCGCGGACCTGCGGGCTTGTAGATCGAGAAGACCGAGAGCTTCGATGACGAGGACGCGCCGTGTGCATGAGCCGTCAAGGCAAAAACAAAGGAAGTGCACGACGGAGGATGAAGTGGATGACTGCGCTAGGCAGCCTCAAAGGCGTTCCTAGGATGTGGAGTCTTGTGATCGCTAGTTGTCGTTTCTCCGCGCAAAGGATCCGGACGAGACATCTGCAGCCGGGAACGGAAGCGGGGTAGCTCAGGAACACCGAAGAACTTGACTAAGAAGCTTTGGATGCGGCTGAGGAGACGCGCGGGCCCGAAAGCTGTGGAGACCAAGAAAAGTCTCAAGCTGCAGCAGGTATGAAAGACGCTTGCGCGCGGGTGATTGGGACTCCAAGCCCGAGTAGGCGCATCGACCGTCGCCGGCAGGTGGAAGACTACGCGAGTCGCGAGCGATTGAGCCGTAGCCTTGAAGAAGAGGATGCGCGGCCGATCTGATAGCAAACTGCAGCAGCCCTCGGAGGCGCTTGCCGCTCGTTTTGAGCTCATTACCACGGGAGGAAGGGATGGTGGTCGTCACGGACGACGGCCACGTCACGGCGGTGTCCGGAACGCAGCGCCGACGATGGTACGCGAACGCAATGGAAAAGCCGCGACAAGGAAGGAAGATCCAGAGAGGCGACGCGGAATTCAGCACCGGAGCCATAGAAGCAAGCGAGGAGCTTGAGGCGGAGTACCTGCGTGCCACAATATTGCAAGACGGGCGGCCGCGGAATGCGGAACTTCGCAGAGCCTGAGAGCGGCCCCCCAGCATGTGCTATCCGGGCAGAGACAAGCACGCGCCCGCGGATCGAAGGCTTGCGGCAGCTGTAAAAGCGCTTGCAAGCTGTCGCGTCACGCTGCCGGGGCATCGCTCATGGTCGCGTTCCGGCTTCGCGCGCACCATCAATCCCATACCCTGCGAATCGGTGCCCTGGGTTAATAGGAAACGGGGCCGTGTGTCCACAGAATTGGACGCGCTCCTTCTTGTTGCCACTCTTCATATCCTTCACCTGCATGTCGACCTCGGCGTCCGACAGCGGCCCCAGCGCGCCTACGAGCTTCGCGCGTGCCACGAGCCTCGAGCTCATGCGTCCACCGCCGCAGCCTTCAGGTGCCGGCTGCGGTCGTGGCTGATTGCAATCGAGCGACCCCAGCCCTGCCCATCGTGCGCGCGGCAGAGGGCAACGGGCACGGGGCAGCGGGGCGGACCGGCCGGCGGGATGTCGTAGGATGCGAGAACGGTCGGCGACGGTCCACAAGCCCGAGCGCAAGGGCACAACGACTTCCGCGGAGGGAACGAACTCGAATGGGCCGATAGTGAGCCCCCCATGCACCGGGCTCGATCTGGGCCGAACAACCCACAGCAGCCGCGGAAGGCGCTAGCGGGCTCATTGCTGCATCGACTGGATGCCTTGGCCATGGGCGCGGGCGCACGCGGACTCGGACTCGGGAGACCCGTCCTCCGCGTGCGAGAGCCAAAGATATCGCCTAGCTCCACGCTGTCCTGCCCCGCCGCTACCTTGCCCTCACACCTTTCCTTGCGCTTTGCGGTGCCCTCGCCCAGTGCGTCCATCTTCTTCGCCCAGTCGTTGCCGTCCATCCCGTCTCCTGCGACTCGCAGCAGCCGTTAGAGGCGCTTGCAAGTCCTCGCATCCCCCTTTCACAGAATTGGGCTTGCAGTACCTCGGGGTTGCTCGCGATAGCTAGCGCTCCGTCCTCGCGCGTGCCACGAGTCCGACTCGAAAGACCTCGCGCGTGGCTGGCAGCGGGCGACGGGCGCGGGGCACGGAGCACGGAGCAGCGGGGTGGCCGGCGGAATGTCGTCATACGTGAGGATAGTTGGCGACGGTCAGCTAGCCTGCGCGCCAGTGGACAATGACCTTCGCTGAGGGAACGAAGACGAATTGGTCGATATAGAGCCCCCCAGGGATGCGCGGCATGTAATTGCTGCTTCAATGCCGAACACACTCGGGAGACGAGCCTCGCGGCGCTTCGCTGCGGTGTATCCTTGCTCGAAAAGCTTTGCCGGCGCCATTCTGGATCCAGTGGAGGCCACCTCTGCACGAGACAGCTAGTAGCAGCTACGAAAAGCGCTTGGGAGCTGTCTGAGCGAGCGCCAGATGCGAGCGCGGCGCAGATGGGATGTGGGAGGTCCGGGAGCGAGCGCGAGATGGCTGGGAGCGGCTCAAGGTGGATGTCTCCTCGCAGTGTGCAGCCTTTCCAAAGGCGCTTCTGCGGTGCAAGGCGAAGCGATTCGTGCAGGGAGCACAGTCTTGTAAGCTAGCCCCCGTTCCGAGACGCTCCGGGGTCGAGTAGAGCTCAGCGTCGAAGCACGAGCGGGCGCATCGATATTGGCCGACGAGTGAGGACTAGGCGAGCTGCGAGCCACCAGCGGAAGCATTGAAGAGGAGACTGCGCGGCCGATTGGTAGCGAGCTGCGGCAGCCATTGGAGGTGCTCGCTGCTCGTTTCGTGCTCGTCGCCACGGGAGAAAGAGGTTGCGGTCGTCACGGATGATTGCCACGTCACCGCCAGCGGCGTCCGGAACGCGGCGCCGGAGCCATCGAGGCGTAAGCGCGAAGGAAGGAAGGCGACAGGGATGGCCAGCAATAGCCCTGAGTGATACTTGCTGGTCATCGTTGCTGCCGCGGCCACTTGCAACGCAAATGCGAAGCCAGTGGGATCGTGTCGCTGCTAGCAGGACACGGGAGGGCTGTCGATCCTCCCGCTCCTCGGCGCTTCTGCAGAGCAGCGTTCGCCGGCTTGAAGAGGAGCGGGCCCGGGGGGAGGAACGAATGCTGCCGCCATATCTGGCGGTGGCTCGGGATCGGTGGCTACCGAGCGGAGTTTGTTCGTATCGGTCGGCGGCACGGACGTCGTAGTAGACCCCAGAAGAGAGCTGAATCTTGCTGCTGTAGACGCCCGCGATACGAAGTAACCCTGAGAGAGGAGCGCCAGCGCACGAACTAAGTCGCGCGGGTTTGCTCCTCTAGAATCCCTCTGCTTCTCTAGAAGCCCTCGCGGTGGGCTCCATTGTGATGCTGTACGAATTCGGTAGGCTTCATCGGAAGCCAGAGGGATCATCCGCGTCGAGGCTGCTACGGAGAGCGCCAGGACGCGGGGAGTGCTTGAGTGACGGGGCTGCCGACTGAGGCGCCGCCGCCGTTGTGACCCTTCGGCGAGGGGCCACGTCACCCTTGACGGGGGCCCTGTGACCCTGGACGGAGGGGAGCCTTTGCAACGCTTGCTCAGGCCTCGCGGGGGTCTAAGGGTGTTCGCCCTCATAGGTTGGGCGATCAGGCCATGGATGTCAAGAGTAAAAGATAGATGATTATATAATATGTACATGTGACAAGTAAGGCACTCGGCCGTGTAAAGGTAAGCAAATATAAGTGCGCGTCACAGCTCATCTTCTCCCACAAAAAATGGTGCTGGTTCTGGGAACGGTCGTCCTTGACCCCTTCGTTCGACGTCCTCAGCTGCCAGAAGGCAGAAGGTACTCCCGCCCGTCCTCGCCTGCGCTCTTCTGTCGCTCGTACGCAACTCGTACGCTCCTCGCTGAAATGCTGAGTTATCGCACTTTGTCCCACTCGGCGCCGCCCTTGGCCCCGCTTTGTCCAGTCACCGCACTTTTTCTGCTCCCCATGCAGGCAGCTCGGTGCATAACCTTGCCACAGGTATCGGCATCACATTTTCGTCCCAACGGCGCCGGCGGCAAGAGCATCCACCAGAACGTTTTGCGTGTACGTTTCCGGATACTTTCTACACTTACCTGCCTCTTCGTCGATCGGACACAGTGCGCGCGCCCAAACAGCTCGCCCGCCCGCTAGCGGCCCCCATCCTACCTACCTGTGCATGACCTACGCGCTCGTCATGCCGAGGCCAACAACGCACCACGTCAAGCTCTCGCCCGCGGAGGCGAAGGCACTCGGTTCCGTATGGCACGGTACCGTTCGTGCACTCTGTTAACTCTCAGGGTACGCACTGACCGCCCCGCGCAGGACGAACGCACGATCGACACGCGTACTGCTGTCCCACGCCGCATTCTGGACCGCGAGCAAGGCCTCCCGCGGGATTTGCATTGGGAGCTACGCTTAAAAAGAAGACTCGAAGCCGCGCCTCAGCACGCACGGCCCGCTACTCCGCTGTGCTCGGGCCCAACCGGACGGCAGGCAACGTCATGCACACTCCAAGTGTGTCGAAACCCCGAGCCCCTTGCCCGCATCTCACTCGCTGTGTGCCCCTCATGACTTCTCCCCTGTTTGTGTCGAGCCGACACCACTCAAGCTTGTCCGCACTCCATGTTCACGACCCCGCCGCCTGCCTGTGTGCCGCGCCACTCCTCTGCTTACAGGTGCTTCTTTCCTCCAGCTCCGGATGACTATCGTATCCTCCAACCAAGCTGTGCCCGCACCAGGTCCAGGCACAACCAGATGGCGAGCAATACTTATCCCAAGTCCGCCGCTGCATTGCGCTGCACGCATCAGGCACGATCCGCTCCCACACCGCCGCCCCGCCTGTGCACGCAGCTCTGGGCAGTGACGCTGCCCTCACTGAGGCGCTTGGCCTAACCTCTCTCTCAGCTTCACTTCTTGTTCACTTCCATGAAATAACTCATTGTTCATTTCCATTCAGGGTGCCTGAGATCTCCGCCACACCCGGTGCGCTCTGCAATCAAAAGCAGGCACACGAATGGGGTGTGTACATCACACGGCAAAGTCCGAAGTGCCGAGGCGGCTAAAAACATATCAAAAAGCTTAAGTTCTGGTTTCAAAAATAGTGCACTGGAAAGCCAATCAGATACTATAAGTTTTGGGTCGCATTTTGACCCTTCTGATATTGAACCCAAAACTAGTAGTTTTGGCATCAGCTTTTGGAGCCCTTAAACAATAGGTTTTGGATGCACTTTCCGGCGGTACCGGAAATTACTAATTTTATACCCCTGAAAAGCTAATCTAGAGCGGTCTAGAGCGGTCTAGATTTAGTTTTTGAACATCCTAAACTTATTGTTTTTGAACCCGTTTTGGCCGGCACCCAAAACTTATTGTTTCTGGGCTTCCAAAGCTGAAGCCAAAACTACTACTTTCAGTTTCAGCATCAGATGGGAAAAAATGGAACCCAAAATTTGTAGTTTCAGGAACACTTACGTACACAATTATTGTGAATCAGAGAGTAGTACTTTCAGATTACATTTTCGGAGTCCTGGTACCTCGGATTTTGCCGTGTGCATAGCTTGCGTGGAATTGTGACAAACTAACTGTATGCTTCACTTCGCAGTGCAGCATCAAGTATATGTGGTCAAGCGCATCAAGCTCGCTGCGTCCCAATTCGACAGATGTTTACTTATTTCCTCAGCAAAGCATTCTCCTAGCTTGACACCATTGAGCTGTACATACCCACACCCAATAAGTCAAAATCTTGACCTACGGAGAAAGTGCATCTGAAACAATGTAAATAAATTGCAAAATTATAATTTACGGAAATGTTAATAATAATAAAACTTGGAAATGACTATTGAAAGGCCAGCTTTCAGCATCCGTTTCAAGAGAAAGGAAAGCCTTTCTTTCAGTACAGCTGAAAGACTGCCTGAAAGAATGTTTTTCAGCACCACGTTCAGGTTTCCTTTCAAAATGTCTTTCAGAAGCTTTACAAAGGAAAAATCACTGAAAGTTGTTCTTTCAATAGAGCTGAAAGTGTTGCTGAAAGAAGTTCTTTCAGGCAGTCTTTCAGCCGTATGGAAAGAAAGGCTTTCGTTTCTTTTGAAACGGACGCTGAAAGCTGGTCTTTCAATAGTCCTTTCCGATTTTTATTATTATTAACATTTCCGTAAATTATAATTTTGCAATTTATTTACATAGTTTCAGGTGCACTTTCTTCGTAGGTCAAGATTTTCCCTTCTTGGGTGTGACCCGTCGCAGGTCGGCAAGTAGGATTCCATGTCTCTTGGCCAGGACTAGGGCCAAATAGTCGTTCAGATCTGTAGGCTAGGCACTCTCCGGACGGAAAAGACTTGCGTGCCCAAATACTTGGTGCATAGCTTTCATGTATACAAAGGATGAAGTGGTTGAGTACAGAACATATGTCGTAGAATATCCAGCCAAGCTCTGGCCTCCGTCTGTTTAATGGATGAAAATCACTCAATCTGACCGGGTGCGTATCAAGAATGGGACCCTGGCTTGCTATCCAAAGTGCGTAGGGGGAGTGAGATTACAGCCTGTTTGTAGTGGGAGATATTGACTTTTTGGTGGCAAAAATCAGGCCAAAGGCGGCTACTCCAATGGGATCTTGTTACATGTTGGCCATAAAGAAAAAGAAGAACATTTGTGCATCAGAACTGTTAACTAGCAGGAATTCTGTCTCCATTTGTGGTCTAGATCTGAGACCGCAAACACTATGTTATGGAGAACAGGAGGAGGAATTAGCAGCTATATTCCACAAGCATGCTCCCATCATGGATTTCATGAATATATTGGTGTTGAAGAAACCCTGGGGCCTGTTGTACGAATGAGGTGAGTTCAACATGTTTAATTTCCTGAAAACTCACCGATCTTGGCCGTTCTGGCGGCAGAACAGGTTGAGCCCCATGTTCCAAGAGAAGTGTGACAACAGAATCTCGTTGATTGATGGATGCAGCTTGTAATGCAGTGCCATAGTAGCATTGATTGTTTACATTGGCACCATTCTGGATGAGGAGTTCTACAATTTGATGGTGCCCCCTGAAAGATGCATTCCATAGGGGAGTGATGCCTCTAATGACCTGATTGACATCTGCCCCATAGTCGATAAGCAGTTGAACAATTTTCATTTGGCCGAAGCATAAAGAAGCATGAAGAGGAGTTCCATATTTGCCTCCCTGGGCATTGACATCTGCCCCATGGGCTATCAGTAGTTGAACTACTGCCATTTGACCATTGGAAGAAACAGCTTGAAGGGCTGTGTCATAGTAGCCCCCCTTGGCATTTGCATCTGCTCCATGCTCTAAGAGTAGTTGAACCAGTGCTCTTTGACCATGCAGTGATGCAGCTTGTAAGGCTGATCCAAATTTACCTCCCTGGGCATTCACATCTGCCCCATGGGCTATCAGTAGTTGAGCTATCTGCATGCGGCCCGTTGATGATGCAGCTTGAAGGGCTGTTCTGTAGGGGCCTCCATTGGCATTCACATTGGCTCCATGCTCTGAACCAGTGCAATGTCACCATTCAATGTTGCAACTTGTAGTGCTGATCCATAAACACTTTCATATCTGCTTCCCTCGGCATTTACATTTGCCCCATGAGCTATCAGTAATTCAGCCACTGCCAGGTGGCGATTGTAGAATGCTGCTTGAAATGCCTGATCTCGCCAATCATCACAAATTCCGGTGAGGTAAACCTAACCTAACCCTAGAGCTTCAGCACGTGCAGACCCGGCCCGGGGCCGAGTTTGGGTCTCGATCTTACCGTGCACCTGCCGAGTACTTACTAGTACTCTCCGCATTATTCCGTGCCACCTCCGAAAAAAAGACGTGTCACAGGGACCCCACTGCCAGGCGAGTCCGTTCGGGAGATACTAGTAGTAGTACTTGATGGTGAAACCGGCAGATGATGATCGATGAATATTGGGGTACAGTTGGTATTGCTGTTGTCCCGGCACGCGTCGACGGTCGTGGGTAGCGCTGTGGGAACACGAGGAGTGGCACGGCATCGACATTGTTGGGCGACGAGACGGCGAGACGGCACGGGGCGGTGACGGTACGCGTGCGCCTTGCGCGCGTGCCTCGCATCCGCAAAGCACCGTGCAAGCAACTTGGGGACGGCACGTCGGCGGGTGCTACGGGATTTGTGCTCGAGCGCGCGCGTGCGACTGCGCGAATCGAGCGGTCCACGACGGGGCAGTGTACGAGCATGACTCGCGCGCACGAGAGGTGGGTGGGGTCCCCGCAGAAAATGTGTGGGCGTAGGGGACTTTGGCGGGGGTGCGGCGACGGACGTGCAACTTGCGCGAGCAGCGGGTTTGGGCACTGCGCGGGACGGCGAGCTCGAAGGGGAAGAACGGCCAGCGCGATTGGGCGCAGGACGTGCCGCGGCGTGCGAGCGAGCGCACTGGGCTGATGTTGTAGTTGCTTGGTCAAGCGGTCTGCTGCTCTAGAACGGTGCAGACAACTTGATGTGCGGCGAGCACGATTCTGCGTGCTTGAGGACTAAGCCGTGGAGCGGGATGGCTGTGGAAGGGGGTGTAATGCCACCGCTGACATGAGAGTCTGTGATCGGTCTCTGCTTGGAGGATGGGGAGTGCGCTCACGTTATGTGAAAGCGAAGGTGCAGCGTGTGTACAACGCCGCCGCCGATTTGCAGACTCGGAGTTGCAAGCGTAGATGCGTATGTGGCATGCGACAGGGTAGGCGGCATGCGGGAGGCGGCAGCGGTGGCGGGTTTGTCGAGCTAACGAGACTGGACAGGGCGACGGACGAAAGAGGGCGGGTGGGCGGAAGCACCTTGCACGGTTTGGAGCAGGCACGAGGGCCTGAGGGCGGAGCAAGCAAGTGTGATGGCAGGCAAACAAGCGAGGGCGATGTCAGCCATCACTCCGTCTGAGATGCCACCGGTTCTGCCGCCGGTCAGTTTGCCGGTCTCGCGGATTCCCGAACTTCCTGCAAATCTGCTACGTTGGGTCTTGATTAGGTCAAATTCGCAAGCGGCACCGTGCTGCAATCAAAATTTGTTCTTGGTCTTGCCTCGGCCCACAATTGACTGAACCAAAGAAAAATCTTATCCAGACCGGACCCAGCCTCGCTAGCGGCCTAGGATGTATTATCCAAATCTTGTACCTGGCCTTGCGGCCAAAATTTCGGATTTTTATCCGATTCCGGGCCAGCCTGAGGTCGAATTTTGGGCAAGTGTAAGGGCAACCACGCAGCCCGAGAAGTCAAGGGTCCTGGCGTGGGGAATCCGAAGGTTAATTGACAGGCCGTGCTACTAAGTACAAGTATAGCACACCTGGCGTGGGGGATCCGAAGAGAAGAACGTCTGAGGATTCCCACGCCCGGTGCCACCTAAAATAGCTACTGACTAGTAGCACGTGTGCGAGGTGATCAGAGCAACCGGAGTGATGCGCGGTCACAGGCCACGTGGTATCCGGAACCGGAGTTCCGGCGGGGTCGCGGGAGCGGGCGCGCGGGAGCAGAGGGGGGAGCGGAGGGAGCGACGGGGGGAGCGACGGAGGGAGCGGGGACTGGGGCGGAGGTCGGAGCGGAGGCGGGGTCGGGGGCCGGAGCGGAGACCGGAGCCAGAACCGGAACGGGGACCAGAGCCGGAACCGGAGCGGGGGCTCCCCTGACAGGTAGGGTTGGCATGTGTGCTCAGTAGTGCTCTGGTAGCACTCCGGTAGCCATCAAGAGCGCGCAGTACTCTTTAGTAGTTATGATTTCATCTGACAAAAGAACACAAAATGCGGGAGAAAATACTCATACACCAGGATACGGGTACATTGTAACAGGAGTATGTAGACGACAGCTTCTTCGATGCGGTGATACCTACTCCAGCTAGCATTGCGCACAGGAAAATGTGTCTGTGAAGGTGTTAGATCGATGAGATGAATGTGTGTGCGCGCACACCAAGAGGGCAAGTGGCCCAAGATAGCAGTGGGCGCGGGTGTCTATAGAGACACTGATATCAGCATGGTCCAAGGCAGCGGCAGGGCAACATACCAAAGGCGGCCACTTGAAGCCGATGAGCGCCAGACGCTTGCGTTGCTACCGTGAAGTACCAGAGTTGCATAAACGGGTTTGACAGTCTTGAACAGCTTAACAGTTTTGATGGGCTTGACAGGCTTGACAATGTTGAGGTTCTTGAAGGATCTAAGCAGTACAAGATCAGAAACAAGACCAGAAGGGCTTGATCCTCCAGCCAACAGCAAGTGCTGCAACCGTGTGACCGATTCGGGCCCAATGAGGGCTTAGGACGGTGGGTAGACGTGTTTGCGGATGATGTGAGGGCAGGGTCGCGCACAAGAAGGGTCAATGGGCAATGGAGTGGGGGAAGGATATGGGGGGAAAGGAAGAAAGATGACGACCTAAAAACTTGTTTGGTTCCAAACAACTTGAAACAAGCACACAATTGATCACGCACACGTGTCATCGGAGTTTGAACTGACTTGTCAAAAGTTTTGGCCAAATACATTTGCTCGAGATACCATCCCGAAGAGAATAGGCCATTTTGAACTTCAAAGGCAACCCATACTATACTAGACTATCATAATGAAGGATTCTTACACTGCTCAACAAGTTGTGATAACCTATATTCCCGAGGCATGCTATCAGCAGCTACTGATCCGTCGGTGATGTGCTATATCAAACTACTGATTACCGGCAGAGAGCTACCGGAGCTACCAGAAGCTATGGAATTCTCACCAAAGGTACTGACACTACCAAACATTGCCCTGGAGCTACCCAGCAATTTACTGTTTCCTGACGAACGAGAGCGAGAATGAGGACGAAGGGGAGCGGGGCATGGGGAGACGGTGTAACTGGCGACTGGCAACGTGGAAGTATGCATAAGAGATTGAATGAGCACGTGCTAGCCATGTGCTCAGTAAAAGTACATACCGTAAGTAGAGAGCACCTGTGTGCTAGTATATATGTCCATTTATCTACATTGGTGTCACACCTCCATTGTCATTCACACTGGCTCCATGCTCTAAGAGTAGTTGAACCAGTGCTCTTTGACCATGCAGTGATGCAGCTTGTAAGGCTGATCCAAATTTGCCTCCCTGGGCATTCACATCTGCCCCATGGGCTATCAGTAGTTGAGCTATCTGCATGTGGCCCGTTGATGATGCAGCTTGAAGGGCTGTTCCGTAGGGGCCTCCATTGGCATTCACATTGGCTCCATGCTCTAAGAGTAGTTGAACCAGTGCAATGTCACCATTCAATGTTGCAACTTGTAGTGCTGATCCATAAACACTTTCACATCTGCTTCCCTCGGCATTTACATTTGCCCCATGGGCTATCAGTAATTCAGCCACTGCCAGGTGGCAATTGTAGAATGCTGCTTGAAATGCTGTTCCAGAGCGGCCTCCCTCAGCATTCACATCTGCTCCATGCTCTCAGAGTAGTAGAGTCACTGCTATCTCATTATTACATGATGCGGCTTGGAGGGCTGTTCCATAGACACCTCTCCTAGCATTCACATCTGCCGCATGGGCTATCAGTAGTCTTACTACATGAATGTGGCCCATGTAGGAAGCAGCTTGAAGGGCTGTTCCATATTGACTTCCTTCGGCATTCACATCTGCCCCATGAGCTATCAGTAGTTGAGCTACTTGAATGTGGCCCCAATGGGACACAACTTGGAGGGCTGTCCCATAGTCGTCTCTGCGGGTAAAGTTCACATCTGCCCCATGGTCTATAAGAAGTTGAACTACTGATATGTGGCCCTGTAAGGATGCAGCTGGGAGGGCTGTCTCATAGTTGCCTGTAGAGTTCACATCCGCCCCATGGTCTACAAGTAGTTGAGCTACTGATCTGTGGCCATTTCTTGAGGCATAGGAGAGTCCCTCATTGTAGTGCATGTGCCAGCCCTTCTCAAGAATAATCCTGATGATATGTTCATGGCCATAGAATGCAGCTACTGAAACAGCATCCTCCAAGACAGATTCGTCACAGAGTGTGTCTGCAATATCCGAGAGATTCCATGCTGCAGCTATCCATAGCAGCGATGGGAATTTGGGCCACATAAAATAACTAGGGCTCTTACCCGTCCGGCCCGTTCGACGGGACGGGTCTTTACAGCCGTTTTTGGCTTAACCCGTCCCGTACCCGTACCCGTAGAGCAGACTTGGCAAGCTCAAACGGGACGGGTGCCGGCCGTAAGACGGGTTACGGCCGTAAGACGGGTCAGATAATGGTTCAATTTTTGATTTAGTACTCGGTTTCAACTCGGTTTTGTCTTGAACATAAGTTACGAACAAGGTACTAGATTGAGCTGTAACAATTGTAAAATGGTTACAATGTTATGATACTCTCTTGCCTCTCAAGAGCTTTGCGGGCCGCCCGTAACCTTGCCTTCACAAACATTAACATCTGGATCGTCGCGGCCTTCAGACTAGCACGACGTAATCCAATTGTATCGCGGCCACCAGAGAAGACTCGTTCTACTGCGACGGCCGAGCCTGTGATTGAACATGGAGTTAGAGACATGAAAATGCCATGGTTGAAATCGACCTACCAGGGATGCAGAGAACGTTCTGTACAAGCCGATAAAGGTTTGGGAATTTTCTCCGTCGGCTGAACCACCACTGGAGCGGGTCAGTATCATCGTCGTATGGCTGCGCGGAGCCCGTAATCCGGAAATACTCCGCCAACTCATTTTGTATTGGCGCAGAGGATTTGATTCGCTTATACCTTGCCAGGAAGTCGACCTTGGAGGGCGAGCCACCAGCGTCCGGATCTTGAGGTTGAGCCGCGGGAGTCGAGGATGTCTCGGGTGCGTAAAAGATGTTGTAATGAATTTCTAAATCGGCCTTAGCGCCCTCGAGGACATCGAGTGAGTCCTGGTCATCCTCGAAGTCTAATTGAAGCCGCTCGTATGAGATCCCAGGATCAAGCACTGGCGTACATCAGCCTCGTAAAACCAGAGAGCAACAGCAACGCACATGACGCCCAAAGGTAGTAGCGAGATGCATCAAACTTGGTGTAATAGTCACTCAACTTCAGATGTGCCTCAACCAAACCAGCTCTAAGTGCAGGATCAGCCGCGGCGGGAAGCTCTTTGATTGCGTCTTTTATGTGCTGCTGAAGGCCCCGAAATATGGCGTGAGTGGTTGAAAGCATCGGGCGCCCGGTAGCCGACATCTGTGTGGTTGCAGATCGGAATGCCTTGAGCCACTTCGTAACCAGCCCGAGAGCATCCCACTCGGCTGCGGAGAGCTCGTGGGGGCGAAGATCTGAGTCCTTGGCAACATAGTTGAATATCGCTGGGCGAAACTGGAGAGCGCGGCCTGCAAGTCAAATGTATGTAAATTATTCGTAAAATGCCAGATTGACGCCACGCACGCAACATCTGATGGGTGGACGACCAGCGCGTCTTGACGTCGAGAATGAGCATGAGAACCGACTCATCGGTGCCAGCTGCTGAGTTGGTGTCCTTGACTTCCTTCTTCCAGGTTGCGCGCCGTTGAGGGCTCGACCGTACATGTTTGACGATCTTCCGGAGCTTCGGATTCAACATCGTAAGCGGGCGCTCTTCACGGCGTGAACAAGGAAGCACGTACCTTGAAGACCGCCTTTCCGATCAAGCTCGTGGGTGCGGTGGGCTGACCAGAATCATCGCTCGAGTCGTTTGTTTGACTTGCATGCTGATCTGAAGCGGCGGAGATTGGTTCGTTGGCAGAATCCTGATAAGCACAGTCACGAGAACTTCCGGCCGCCTTCTTGTGCTCATCCTTTGTCAGCGCACCAATTGCCTCGAGAAGCTAGAGTAAAATGCGTAAGTTTATCTGATATATACGGCATGGGATCGTGTTACCTTGAGAGCCGCCAAGTGAATTGTGTGCGGCATACATCTCATACGGCCGTGCTGGGACTCGAACGTGAAGCCCTCCTCTCGGCACATCCGTTCGAAGGCCTCGACGAGAGTATCATTGTTTGTGGCATTGTCCATGACGAAGGTGATGATCTGTAAGTATCAGTAGGTACCAGCCAGATATTTGAGAATGAGACGCACCCGTCCTTTCAGGCCGAACTTTGTAACGGTTTCCCATACGACGGCAGCCATATTCTCTCCGGAGTGGGCCCCAAGGAGCTCCCGAAAGTCTATTAAGCATTCCTCTGTTACGTGTCAGCTTCTGGATCGAAAAAGCGATGGGACGCTCACCCAATTCACCCGTGTTCCCGATATAATGAATCACGATGGCCAGGAATGCATAACCGTTGCTTGAGGTCCATGCGTCCAATGAGAGCACAAAATCTGAGAGATTCTCCTGCAGAAAAAGGTCAACCTTTGAAGTAGTCGGCATAGTCCGGACTGACTTTGAATATGGCTGAGAGCTCCTCTACCATTTGGGTCTCCATCAGCTTGATTCGCGGCTTGATTGCCTGGTCTCTTGGGATAGGGAGTTGTTTACCTGCGGGGTGAAGGGCGGCATATCGAAGCATTTCACGGAATTCCGATTTATTGACAGCTATAAAAGGTTGATCGCACGCCGCAACCCACTTGGCAACCAGATCGTCGAAATGTTCCTTATCCCATGGCGCCTGAGCGAGTTAGTAGTGTTAAATCAAAAGAATAAAGGACTGACTTGCGCATCTGCGGTCTGCTTCTCGAACATTTCCTTGATGTTTCCCGAGATCTGGTCCCACTGCTCCTTATATTCATCTATCAATGCGGGTGTCATGCTGGTCGCGCCGCAAGCAAGATTTCGCTCGAAATCTGTAAAGGGTTATGGGGTGTTCAACTTAAAGCTTGGGCACCACACTAAACCGACCCAAGTTCTATTCGTATAGAAAAGGGACACGGCGGTAATGGGTCAAGAGTAAGTTGATCCCATCACGCCGTGGCCAAACAGCTATATAGTACATGAAGTAATCACTATTAGATAATCAATGAATGAGTAGATAGGTGCGATCAGGCTACGAGATGCAATGGCGAGTAGGGGGTGATTGTACATCTTACACCCTCCCCCTCAGGACGAGACCTCGAGTCCGAAACCTATGCCCACACACACCGCGGAGTGTGACACTGCAGGTGTGCGTGGTGGTGCAGCACGCTCGGCGTTACGCTGCGAGCTGCAAGGTCGCAAGTTCCTCGGGGGTCTGCTCGGGGAGTGGGCGCATTTCGACATCTCCAGCGGGGTGCGATGGGTACATGGTTGTTGCATCAGCGCGGACCGCACCATGGCGGAGATTGATCCATAGGTCCTCCTCGCGTACGACAATGTTTGCGACCTCATTCATGGAGGCGGGGAATCCCGCAGAGAATTCGAGGGTATTGACGTCCTCGACGCCAGCGG
This sequence comes from Mycena belliarum, assembly GCA_029282135.1. NCBI lineage: Eukaryota > Fungi > Basidiomycota > Agaricomycetes > Agaricales > Mycenaceae > Mycena > Mycena belliarum. Next base: position 72,674 of record JARJCN010000030.1, read on the forward strand.
CATGGTTTCGCCGTGCTCGCGCGAAAGACTCTAGTACGGCGACAGATTCCGACTGGCTGTCGATGCCATGCTGTACGAACCATGCGACGATTTGTGCAAAGGAGATGTTCACGGATTCGAACGGGTAGTGCTCGAATGGTAGGCGGGCCACCACGTATTGGCCGAATTGAGTGTAACGGTGAAATGTGCCGTGGATTGACAGGAGGCGGATGAGAGCGTCAAGAAAACGGGCGCGGTGCACGGATGTCCCATCAGGTCCGCGATCCGGGCTCAGGGCGTTGATCGTAAACCAGGCACGGACGTCGGCATCGTGTGGCACCGCCGATGTCGTTGAAGGCAGGGCATACTGTGAAACCCGCATCCCTCTTGGCCAGTGCGCGGTCGGGATGTTGGCGTACCATCGTTTCGCCTTGAGCAGCGGGGAGCGCATGCCGAAGCGCGCGAAAGCGTCTGCCGTGGCATGCTCAGTTAAGACGACTATGGTCGTATCCGTGTCGCCGTGCACGGACGTACCGAGGTATCCCGGCGTCTCCACGGGGTCCTGGTCCTCGACGGCGTCGTCGTCCGGCTCGGATGGGTCGTGCTCCGGCATGGGCTCGTCATCGTCGGGGCCGGCAGCGGGTGCCTCGGCGGCGGTCGGTGCGGTGATGGAGGTCGTCGTGGTGGTGGGAGCAGGACCGCCAATGGTGGCGGGGCCCGCAGGTGGTGCCTGAAATGGTGCGCCAGCGGGCTCCGCGTTGCTGGTTCTCGTGCGCGCCAACTTCCTGCCTTCTATGATGGCGTTGTAGCGGCGCATGGCGTCCATCTGATGCTGGAGGAGGGTGACCTCGCCCTGCGAACGATGTATCGTCGGGTCAGTGCCCAATCGCGTCTGTACGCTTTTAAGGAACTCCGCCGTAAACGTGTCGCCGGCGTGAACCCAGCGCAAGATGTTGATGGCCTGTACGAACGTTACGACGCCAGTCGCGATGCACCAGGGGCCGACGCGTAGGGGATCGAGACGGTCGACGATCTTCCGATAGACCTTGCCGCTGCCTTCATCCGCAGTGGCGACCTCGCGGCGGCGGTTCTCGTTTGCAAGGTAGTCCCGTGGTTCGCGGATAGCGTCGAGTTCCTCTGTGCTCTCTCCGTCTTCGAGCTCGGCCTCAGGGAAGAGCGGGTGGCCGTCGTTGTCGCGTGTGGCTGCCATGATGTTCGGTGGGAATAGTGTCCGCGGCACCGCAGGTCGGGAGTCCACAACGCGGCGGCGTAACGCCTCCTCGTTGCTGCTCTCGCGCTGCACTCCGCGGCCTCGGCCGCGACCACGATGGCCGCGCCGTTGACCGCGCCGGTTGTCCTGATGCCGGCTGTCGCGTCGCTGATGAGCACCACGCCCCGGGGAGGGCGAGCGGTAGCGAGAGTCCGACCAGTATGTCGACGAGTCGTCCCGGCGGTGGGGTCGGTCGTCGCCCCGCCTATGGTGGTAACGATCGCGCGGATCGCCATAAGGCGAAGAGTCGCGTCGTCCGTACGAAGTGCCAGAGTCAGAACCAGGGCAGCCAAGACTCGACCCGCTGCAGCTATAAGGCCTGGGGGAGCGGCTGCGGCGGCGGTCGTAGTCGTCGTAGCTGTAGTCGCGGCGGTCGTGCTGCCGGGTGTTCGGTAGAAGTCGCTCGGCCATAACGCGGCCGGCTTCACGCATAACGCCTGAAACGATGTCGTAGGACATGGTGGGTCCGCGGGAGGGCGTAGGGAAATAAAAAAACGGGGGGGGATTAATGGGAAGGAGTGTGTACGTTGTAGAGTATGGACTGTTTTATAAACAAATGTTCGGGTATTGTTGATGGCGCACGCGACTGATCTTGTCATCATGCTGACCGCGGAAGCGCACGCCAGGTGGCCACTCCCATTGCCTCCAGGTACCCGTCGAGCGCCACACAGTCCTCGACGTTTTTCAGTGGCTCCCAGGTGTAATCCCCAGCTGTCCACTTTACGTGGAACTTGATCTGGTTCTTCCCTGTCCAGCGGTGCTCCAGGATCTCCTTGACGTACCATTCCTCGTCGTCGGGCATGCCGAAATCATAGAAGCGATTCGCCTCTCGGCTAGGAAAGATGGTGTCGTCGTTCGGTTCGTGGTCGCGTAACAATGATATGTGAAAAGTTGGGTGATTCCTCCGTTGTTTCAGGTCAGCTGAGAGATCAAGGGTATAGTTCGAGGTGTTTGGCTGGGCCGCCAGTATACTGAACGGGCCAATGAATTTAGGCGCAAGTTTTCGGGCGCGCTGTGACGCTGGTGATTGCTTTACGATTGCAACATGGAAAAGAATGGTTGCTCCAGGATTCGAACCTGGGACCTCCTGCTGACTTCGCCGGTGTCATTAACCACTAGACTAAGCGACCGTTCCCAGAGATGATCATTCCCATTGCACACCCTAGCGCGTTGGGGAGTCTCACAGCGCCCTTTTGGTAGGTTGAGGTTTTTGGTGGATAGGTACACTTTTTCACCGACTGAATAAGGGGTTTCCTCCCGTCGGTGTTTGTTTGCTTGGACTCCAGACCGTACTCTCGCCTCGATAATGTTGTCGTGCGCGATGACCAGATTTGCAAGGGCGCGGTTGACGAACTCACGTACACCGGGCAGTGTAGTCGCATCCTCAGGTACGTTAGCCAACCTGGGTACGTAACCATAGTTCAACTCAAACGGGGCGAACCCAGTGGAGGCACTGATACTAGAATTGATGGCAAACTCCGTCATAGGGGTGCGGTAGACCCAGTCGCGTTGAGTGGGGTCCACCGTCGCCCTCAGGATCTGGCTGACATTACGGATAGCGCGTTCGGATGCTCCATCAGTCTGCGGATGAAATGAGGTGGACATCAGGAGTTTGGTGCCCGTGAGTCGGTGAAGTTCACGCCAAAATTTTGACGTAAACTTTGAGTCCCTGTCGCTCACCACAGACGAGGGCATTCCGTGCAGCCGCACGATGTCACGCAAGTATATCCAAGCGACGTCGGAAGATGTGTCCGTGACCCTCATTGGGCAGAGTGCGACCATGCTGGTAAGTCGGCAGATCACGACCAGCATATAGTTATAGCCCAGGCATTCCGGAAATGGACCCACGAAGTCCATACCTACCGAGTCCCAGGGGTGTCGAGGGATAGGTAATGTATGAAGTAGTCCTGATGGTGCGCGAGTCTCGGGTTTGCTCATCTTGCAGGCCGCACAGGAGGCGCAGAATTTGGAGATCTGGTATCCCATTTTCGGCCACCAGTACCACCGGCGCACATACTCCGAAGTACGTATCTCACCGTAGTGCCCCAGGGTAGTGTGAGCGTGGTCCAGGACTAGTTCGGTCAAGAGCCTCGCGCCTTTACCTGTTGTATTGTTGCAATACAGCAGGCCATTCGTCATCTTGAATTGGGGAAATGCCGTAGGGTTCTGAGCCACGGGTCGCAGCACGGGGTCTTTTTCGTATCCGGCACGGATGTCGTCGAAGAATCGGGTGTCGCCCTCAAGACTAGTGTTTAGTGGGGGGTCAGCGGCGAGTGCCTCCTCAAGTGATATGGCGGTCGTGTCGAATCCGGCGTCAGCTAGTTGCTCGGCGTGCTTGGCCATCTCGGTTGCCTCTATAATGCGGTCTTCCAGTGGCTCTCGGATGCGACGGGCGCGTAGTGCAATGCTGTCCCGTTCCAACTCGGCGACTCGTAGTGGGCCCAAGTCCTCCATTTCTGGGTCTAACCGTATGTCGGCGTTCACGAAGTCCTGCGGGGCATAGTGGTCCGATTCAACATCGTTTTCGTAGAGGCGGGATAAACAATCGGCGACTTTGTTTTGGTTGCCCTCGACGTGGACGATCTCAAAGTCGAACCGGGACAAATACTCGTCCCATCGGATGAGTCGTCCGTTGCCTCCACTTCGAGCAGCCGTTTTGACGCTGGTGAGTGCCTTGTGATCTGTGGCGATCTTGAAATGCCTGCCAATCAATTTATCTTCCCATTTCATGAGGGCCTCAATGATGGCAAGTCCTTCCTGCTCATAAGTTTTGTAGGACCGTTGAGCTGATGTGAATTTCTTTGACATGAAGCCTGCAGGTCGGCAGGTCTTCCAGTCTTCCCCCTGGCCATACACGGCACCAATGCCCACGACAGACGCGTCACCAATTATCCATATCGGTTCGGCCTTCTTGGGATCGATGGGACGCAGTATAGGTGTGCCTCTTACGACGGTCTTGATCCGTTCGAGACACAGTTGATGGAACGGCCTCCAAGAGAACGCCTGGCCGCCACGACATATAGATTCTAGGGGAGAGGTATAATGTGCAACGTCGGGAAGGAAATTGGCGAGGTATTGTATTAGTCCGAGCAGCCGTTGTACTTCAACGTGGGATCGCGGGGAGCGCCATTCGAGCACCTTGGTGAGTTTGTCGTCGTCTGCGTGTAACCCATGCTTATCTATGCGGTGTCCAAGACAATCCATGTCCTCAGAGTACAAGTCACATTTCTTTTTACTCAAGTAGAGCTGTTGCTCGCGGAGGCGTGTGAACACCAAGTCAAGGTGGTGTTCGTGTTCCTCGATCGAGTTGGAGAATATGAATATGTCATCCAAGTATACATGTACAAAGTCGCCGATCACGTCTCGGAAGGTCCAAGTCATAAGCCTCTGGAATGTGGCGGGTGCATTACAATCACCCTGCTGCATGACGTGGGAGTAGGCGGTCCCGAATGGCGTAGCGAAAGCGGTCTTGCGGACGTCCTCTGGTACGACCCGTATCTGTTCGTATGCGTCGGACATATCGATTTTAGATCGATAAGGCGCTCGCGCGACATCCATGCGAATCCCGTCTTGGTCGGGAAACGGGGTAACATCTTTAACAGTGTTATCGTTGCGTTGACGCGCATCTACCACGGTGCGAAGTCCTTGGTCTTTCTTGGCCAGACATAGTAGCGGGGCCGCTTGCGAGGCTGGGCTCATTTCCCACCAGCCAGCATTGATATACCGATTCATTTTTTCCCGCAAAAGGGGACGCAACGCTTCCGGACATCTGGGCATATGGAAGTTATACACGGCCGCCTCGTCGATCCACTTAATCTCGTGGTTAATTTCGCGAAATGGCGGAAGCTTTAAAGGTATGGGGCCCATCAGGTCGGCGCACGAGTTGTACCAGTTAGTCCGCAAGGCCGGAATACTCTCTTCGGCGAGTGGCGCGGGCTCCGTTGAGTTGACCTGAAGGCTGTGGAGGCTCAGTATTTCCACAGCCGCGTCAAAGGCGATCGAGTTTATTCCAAAGGTGTCGGCTTCCCCGGTACATCCTACTGGGGTGCGTGAGGAGTGTGGGGACACCACATCTCGAGTCTTAAGCCCCGGGGTTCTTTGGTGAGTCCCCGTCATTTCCAGGATGGCGCGGTCCGTGGGGTAGTGCACCACGGGAATGTGGATGGCTGGAGTCCAAGCCCAGGGCTCTCGGTATGGCAACTCAGGGAAGTCGTCCCAATCAGATTCGTCCCGTTCGCAGGGATTGATGGGGTCTGGAAGGTCGTCAATGGGCCCGAGCTCAGTGGTGGGCTCATACCCATAACGCCCCTGCGCTTCTTGGTGCAGTAGCCAGACCAGTTCATCAGGCAAGTCCTTTGCCAGCGTGGTGGATGTGGGAGGAGGCAGTGGAGTGACGGGAGGGATATCGGGGTCGCGTCCATGGTTTAGTTTCGGAGTACGGGTGGTGCTGTGGAATTCGGATTCGGGTATCATCACAAACGGGTAGTCAGGTGGCAGGCTAGGAAGTCGGCCACCGTAGTCCTCGGGTTCATCCTGTACCCAGGCCTTGGGTATGGGCTTGGTGCGTGGGGCCGGACGGACTTCAGGAGCGCCGAGTAGTAAATATTCAGATTCGAGTATCATTATTATTATAGAATCACAAGGTAATGAGGGGAGGGGAGTTTCTTCAGGAAGTTCACGGCCATCGAACTCTCGGATTTCATTAATGGGATACCGACCAGCAGTAGGCTTGATTAGGCGACCAGGGCTGTCGTTTATGGTTTCCGAGGTGACTACTCCATGATGCGATGGCGGAGTGGGGACCTCGGTTTCGAGTCAGTGCGTTGGTGATTGATGCGCCTCGAGTGCGCTCCGAGTTGAGAGTAACGAGGCCTCCTCGATATTGGAGAGCACCTTTATTACTCTATTATTTGGGAACCGGATTTCACGTTTCCCAAAATCCAGCACTATCCCGTGTTTGTTCATGAATGGGGTGCCGATGATCCCGTCGTATCGGTCGAGGTTGGCTAGATCGAAGTATACGTGACCCCTGATTCCCCCGAAGTTTACGGAGGGCCTGGTGCCATAGCTGATTTTCGACCGGCTACCGACGCAACCCAATTGTAGTGTGATCTGCTCACTGAGTTTGATAGGTTTGCAATTGGTGGTACGCGCGAATTCCGGAGTGATGGAGTCAATATTGCTTCCACAATCAAATAGTACATATGCAGGAGTGCCCGTGATTTCCACCTGAGCGGATAGACACGCTATGTTCTTCCGGAGGCGAGACGGTTGTTCCAGCTCATGGATCTCTTTTCGATTGACGTTGGAGAGGTGCTCGACGTGTTGCGTGAGTAGTTGGAGGGAGTCGTCCCCATCCTCGCCTAGTAGCCGCTCCACCTCGTTTTCTGACTCATCCGAATCGGTCATTGGGGTAGAGTCGGGGCTGGTTACGTTAGAGCGGGGTACCTCCGGCCAAGTGACGATAGGTTGGGCCAGGCGCGGTTCCATTCCAAGCTCGGCGGCGCGTCGGGCGATGGCCAGCTGAAGAACCTCCTCATGCTCAGCTCGGAAGTCAGCATTGTGGTACTGGTCTTCAGCTATAGATCGCTCTTCGACATCGTACCATGCCGATCGACGAAGGTAAGATAGTGCTCCGGGGCGTGACCGGCGATAATCACCAGTGAGCGCAAGATACATGGGTCGTCCCAATGCGGTTCGGCGGTGGGTCCGATGTATGTGACTGCGTGGTCACTACCCTCGGGTGTCGGGACGATGTCCACGTCATCCGGCTCCGGTGTCTCTATCGTACCGGGAATCAATGAGTTCGGTTCGCTTCGGCCGATCATCCGATCCTCGGGATGTACAAATTGAGGAGGGGAGTAGTCGTCCTCCTCATATGGCCATGGTCCGAGTGAATTGACATATTCTTCGGAGTCTAACTCGTCGTTCCCAGATCCCAGGGAGAGATCCCAGTTCCCCAGGTTCCTTTGGTTCCTTTGGTCGATCCGGTCCCAGACGGAGGGTAGGACAGGTGACTCGGTCTGGAACGGGGACTCAAAGGTCATTTGTCGTTCAGCAGCTCTGGCGAGGTCTTGGTCCAGCTCGCGTTGGAAACGAGTCGTTGCTCCCAGGGAAGGACCTCGGTCAAAAGCCTCAGGTCCAAAGGGCGCTTCCGATTCGTCACTCTCGCCGTTGGTAACGCGCATAGATCGGTGCGCTATATCGAGGGGTCCAAGAGTCGTGTCCGCGTCGGTAAGTTCAAATAACTCCGGCGAGGGACTGGGCTGGGTGCCCCACAGCTCTTCTTCGGACTGCGTCTCTCCGTCGGCGGTATTCCAATCCTCTTCGCTGGATAATGAATCCTCCGACCCATGGAATTCGTCCGTGTCGGGCGGGGGTCCTTGCTCATCAGACTCTGGAGTGCCGGGGTAGCTGGGAGGTGGGGTAGATCCCAGGCTGGGTGGAGAATATGTGAGCCCGTCAATTGGGTCATCTGCGTCCGACCCAATGCTCATCGAATCACCATCGGACAGGTTAATCACCTCCACTTCGTCGGCGTCGTCCTCCAAGGGCACCTCAATCGGTCCTTCAATCATCCCCTGAAGGGTTGGCCTCTGGCTGCATTCATATCGAAGACGGATCCGATAAGGTCGAGCGGTGTCAAACCTATTCATGATGACGCTGAGTACGTCGGCAGTAGAGTGCATGATCTCCTCCAGTCGGACTCGGGCCAGATCAAGTGCTCTCCAGGCGCCACTACTGGAATCGCGAGGGAGACTAATCTGGTCCCGAAGCTCTCGCAGCGAGGTGCGTGAATAATGATTCATTTGGAATACTTCTTCGTACATGACCTCGAGATCCCCAGTATGCAGTTTCAGGTGTACCAGTCGCTGTTCTAGGTCGTCAGGGGTCATGAAGCGGAGCTCTTGTGCTGTCGGTTCCGGGGTAGGATCCAGATTCACATCTAGCAGATTTTGACTTTGATGCCAGGCTTGCTCCGCGGCGCTGAGTTTCATCAACGCGTCCCACTGGTCAGTGGCGGACTGGGACGTGATATCGTTCCCGTGCTGGGCTTCAAATTCGTGTGCCAGTTGGGCAAAATCACGGGTGGGCTCATCCGGGTATTGATGTGCGGTCCTCAGCCCCGTCATTATCGCGGCGCGTTCTGCAGGGGTGTATTCAGGGAGTCCCCGTTGAGTGCGGTGTAGATCCAATATGAACAGGTCGATGTGGGCCGAATCGGAAAATCCTCGACTGGGGTGAAGAGGATAGGGTAGATCACCCATTAGATTGAGTACGTCAGACGTGGATATTTCATTTTCCTCGACAGCTGTTATCCTCATGGAAAAGTATTGGTATCGCATGGTACTCAATCGGGGCTCGTCGGAGTCAGTAATGTTGGTGAGTTCCGCCAAGTCTCCCGATGTCGGCTCTTCAACTGCATCATAGTCAAACTCGTCGTATTGGGAGCCCCCCCAATGATCATGAATAGGATTGGTGTCGACCTCCTGATCAAGCTCCTCGTCATTGGCAGGGTAACTGTCGAACACCCTTTGAGCGCCAACTCGAGGTCGGTCTTTGAACGAGGGCTGATCGGAGAATCGGGGGCAGATCGGGTTATTACCCAAGTGTCCTAGTCCTCCGCATTTGAAACAAGTCTTCTCAGCGTGTGGGTTACTGCTGAGATTACGAGGTGGGGGGTTACGCTGGACCGGGTTGATCACAGGGGTACTTCGTGGTCTCGCCTCGGCCGCAGTGGTGGTCCGTCTCATAGGTGTGCCGGTCTTGGCAGGGTTGTCTGTTCTGGCCGCTGCAGTTGTTCTCAAGCGTCCGTTCCCTCTCGCGGTCTTTAGCGCGTCCCATAGCTGATTGGAATGGGCGCGCATTTGATCAAGGGAGGAGTAGGCGGTGGAGATTCCCCGCAATGATTTCAGATCGTCATGTAAGTCAGGGGGTATCAATTTCATGAACTTTTGTCTGAGGATTATCTCAGGCATAGGCTCCCTCATGCGTCGAGAGCACGTTTGTAACGACCCTCGAGTGCGGGTTACAAATATTTATTGTGGGATGCACGTCGTACGACCCTGGCGAGTACTCCGGAGTTACAATGGTGTTCCGGGACTTGGATAAGCCTCCAAGTCCCCGAGATAGTGGCTCGAATTAAGAGTGAGACCACTCAGACAAGAATATCTTCGTCTGAGTTCCGATATGGTCTCGCTCAATCAGGGACAGAATATCTTATTCCCGATTCGAGATCCGACTAGCTCAGAGGCTAAGAGGATGCTAGATAGAGCCCTCAAGCTCTATGGAATAGATCAAGTGCAGATGTAGAGCGGATGCCAGTGGATAAGCTAATTACCGCTGGCGGATGCTTGAGTCTTTGAGCTCTTCGAACAACACGCTGTGGTTCGTAATTGCGGAGACCAATACACTTAAGAGCACCTGCAGGCCTAGTACACAGTAGCCGTTAAGAGGGCTGAACTATGGACGGTGGGCCGTAGGGTGGTTAAGGTATGAAAGGTTGTTACATTGATCTCGAAGCGTAGTCACAAGTACATGATTACATAATAATGAGTCAGGTGATCGCACGTGTCGAGAGAAAAGGGAAAAATATAGGAAAATAGGAGTTAGTTGAAGAGTATCCCAAAAAGGAAATATAAAGGGTATATGGCCCTCACAAAGCCCCCCACTCTTCAGCGAAGGCCTATGGTTCAAGCCTGTTGAAGACCGAACTCAAGAAAAAAAATCTTGCTCTGAATGCATCCAGCTTGGCAGCGGTTCCATCTTCCTTCATCCAGCATGTCTCCTATCACCCTTGACCGTGCTGCTCTACATCAGGTGGATCAGGCAATACTCTGCCGCCTCGGAACCTCCGGCCCGTATTGCACTCCTTGCTGCTTGCTCCCGCTCAGTTTCCCCTCACATTTCACGGATACGTCGATTGCTATGCTCCCTCCTATCCCCTATAGCCCCCCACGGAAGTATCCGCTAGATACACCGGGTGAAAGCGGATACTTTCGGAATAACCCATACTGTGGGGCTGCAAGGGGTGGGAAGGCGGGACATAGCTGAGCGGGAAAGATTCTGAGACGCGAACTGGAGCGGCGAGCCGTACGAGCAGTCGCATGGTGGCGCGGCGCGCCCGCGACGATTGCACCCGCCGGCGGCCCGGTGCGCGGGAAGACGCCTGTGGGCCGTGCGCACTCGCACACACCAGCCGCGAGCGCCGCGCAGCTGCAGGCACTGCAGGGCCAAGGCAGGGACGGAGGGGCTCAAGGAGGAGTGCGTGCCGGAGGTCGAGACACTGCGAGAGATCCAAAAAAAAGATTATCATACAATATCAACGACGGCTTCGAGCTTCCCAAAGGCGAAGGCGTCGTCGACGATAAGGAGACCTTCTGACCGCGCCTCGAGTCCAAGTCCGGGCTGTCGCGTACTATGGTGCCGCGATGTAGCGCGGCGACGCTGCCAGTGAAGTCCGTACAGCAAGAGTTCATCACGGTCTGCCGCAATCGTTGACGTAGTCGCGCAGATCGATGTCGGATACGTTCAGGTCCAGATTGGAAGCGTGTAAATGGAAGTCCAAGGCGTAAAGCAAGCGTAACTTTGAAAGATTGAAACGGGAGCAGCGGTTTGTTTGGCATCTGATCGTGCCGTTGCCAAACAAAATGGACTCGACTTCCTTCATCTTGCCCCTCCTCCATTCCAATCTCGCATCCCCGGCTTCGGCATCCTCTGGGGACCGAACGAAAGCCCCCCCGCTTGAATTTGAGGTGCAAAGCCGCCTCCAATCCGGCACTGGCAACCGGCAAGTCTTGAAGATGTCCCAACCTTGCACATGGACTCTGAAGCGCGAGAATTTGGGGCGATGCGACCGCGTAGCTTTGCGCACGCCGCGCGTGTATTGGTCGGGAGTCCCAGAGCGTTTTGGTAAGTGCGAAAAGTCAAGAACTTGGGGTAGAAACTGATAGAATTTGGCAAAAATTGCGAAAAAATGGCAAATAAAGTCCATAGCTGGGTATGTGGGACCTCCGAAGGCTCTGAATCAAGCTGCGTCGGGTGCCGCGGGAGTCGTACAAGGGCCCGGGCGTCCCAGGAGTGCGTGTTGAACGCTCCGTTAATGCTTCGAGGCTGAAATTTGACAGAAAATGCGAAAAACAGGGATAAATGGAGGACTGTGAAGGCTGGGAGACACTCCAATTCGAGTCGTCTCGCAGGTCGAGTTGCCATGCCGATGGGACCGGGCAAAGCATCGAGGTGCGTCCTCGAAAACCTTGCAGAAGTGCTGACTCTGAATCCCTAGGATCCAGATGCGTGTTTCGCGCGCCCGCGCCTGCTCAATCAAGTCCCGCGGCGGGTGCCGATCCCTTCCCGCTCCCATACAATGAGCGGTGCTTGGTCCTCGCGCCGCGTATTCGCGGGGTGCGGTTTCCATCGAGTCCGTAAAACTGCGCTAACGAGTGCGAAACCGCTAGATGCTGATGCCGAAGGGGAAGACGCAGCGAGGGGAGGAGGAGCGGAAGCAAAGTGCATCGGCGATGTACTAGCAATGGTGCGTTCCATGCCGATACACTGAGTTGGCAATAATAGAGCTTTTTCAGCGCGTGCCCACCCTTGTCGGACGACCTTTTCATCGCAATCGAGCGGGGCAGCTGCGCGTGGAGACGACGACGAAGCCGGGGCTAAGGTGCGAGGCTGCGTATAGTCGTCGCTGCTCGCGCTGGAGTCCTCGTCCAAGGTGCATTGCTCCTGTCCACGCGAAGCTGTATCCTGTCGATTTGGAGCGGTCTCAACTTTGTGGAGCATCCTCTCCTGCTGGAACTCCGACCGCCGCTGCGCGCTGCTTTCCATCTCCGTCAGCCGCTGCTCGCTGCTTTCTGCCGCCAGGCGAGAACGCGCAAGACGAGCTTCGACTGCCTGTCGTGTGTCCCTTCCGCCGTCCGCTGTGTGGCCCCCGCGCTCGATCATGCTCGCGCTCGTTGATACTTGTGCTTGCGTCACCTCGGCTCGCAGCCCCCCAAGCTCTACGGCGTCCGCACTAGCGGGCGCTGGAGCGGGGGACTTCGGAGGTGGTAGCAGCGGGACCCGGAGCCTTGCGGGCGGCGTACGCGAGCGCGATGCAGGTGTGGCTTGACCAGGCACACACAGACACAGAGTTAGCGCAGTGTCAGCAGCAGCAGCAGCCGCCGCATCAGGCGTAGGCAGGAGCGGAGGAGAAGATGCGGGGGAGGGTACCGCTGCAGTATCATCCGCAGATAGTATGGAGGTGAGTGCTCTTTCCTCGCGCGAAGCTTTCATTGACAACGTTTCTTCCTGCCCCCCAGACTCAATTACCAGGGCGTCCTTAACGAGGCCGTCACCCATCGGTGTGTACGGGCACGATGGCGGATCCGATGTACTGCGCGCGCCCTCTTTCATTTTGTGTGTACACCCCTCAATCTCGATGGCGCTCGCGCTCGCTGTCGCTCGTGTTTGCGTCACCTCGACGCATAGCCCCCCAAGCACTGCGTCCGCAATAGCGGGTGCTGAAGCGGGGGACTTCGGGGGTGGCGTAGTGCGCGCGATATCGGGTGCATTGACACCATCTTCTAGCGCGTCCGCGGGTTTCGGTTCGTTGATGAGTACCGTAGCTTCGACAACATACGGGCGAGACTGATTCATTCCGAGAAGATTATCGCTCGCCACCTCAAGCTTTCCAAGTTCACCATCGGCAGCGAGCGCATGACCGGGGTGCGGAGTCGACGAGGGAACTCGGAGCAGCAGATTCTCCTCGCTGCTTGTCCTATCCCAGGCACTGGTGCGCGCTTCCCAATCCGGACCGACGGCTTCCTGATACAAGTCTTGTAGCACGCGCCCGGAGTGGACCGAATCGTCGTAACGTGCACTTTGCGAATTGAAGGTGCGCATATTCCTGTCAGGATCTGAGCGCACCCACACTGATGCGCGTACGGGCTTAGTGCATGTATTCACACCTAATCCATGCTCCGCAACGTCCGCTGCTGAAGATCGAATGGTGGTGCGCAAACGGCGCCGCATCTCCTCGGTCCTGGCTTGCGTAGCAAAGGTATGCCTACGATTGGTCTTCGACTCGTCCATCTCCCTGATTCTGCCATCCATGTACCCGCTATCTACTACAGCAGGCCCGGCCGCTTCACGTCCTACGGACACGGGTGCAGTAAGACAAGCATACGATGAAGGAGGTGGATGTAAGTGAGAGCTCCGCGTGTTCCCGCTAATACCAGCGCTGACACCGGGATCCGCACGACCAGCCACTCTATTGTCAACTAATTCCGCGGCGAAGCGGCTAGCCTGCGTCAGATGGATTTCCTTCTGAGGTGCATATTCCGGCGCGGGCATAGTCCTATCGACTGAGGAGCGAGTAGAGAGAACCAGTGAAGCGGGTCGATTTTGTTCATCGGATGACCTCGCCGGTTGGTTTGTGACTGCAAACTCCATCTGCTCGGCTACCCATTCCACAGGAGGGTTGGTGTTGCCAGGCGCGCGGGCGGTAGCGCGACGAGTCGCACTATTGTCAAGGACCTCCTTGACAATGCGACCCGTCTCTCTCGAATGGACTTCCTTTCGAGATGCAGAACCGCCACCAGGCGCCGGGGGGATGTGGAAGAGCTCGAAGACGCTGCGCGGCAGAGCAGCACGCAGCTCGGGGCAGAGTGACTCCACGAAATGAGGGATTCTCGAGGGACGTCGTGACCGAGAGACTTTACTAGGGGCGCAGAGGCGCTCCAATTCCTCCATGTGGTTTGCCAACTGCTGAAGAAGGAGAATCCAGGTCAACGCAATCCGACATAGGCTACGGCTGCACCGGAGGACATGCAAGTCGCTCTGGCAGCTCAGATCCTTTGCCGGAAGGCATCGGCGCCCTGCAGCGGCCCGTGACAGTGCCTCGATTGTCGCAAGCACAGTGCTGAGTGTGTCGATGAGCTGCGGGGGGAAAGATGTGCCTCCGGTACTTGGGATGAGCTGAGATGAGGAGAGGGAGTAGGATAGTAGCGCTGCGCAAGAGTCGCGCAGTGTAGGGGTGCCGTGAGGCGAATGTACGTAGCTAGACCAAATCGAAGATAGTTGTGAATCCGACATGATTGAGATGAATGGAGTGACCGGCCAGGAGGGAACAACGTTTCCCAATGTGTCCACCTTTGTAACGACCCTCGAGTGCGGGTTACAAATATTTATTGTGGGATGCACGTCGTACGACCCTGGCGAGTACTCCGGAGTTACAATGGTGTTCCGGGACTTGGATAAGCCTCCAAGTCCCCGAGATAGTGGCTCGAATTAAGAGTGAGACCACTCAGACAAGAATATCTTCGTCTGAGTTCCGATATGGTCTCGCTCAATCAGGGACAGAATATCTTATTCCCGATTCGAGATCCGACTAGCTCAGAGGCTAAGAGGATGCTAGATAGAGCCCTCAAGCTCTATGGAATAGATCAAGTGCAGATGTAGAGCGGATGCCAGTGGATAAGCTAATTACCGCTGGCGGATGCTTGAGTCTTTGAGCTCTTCGAACAACACGCTGTGGTTCGTAATTGCGGAGACCAATACACTTAAGAGCACCTGCAGGCCTAGTACACAGTAGCCGTTAAGAGGGCTGAACTATGGACGGTGGGCCGTAGGGTGGTTAAGGTATGAAAGGTTGTTACATTGATCTCGAAGCGTAGTCACAAGTACATGATTACATAATAATGAGTCAGGTGATCGCACGTGTCGAGAGAAAAGGGAAAAATATAGGAAAATAGGAGTTAGTTGAAGAGTATCCCAAAAAGGAAATATAAAGGGTATATGGCCCTCACAACGTTTCTAGGTCGTCCATGAGCTTCATCGGCCCGTCTTCCACTCGGAATCGAATTTGCTCGAAATCTCTCAGTGCATGGTGGGCGGTAGCCGTGGTAATGAATCTCCTATGGAGAGCACACAAAATGCTTATGAAACCCACTGGGGCGTCTGCTCTACTGTTGTCGTAGTTCTCGATAAAATCGATGTACCATTCCAGGGCCACGCCATCCAGTAGATTTTTCAATATAGAAACACGGTACTCGTCTGTGTCAGGTCCGCCATAGAACGAAGTGCGCATCCACGCGACTAGCCTTTCTAGCCACTTAATGAATTCGACGTGGTCGTCGGTGCCCGTGAACTTAGGGGGCGTGTCCAGCTTCGGTGGTCGTATGCGCGCGGGCAATTGAAGTTCTTCGCCGAGCTGGCGGTCCACTATCCGGGTTATCTCGTCATCCGTTTCGTTGCGGAAGTTTTCGAGGACGTCTCCATCATCGGCCGCGGTCAGGTATCCTGTATGACTTACGCTGGATATGCCGCGGTTGTATGACTGCCCCGGGAATGTCTGGGGTGCAGTACGTCCCCGACGGGGTGCAGACGAGATACTTCCGATATCTTCAAAGTGAGCGTTCCGTCCTTGTTCAAGGTTGATCACTGGCTCGATTACAATGACGGGGTCCTCATCGAATGAAGGACCAAATGCTGCGGCAGTTCGGTCTTTCCTGGCGAGGACAGCCTCTGCCCGTTTACCGAACTCCTCAAGGCTCTCGCCGGGACGACGCGGGGTAATAGCGGCATTGGCTCCGGTCAACACTTCCGGCGGTGGCTCAGGTACTGCCATTGCTTCCATGACAGAGGTCTCGGGACGCTTCATTTGGTCCGCTCGCAATTTTGCCGCTGCGCTAAGAATCTGACCAATCATTTTCTCGGACGTTCCAAGGTCTTGAAGTACTTTGGCGTTGTCACTTACACACTGACTCAATAGTTCATGTCGACTGATCATCTCGTCATGTATTTTGACAAATCGAGTCTCAGTCTCGTCCCTGAACTGCATGATTTCGGTGTGTCTCTCGAGGGTGTCGTGTTGATGGTCTAGGGCCATAGCGGTCGTGGTGAAGAGGCGATCACGCCCCGTCGCTAGAGCTCCGCGGAGGCGATTGAGCGTCGCAAGGTGGTGCGGGTTCATCCCGCTCGTTCCCAAGTCCGCCAGTAATTCCGCTAATTGACTGTTTATTCCTGTACTGCCCATGGAATTATGGGATTCGTCAAGGTCTGATTCCTCCGACGGAGTCTTCTGGTCCGAATCCGAGACTGAAGGCCCGAGCGGGTGGACCCGGGAGAGCTCCTCGGGGAGCACGATGTTTTCGTCATCTATCACATCGATCCTAAGGCCAGTTTCCGTTTGTATAAGGTAGTACTTCCCACTATCGTCCATAACTACTCGGGCGGTAAGTCCGGTCGGTGCGGTGGGCGATGTGGTCCCAGGTCTAAGGGATCCGGAGGACACAATAGACGGGCTCTGGGTCTTGGGAGTCCCGTCAGTATCTTTGTGAACGGCACTATAGGTCGTCTTCGGTGACGCCTGTGGTGCATGTGTCTGCGCCGATGCGTACATGGTGGCGGCTGAGACGGTGATACGGGTCGGATCTGCCGACCCCTCGTCAGGTCGCTTTTTGCGATTTATCACTTAACCAGTACAACTGCTAGTACTTCGGTACTAGTACTGAGTACTTGGTACTTGAACCCTGTCCGGTGACATACAGTTAGAGTCAGAGCGGAGCTCCGAGCTGCTGATTGTGTATTGACCATGCCGGAGAAGCCGTATCATGTTTAGACAAGTACTTATGCTCTGGGTCCTACTAAACGGGGACTGTCATATTGCTTGCTAAGACCTCTGTGCGGTCATTAGTGAAGTACGAGTTCTTCCCAGGACTTGGGCTACACTACGAAAGCTAGATACCATACCCAGGAGAATACCCACAAAAGCCTTGACAACTTTGGAGACCATGACTATACCCAAGGGACTGGATGGCCACAGTCCACTAGACAGGCATGAACCAAGTAGTAGGGTTCAAGACCGCGACGTGCGGAGAAGTCCTTCAGAGTACTCTAGGAGTACTTGGGAACTATCGAGAGCAATAGACGCATGGATTGCTAGGAATGACAGTGATCGGCATAGTACTTGGCACGTCAAACGGGACATGTGACCAGTACGACGCGATCTGAGAAGTCAAACAAGGACAAAGGTTGTTCGACGAGAAGTCCACAGTACCTGTAGGAATGCCGAGAAGACCTCTGGAGAGGTCTGGCCCACACGAACTGAGTCGGACGGAGTCGAAACCAGTAGGCTAGGAGATTAGCAGACGAACCAACCCCGGAGCATCGGTCAAAGCGGTCACCCGCTGCGGCAGCAGTTCTAGTGGAGCGGCAAAGCACGCCATCGGGCTTTACAAACCAAGCCGAAGTGCGGCATCCTCTACAAGTACTTGGCAAGTACTCGGGAGCACTAGACAGTGCTCTTGGCCTGGCCTAGAGTTTGCAAATATACCACAACGGGTCTCTGGAGTTCTCACGGCGCGAGGATCCGGACCAGACCGGCTCTCAACAGCCAATCATAGACGTTCCCGGGATCCGGACTTGTTTCATCTTATCTGTTTCACTCTATCATCGTCGTCATTTCTATCTGTCATGTATTTCCCGGAAAACCTATAAAATAGCAAGTAGTAGCCGCAGTACAGTAGTTCATCCTTGCCCCCCAGATCGTGCCCACAGACTGCCTGCAGTCCAAAGTACTATCCCACGGCGTTGGTGTCCTCTGTAACTGAGCGGAGATTGTTTGTCAATAAAACATTATCTGTTGGTTTCATTAAGAACTTGACCTTGAGAGGTTGTTTCGCTTGAGGACTTGTGATCAGTAGTAAACTACTCAACTCACTTGTGAGACCCCGTAAATCCTTTGTCTATAGTGTCAAAGGTCGCACAGACAGTTCCCCGCTTCAGAAAGGGCTGTTGTGTAGGACTATTGATACAAGACCCCGTTTAGCAGGCTTGTTGTAGTCAGCTCGTCGCAGACAGTTCCCCGTATAGAAAGGGCTGTTGTGATAGAGGGCCAGCATTGATACAAGACCCCGTATAGCAGGCTTGTTGTGCTCTGCCAGACCTCTAAGAACTCGTTGGATCTCTTAGAACACTACCATCTTTCACCCACCCCGTATACCGTTCCCCCGGTATCTGTGGAGAGAGTTCTAGTTTAGTTGTTCCACAACTACTGGAAGTACTTGGGAGTGCTCTAGAGAAGTCGCATTCGTGTGCAGGCCTTGTCCCAGACCGTTGATCGCGAGATTACATCTTACCTGTATATCTCAGGGTGACCCGAACTCATTGTTGGTACCGAGTATTGGTTGTGTGTTGTGTGTGTGTTGGTTGAGTTAGTTGTAGTGTGTTCACGCGCACTAGTTCTAGTCTTAGTCTTCGGCAGCCCATACTTAGGTGCACCGTTTCATCTGGAGCCCACCGCGAGGGTCCATTTGTTATTTCGCGAGTTGAGACAAAAGCCGATCACTTTGTGATTGCAAAAGAGTTCTTTCAAAGAACCAGTTGGTTGGAGTTCTTCTACCTAGAAAACTTCATAGAGACCCCCTTCGTTGACAACCTGTCTTTTGGGCCAAAACCCAGACCTCAGACCGTTGACAAAAAGGCCCCAAAGCCGAGAACTTCTGATACGACGGAGTTCAACGTCCCAGGACCTAAAACCCGGAAAACGCAGAATTCGCAGAGTGCTGGTTACAGTGCTTTGAATCTTGCAGGACCTTCGAGACGCAGTACTACTACTTTCAGTGGTCGTGAGCAATCACAAGCCAGAGATCGTACTAGCACAAACTCCGAGTCCCAGACCCGTAGAGACCTTCCGGTTCACGGTGACAATAGTGTGACACCTCGTTCCACGAGCCCACCCGTTGTTCAAACACCACCTACGAGTCCCAGAGCTCTTGAAGAACTTCCGAGTACTTCAGGACAACCGCAGGCTAGCACTTCGAACTCGCAAGCCTTTAACAACCCGTCTATTCGAAACCCGATTACTACTGTTCAACCACAGTTAAATATGGTTATGGATAAGACGAAGTTGCCGGTTAATTTCGGCAGAAATGCCCTGTCTTTTGATGGAAAACAGCCGGAAGAACTAGAGAAGTTCCTCGAGACCGTTGAGGACATCTTTGGTGCTGCGCAAGCTACTTCCGATGAAGATAAAAAGCATATCGCTTTGCGGTACTGCACAGCCGAGACAAAACGAGAATGGGATGCATTTGAGACCAGCATGGATGGCTCGACTTGGGAGGAGTTCAAAAGCCAAATAATTGCGAACTACCCCGAGTGCAGAGAAAACCGTGAAGGCTCATTTGCGCTCCTGGAAAGATTGTGCAAGAAGCACCGACGGGATCCCGTTGGGGACGATCAGTCCTTGTACATGAGATTCCAACGGCAGTTCAGGGCAGAAGCACTTAAACTACTTCACCCGAACAATCGTATCTCGAACAGAGAACTTGTAACAAAGTTCTTTGATTGTTGTGACCCAGAACTTGTGAACCAAGTTAGAAGTCGTTTGCGGATAACTTCCACGGCGGACCTTCCTTCGCGTGTCGCGTTGAAGGAGGCGACTGCTGCAGACAAAGCCGGCACGGCAACAGCTTCTCAAAAAGAGCTGATTTCCCGCCTGACTAGTTGGAAGAGTAATCGGGACGACAAGTTCTACTGGACAGATGTTCTAGAGATCTCACACGAAATTGTCGAGGAAGAGGCCGTGTCTTTTTACAACACGGAACGGGCCGAGGCGAAAGCCCGTAAGAGCCAGAAACCTGCAGTGCTTTTACAGTCGCAGGAAGAGAGAACTAAGCCTAGACTCGAGGAGTCTTTTAAGGATCAGTTGGAGTCCGCAATCGCGACAGCGATGGACAAAGTTGAAGTCAAAAATCATCAGAAGTGGATGGAACATCAGACTGTCTTGGACGAACTTCGAGCTGGGAGATCTCAGACTCCGGAGCCAGTCGCAAAGACATGGGATAGTCCTAGTCGTCCTACTTCCGGTGGTATGCGACCTCCTACCAACCGAGACTGCTTCTACTGTGGTGTCTACGGGCATTTCATCGGCGACTGCCAAAAGCGTCATTCAGACATTGACAATGGCATAATAAAAGTCGTTGAAGGGAGGACCACGTTCTTTGATGGTAGACCTATTCCTAGGGAACCTAAGAACAAGACCCAGCAGCAGAAGGCAATCGAGTACAAGAGTAGGCAAAGTGTCAATAAGACCTTCCTGGCGTACGACTTGACCGAGCAGTTCTACATCGGCGAAGAAAATACCCCTGCCTATGACTCCTTGGCAGATGAGATGCGCACATTACGGGCAGAGAAGACTCTCTTGCGAGAGGCGTTACTACAGAACCAAATGGGAGGAAGTCAAAGTACTTCCATGGTTTCGAGTAATGCTCAGGCCTCGAGAGGTCAGCCGGAGATCTACTCTGACCGATACAAAAAGATGGCGCAGTTCATCGAGACACATTGGGATGAGAACAATGAAGTTTTCGTCTCAACCAGGAGAAAGGCACCGGCAGATTTGGAAGACGATGAGGGTTTTTGAGTAGTTCGAGGAAGGGGGCCGACAACCAAAAGGTTGGGCGCAGAAAACCCCCGGAGAACGCACCAAAGAAGCCTGTACCTGTTGTAGAAATAACGAGACCAGCCCGGACAGTGGCTGCAAGTAGAGCGATCAGGGCTTTAGAAGTTGAACAGCCAAGACCTGAGAAGGCTATAATATCCAGACCTGAGAAGGCTATAATATCTAGACCTACGCCAAGGGCAACGGTTGAAGAGGTAGAGGACTCTGAAGACGAGAGGGACATGTCACTAGTAAAGAAGAAGGTGTCCTTCGAACTTCCTTGGGACAGTGTTGAACCAGTCCGAGAAGTTGTCCGAGAGCCTGTACTTCCTCGCAAGCCTACAGAGCATAGACCAGGGACTCCGCCTGCGACGAAAGCCGCACAGGAAAAACTCCAGTCCTTGTTAGATGAAACAGCGGCAACCCAGAGAAATCTGGACCGTTTAATGCAAACAAGACTAGAGGTCTCAGTCGAAGATCTGTTAGGGACTTCTCCTTCCTTTCGCAAGGGACTGAAGTCGTTGGCAACCAAGTCCAGAGGAACCTATTCTAAGAAGGAGTTAGGAGAGATCTTACTGGCACAGAACGTAGAACTCGAGGGACGAGATGAGGTCAGAGAGAAGTCTGAAGACAGCCGGGGACCCGCAAGGGAACTCCAGCAGCCTATGAGAAGACTTCCTGAAGACGCTATCTCAGTAATGGACTTGCCATTTGACTCGTTTGTGACTATCCTGTCGCAGAGCGTTGGTGACCTTCCAGAAGGAGCAGTAATTGTCGGGGATCCTGTTGTACAGTACCTCGATAGTCTCTCCCCTGGAGAAGAACCAAAGGCTATCTATGCTGCCATGAGCTCGGCTGCGCTGCGATGCGTATACCCGATAGTGAATGGTGAAGGATCAGTAGAAGCGATAAATGACGGTGGTTCTCAGATTGTCTCCATGTCATCTGATGAAGCTTCCCGAAGGGCAGTCTCTTACGACCCGAGAATTCAGATCCACATGCAGAGTGCGCATGGTGAAGTCGCAAAGACTTTAGGACTAGGACGGAATGTTCCATTCCGGTTTGAGAACCTGACGGTGTACTTACAAGTACATATCGTCCGTAACGCGCCGTATAATGTACTATTGGGGAGACCTTTTGAGATCCTGACCGAAAGCGTTGTCAGGAACTCGAAAGATGGTGGTCAGACAATTACATTGACTGATCCCAACTCTGGAGAGCAGGTCACAATACCTACTCGTCCCAGAGGTTTCGTCCATCAGGCAAAACCACCACGCGATACGAGCACTAGCCTACCTGATGAGTCAAGGCAGGATTTTTGAGTCTATTCGATGAACTCGACGGCGGGGGAGAATTAATGACTGCTTGGGACTACGATGAGAAGGGACAGCTACAGTGCATAGGTTATGGCAAGCCGAGGCAAGGGAATGTGACGACCACAGAGGACAGGAGAGAAGCCTACCTCTGTGCAGCGCAGAGCTACTTTACTGAGGACGAGAGTGCTTCGCAACTTCTGAACGAGTATATGGGAAACCAAAGTACTCCAAAGAACTGTGAAATATTTACGTTCGATGAAGTAGATCCGGGGGCCGTGCCGAGGAAATCGAACCGTGAGAATAATTCGGGGATTTCCGGCAGGACAACTCGCAACGTAAGTTCACTCTTACAGCGAGCTGGCCTAGGACTCGGAGGCAGTAGTAATGTGAGGAACGGGGAAGTCCCGGTTATACCAGAAGTACCTCGAGAGGAGTTGCATCCAGCAGCGGTACTCGTAGGGAAGAAGTATAAACCAGTGGACAAGAAAATCAAGCCAGTGTTGACCACGTTACCCTCGAAGTTCAGGATTGAACGGAGGATTACGGGGGATCCACTGCAGAATATGCCGAAGTTGAGTGCTACTCCTAACGAGTTTGTGCCGACTGGTAGGTATACAGAAGAGCGGCGTGATGCAATTGATGCAATACACGATGATGGTCTACTCGAACCAGAAGAGCGAAAATTTATGCACTACTTTATGATGGAGCATGAGAAGAGCTTTGCCTGGGAAGACAGCGAGCGAGGACAACTCAAGCACGAGTTCTTTCCGCCGGTGGAAATGCCTGTGATACCTCACACTCCGTGGGTGTGTTCACAGATCCCAATTCCTCCGGGGCACTTCGACGAGTTCTGTAAGAACATTAAGACGAAGTTGGACGCTGGTGTATATGAGTCCTCGAACTCGTCCTACAGGTCGCCAATTTTTGCGGTGATTAAGAAGGATGGGAAGTCGCTGCGGATCGTGCACGCGTTAGAGTGTTTGAATGAAGTTACGATTCAACACTCTGGCGTGACGCCCGCAACAGAAGCACTTGCCGAGCACTTTGCAGGCAGGTCTTGTGGGGCAGCACTAGACATGTTCGTTGGGTACGACAACCGAGATCTTGCAGAGACCTCGAGAGACTACACTACGTTCCAGACTCCTTATGGCGCTCTGCGCCTGGTAAAACTACCAATGGGGTGGACGAACTCGGTACCTATATTCCATGACGATGTTACATACATCCTTCAGGACGAAATACCGCATGTGTGTTGGCCGTACATCGATGACTGTCCAGTCCGAGGACCTGAGACGAGGTATGAGACGCCGGACGGAGATTACGAGAGAATTGCGGAGAACCCTGGCATTAGACGATTCGTCTGGGAGCACTTTCAGAACTTGAACAGAGTTGTCAGTCGTATGATCTATGCAGGGGGAACTTTCTCTGGTAAAAAGGCCATATTGTGCAAAGGGACCTTCGCTGTAGTGGGTCATATTTGCACATATGAAGGAAGAATTGCGGACCCCGATCGCATTAAAGTCATCAACAACTGGGGGAAGCTGGCGAATTTTTCGCAAGTGAAGTCCTACTTAGGAACAGTTGGGGTGCTGCGTTCGTTTATAAAGAACTATGCGAAAATCTTAGAACCTATAAACGACCTCACCAGGAAAGATGTACCGTTTGTGTGGGGAGATGCACAGGACAAAGCTCAGGCGGATGTGCGAGAGGCGTTGAAGGATTGTCCAGCACTGAGACCAATCAATTATGCTTGGGACTCAGATGTCTGCATCCAAGTGGACACTTCTTGGAGGGCAGTCGGGATTATTATCTATCAGGTAGATCCAGACGACCCTACCAAAAAGTACTACGCCCGTTTCGCGTCCATCACCTTGAACGAGAGAGAAGCGAACTACTCTCAACCAAAACGGGAGTTGTTTGGCTTGATGAGAGCACTAGAAGCCATGTACTATTGGATCTTTGGTGTTAGGAAGCTAGTAGTCGAGACCGACGCATTGTACAAAAAGGGGATGCTGAAGAACCCAGGAATGGGTCCTAATGCTACTATAAACAGATGGATCGAAAAGATCTTGATGTTCCACTTTAAGTTGAAACATGTGCCAGGAGCTACTTTCGCTCCGGACGGACTCTCTCGTAGAGATCCTCACCCGGGAGACGAAGTATTTCCGAACTCGGAGGAAGGCTGGGATATAAACGAGCCGCCTTTGGACCACGAGGACGTTGATGAAACCGGGCCTCAGCCATTGGACTTCGAGGACTTTAAGCACACGATTGATACGAGGGGCGGTTACATTCAAACCGAAAAGCTTGCAATTGATGTCAACCAGTTTTGGCAGGAAACCCAGGATGCGTATTTAACAGAGTCCCTGATCTGTGCGCACCGGAATGCAGCTTATGAGGTCGCTGGAGAAGTAGTCCCACAGTATGTGCAGTCGACGGAACCTTTGATTCCAGACTTGGAGTTGAAGTGGAATCCTGAGAAACGCGAGCCCTATGTGGAAACCCACAGGACGGACAGCGCGAAGAACCAGGATGAGCGACTGATAGTACTCAAGGAATGGTTGGAGAATACTCTGATCAGGCCTAGAGGAATATCAGAGAAGAATATGAGAACTTGGATGAGGTGGGCCTCACACTTCTTTTTGAAAGAGGGGAGGTTGTATAGAAAGTCGCTAGGACCAGCCTCGCAGCTAGTAGTTGACAAAGAACATCACATGTACATGCTCAGGGCGTCTCACGACAGCCTGGGACATCGTGGGTTCTTTGCGACTAAAGAACTGATAGGACTTCGGTTCTGGTGGCCAGAGTACGAAAGAGATGTCAGTTGGTATGTTCGGACTTGCCAGTTATGCCAAGAACGACAGAAAACCTTGCTGCGCATACCTCCGGTAGTTACGCATACACCCAGCGTCTTCCAAGTAATCCATACCGATGTGATGATGATGGGAGAAGTCAGTAATGGGCACGACAAAGCAGTTGCGGCACGAGATTCGTTGACCAGCTGGATTGAGGGTCGACCATTGAAGTCTGACACGGCAAAAGCCCTTGGAATGTTCCTACTAGAAGACATTATATGTCGGTGGGGTTGTCCGTCGCAGATTATTACGGACAATGCGAAGCAGTTCAAGGCAGCAGTAGAATGGTTGAAGGAGAAGTACGGCATTCCGAATATTCAGATTTCGCCGTACAACTCTCAGGCCAATGGCAAAGTGGAAAATGGTCATTTTGGCACCAGGCAAATCCTATTCAAGGCGACAGGAGGGAACACTAAAAAGTGGTACTACTTCTGGCCGCAGTACTTGTGGGCAGAGAGAATCACAGTCCGGAAAGGACTTGGGTGTTCTCCGTTCTTCATGGCGACAGGAGTACATCCAGTACTTCCGTTGGACATCGAAGAAGCCACCTGGTTGGTAGAGATGCCTGGCAGAGTTCTTACGGACTCTGAGCTGATTGGTTTACGCGCCCAGGCGCTGGCCAAACATGCTAGTCACATTGAGCTAATGAGATCACGAGTAGATCACGCAAAACGAGTTGCGGTGAGAAAGTACGAGAGATATCACGAACATACGATTGTGAACTACGACTTCAAACCTGGAAGATTGGTACTAGTCAGGAATACTCGTGTAGAGAAGTCCTTGGACTCGAAGATGGAAGCACGTTACTTGGGTCCTATGATTGTAATCAGAAGAACTCAGGGAGGTGCCTATCTAATCGCTGAAATGAACGGAGCCATGCTACATGACCGCATAGCAGCCTTCAGGGTTATACCCTACGAAGCGCTGATACGACTGGTAGCGGACCAGCCGTGTAATCACGCTTTTTAGCGACTTCTAGCATACGGCTAGAGGACTCCCGTCCGGTGATATACAATTAGAACCAGAGCTGAGCTCCGCGCTGCTGGTTGCATATTAATGATGCTAGAGGATTCCTATTCTGAGGATCTGTACTTTGACTCGGTTCGCTACCAAATGGGAGCCAGACAAAGACAGTCCTAGAAGAGTAGCGAGCTCCGACAGATAGAGTCAGATCCTAGTGATAGGACGTGGCTTGCCCTGCAGGCTAGATACCATACCCCGGAGATATATACCCAAAAGCTCAGACACCCTTTGTGTGGATCATGCATTACCAGGAAACATAGCAGATAGCGAGGTAGCGAAGTCATGTTCGAAGTAGCGAAGTGACCTAGTACCACAATGACGGACATTGGACCAGTTCGCTACACGAAGTACTGTGTTAGCGAACCCTCTGTACCCAGTAGACCAAGTGTCCGGCCTCACCCGGACCATCATGGGATCATGTCGATGTACCGAGAAGTGCGCAAGCACTTTCGCGGGATCTGCACAGTCCAAAAGGGGAATTGATTGTCGATCGCGATTTTCAATATCCTTTCTGGGACTGTGCCGGGCGAACATGTGGGTTCGAAACCAAGCCGGAGGGAGACGTAGAGCTCTGACAGAGCTGTGGGACGTAATCCTAGCGGATTACCGACCAAGCCGGCCTAGTGCGTAGGCCCGGCAGGAGGAAGACGTGTTCGCGAACCCGCGGCATGTCCGCGATATATCCAATATGGCTCGGCTGGTCATTCGCGCTGACTGGCAAGATGCCGAGCCTCACCAAGGACACTATACAGAGGACGCGTGGCCGTTATATTCCGTTCCGAATCTGTTTCATTACTCATTTTCCTTTATCCTGTTTACTCATATCAGTCTGTCATGTATTTAGCGAAAAACCTATAAAATAGCACGTAGAGCACGCATTGCAGTAGTTCATCCTCGCCCCAGGAAATAGCCCATCAGCTAGTTCTGTCCTAAAGGCTTTGGTGTCCTCTGTATCTGCGGAGATTTGTGTACCAAAAACATATCTTTGTCTTGATTCATTAACAATTTCGCGAACTTGAGATTTATCAGTTATAGCTAACTGCTGATTCCTGAGCTTGCAAGGCTTCTGGTGGTACACGCTATTGTCTCGTGGAGGGTCACGGCAGCAGTTCCAGATATGCACACCTCGTCTCGTGGAGGGTCACGGCGAGAATTCGATAAAGTCCTCAGTTAAGTTGCTAGAGGCAGGCGGCCGTTACTATTGGAACCTGTGCGCGTTTAGCAGCCTGGTCATATTTCGGTTAGTTGGGCTATTGGAACCTGTACGCGTTTAGCAGTCTGGTCGTAGTCGTTGTTCCCTTGCCTGGCCTGGTCAAGCGCCCGTCAGGAAGCCGTTCACGTCCGTGTTAAAGTCGTTGAGACTTGAGCCGGGGAGACTTTCACAAACAAACATCCTTACACCCGAAACCCCTTGTCCACTTCAGGCTACCTCAAACCAGACCTCATTAGGCTAATCCCTACCTGGTAGAGGATGGCCCTAAGGAGGTCTCATATGTGGTAGTATACCACCTCCCAGGACGTATCCACCGCAGTGGATGTATCCACTGGGTTCCACTGTGGATGCTTCCATGTGTCACGTCACTCTCCCTATGGACGCGTCCACGCTGCCGCCTGGGGCCCAGCTCGTTTTTGGGATTTTGGGCCCCCCAGGGGGGCAAAATGGTGGTCCTTCTGGGCTGGGGCCTGCAGGGTGGGCTAGCACTTCTTTCTAGCTGCTATACAGTAAATACAGGCACCTGTAGCAGCCTAGCTAGTGCCTGCGGCCCAGCCCATTTTGACAATTTTGGCCCCCCCGCGGGGCCAAAATCACGGCCCTCCAGGGCCCTGGGCATCCTGGCTTACATGTATGGTCATTCCTTGAGCCTGTAGCTGTTTTTCGATGCCATATATTGTTGCTAGTTGTCGTTAGCTTAGCTGCTTTTGTTTGTTATTTCTTGTTTTAGCCTCTCCACAATATCTAAATCAGGGTTTTGCAGGTGCAGAGCTATTACATAGGCTGATCATAATCCTCAGTATGGCAACCACCTTGAAGATGTTACAAAACGGACACATTTCTGCCTGAGCTGTAATTTCAATATAACAGGTAGCAGGCCTGTAGTAATGGTGGATGAGCATGGTCAAGATAGCGATGGATATATCCATGGAGTATGTGGGACCATCCACCTCACATCCAATGGATGTATCCATAATCAGGTGGATGCATCCATGCTCCCTGACCTGAGATGGTAATATCCATAGTTGTATGCATGGATGTGACCACATGTTTCTTGATTTTTAGGTGGTGTCATCCATTCCAGGTGGATGCATCCATACAATGTGTTAGCTACTATAGTGAAATCATTTGTTTGTAATAGCATATAGATCTGTAATTATGTTGTTGGAAAAAATGTTCTAACATGTGTTTGACAATCCTATCATTATTTGAGGTATCAAGACTTGACTTGGTTGGAAAGAAGTTGAAATCTCCTTATATGGATGATAGTGATTGTTATGGAGTTGTGACGGAGAGCAGCCGGCAAGGAAGACGGCGGCTAGTTCCGGCACAGAACGGGATTCGGATCGCTGGGTAGTCGGACCAGCAGGGTAAGTGGCGTAGATATTCGATTGACTAGGTTACTAACTACGGACATTACAGGTTTATATACTACTAGAGATAGGGGTTTTGAGTGAAACAAAGGTGAAGAAGTGATATATTGGCGCCGATGGTGGTGCCAAGCTTAAGTCAGGAGAAGTAGATATTGTTTCGGCGAGTGACGAATACTTAGCAAGCTATCCGTTACAGGAGTACTTGGTAATATAGATATGAGAACAGCGTATATAATCCCAAACAGTAAATCCACTCAGGGATATCATTATTCAGCCACTATCATTGAGATTACTACATGGTGCAACCAAAATAAGAGTATGAAGAAATGTGAACTCAGCTAAATGTTGTAAATTAAGGATGTTCTCCTATCTGACACTGTGCTTCAGAATGGCTAATAGTATCAGAGGTAGGAACAACAGAATCTTTTAGAGAGAACTTCATCAAACTTCTACATAATCTCTCACTCTATAGTACTCTGTAGGATATTTGTGCCAAGTTGATACTTTGGATGAAAAGGTTGAGTATATAATAGATGGTCACAATCGAAACTCATGAGAGTGATCAAGGAGACTTATCCTGATTTTCTCTGATTTTTTGAGCAGCTATTGAGGGCTACACAGAACAATCTTCCCAATTTGACCACTACTCTTATTGGCCCAAAAAGGAAATTATTTTCTTTCCAATGCATATAGATCCACAATACCTTGTGAAACCTATTCTAATTTCTCAAATACTTAGACAATCTATTTGTAACATTCTAATCACTCAAATCAATCCCAGCTTGGGTAGAAACATTCAGACCTGATCCAACTTCCATCCAGATAGGGAATGATCATATGATAGTGTCCTAGGTCTGTAGCTTGCCTTCCTTAACCTTTAAAGCTCAATAGAATCCTCATAGTATATATTTGACTACACAGAGCACCATATATTTATGCTGGGGGATACAAATCTAGTTACTTCCATATATGCAGATCTGGAACCCCTAAGCTTTTGAAGAGTTTCAAGCAATTTCTGAGGTGGTAGGAAAGCTATTGTAGTTGTCCTAGACTGTTTTTAGTCATTTGTAAGTGACTCCAGAGGTGCTGTGAGCCCTAATTATCAGCTTTATAGGCTATCTTGAAAGGTCTTGATAAGCTTGTCCACTGTTGTGAGGATGCTCTACAAACCATTTGGAACCTCAGGTAAAGTACTAACAAGCAATCTGAAACCAAATCTGGAACGATGAAACTGTTCAGGAGCTCAATATATAAGTTCACATTTTTGGCTTGATCTGTTCATAGGCCACTTAATATGCCATATAAGGGTCTAGGAGTTGTTGTAATGGATAGATAATGCTTACATGCTGCCCAGATGAGCTTACTCAGAGCAATTTGGATGGGATATGACTCCTAGAGGGTTGAACAACCAAATGGCCATATTTCCATACAAGCAACAAACTAGCATATAAACACTTTTAGCTCCAAACCTCCAGGATGCACTAGCAGTCCAAATTGCATCAAGTAAGCTCATTTGGGCAAGAGAAAGTTATTATCTAGTAGCTCACAGTGTTCTTATGGTCCTGGCTAACTTATTAAGGGCCCTATCCAAGAAACAAGCCAAAAATGTCAACTACTTTAAAGACATGCTGGATCCTCTGGTAGCCCTAGGATCAGCTCCCTACTGCTCAAAGGCACTACCGAACATGTTCTGTGTATACTAAAGTGAGCTACTACATCCCAAATAAGCATATGAAGCCTTTCTTGATTTGAGCCTGAATTTGATAATTGAGTCTTCCAGAAGGTCCACAGTTCACTATTAATGCTCTGGAATCTACTGGAAGATCCACCCAGCCACCATGGACATTGTTAGAGTGACTCAATCCCACTTAGAGGCCAATGGGATCTACATCAACCACTATCTAAGTTTAGAAGCTGTACCTTGTAAAGGCTATATGTTGGTGTTTAGTCAATGTAGATATATGGTATTAATTATTTCAAAGCTTACCAGCTCTCATTTCAATAGCTAGAAGAATTCAGAACCACTATATCATCATTTCCAATTAGTCTGAAAAACCTGTCAGGACAGAACTTTCCTGCTATAGTATTGAGGACTTCAAGCATACAAATCTCTGAGAACACATTGCTTCAGTTATCCCAGATATCAAACTTCATCATCGAAGGTGCTCTGAGTGCACGAGCATTGCAAAGAACAATGATTTCCTTTTTGGGACACGAGAAGTAGTGGCCAAATTGGGAAGACTCTTTTCTATAGCCCTCAGTAGGGACCATTGGAGTCAGGAAGAATCAGGCAAAGCAAGATTAGTAGTTCTACAGTTCCTCAATGCAATCATAAATATACATATCTAGGGTTTCATGTAAAATACTCACTGGTACATTATTCTATGAAGCACTATATGGTAAAGGTTTATGTGAAAGATTAGTCAAGCTCTCCCTTTGTTAGGCAATCCAGTTGTCATTTATGCTGGCAAGACTGGACTTATTGGAAAAGAAAAGAAATCTCCTTATATAGATGGTAGTGGTTGTTGTGACCTATTTAGTGATGCCAAATAAAATCCATGACAACAACTTATATCATCCCAAACAGGAAATTCATTGAGAAATGTCACAATTTATGATAGCCAGCCAGCTTTATTTACACTTACACAAGACCTTAATAATATTACATAGCATCCAAAATCAGTATGAACCAAAAGAACTCAACTGATTGCTATAAATTAAGAAATTTAACTCTCTAGCATTGATTGACTGGAGTTGTTTATGCTCTTATGTGAAGTAAGTATAACAGAAAATGCAATATTAGAACATTTTTCTCCAATGTAAGGCAACTTGAGTGTTATTTTCAAAAAAAAACTTCACTAGAATGGCTGCCACATCACATGGATGCATCCACCTAGAAATTCTGGAATATGTGGTTACATCCATGTACACAACTATGAATACTACCATCTTACTTTAGAGAGAATGGATGCATCCATGTGATCATGGATACATCCATTGACTATGAGGTGGATAGTCCCACATACTCTATGGATGTATCCATGGCTACTTTGAACATGTAGATGGTCCTATCCACACCATAGATGGACGGATCCACAATTCAAATTACAGGTCAGCTACTGATTCAGTATTAAGATCAAACCCCTGCTTATTCAAGGTAGTTGTCATATTGGCAGCAGCTCAGGATGACTATCTGCCTACCCAACAGCCCTGGAGCTTCAGAATGGTGGTTTGGGCCCTGAGAAAGAGACCAAAATAAAGTACAAAAATTAGGTCAAGGTGCTTACAACCACATGGTACAGTGTACAGGACAACTAGAGCTCTGAATACTATTTAATTATGACCGCGGTCCAATTTGTGGCCCTGCAAAGAGGCTAGAATTCCAGCAAATGAGCTGAGCTACTGGACACACCAGCAAGGATATATATGGCCTGCAGAGCCGCTACAGGCTCATGTAATGACCATACATGCAAGCTAGGATGCCCAGGGTTCTGGAGGGCCGTGATTTTGGCCCCGCAGGAGGGCCAAAATTGCCAAAACGGGCTGGGCCGCAGGCACTAGCTAGGCTGCTACAGGTGCCTGTGATTACTGTACAGCAGCTAGAAAGAAGTGCTAGCCCACCCTGCAGGCCCCAGCCCAGAAGGACCACCATTTTGCCCCCCTGGGGGGCCCAAAATCCCAAAAACGAGCTGGGCCCCAGGCGGCAGCGTGGACGCGTCCATAGGGAGAGTGACGTGACACATGGAAGCATCCACAGTGGAACCCAGTGGATACATCCACTGCGGTGGATACGTCCTGGGAGGTGGTATACTACCACATATGAGACCTCCTTAGGGCCATCCTCTACCAGGTAGGGATTAGCCTAATGAGGTCTGGTTTGAGG
Source organism: Mycena belliarum (assembly GCA_029282135.1). Lineage (NCBI taxonomy): Eukaryota > Fungi > Basidiomycota > Agaricomycetes > Agaricales > Mycenaceae > Mycena > Mycena belliarum. Next base: position 105,012 of record JARJCN010000030.1, read on the forward strand.
TAGCCTGAAGTGCAATAGCAAGTGGGGGAGTCTTATAAAAATTAGCAAAATATTATTGTACTCTGTGTATGCTACTAGAAGTATACCTAGCCCAAATTTACAAACGGCACACACCTGCAATGGCCAGTTCTCCAAAAAAACCAACCGATGATATGGTTGTCTTAATTGGTGTGGTCACGGTCACGTGACGGTGACCAGTCACCGTTGGCCTTCTCCAGCTCCTCACCGCCGTCTCGCTCGTCTGCCCCGCCCCCGCCCCATGCTTGCTTGTTTGACCACCCCACCCGGCTCCTCGCTCGTCCGCTACACTCCCCCCCTCGCTCGCTTCCTCACCCACCACCTGCACTAAATGCTACTAAATCGAAGTCTCGTCTATTTTTTTTTGCAGCTTGGAGCCTGCTTGACCCGGACAAGCTTCGTCCGACCTGCCTCAACGTTCAAGCTTGGTTTGAAATGCTCAGATTGAAGGTAAGCTTTTGAGTTTCAACTGACTGCGAGTTCGGAGTCATTGCTCACATCTTTGCTTATATATTTTCGTTCATCCGAAAGACTCCCCGGTTCGTAAACCCAGCGCGCTGCCCAGTATCAGCACTGCCGCATTCCGTATAGTACGTCTGAACTGCGCGCTCGATATCCTCGTACTAGCACATTCACCGATCTAGATCTTGCTTCAGCTCGGGCTTTGACTTCAAGTTGAACGTCAGTCTATACTTATATCTGAGTTCAAGATTCCTGCTAGCGCTTGCTTGAGCAGGAGAGCGTCAATGAACTCGGACTTCGGACTTCAAGCTTCAAGCGCACAGGGGACGCAATGAAGTGGGTATTTCACTCAAATACTGGGCGTACAGCTGCTTATTGCAACACAGGAGCATTGGGCGAGACCTCTGGACAGCGCCAGTCCCCGGTCGGGATCGCCTGTGCTCGCCTCGCGCGAATACCGGAGCCGCCGCCGTGCGAGGACAGCGTGCAGATTGCGCTCGCGCGTCTTGAGGACGCCTCCGCGCAGACTCCGTCCTCCCTGCATCTCGCGCTGCGGCGGCGCCGCTGGTTTTGGCAGAGGGGCAAAACACGACTCGACTTGTACGAGCACGCATTCCAATGGCGCGCTGGGGCGTCGCGTGGGCGTCCGCCCGACCCGCTCAAGCCAGATCAAACGGTGTGTCACACGGTGCGTCACCTCAATTTCCGAGCGAGTCGTTTACTTACCAACTCCGAGTTGCAGTCCAGTCCTGCTCCGACACCGGAGTCTGCGGAGTCTGCGCATTCGAGGACTCAGTTCGCGCGGGCGGCTATGGGGCGAGGCGGAACCCGACTCCGACGACCGGATTTTAAACCGGATTTTAATGGCGCGCGGCGGGACGTTCGCGAGCGGACTTCACGGCCGGAGTGCGCGTAGACGCGGGATACCGTGAGCCGGGACGAATCACGACCGGCGTCTGCGAACTGATTTTCATTGTCAAGCAGTTTTCGAACGCGATGATTTATTCAAGTGGGCCGACTACGACAAGATACGTACTGCGCGCGAGATCGGCGCGCAGTGGGCGGTGTGGGGTGGAGTGGCGGCGGCAGGGGCGCGGGGGAACGAGGTCCCCGTCGAGACGCGCGCGAGGTCGATGGCACGGCCGCGTGAGGCGACCGCATCGGCGCGGGCGGGAGCGGGCGGGCGGGCATGCGAGGATCGAGCGCGCACACCCGATGTGCACAGGGCGGCGGCGGCGGTGGGGATGGGGGGACGAGGCCGCCGCGGGAGCATGCGTGGACATCTGCACCGCGGGACGGCGCTCGCGCGAGTTGGCGCGAAATCCCGAAGCGGTGTCAGCCCAGGCGGGCGCGTGACAGGCGGCGAGGCTCGAGGATCGGGCGCGATGCGGCGGCGGCGGCGGCAGCGTGCGTGGGAGAAGCGTCGTCACCGCGGCACGGCGCTCGTGCGATCTGGCGGGAAATCCCGCCGGTATGTTGCTGCACCGCTTCGAGTTGAGTACCGCGCTCACTGTTTCGCAGCGCTTCTGCTCCGGGAATCCGGAATCCGGAATCGGGCCGTTTTGGTAGGCAGCGAGTTGCGAGCGACGAACGGCGGGGCAGGGTTGCAAAAGTGGATACATCGAGCGGCGTTTAGAGTCGCCGCATGCGTTTGAACGGGTGTGGGAGCGTAGAGGCGCCGGCAACAGCATGCGTCGCAGACGTCGTGTAGACGCGGCGAGTAGGACGAGGGTGGTGTGGCACCGATCCTTTGCCGGGAATTGGGACCAGCAACAATTTGAGTCGGACAGACTCGGCGAGTGGCATACAAGCACTGTATCGGCGAGTGGCATACAAGCACTGTATCGATACCATTCTGCACAGAATAAAATAGGATTACATTGATCATTTAGCGGCCTGCTAGCTACACTAATAAGGACGACTTCCTCTCTTCTTCAGACTTCCTCTCTTCTTCAGAAACAGTGAACCCCACGAGTAACTAACTCTGCTGCTATCTGTAACACCAGCTGCTTCGTTGTCCTCCATTATAGCCTCTTCCAAAGCCCGTGATGCTCTGGTAGGTGCTGCCGTCACTTTGCGGCGACAGTGGGGGCATTGTGAACGGGTTTTGAGCCACGTCCTTATGCATGCATAACAAAAGTCGTGGCGACATTCGTCCAACCTATCAGAAGTTCAGCCTAGTTCCCTAAATGAAGGCGAAACAGATATGTACGACACCGGATGAGAAAGGATACTTTTACAGATAGGGCACTGTAGCCAAGGTTTGCAATTGGATCGGTGGGGAGGGAGAATCCCATCCAAGTACAGATCTTCAGGACGCAATAGGTTGCTCGAACTACCAGTGCCTGGCTGAGGTGTTCCATGGGTGGCTGTTGGATTGATCAGTGATGTACCAGGGAAACTCATGAAAAGCACCTTCGATATCCTGGAGATCTATAGGCTCATTGAAGCTGCTTCCGGGACCGTTGTCGATCAGGATGGGCTCCGATGGACTGCCTGGTCCTACACAAACAAGGGGCGGCTTTCCCGTCTTCTTGTTCGTAATCTTCACATATTTCTTTTGTTCCTTGTCCCATTGGGCAGGTTTGATAACGGATCTGAACCCAGAGGGAGCCACATTGGATGACATGGATGTACGCTTAAGGATCGACTGTGCTTACAAAGCATATGCCATCAATCTCTAGGGTTAGGGTTAGACTCGTCAGTGCGTGCCAGTGCGTGCCATCCATAAAGCATAGTGATAAAGCCAGGACATGGAACGGTTTATATAGGTACTATGAGAATATACATTTCCTGTCCATCTGCCCCTTCCTCCTGAACTATTTCCATTGCTTGCAGCTCAATCGTCCCATTAAGGCTGGCAGCTGTCGTCAGTTTTGACCAGTCTGCACAAAAGCAGAACCCGTTTCTCAGTAACCGCCCACTAGCGTTCAAACATAAGCGTAGGGTTGTCCGTGACCGGAGCTGCATATCGGCAAGCCACGGTACCAGATGATCGAGTAGCTCGTTACGTGTCTCCGGTTGTAGATCCAAGTGGACTGCAAGAAATGCGGACTGTATGAGCTCGAGGCGACGAAAATTGATAGTAGGCCAAACTGCACCTTAGAGGTTAGAACCTGTGATTGCATATATTCTATGAACTCACCTTCTCCAAGTCTGACTTCGAAACATTCGATGTTTCGCAGCAGATTTGGCTGGATATCTTCTAAGCTCTTTACGCCGCTGACGGTAACAGATGCGGTTTTTGTTGACTGCAAGACCCAGCGCTGAATCTCTACCAGTCCAGTGCATGAGTCTAGCTCCAGGCATCCGAGAAGCATGGGAGCACTGTAGGCAGGAAATACAGGTGCCGGCTCTGGGAGAGATCCAAAGTCTGTGCAAACTGTGCAGCTTGAAAGCCGCATCTTAAGGAGAGATTGACCTCGAGGTATGGAGTCTGTTGTCTCAAAGTCCCAATTGGCCAACACCAAGGAGCGGAACTGAACTCCATCTAGGAAACAGATGAGCATTTGATCCCTTAAACAGAAGGACCGAGATACCAAGCGCACGGAAAAGGGCATTGACGAAAGTGCGGGGTAGATCATGAAAGAGTCTTGAACCTCTAGCACGTACTCTGGTGCTTTGGAATCCTGAACCAGCAATTAACTGGAGTTCATTCAGTTGCAATAGCGATGCAAGAATCGGCCCCAAGACGATTCCCATTGAACTGGCACTGAAGGTGATAACGACTGATTTAATATATGCTATAAACCGAGTGTCCTGCCTCATGTCAGAAAGTGCTAACAGCTAATGGATAAAAGCAGTACCCGAATAAGATTTTGGAGGCGTTGCGCCTGGATCTCAGAGTCCACAGAAACAGATCGGCATAGAATGCGTTGTGCCGGAACCTTCCAGTGTGAAGTGACTACTGAACAAGCTCCGAGCGCATGTTGATCTTCGCCCAAGTGTTCCAGTATCTTGTCCACCAGCTCTTGTGGAAATACATGCATGACAGTGAACTTAGACGATGATCAGACTCGGTGAGAGCGCAAGTAATTGATGACATAATCTAGCCGTTCTTTGCTCTTATTCTACGATGACTGATATCGAAGAAGAAGAACCATCACAGTCACAGCCCAAGAAGAAACGAAGGAATCAATACCTACCAGCCCGTGAGTTTGGCTTGGTTCCATTATCCTTATCCACGCCGAGCTTATATATTTTGTAGCACCGGAGGATGATCTCAACAAGTATATAACGCACTATTGGAAGCTGGGATTTCACGATGAAGGCATTGCTAGGCAGTGCATGGACCATTTCGATATCAACGAGTATGGGTTAACGTGAGTCCGCATTCAACTGTCCCAGGCGCCAAAAAAAATTAGGAGAGATCTATTAGTAAATGGACAGTCCAGCGTCGTCGCAAAGCCCTCTGTCTCAAGGGTACAAGACAGCAAGCGGCCACATGGGAAGAGATACATCCTATCTACCTGAAACTGCGTGCCAAATTCCCTAACATGGGTGCCCGTGCGATGGTCACTACGATCCGTCAAGATTATGGAATAAAGGTACCTGAGTACGTTTTTACACTTGTTCATGCTGTGGCATCGCCTAACCCGCAATTCTTAGGGCACTTTTGGCAGCGGCCTTCAAAGCTGTCGAGCCCGAAGAAGTCAAAAGACGGAAGCGCAAGCGATTCCAACGCAAGCGCTTCTGGTCAGCTGGAGTCATGGACATCCTTGCCTTTGATCAGCACGACAAATGGAAACGGTTTGGACTCTGGCTTCATGTTGGTCTCGATCCCTTTCCAGGTAGAATTGCCTGGCTCAAAATCTGGTGGACGAACCGCAACCCGAAGCTGATTACCAGTTATTACATCAACGCCTGCCGCTTGATTGGCGGTACTCAATTTTTACCTTTCTCCTTGTTACCTGGAAGTCTGACTGTCCCAAAACAGGGATTCCTCTTGTCACGCAAAGCGATCCAGGATCGGAAAATTATGGGATAGCCAACTGTCAAACGGTGACACGCCAGCGATTAGACCGGTCTCTTGAAGGGACTCTACAGCATAGGTGGATGAACAAGAAAGCTATGAATGTCAAGCCTGAAGCGTTGTGGTCCGTCCTGCGGCGCAATTTTACTCCAGGCTTCGAGGATTTGCTTGATGTAGGAGTAAACTCAGGATTATATCGTGTCGACAATGCTCTTGAAAAGTTTGTGCTCGTTTCGGTGATCTGTAGGGTTCTAAGACATTGTGCAGACTTGTCCTCAGATGGCTAGCAATACCGTGGCTTCAGCGAGAACTTGATGCATGGGTCCAGCGCTACAATGGGACAGCTCGTCGAGCTGACAAGCACAAAATCCTTCCTCAGGGAATTCCCGACTTGATTGCGTCCAAGCCTGAACAGTTTGGCACCAAGGATTATAAGGTGAACAAGATTTTGTTTCGGAACGGAAGGCGTTCACTCAGTCTTTCAATGCTAGGTTCTAGTCACACCGGATCTCTTTGACGAGATGGAGACTACCTGGGCACCGCCCGACGATCCAGTTTTCAAACTGACGCCGGATACCTTCGATGAGCAAGCAACATTTCTGTACGCTGCTATCGGCAGTCCTGATGTGAATCACGACTCCCTATGGATCGTTTTCAGTCAGCTCCTGAATGCATTTCTCGATGTCCCTGCCATAGCAGATGCCACATTCGAAGAGGCCGTCGCAAACGCTGACGATCATTTTGAGGTGCCCGATATGGAACTTCTTGCAAACCAGCGAGAACTGAGACACGGAGACGCTATCGTTGGCTCTCATGGATACATGGGAGGATTAGACGAGCCACCGGTTGACGAGGATGAGGATGAGGATGAGGACGAGGTAGAGTCCAATGTAGATCCTCGCGAATATGCTGTATTCTCAGATGATGACGGCGACGAATGATATTTTATTGTTTTTTGGTTTCTTTATTTACTTGAGAATGGATAGAAGTAAATTAAATACATTCTTCTAGAATGCATGTGGAGAATATTTTCTTTCAGGTATCTTTGACAACCTTGCCCTCATTGGAGGAGCGGATTATTTTCAAATATGATCAGCAAGCGTGCACCTGATGCGGATCTTTTGATATTTGAGTAACATCCCAGTCCATTTTATCTTGTTGTACCAAGAGAACAGTCCTGTCCATTGTCTAATTAATTGAAGCGTTCATTTCTCTTATTGCTTGTACCACTTCAAATACGGTGTATCGGATTTTTGACTCTGGCTTCTCGCGGATCTTGCCGAATGGAGTTCAAGAACTGTTGGCATCAGTAGTGTTTCATCCTCATCCTCGTCGGTCGCATGAATTTATCCGGAAATTCTTGCATGTATAGGTGGTTTATTGACGCGTGATGTCTGATTTTCAGCTAGTCTTGGCTCTTTTCATTATTTTCACTTGAGCGACTCGTCTCGCTCGCTCGCGCTGGACTCATCACAATGGAGCAACAAGAGCAACAAGTTGACCACCACTGCGACTTTACTCCCTTGACAGAGAAGACATGTGGCCGCTGCAAAGCCATTCCGAACGAGGGCGAAGAGTTTACCTTCTTGCATTCTCATTCAGGCAACCAGGCTGGATGCTATGTTTGCCCGACTTGCTACAGCCACTATATGAACAAGCAAGGGACGCTCACCAGTTTGAGGAGGACTACATTGGCAGGTACAAGACTTTACTCTTGTGTTGCTTCAACGGTGTTGATATTCCAGTAGTCGATTCGATAGATTCCGCTAAAAGGGAGCATGTTCGCAAATCAATCGCAAGCGGTCAACGTGGAGGTAAGGTTGTGTACTCCAATTCGATCAAGATTTTGAGCCTGTCGCAGAAAAATCAGTGTCTATCCAGCGTATTGGCCCCAACTCTCTTTTGGCACAATCTTCATCCCAAGCCGCTAGTGGCCGCATGCTCATGCCACCGCCTATTGGCTTCCCTCTCTCAAATCTATCGAACGGCCATTCTCACGGGCGGTTTCGGATCGTTTCAGCCGTGGCCTGCACCTGCCGTTGCTGGAGGCCAAATGCTCCTTTACAACTCCAACTCCAACAAGCCCGTCCCATCATCTTCGGTAGCGTATTATGCATCCAACTCTGTGGGATATACTCCCAATCATTTGACGCATGCTACCGAACAGCAGAGACGCGCTGCACAGGCTTATGCAGGCCACGGAGGCCTTGTTGTATCTATTGAGGTCCGCGCAGCTATCATGCCGATCCAAAGAACTACTTGCAAGCTAGTCGGTGTACGTCCCTTCTTTTACATCTGTCGCTTCAGGTTTTGAGCTACTCCACTTCTAGGATGTACTGGAAGTCATAGACGATGTTCCGGTGCATATAGGTGGAACAGCACTGAAAGCGTTATGCTTCAATGCTATGATCCCGGCGTGGAACCGGTACACTGATTCGTTTCCTCTCACAATCGATGACGTCAAAATGCGTGACGAGAAATGGGCTGCACTTGTTAATCGTGACCCCGACATCGATATCATCAGATCAAAGTTTTTCCACGCCGCTAAAAAAACGGGAGGGGCTCCTCAGTTCCGCACCAAGAAGCAGGTTATTAACATGCATATTCCCAACGATATTTACGACCGGATGGCTGCCCGTAAAGGTGTGTTTGTCCGCCCCTTGCTTGCTTTTCTGAGTTCTGATGTTTGGTAGGCAAATTTCGATCAAATGATTCAGTCTATCCCATCGACCTCCTCTCCGGGAACTCTTGAACATATGATCGCTTGTCCACCCAAGCCAAAGCAGACTAGAGGAAAAAAAAGAGGTGATCATTTCATTGACGAGGGCAAGTCTATTGACTGTTATTCACGTCTATACTCCTGACGATCTTTCACAGTCTGAGGAGCCTCTGTTCAATCCACTTCCTGACTCTGAGTCTGTATTCAATTCTAAGGTACGCATCTGTCCTCGTCTTTTGATTCGAATCTGAATTTGACTCCTAGTCTGTCAATGAGGGGCCAAAGTGTTCTGCTTCCCCTTCATCCTTGCTTCGCACTCCGCCCTCCAAGAAAATATGCTTGCCTCAATCACCGGAATCACCTCAAATGAACCGCCTGCAATTTGCCGATGTTTTGAAGAAACAAGTCCACGGAACGCGCAACGATTTTGGTGCATTCTGTGACTTTTCAAACTAGCGGTGGTCTATCATGAACTGATTCCTTTTTCCAGACAAGAACAAGATCTTCAATGTCATCGTCTATCGCATGAAGAAGTTCACCAAAATGGGTGATCTTTTGACGACAACTAGCAACTGGCAGACCCTGTGCGATGATCCTGTCTCCGCTACTCTTATAATTAACGTTGATCCCAAATACCACCAAACCGGTGCTTTCAAGATGGCCCGTTCCGGGGAAACCAATCCGGCCCTGTTCTCCGACCGCTCCAACTTCGATGTCTGCGTCAAGCAGACTTACTATATGTCCAAGGATCTGAAGATCGCTGGATCGTCAATCACAACAGGATATCCCATCGCTCAGGACTACCACTCCCAGGCAAGTAAATCGAGTTATATAGGAGTACGCCAACTGATAGTACCGAAGGCTAAGCTACTCAGCATGGAAGTGCGTTGCCTCGGTTGGGGTAACGTGCTCTTGTTTATGGTGTACGACTTCATCCGTCGCTCCATCCGTGAGATGGACGTTCCGGTATGTGTTAACTTGTTCTGCCTTGTGTATTTGATACGATACTTACTAACGACCTATCAGCCTCCTTTTGCTATTCCGCAGATGCGATTTGTAAATGCGGCTTTAGCTTCTACCCAAGACGTGGCAGGGGATAGCCGTGACTTGTTCTTGGTCGAAGAGCGCATCCGTGAAGATAAGGAAGGGAAGTTCCGCAAATACATCAACAACCGCGCTGCTATACCGACTCAATTCCAAAATGCTGGCGACAACGAGCGTGCTGCATTCCTGGCATTTACGCAGCATGTGCAGTACTACATGACATTCAAGACAGTGTTTGTGTCCGACTATCAAGGTACTTCTCTGTCCTCTTCTCTCTGCGCTCCATGAGATAAAAGTTAAAGGTGGTGACACGCTGTTGACGGATCCTCAAATCCTGACGTCCCCGTGAGTCTGCCTAGTCCAAGTCTTGAAATGCTACTGACACTGGTGTGCGCATGTAGAGACTTCGCTGAGGAAGCTGGGCGCAATATCTTTGCGGAGGGCAACGTCAGTTCCGGCTTTGAGAGCTTCGAAGTCGACCATAGTTGCAACAAGTTCTGCAAATACTTCAAGCTGCGCACCGATTACAATGCATGGGATGGCAATGCATGGGATGACAAGTCGGTCTCTACGTCCGCTGGTGGTTTCACAAAGGCAATGTCCATGTCGGCCATATAGATTACTCACTAGACGCTTGTTACACTGCATGTCATGTCTATACTCGCTCAACCGACTTTATACTTTACAATGTATTGTTCAACCAATCGCACAGAGGTAGTGAGCTGAACGGATTCTGCTTACTCTTAGACATAGACGACTAAGTGCTGAGAGACGGCTAAAATTTCCTAATTGGGTCTGCTCCTTTTCAAGATCTCGTCTGTGTCTCATTGACGCGACATCTTGCCTCCTTCTACCCCTCCTAGTTCAACGCCCTACATAATCCTATACTGTCGATGTGGCACTCAAGAAAGCAAGGCAGGCAGTTCAGTTGGGGATCCGGTTGGAAGAGTCCAAATTCTGGTGCGAACAATGCTCCAAGGTATCAGATCCTATCTTACCTTGAATAACAACACTTACAGCTCACAGAATAGACTGGATTGACAGCGTAACTGATGAAGAGATTAAACGCTCTGTACTGTGAGTACACGCTTGCTAGCCGTCACAATTTTTCGTCTGAATATGAGTACCAGAGCGAAGATGCAGTCACCTTGTTTTGGACCGGGCGACAGCTGGCAAGATGCACCACCAAAATCTGCAGGCGCCGTGCAACAGTGGCTGCCATATGCAATGCAGCAACAGCAAAACTACCACTCCGAGGTAGCAGATATCAGTCGAGCGCTGTTCATAGCAGAACGGAGAGCAGCACATGCCGACTACATCATCAATAAAACAACCTACCTTTTGCGACCCATTGGACGTGTTCCTCTTGAGTTGTGGGATAGAATCTTCTGGCTCTTTTCGAGGCGGTCCAGTCCGTGGGACCCTCTTATATCACCCGTAACGCTTATGCTGGTCTGTAAAGAGTGGTTTTACATGCTCACCGAAACTCATTTGGCGTCGATTTGGAACCCCGTGGACTTCCGGATGCATCTGTACGACGGAGTGCCCATCATCAGACTGAAGTATATGAAAGCGACTCGGAAACAACTTATGCTGTCATTGAGCTCTTTGGAGCCAAGGACTATTGCCGGGATCCTTGGCAGTCTTCTAGCGCTTGATTCCTGGACAGAGGCCACTATAGAGGACTTCTATAGCACCGGAGGAAGGGCAAGCCTTTGGAGACAGACGTTCCGAAACACACTTATCCCCCCAATAATCCGGCTGTGCATCACAGACAATGCCATCGGTCGTCGACACAGCCTAACAGACCGTCACCGGAAATTAGACTGGCTCATTGATCAGAACGCGCTTGAAGAACTCACACTGCTTTCGACGATCACTCCGGAAGACGACTTCATTTTGCCTTGGGACGCATTGCGCAGCTACTGCGAGTTCAAAACCATCAGGGCAGTTGGTGGCCTTCCCAAATCGCATCTGGAACGAATGACAAACCTGCGTGTGCTTCGTCTTGGAGGAGGGGCGGCATCACTGCAGGTACCTGACGGGCATCAGGTGGTTCTCGATCAGCTGGAAGAGTTCTGGTACCTGCTACAATGGGAAACGTTCCCTGGTGACGGGCCCTTGCTTTTTGCCAGTCTACTATTCCCAACACTCGTTGAGCTTCGTTTGAAGGGAGAAATACTGCTATCGACCTTGCGCGAGTTGGGGGAGATCCCGACATTGGTCCACACAGGATTGGAAGAATTCTTGCGACGCACCTCTGGGATACGCACCCTTGAGATTGGCCTTCAGATTCCATTCTCTGTTGAAACATTAACCAGCCACTTGCGTTCCACTCCTTCGCTTCAGCATCTCATGATTCCTGTGGGACACAATGAGATTCTGCACCCGGATTTCTTTGAAGCTTTGGAGGAGCTTACCTTGGCACCAGCACTTCTCTCGATTTACCTGCCGCTGCCTGAGGCGTCTTTTTCCATCCCAGATCCGGCCTTAGACGAGCGCGCTATCAATGCATTGGTCGCAATGGCTACAAAGAGGTTTACCAGCGGCTTGACCGAGTTAAATATGCGCACACGTTCCAATGAGCGTTTGGGGAGGATAGTGTCTCAGAGTGTTCGCACGCGGTGGCTGGAGGCAAGCGAATGGGACATGTATGAGCATACCGTGGACAGGATGTTCTTGTGGGCCATGTCAACAGAAGCTCATATGAAGCTTGAGGAGCTGCGAGATTCAACGGGTTGGAATATTGTTCTAGACTTGTAGGGCCAGGGTTTAAACGTTCACGGACCTGTAAAATGAATATATTCGCGCACACGTGCCAAGTGTGACGCATGTGACAGCTTGGATCAAGTATGGTTTGCGAAGGCGCACATTCTCGACTTTGAGCTGAGTCGGGTTCGGCCGTTTGAAATAAGGTGCCCAGGTGAAATGTTGGGGACCTAAAGGGTTCCATTATTTTTGTTGGAATTTCTCCAAGTCTCCCCCATGTGCTATGTGCTGAATGAATCTCAGGGGATTTCGATTTGAGAGTTGAGGCCGAGGAGAAACGGTCACAGAAGTGACAAGCAAACTTGGACCCACAACGTCCAATACCTCTTCGTGTGGTTGCTCTTGGGCGCAACTGCCACTGGTCACCGGTCACCACTGACGCTTGTCATTCAAACGCAGCACTCGATAACAATCCCGCACCGTTCCAACTTCCCAGTTGATGTAGCGTCTCTTGCAGCTCAGCGCACGACTCACACGCTCTCCCGCCCTCCTCCGTCTGTGTCTGTGTCTCTCCCCGACACAAGTGTTTTCAGAACTGGGTGCGCACTCGGAGATGTAGTCTCTGCAAGCCGGCGCGTCTGCACGTACCAGCGGCTGTTCGCACAACAACGTTCTCCCTCCCGCCCTGTCTATACTCCTTCTGTGGTGCAGTCCGCCTGCAGTGCGCCGAACACCCTGTTTGCAGCATGCCGCGCTGCTCCTGCCTGCTGCCTCCAAATCCAGTGTCCGTCGCGCGCAGCTGCGGCAGCTGCGGCCGCTCCCTCGAAACACACCGCGGCGCCGCTGCGTCCCACGGCGGAGTTCACACAACTTTCGGCAACAACTCACGGTCGCTCTCCGTCTCGAAGCCGGGCGCGGCGTGGCCATGTCTAGTAGCCGCCTAGTAGCCGCCTAGTAGCCGCCGTCAAAGTCGTCAAAGGCTCCACTCACGCCTTGCTCACGGCCCACTCTCCGGCGCTCCCACCATCGGCCTCTGCTCGGGGGTGCTGAGCCTGCTGCACGGGTGCAGCGAGACCAGTGGATGAAACCGCTTCCCAGCACTACGCAAGGCTGCACAGCTCCCGCACACCGACTCGCCGCTCGTACATACCCGGCCTTCTCGTTCGCAGCACACCGTCGCACCTGTCCCGATTCGAGCACGCAGCTGCCGTGCCCCCCATCCTGCGCTCAAGAACCCATGCCGTCTATGCTGCGTGCTCTCCATCCCCACGCGTCGCCAGCTAACCGTGTTCGTTCACAGCTCCCCGCCATGGTACTCCAGCAGCGCGGTTCAGTCCGATTCGCGTGCCACCGGGAATCGGAGGGGTGACGGGACAGCGACCCGCGACCCACGTGCCCCAGGTGCAGAGACGCCGCGCATGCACGGTCTTCGTGTGTCTGGGCCTTGCGTCTCATCCACGCCATTGCGGACAGCGCTCAACATTCCTGCTGTCTCGCGCAACAGGTGTTTTTCCGCTCTACGCAACGCAGCTCTCCGCGCTTCGACTCGCTGAGGCCGGTCGTACCTCATTCGCCTTCCGCGGCAGTCCGCCATCCATCTCGTTCACAACACACTGCTGCACCGCTGCTTCCCACCTCTGCATCCGGCGTCCCGATTGAGGCACGGCTCCCGCTTTCCGTCCTTTGTACATTCGCGCATCGCACCGCGCCACTGTGTTCCCCGAGCACAGTCCATACAAGGCGCGGCCGCCTCCGAGCCCCTGCCCATCCCGCCGCACTGCTGCGTTCCGCGGGCAGAGTCTGCACGCCGCTGTCCCGTCCCGCCATCCCCTTGTGCGCCGCCGCTTCGCAAGTCAGCAAGCAATGTCTGCTCGAGTTGCCCTCCCTCCTGCTCCGTCTCTGCTCGACCCCCCTCTTTGCATCGTCCCGTCCCGTCGCCGTGCCACAGCACTCTCCGCGGAGGCTCCGCCGACTCGCGCCGCTCTCCCGTCTCCTTGCACGCCCCAGCTTCCCAAGTCGATGTGGCCTCGGAGGCGCTGGCCCGTGTCACCTTGTGCCACCGACATCGCCTGCTCGACAACGCGGGTGCCGCGCTGGTCTTCCACGGAATATGGTGCAGCCGTCCTGCTCGAATGGCAGCGCGAGAGCAGCAGGGTCTATGTATTGTAGTACAGCCGTGTATATCCCGCTCGAGAACACCGTTAAATAGACCCGCTGAACCTCGAGTCACTGATTTATTCGCACGATAGTGTGTATGCATCGCGAGCACCTGCTGTTCAGTCGACATTAGATACCTACACACCGCAGGATCCCAATTAAAAGGCCGCCTGAAGTTTGATTTTTATGTGACAAAACCCAGGCTCAATCGGGTCACTTTTTATTAAGGCAAAAAAGGTCGTCCAAAAGCAGACTAGTTCATGCAGTAAAGTAGAAAGCCTGTTTTGTACCAGAATATCTTGAATAAAAATGAAACTTCAAGGGGCTTTTTAACTGTGGTCCAGCGTCAAAGAGTACCAGGTGCCTGCATATTAAGTAGCAGAAATGACATCACCGCGGGGAACCCCAGTTAAAAAGCCCCCTGAAGTTTCATTTTTATTCAAGATATTCTGGTACAAAACAGGCTTTCTACTTTACTGCATTAACTAGTCTGCTTTTGGACGACCTTTTTTGCCTTAATAAAAAGTGACCCGATTGAGCCTGGGTTTTGTCACATAAAAATCAAACTTCAGGCGGCCTTTTAATTGGGATCCTGCGGTGTGCTATGCATTACAGTACATAGTGATTAAGGCATAAGCATGAGCCCTCGAGGTGTCCCAGGGGTCCCACTACCTATCTGAGCCTTGCCGAACGCCAAGGGCACGGCATCGTCCCAAAATGGGAGCTGCCTCGTCCCTGTTGCCATAGAGTCGGGGTTTTAGAAAACACTTATGCTGGCTAGGTCCAAGGCAGGAGTATTTAGGCTAGGGCTATGGGTGATTGGCAGTAGAGTTCCTGGTAGTTATTGGGCACATGTCGAAAGGCGAAAGGCCGTCAGCGAACTATGTCGCTGAGACTCAGATTGATAATGGAGGAGGGTTTGAAACAAGCGATACCCTTTACCAGCTTATATGTCAGTACGCTTTGACTTTTTTCATCAGCGCTTTGCTACGTGACTCCATGAAGTGCTTTGACGGTTGATTAAGTATTTTCTTCTGATAGCTCTAGTATAGCCTGGAGATGAATGATGAGCTGTCCCATGGGCGGACCGGTCCATCGCCATTCAGAATTAGGGGGGGGATATTGTACGGTTTATTTAGAGAGTGTGAATTACTGGGACGTATAGTAGGGTTGTCTTCCCATGGTGTGAGAGGGCTTGGAATCATGTAGCAGTTCTTCTCGCGGAGAAGTTGGGATGTGCGGCTTGAGGGCACACAGGCTACGATCGACGTCCTCCGGAGTCCCCTCCTCACTCGTCGCTGCGTTCGCGCTGCTTGCGTCGAAAGTCCGGCACGAGCGGCTCATCTGATGCACCCGAGAGCACCGTTGAGGCACTCACGTCAGATGGTCGAGCCTTTGAGTTGAAAGCTCGTGGAACGGCCGACGTCGGAATGGGAGCCTGTCCGGCGTGGCTCGCTCGGTGAGTAGATGTGGTAGAGTCGCTGCGGTCGCGCCGATTGCAACGGTGGTGCGCGAGCACGGAGTTGCGGAGGCTAAGCGTACTTGCGCGCGGGCGGCCGTTGCGGGTCGCGGCGGGGAAGACGAGCTCGGGCGGGACGTTCTCGCCGAACGTGTGCGCAAGCTTTGCGAGCTTTCGGCGGCCAGCGTCGACGGGGGGCAGCGGAGGCCAGGCGAGCGCGGGGCTGAAGGTGGAAGAGAGCGGGGAAGGTGGGGGTGTGATCTCTGCGGGATCCAGGGGCTCTCCTGAGGCTGGAAACGAGAGGACGAGGTGGGGGCGAGAGGGGCAGGATACCTCGTTGTGCGATCCTGCCGGCAGGGTGGGGATAGACCACGAGTGCCCGGCCTTGAATAGGCGACTACAGCGTCTCGCGGCGCTGCTCATACTCGAAACGGATCGCGAATGAGACGAGGTGAATGTCGAGGGCTGAGTCCCTGCGAACAACGGAGTCTCGCCAAGTAGTGCCTCCAGCTTCCGCATTGATCGTAGGAGACGGACGCGCTGTTCCGATGTCGTTTGAGGCGCAGTCGTCGTCGCGGCCATGGGAGGGATGTAAGGGGGGAATAAAAAACTAAGGGGCAAGGTCTGACTTGGAGCCGCGTTATATACCCCTGCATGGGTCTCACTACGGAACAGCGGCTGCGAGGGGTCACTGCGGCGTTTTCATTTGCGAATTGTCCCCTGACCTACATGCGCGAGCGGTGGTAGATGCATTCAACCAGTCAGAGTCGGCTTGCAATCGGCTTGGGAAGATTTGGCAGGATGACGCGCCTTTCGACTCCGGAGCGCGTTTCAGATTTCGACTAGGAGACGAGCCCAGATGGAAGTAATCATAGAATTCAGGTCAAGGCGTCAAGCAAAGGCGCATGTTGGAAGATGCATCGGCGTTACAGCTTGCTTGCTCCAAGTCTAGATGTAGGCATCGGGTAGGGCCCGAGCCTTAGATCTGCTGGGTCGATCAGGTCCGGGAGGCGTGGTCGAGGGGCTTCTTTCGAGGAACCGCCAAGCACCATGATTCGAAGCCGCGCAAGTCGACTTTGTGGTAGTAACGCTGGCAGTCCTAGCAAAATCCTAGTCTGTCCTAGTCCGAGCCAGTCAATGGGGCGCTGCGCCTGCGATTGGAGGCAGTGGAGCGCACGCTGAGCACCGAAGACTTGAGAGAGCTCATGCTCTGCCCATGAGTATGGAACTGCTCTGTGGTGGAGTCCGGAACGAAGACGACTGCGTCGTTGAGTGGCAAAGAAAATTGAAAGAAAATTGAAAGAAAATGTCACGTCACGGTTACCCGGACCGGATAATCGGCCCGAAAATCCTGAACAAGATCGATTGTTGAACTTGATGTAGGCCACGATATCGGATATAGCATGTGGTTATGACGCCCAAGCCCTCATTTTGAGCTCGGCGGGGCTTGGCCTGAAGCCAGACGAACGGAGCCGCAGGAGCCGCCAGTGATCGATTGATCCGCCACGCACGAGCCACGCACCGCGTACATAGCCAAGCCCATGGCGTGAATCTAAGTTGCAAGTGCGCGCTATGTACGTTGATTCAGATGCTCGTTTTTGTTTCTTTCTTTCCTCAATCAGCTCTCTATCCACTGTTTCATGGGGATCCTCGGCCATTTGAGGAACCACATGAATCGGGAGAATCTTGAGAACTATTACTAAATAAATGCGATATAACAGATATGAGAGTAGACTGAATCAGCATCAAGGACTCTCACAGTAGACTGGCTAAAATTCAGCTGGAGGGTGGGTTTAACCACCTTAAAAATAATTCTAGCAGCCTTCAAGTGTCGTTTCGAGCCCCGACAATTTAAATGCTCGAATATTCCCTCTCCGCTGTCCTTTAATGCCAGTCTGATAACAAACCATCCCTTGTTCCCCAGTGTACTTCTGATTGGGACTGTCTGAGGTCCACATTTACATTTGTAAACCCATCCTGCTCTTGTACCTGACTCCCACTTCCCTTCTCTCAAGCCTGGGCTATACGCAATGTTCCTAGTTATTCCTGGCCCCTATTTCTCTCGGTCTCCCCAGTTCACCTGCCTTATTTTTCTCCCCCGGTTATCGAAGTGAATTTCTAACGTTGCTGTGCTGAATGTCCATAACTTGACTCTCACTGAAGTTGAACTCATTCAGTAGCCTATCGGTACAAGGTCAGGCACCAGTACTGCTTGATTTGTAATAAGTCTTCCTGGTGTGACGACTTAAATAACTTCTAGTTCTACAGCTCTGCAGCTGACTGTCCTGTGCCATCATTACGGCGGTATAACGATCTTCTAGCTTTGGCTCCCAGTTTTCAATCTCTGCTGAAGAACTTTCGAGTATCAGGATCCTTATATACAAGCTCCATTGAGCCTGTGTTGTGGTACCGGAAGTCCGAGCTCTGCTTCAGATTCGCTTTTCAACCTTTGCAATCGTGCCAAGAGTAGCCTAGGGAAATGCTGTGTTGATAACGTCCGGCTTTCCGGCATCGCGAAATGGATATCCCGGCATAACGGAAGCGAAGCCTCATTTTTGACGGAGCTCAGCGGAGCCCCCATTCTGCCTCTCACCAGATCCACTTCGCCTTCAAAACCCTTCAATCGACCTTCGAATTGACCCCAATGCCTCTCGAGTTGCTAGAAGTTCAGACCTACATCCCCCCCTCCTCCCCTACTCGTAGGCTCATCTCCCCTTAGATCACCCCCGCCGGCCTCGCCTACATATGCCTGGGCGGCTTCGTCGTTCTTGTGGGTCCAGTCTCGCCAGCGAGATCAGCGACTAAACCGTTCTAGTTCTCCACGGTTTCGCTGCTTGTTAAGGAGAAGGTACGCCGCACGCTGCGAGACATGCAATCGCTGAGACGTTCTCAGCTCTACATCAACGAGGTCATTCTCGGGACGATATTCGGGATCATCGTCGGCCCCCACTGCGCAGGCATCTTCGACCCGCGCTCTTGGGGCAACACCGATGCAATAACGCTGGAAGTTACCCGCGTTATTCTCGCCACGGGTCTCTTTGCGATCGGCGTGGAGCTCCCCGGATCGTACATGGCGAAGCACGTCAAGGGGCTGCTCATTCTGGTGGTCCCGACGATGGCGTTCGGGTGGGTTATCGTTGCGGGTGCGTGTACAATTTGCGTGCCAGTGTTCGCCGGCTCAAAATCACAGGCATCATGCACGCCATCTTCCCGGCCTTGGGTTACGTGGCGTGCCTCGCGATCGCCGCCTGTCTCACCCCGACGGATCCCATCATATGTGCGACAATCGTCGGCGGAAAATACGCACTGAAGCACGTCCCGCGCAATCTGCGGCTCATCATCTCCGCCGAGTCCGCCGCGAACGACGGCCTCGCGTACCCGTTCCTTAGTATCGCGATCTACCTCACCGTCGAGTCGTCCCGCCGCGCCGCCATCGGCAAGTGGTTTCTTGTCGGCTGGCTCTGTGCGCTTTCTGTTCCTTTCCCCGCGCAGCACTGAACTCCCTCAGACCAAGTCATTTTGGGCATCGTGATGGGTGCCGTGCTGGGTATGGCGTTCTCATACGTGATGAAGCTCTCGCACAAGCGCGGGTTTATCGACCGCGAGTCGTACGTTGCGCAGTACCTCGCGCTCGCGTTGTTCGCCATTGGCGTCGCCAGCACCGTCGGCAGCGACGACCTTCTCGCCGCCTTTGCCTGCGGTATGCTTCCCTCCATAGATCCACCGCCCTCCCGCGCTCAACCCATGTAGGCAACGCAATATCGTGGGACCAACACTTCAACGATGTCACGGAGAACGAGGTGTTCTCCTCCGTGATTGACCTGCTTCTCAACTGCGCGTGCTTCGTCTACATTGGCGCGTGGATGCCGTTCGCCGCGTTCGACAGCCCCGCGCTTGGCATCACCCCGTGGCGCCTCGTTCTGCTCTTTGTCGCCATCCTCGCGCTGCGCCGCATCCCGAGCGTACTGCTGCTGTACCGCTGGGTGCCGGAGATCACAACGTGGCGCGAGGCGCTGTTCACGGGGCACTTTGGACCGGTGAGTGTTCATCTTGCGCTTGCTTCATCGAGGTCTGATGGCTGATTGACTGCGACCAGATGGGCGTCGGCGCCGTGTTCGTCTCGACGCTCGCGCTCTCGCGCCTCCCCATACCGCAGGACCCGCCCGCGAACCAGGAGGAGCTCCTCGCCGCGATGCTCCAGCCCCTCGTCGCGTTCGTCGTCCTCGGCTCCATTGTCATCCGTGCGCCCCACCTCCTGCAAACAAATGCCTCGCTGACCACACGCACCGCAGACGGCCTCTCCATCCCGTTCTTCTCGCTGGGCGGCAACTTCCACACGCGCACGCGCTCGATGATGGCGACGCTCACGCGCAATGACGGCGCGGACTGGCTCGCGAGCCTTCGCCGCGGCCCGGCCGTCGTGCCCACGCCGTCCGCCGCCGCGGACCTTGAGCGCGGCGCGGGCGACTCGCGCACCGCGACCGTCATCGGGTTCGCCGAGGCCCCCGCGCCGCGCGCGCAGGAGACGGAGAAGGAGGAGGAGGAGAGCGAGAAGGTGCGTGGGTGCGCCTCTGACTCGCACAACACTGATACGCAGCGCAGAACCACCCGCCTCGCGCGCCTGACGACGAGTCGCCCGCGGCGCCCATCAACCCGCCGGGCACGCCCACGCGCTCGGCGTTCAGCTCGCGCGCCCCCAGTATGCGTGCGCGCAAGCACGGTGCCGACGAGCCCGTTCCGGGGACGCCGACGCGCTCCGCGTTCAGCTCGCGCGCGCCCAGCATCCTCGTGCACAAGGACGCCACCGCTGCCGCCGCCGAGGAGGGCCGCGCGCCGCACGTCCTCGCCGGCCCGATATTTGCTGAGCCCGCGGAGATGGAGGTGGGCGGTGCGGCGGCTCAGGTGCTTGGGGGGCGCACCGGCGGTGCCGCGGCGCAATAACGACTGCCAATGGTGTCCCCGAAACAAAATCCGCTGAGGGTGGCGGAGCCGCAGAAAAGGACAAGGCGGCGAGTGTTGTTCTTAGTTCATGATTCGTTCATGATTCACGACATGCGATAGACGATAGATATTTACCTTCTCTGTTCACGACGATAGACTTTCTCGATCCACGGCTTGTTCAACTGCGTTCAACTCGTTTGAATTGCGAAATTCCGCAATCCTTATCAATGCGACTGACTTGTTCTTTCCGGTATCTGTTCTCCGAAACTCTTTGATGCTTTGCATGTCCAACGCTCAATATTCTGTTTACTCAGTCCTTCTTAAAATCACTGCATGTGCTCCGTTCCTTCACCTGCCGATAAATCCCCCTCTTGATCCGTCTCCAACGCATTCGAACGGTGGTGCAGCGGATTGTTGGCGAGTCGTTGATCAAGGTGGGACTGCAGCATTACAATGAGCGCTTGGGTGAAGTCCGTGGGGCCCAACGGTGGCGCGACGGACGTGTCGAGCGGGGTTGGTGGAGGGATAGGGGGGAGTTGGATCTTTCTGGAAGGGGGATGTGTGGCGAGCGCGAGGGCGCTGGAATGAGAGCCCCACACGCTTCCCTGGGTCCTTGCAGAGGGCGCAGGGAGAGTCGAGTGCGCTGTGGCGTGAGCGTGGTTGAATGTGGTGGGGCTGAACGTCATCATGGCGAGCAATCGTGCAAGTGGACGATGATAGAATGTGGGGGTGAATATCAGGGTAGACGAAGACGGCTTTTATACGGACTGAGGCGCCGGTGTGGCAAAAAGCCGCCAGGCATCAGAACGGTGACAGAAACCAGAGGCGACAGGGCGCGAGGCAATTTCCCCAGGGTAAGGACGGGACTTCACCGGCACCTCGAGAATTTCCGGATGGGTCACCGCCGCATGGACTTCTTAGGTGACTCAGGCCGAGGTTGTCTTTCCGGGGTTGGCCATCCGGGTTGCATCCGGGCCGACGATTCCGGGTGACAGATTTGTAACATTTCCTCTTGCAAGCTGCCACCAAGCTGTCACCCGCTGCAAACGATGCAATCGTCTTCTCTCCTCACTCCAACCGGGATATGCGGCTCTAGACTCTCACTCGGAGTGACCAGCAGGAGCCTGATCTCCCTGCGCTTGTCGCACAGTGGGTTGCATGCCCTACTCGGGCTGCGGTACTACTGTATTTTTTCGTTCAATTCGACCAGGGGTGTGACGCGTGACACAAACAACCAATTCGACCACTCGACCACGTCGGATTTTGGCGTGACAAAGGCGAAAATTTCGACCACCGGACCGGAAATGTTGCCATTTGTGCATGGCGGCCACTGATTTTTGGAGAATTCAGGGTGCGTGACCAAAGTTTCATTCGACCAGAGGGTGGGTGACGCGTGACATACGACCGAAATTCGCCATCGACCAGGGGGGGTGTGACGCGTGACGGTCGAATTGAACGAAAAAATACAGTAGTAATCAAGATTCGATGCTAGCGGGCGCAGGGCGCCGCCCTCCAGCTATGCAAGCATCACGAAAGGGCCAAGTGAGGGGACCGTGCAGTTCCTCCCGATGATCCTAGAACGGTCGTGTCGATAGTATCGCCGGGTCCAGGGACCGAGATCTCATCGCCAACAGCCCGATGCGCCGTCCAGACTATATCGAGGATGAGATACGCTTGCTTGCTGCTTTGGGTTGGTCTTCCGACTTCAATGTGCTTCCACCCTTGAGAATGCTGAATACATGCGTCATGGTTCAGCGTTGGCTGATGTATACAAGCTTTACAGTTTACTATGTCATACACGGTTATCGAATCGGGGGCGTCCACCAAGCGTCCACTGTCATTGGTCAGGTCTGTGCCCAGCAGAAGACGACAGCGAGGAGAACACGTAGCTGTTCTATGACAGGGAGAGTGAAGAAAGGTTGCCTGAAAGCCCATGTCTCCCCGTCCATGAGAACGTGCTCACATATGATACTAGGTATCATAATATTACTTAGTATCACCAATTCCCTCTGAGTCTTGTACATCTCAGGACGAATCAGATGGCGCAGAGATTGAAGGTGTTGACACTCACCAACTGTGGCCCGTTCGCTCCAACTGAGAATGATTTGAATATGGCTTCAGTGAGTATATTTCCACTGTTGCATGCGGAGACTCTCCCCATCTTTACTGTCATCGGTACACAGAGTGTTGGGTGAAGTCGAAAGTCGCAGAAGAGCGTGGCGCCCACTGGCGATGGAAGAGATGAGGAGCGGTCAGAGACGAAGAGCTGGAGAAGGTTTCTCTCTCTGAGGACTCCATGAATGGTCGACGATGCGAGCCGGATTTGATCGATAGATACAGACTGCGGGGTGTCCATGACTGTTCAAGTAGAAAGCAAGTTGAATGTGTTGGCCACACAAGGCACCGGGCCGGGAGTGCCGGTCCGGTTGCCGGCGGGTATCGGAGGACTTTGCAATAGTTGTTTTCCAACAAGAGTCCAAATTGGGCAAGATCACCCTCGAGACTTCAAATTTGGTATGTAGGTTCCTGTAATATCATCAACTACAGATAACTGCTTCGGAATGACAGAATACGGACAACAAAGCGATCTATTTGTCCCACGCGAGTATAGCTTATTTCCGTATAGTAAGAACCTCCCATGCTCGGTACGACCATCTGTAGCGCGGAAGGTTGATTTCCCTGATACAACCATATTCTCCTCGCGCAAACGTGATGCGGATGTACATCTATTGTCCTTTTAGCCCTTCCAGAAGGGCAGACGAACGCCCCTTTCACGTTTGCTCAGCCTAGGCCGCTCTGTTATCAGGACGTAAAGGGGAGCTTGGAACAAGAATCCACGGCAAAATGCGAGCGGAGATGAATTAGGCGCCCAACCACGGGTAAATGGATCCAGCGCTTGAAGTACCCTATGAAGTGGGGATGGCTGCTCGCGAAACATCTCCCATCTTCGAGGCAAACAGGTGGGCCGGCGGGGGAATATGTTGATCTATTCTGTCTGTTCGCAGTGGTTATCCACCAATCAAATTCGCGACTTCCCTGGTGGGCCGTTGTGAGCTCAGAACTGAAAACTCGAGGAGCGCACGTAATTTGCCTGGGATTTTCTCACAAGGGTCGAAGAGATAGCAATGCAACAGAATCCAACTTTGCCATCTCGTGGAAGCCTAGACAGGCGGGCAGCTATCTGAATCATGCTCAATTTGATAATCGTGTTCCAGTAAATACGTCTGCGACAGATAGTTGATGCGGCTCACTGAGTCAATGACTTGTGAGACTTCTCGCCTTCATTTGAATCTCCGGGCCGCCTAAAGGCCTCGATCTAGGCCATGCCGCTGAACTTGGCCGCGGCGGAGATGAATTCTAGCCAAGACGAAAATACAAGGTCGTTTAAAACTTCGTTAGCTGACGGCGATCATACTAGCTGGGCCTCGTGTGCAAGAATTGGGCGCGTTCCTGGTGGCCTGATCTCAGTGGCTGCAAAATATCCTTGACTACGTCAGATATCACCCGCTAAGGTACGATAGTCAACGCTGTAATGTTGTTGAAATTTGCAACATTAGCCTTTCAACCGGGGCCATCTCATTGAGGAGGAGGGCAGCTTGAGGAATCCACAAAGGTCCTCCTTGTTCCGAATCTATTGGCGTCATCGAAGCAGCGCAGGTCCGACTCGGTCATTTTGATCAAAGAACCATGAGCATTGAAGAACCAATTAGGGATGACGGTACTACAGTGGCTCCGTCGAGGTGTCTCTGTCGGATCCACGAGGCTATCTGAGAATCGGGATTCCAATCTTAGTGCAAGGCCAGTACCACTATCCCAGACCTATTGAGTAGAGAAGCTGTCATGCTCTGTCATGCTGCGTCGAACGAACTATTCCCGGATCAATGCGCTCTGATGATGATCGACGCGTCTCGCGCTATACCGCTTGGTTCAAAATCATGATAATATATTGCAAAATCTAAGACTGATGGGGCTCATGGTTCCGACCTGGAACGGGCTTCTGTCTGCTTCAGAACTTAGCTGTGGCTTCTGAAGCTCACAGGCCGCTTTTGACACAGTATCCGTGTCGTCGGAGGAGCCTGGAGGGTGTACGTGATACCTCAACCTCATGATTACGGAAGTGTGCTTATAATAAATGCCGAGAACACGGACCTACTCGCTCACAATCATTATAAAAGGCGAGCGGGTTTGGCTGAAAATACCCCAACCCGCGCCTGGTCTGGTGCAGCCGTCTGAGCCCGTCCTAATCAATCTCCCGTGTTCTCCTATCACATCATGCACACTACTTCTGCTACCTCCATCCGTCCCTCCACAGACCAACGCACCGACGGGACATCCAGTGGCCAAACCTCTTTCCGACTGTACAGCAACGGACCCCAGTGTGCTCATTGCGGCTGGCGCGGTGGATCTCACGAGTGTGTTCCTTCGTGTCTAAGCATGCTGCAACGAACACTGACGCTCCATCCTTCCCCAGCCCGAGTTGCCCCTTCAGTAAGTTTCATTGTTTTGTTTTGACTAATTTCCGCTGGCATCCACGTCCTTACACCTCTCGAGAATAATTATCGGCGCAACTCAGACTCCGACGCCTGTGGTTTCCTGCTCTCTTTGTATGTCGCAAGCTGGGTTCTTGGCACAGTTTATAATCAACCGCATCGTTACAGCCCGAACTCTCGCGTGTGCTCGTATATCGAAGGATAGTAGATATGGGAGTCGGTCTCGCACGCTTTATGAATGTAATATCTGATTGAAACCACTGGTCCGAATCTTGAGCCACTTGGTGGCTGCCGGTTTCAAGCTAGAGCACGAGATGCCTATTATCCAATGCGATTCTTTACTTCCACCGCCGACCGTCTTGATGGTATGCCATCAGAGTCTGGCTGGGCTCGAGAACATCGAAGTACACTGCAGACGACGCCGCGTCCATTAGGGGTGTCGGTAGCTACAAGCTCCGTGAGTCAACCTCGGCTGGACATCTTCTCCAGGACGTCTCCCCGATCAGGCAAAAGTCCTTTCAAACTTACGTTCTGGTGCCCCATGGACTGATTATTACAGTATTCTCCGCCGACTTTGCTGCCGCGAGGTATTCGTCCCGCTACTCCATAACTTTCCCACGTCCGAGTATCACTGGAGTTGACTGCGGATGGCCATGCACCATTTTTTTTATGGTTCTTTTTTGGTGGCTCTGGCGCTCGCCTGTCAAGCTCTCTTTGCGTGAAATGTGAGGGACAGTTACCAGGCACCACATATTATAGGTTTATAGGGAATCGGAGCGACGAGAACATCTTGCAACCTCTTACGACATAGTCGCAGGGTCCTGGTACGAACTATGAATT
Organism: Mycena belliarum; assembly: GCA_029282135.1. NCBI lineage: Eukaryota > Fungi > Basidiomycota > Agaricomycetes > Agaricales > Mycenaceae > Mycena > Mycena belliarum. The sequence goes on from JARJCN010000030.1 coordinate 130,823, forward strand.
TGCGCGCCAAGGAGCCCGTGGTGGGCGGAACCTTCCCGGGAGAGATGTTTACTGGTCTGGGATAGTGCACAATGTCACCGGTGCCGCATAAGCCATCAACTGGAACTTCGGAACTAAGTACGATCAGCGATCTAATCATCGGCAATCTACTTTATGATTGTTCAAGGTGTTGATTTTCTTGCACATGGACGCGGAATCCGAGGCACAGACCCCGTGCTTTACTTTCAAACCCTGATCTGAACAGACTCCCACGGACCAGAGCGACGCGCGATCTATGCAGCTTCAATTAAAAACATGGACTACACGTCATGTGGGTGAGTTATCCGTGTCTCTCCCAGAAAATCCTCCGCACAGATCACTTGACTGATCTACGATTCGGGGGTGATACTTATGTTTCGCCTTCCCTGCCAAAATGTGAGCCGCAATGCATTGTTTTGTTGAGGTTGTAGCCGTACTGAGGTATCGTACGGTGCAGGCAACTAACACCAATCCAAGTTCTGAATCATGTTGACCGGAGTGAACTAATGCATTGCGATTCAATATTCAGAATATCTAGGGATTCCTGTTCAAGGGATGCAACGGCATCATCCGGCAAGATTAATTAGGTATTGAAATATAAATAATTAGAAACAACAGAACTTAAAATTAAAATTAGGAAATTAAGTTAGTGCCGCGCTGATGGCTCGGCGGCCTCGGTGTTGCATAGGTTTCAACAATGCCATAGATGGGCCTAGGCTCCCGGTGTACGTACAGCCCAGGCATGAGCCGCAGAGGACGGTGGTCATCGCGTCATGATGGAGCTGTTAGATCTGTGTTGGAATGATAATTGGTACTCAGATTGCACTTTCCGCACCAGCTACACCTCTTCCGCGGTATTTGGGTTGAATTCCTCCTCCTTGCGATGACTGGGGAGGATCTGCTTGCGACAGTTGATGCTCTCAACCCGGATAAGGAGAAGATTGCATGTGAGCGGCTGTTTCTGCAGTGTAAGAACTCTGATCCCGGGGTCGAGACCGGGGGTGACTTACGATGATATGTATGATCTTCATCGTTTTTTATAGAGCAAGTAAGAAAAACGGTTAATGGGGGTGCAAATTCCAAACACGTACCGCGAGAGACGCCACGTATGAAAGATTGCTAGCTGACAGGTACACAACGAGCGAGGCAACCACGGACAGTGTGTAGAAAAGTCCGGTCTCGAAGAATATCTTCCCTACACGCACGAGGAAATGTGGCGGGAGGCGTCCGCGAAGGTCAGGGCGAAACTCGGCCTTCAGGAGGCGGCGAACGATAAGATCTGGACAGAAGATGAAGAGCGATGAGGGTGCTACTTTATACATGGCACGTACAAGTCGTTATAAGGCTTGTTGCAAAGGTCAACAGGAGCGTCGATGCGAGGAGGGGCATCATGTCACGATCATCCAGTCGCTGTGAGCCTTGTAATCTCAATTCGCGATACAAACTCATAACGGAGAGAGCTGTGGATGTATCAATGCCAGCCAATTGTGGTTTAAGACTTGCAACGTACCAGCCATTGCAATCCAGCTCACAGCAGGCATGATGATCGAGCGCCAATTCCGGTCATGTATCACATAGCAGCGATATATCTAGGAGGATGAATAAGGGAAGAAGGCAGACGGTCTGGATACTTACGAGAAGCGCGTCTCCGACGACGACCTGAACGGCATCTCCAATCGCCACCACCCAGTGCTTCCAGCCTTTATTATGGACGCGATAATACTCCAGAGCTCCTCCAGGGCCGCTGTAGTGGATGAACGCATCGATGATATTCTGCATAGATATAACAGCACTGAAGGTCGCCACGAGGAACATCAGGATGGTCGCAATGAGAATCGGGAACTTGATGTCGGAGCATGGTTTTAATCGGAATCTCTGGCTCGCAGAAAAAAGCAAAGAGTGGATACAGGGAACGAATGTCGTTAGAAGCATGCCTAAAATATCTGAGCTCACAGCGGGGACCCGGCTTGGCGACGTACCATAAAGAACGCAGCTCACGAAGAGCGCGATGAGGCGGGCGGTGTGTGCCTGCACATCGGCCATGATTTCATGCGGAGCGAAGGAAGTGGGCGAAAAAGGGCTCACGTTCCTCTTTCGTTCTGCGCCACTAAAAGGGAGAACGAGAATGATCGGAGTTTCGTCATTGAACAGTTCCGAACATCCAGACGCGGACACCGCGACAGATGGTCGCCATTGAAGCTGGGCGCCTCGGATGCCGGTTAGCGCGCTGGAATGAGAGCTCGGTAGCGAGTATTGATCAATAGAATTTGAACCAGGATGATCTAGAATGTGGTTGGCACCAAGACATCATTCACGCGGAGATCAGGACGGACCCACAATGGGTTACCTTCCCCACTGCTCCACAAAACGAAGCGGAAGGGGCACAGAATTATGAATAGCACTGTAAGCCTCAGAACGCATACCTGATCAAGGATAGTGGCAAAGTTGTTCTCCAGGTAAGTTCATCAATCAAGTATAAAGCGGCTCGCACGGAGTCCGCACGGCGAATTGAGACTTGAAACTTTCAGAAATGTTGCCGGCGGCGACTCGACGTCAAGTTTCGAGCCCTCCAAGCTGTGTGTCAATCGTGCGCGCCGCGCATTGGTCGCCCATAGAAACGTCCACCCCTGGGCCGATCAAGAGTAGGCGAGGACGACCATAGGCGAAGCGCAGGTCGGGGGCGGTCGATGATACGGTGGCGGAATAGAATGGTTGCGAGTTTGGTCAATGACGACGTTCTTGGATGGTGTATCGCGACTCTCTCACGGCAACCTTCCCCCGCATCCCGCCTCCCGATGTCGATACAAATCATAGATACACGGCGTTGGATCTGTATCCGGGTAATTTTAGTGAACTCCGATTCGCCTTGCCAATTTTAGTAGCCTCGGAATCCGACGAATAAGGAGAGATTATGTTAGTATTTGCCGGAAACTTAGTTTACTGGCCGCTTGACGGGAAAATCCCGGACAAGGGACAGGAGAATCATAGAATAAAAGTCAGCGCCGTATCCTATATTTGATTCCATGAACAAGACCCGCGCCACGGAAGAGAAAGAAGACATACGATCGGGTGCGAGCTGCCAAGCTGCGGCTTCTGGCTGAACTTCGGGTGCAGGATCATCCGCACGTTGTGCAGGAATTCGCGGTACGACTGCAGTGGCTGCATCTCTGCCGGCCGAAAACGTCTCAGCGAGCGTGCTATGCGATGCAAAGCGGGGACGCACCGACAGCTTTGATGAACGCCTGTGGGGGACGCAAACCATGAAGATATCGGAAGGGGGGCGGGGAAGGAGAAACGCACATGGCTTGCAGCCCCTACGGCTGCACCGTTGGCGAACGTGTCCGCGCTCGTCCCGTCGTCCTTGCACCCTGACAGCGAGATCACGTCCGCGCCCGTCGCCTTGCGCGCGCGCGCGCGGTGACTCACGTGGCGGTGGCTCTTCCGACGCCCGTGGGAGTCGTACTAGGTGGTGTTATGGCAGACTGAGGGATCAGCGCAGTGGAGGAGGCGCACCATGTACGGGAGGTCTGTACGGGCGTTTTCAAAAATCAAGCGTACAAAGGGTGAGCATAAGGGCATACCGAGTACAGTGCCGGAGTGGCACGACTGTAACGACGCGACGCGGTAGTGGGATGGTAAGCGTGGGTCTAGTGAGAGATATGGACACCGCACATCGAATACAGCCTGTACCGATACCAACAGTGAGCGACGAATCAGACAGCAAGGAATGCACATACTGTGAGACGGCACCCGTTGGGTAGGGATTTTACCTGAGCCCAGCGGTAAGCGCACAATCGGTCAGAGGTCGAAGTTGCGTACCATGATGGAGTGCATTTCCTGGTTGATCAGCGTGGGTACAACAAAAAAGGAAAATGACCTACATCGTCGACGATGTGCCCCGCACGCTTGTAATCCACTGGATAGATCACTGCACCACCTCATTAGCGCCAGCGCATACAGGGACTCGGAAGAAACAGGAAATAAGACTCACCCTCGTCGTACCCGTCCACCTCAGTGCCGTCTCGATTGGGCGTTTGCCCACCATGTCCGGAGTCTTCATAGATGCGTGTCACGGATTAGGAATAAAAGGTATTGGAGGAGATGCAAGGAACGCACAGTGGAAAAACAGAGCATCGTGCGGCTGCGCGTCGCGCACGAGCCAGCTCATCGCGTCAATCATGTTCTGCCGCGTCGGCTGCGCCCGCGCGTGCGGGCTGTCGTCCGTCAACACGACGATGTTTTCCGGCTTGTATCCCTTGTTGCCTGGTTTACGTGAGTCACCTGGACGCGGGATCCCGTCGAGAAGATAGGACGCACGGACGAGGAAGCTGAAGACGTGCTTCGCGTCGTTGACGCACCCGCGCAGCTCGTGGCTCTGCCCGCGGTAGTTGATGCCGATCTGGATGAAAGGGATCAGCGGCGAAGGGACTTCTAGTGTACGGATCGTACGCAGAGCGCGCGCCGCCTGCCGGTGCATTTCGAGTAGATGAAGTGCGAGACGAGAGCGGGCAAGAGTTTGTGGCGGGGTGCGGCCGGCTGGAGTGAGTCGTGGTGTTTGGCTGGCGGGGGTGGAGCTTGGTGGTGCGCGGCTTGCTGTGGCGTAGCATGATGGTGACGTGGCGGAGCATGGTGCGCGACCGGCCGATGGGGCGCATGATGGTGCGCGGCCTGCTGTGGCGGGGCCTGCCGGGGCGGAGGATGATGAGCAACCGGCTGAGCATGCTGGTACGCGATCTGCTGTGGCGGAGCATGGTGATGTGAGGCCTGCTGGGGCGGAGGATGATGGGCAACCGGTTGAGCATGATGGTGCGCGACCTGCTGTGGCGGAGCACGGTAATGTGAGGCCTGCTGGGGCGGAAAATGATGGGCACCCGGCTGAGCATGATGCTGTGCGACTGGCCGGGGTTGAACATGGTGGGTGACCTTAGGCTGAGAAGCCTGGTACTCCACGCCATACTGCTGCGAATTTGGGATTCCACGAGGGATTGGCTCGTACGCATGAGAGCTTATCTAGTCAGTAAGGATTCCTCAGGGACACCAGTATTATTTACCCCGCTTCCGGCATTCTGAAATTTGACAATCTCAGGCAAAGTTGTTAGGAAGAAAGAACACTCACATATATGGTTGCGGAACGGGAAGCGGAGCCGGCGAGGGGGCTCTGGAAGCGGTCCATCCAGGAGCTGGGGGCCCAAGTACACTAGATGGTCGCCCTCGGTGACTGTTTAGAAGATCAGTTTGGTGGAATCCCGTAGATGCCAATACAAACGATCGTGCTGAGCTTCTAACGTTGAAAAGCGAAGAAGGTTGAGTACTCAGTTTCTACCCAGATAAGTTTATATGATACTTACGTGGAAATTGGTGGCCCTGCTACGCTTCGCCGAGAGCTCCGGTTTCCGTCGCCCTGCATCCTTTTGGTGCTGGCAGAAGAACGAAAGGTAGCAACTGAGTAGAACTTGGGTAGACTTAATATCCAGAATAGTGGCGTCGGGATTGCAGTGCTGTGGTGGCTCCGGTCAAGGAGCAGAAACAGTAACGCGTGACATGCGTCATTGGAGCCAAATCGGGCGGGCCGGGAATACCCGACTAACATCCATGTGGTTCCGGTACACCTGGATTCGAGTAACAAACAAATTCTCCACGAATGCTGAATATTTGAATATTGAATATGTAATCCATGCTTTTGATATTCCGACGCTTCCTTTAGGATCTTTTCTTGACTTTCCGACTATGTTTTCTGTAAAGAAAAAGTTTGCTAACTCTAGATTTGGATACCTCCGGAGTCCAAATCTAAGGATATATAGTGGGCATTTCCAGTAAACCAGCGTCAAATGAAGTTCATCTGACTTTGCCAGAGCTAAATATGTGGATGACTCAGTCCGAGACCATGTCGAAATGAACAACAAGCTACGAACTATAACGAGCAACATGATAAATTCAAGGATTTTGGATACACATGACTATCTAGACTGCAGCCCTTCGAATCCCCGAAAGATTGTCCCAAGGAAGTACAGATGGTCCAAAAATTGTCGTAAGCCGAAGCAGACGAACGGTTCGGATATAATTTGCAATCAGCAAAAGACCACGGATCGGTGTTAACCTCACTTCCGATGGTACGTGCCCGAGCACAAGAGATAAAGATCTCGTTGATGGGTGGCGGGTTTTATAGTGAGGTGAGTGCGCACGGACCATGCCCGGTGCACGTGCGGGCTGCGTTCGGAAATGTTCGGCTATTCGACTGTGTCACCGCTATGGTTATGGTTCAGATTATGCCACAGCGCGAACAATGGTTGTATTACAGATCTAGGCAGATACAGCTTGAGAAATGTTCCAAGAAAATCTCTTGGGAAGTTTTGCCGCTTGCTCGCTTGAAAACGAGGGTCACCTCGCGATAAGCAGTCTCCCCCCCCTGTGTAAGTAATGTGAGCTCGAGGATATCCAGCACACCGTCTAACGCATCAAATTCAAATTTGGCTGGTGCAGCACGCGCGGACGATCTGGTACTATAGGACAAGTGCCGCGTAAATTCGGACAAGATGAAATCAGAAAAGGAACAAAAGCACCGGATTAAAGGCGATTCTGAGAGTTCGAGCCTCTTCGAGGTCATCGGAGCAGCGTCAAACGGAAACCGGGACACGCATCAGTTTTTCGGGAAGGCCATGCGCGAGGGTATCGCTGGAGATGTGCCAGACGCTATACCTAGTGGAAATAGCATGAAAATAGTCAACTGCGCAAGGGTCATTCACAAAGCCTGCATGATTAAAAGATGGTGTCCAGTCTGCCAACGAGCGAAATGGACCTAGTGTTGTGAGCCCAAAACACAATCCGCCCAAAGATTCCAATCCTGCGAGGACGAGTTTGCTGTGTGCGATTCCAGGGGAAAACGATGGCTTGCTGGTTTACCATGGCTTGATCGAAGCTCCTGGAACCTAACCTTGGGGCATCCCGTATCGACGCACATCAATGTTGCTGCGAAATTTCCGACGCCAGTCCATAAAGTGCACTCCATCTTGGAGGGAGGATTTCGAGGGGGCTGATATCTCATCTCTTACAAAATCGCCTCATGAAACCTGCACGGTGTAACGCGCACCGGATGGGAGTCAGATCTAATGCACGACACATAATTTGCACGTTTGCAGGTTCACGAGATCATGCAAGCCGGTCGGCGCAGACGAGAAAGGAATAGTGAAACCCGTGCAGCGAGAATGAGACGGATGCCTGCGAATCCGAATAAGAACTGACAGGATGAATTTCAAGGAAGCCCATTACACGCTTACAAAGCCTGAGATCCAACGAGATCGATAGGTCCGTAGAGGTCGCAGGCGCTCCAAAGGTTGGCACAAGATCAATACAGCTCATACAGGCCCTTGAGTGACTCAGTAGGACTCAATGTGGCCATGCGCACGGAGCTGAGTTCGAGGAAGGCGGAAGTTTGTCAAGGGAGAGCAGGGCTGAGGATGCAGCAGAAGAAGGAGGATTCGGAAGATATTCGCTGAGCGAGCGCCGAAGAGTGTTGAACGTTGAGGACCCAGCGAGGTAATCAAACTTGGAACGGCGTGGAGTTTGAGAACTGAGAAACTTCGTCGGATGATTCCGCAGCCTACCGCAGGACGGGGAACTCGGAGCGGCGTCTAAAGATGAATGTGGCCAAGACCTGGGAGAAGGCAGTGCCCACGATCTCAGTGGAGCGCAGGTCGTCCATGATACCGCACGGGCTGTGAGTACATGTAGGAGATGCTCAGATTGGTGTGAGAGGCGAACGGACGGACACGTCACTTAGCTTGTTGAGCTTTGTTCAGCTTTGTACTTCTTTGTACGTTGTCTCACGTTCAAGTCCTCCTCTTCCTCCATCTCCTTTATCTGCGTTTGCCGTGGCTCCTCCGCACGCAAGCAGCAGGACCCTGCTTCAGGACCGCTCGACCAGTCCTTTGTCGCTTGGACAGTTGACTTTGTCGCTTGGACAGTTGACTTCTGACGGGCTTGATTGATGATTGGTACCACTAGTCGTCGACACTCCCCTTGCAATGCAGCTGCCAGCATGCCACCATCCGACATGGAACCGAGCCATTACCCACAGGAGCATGTCTAATCGATGGCGATGACGGTGCGTGCCTCTCTCATTCTTGTTTCCTGCCGCTTCCGCGCAGTCGCCGCAGAGTTCCTGTACAAGGGCGTGCGCATGTGTCAGCCTTCAGGCCCTGGAGGGGCACGAATACCCCTCAGCGGCGCGCCTGAGATCTCGCCCTCTTACCCACCCTATATGCCCCCCTCGTTGAAGCGTGCCCGCTGCAAACCGACCCGAACAAGTGTACTCTCCGTTCTGCGGACCGGCTCAAAGAAGTGGTCCTACACGAAGTGATTGGGTGGCTCTTGCGTGCTCTGGCTGCTGCTGTGGCCTGGGTATGCTGCAAACCCAGTATGTAACTCGCGGTCTTCTCTTGCAGGTATACCTAACCACTCAACCAAATTACCTGTCTTCCGGTCGGGTCAAGGTCGGGTCCAGCATTGGGCTGATGCACATGTTCGTTCTTTCCTCGATCTATCTGCGCATCCAGTCGCGCACGGTTGTAAGGGCACTTTATCATCGATATCAATCCCCGCATCTCCACAGCGGTCCCTCTCAAGGTAGAATTCGCGATCGGTAGGGCCCTCACAGAGGCTTATGCCCTCAGGAAGCACCGGATCTTGGGAAAGCCCGTCGTGCTCGGAGGCCGCGAAGAATAATCCGCCAACGAGCCCCGGACGAGTATATAAACGGGCATAAAGTAGCGGGCTGCTGCAATCTCGAGCGCTCTGCCACTTTGACAATGATTCTCACTCGCAATGCAAGTCCACATATCTCTCTCCCTGTCCACGTGCTGACACCACCTTGCCTCCGCCACAGTTCCTGAGCCTCGCTGTTCTCGCCATCGGTGCAACACCGTGCATGGGCCAGTTCCAGCTGCAGTGTTTCGGGGGAAGGGCGCTCGACTGCAGCCAATTTATTACGCCGTTTTGCAATGGCCTCACAGCCGACGGGCCAGTTGCGTCTAGCACCACCAAGTCGCTTGCCTGTAATTCTCAGCATTCTTTCGTCCTACAGGTCGCGTCGGGGGATATCGTCTCCCGTTGCTTCAACGTCTTCAATGGACTGAGATGTAAGTAATCCGTACCAAATGTGGCGGGCGGGCTATCGTCGATCCGATTCACTGACGCACTCGTACGTATCCTAAAGGTGATCTTACGGCGTTGAACACGGGGGCCAATGCCACTACTTCGGCCGCCGCAAACTGCTCCACGGCGATGAAGGCCGTGTCTGGAGGCTGTCCCTCGGTATGTTCACCCGGGCCCCGGGAGATGATCCTCGCTCTCATGACGCTTTTTTCAGGACGGCTCCGCGACGTTCTCCAACTCCTTCTATTTCCAACTCGATCCGAATACGGGGCGGTGTGCGATTCCTGGCGGTAACTGATTTTGGTAATGCGATTTTACGAGGACGATGACGGCTTGCGTTTCGACTGATCTTGGGTCAGGATAAATAGTTTCTGGACAAGAGATGTTCGACTGTCTGGACTCGTCTAACGTTTTACGGGCCAGGCTCTACCAATAAGCTCGGCAGTAATTTGACCCGGTGTGTAGCAACCTGAACTTGTCCCTCGTAGGTTTCAGATCGCCTCGCCCTTGCTTCAGGCGGAAATCCATCGTTTCTGTAGAAAGAGGTAAAACTAAAGGCGTGCAACTTGGGCGGGTTCGGTTCCATCATTATTGACATTTATGCTTCGCCGACCAATATTCAATATTCAATCGCCGACTGTATATCACGCGTCCGGAATCCGTATCCGAAGGCCGAGTAACGCCGACGGGCTCCGAGCATCCTAAATATAGCCCGGGTCGAATATAATTTTCCGATAATATAAGTAAGCCCGATGGAACGCACTGTCTGATGTCCCACTTGCCTCCACTCGCCCACTGGCAAACCCTGGCCAACCCTTAACAGTATCGCATCACGGTTGCTTCACCAACCAACAACGTTTGTCACTGTAGCGGGAGAACATCTATCACCCAGTGTTGACCCAGTGACACCCACGGGCGTACTGTATAGTAACAGTATAGATTCTGTTGTAACCAGATGTGCTTCCACGGTTCCCTACTCTACAGTTGGCAACCCTCCCAAGGGACGTTGAGCTGGGACCGGGCCGCCTCGTCTATATTTTGGCTATATTTTGACCACTTTATTAATCAAGTTATTTATAGCCCGCGCGTATCACTATCACGAGAGAGACCCCCGGTCACTTACCAGCGGTCTATATTTTGATGATATTTGTTTCAGGCTATATTTATCTGCGTATCCCCTAGCGCACAAAAATGGGTGGGACGGTGAGGAAGGAGGCAGTGGGAAGCCGGGGATGAGCTAAGTACATCGGGGTTGCAGGTTGAACTCGGGCTTGGTGGTTGAACGGACGGTTGAATGCAACCTAGCGGACACGGGGATATCTGCCCGCCACATGCTGATCACTCATCCGGCAGCCCCTGCCGACGTACTCTCCTTTCTATGCGGACCATGCGAGCTGTTATATAAACGCGGAGATCGCGCGGTTGACGCCCTCCGATTTTTACCACCCCCTCCCCCTCCCCAATCAGCAAAATGCGCACAGGCGTCTCTGCAGCACTCGCGCTCGTGCTCTACGGCAGCGCCGCGCGCGCGCAGGACCGTACCACAGAGGCAGGCGAGGCTGCCATCAAGGGTACGTCGGGGTTGCCTCTGTCGCAGCGGTGGTTAATGACTGTGGCGTAGATCCAACGGCCGAGTGTGTGGGGTACACCTACGCGCCCGTCGCGAGCGCACTGGCGAACTTCCCGCCACTCACGCCAGGCGTCTTTGTCTCTTCGCTCCTGCCGGGCGACTCCGCGGGCAAGGCGAAGTTCCAAGCGATGAGCGCGGGCATTCCCAATATCGCGCCCAAGAACGGCAGCGCTGGATACCCCCCGGCAGACCCGGATTGTTGGTGGACGGTCAGCCAATGTGTCGTGCCGAAGCTGGCGGGCCTTAAACCCGACGTCGCGTTCGTCCCCGAGGTGCGCGCCGTGTTCGAGTCTCCTCCGTTCTATCTACTCACAAGGCGTGCAGCCCAAAACGCTCGGGTACGGATTCGACGACGGCCCCGCGTGTGGCCACAACGTGTTCTACGACTACCTCGCCGCCAACAAGCAGAAAGCGACCTTCTTCTACATCGGCAAGAACGTGCTCAACTACCCATTGGAGGCGCAGCGCGCCGTCGCGGACGGGCATGAGATCTGCGTGCACACCTACTCGCACCCCCCGATGACCACTCTGAGCAACGAGGCTGCGTTCGGCGAGCTGTGGTACGGGATTCAGGCGATCAAGCTCGTTACTGGCGTCACCCCGACGTGCTGGCGGGTGCGTGCGCCTGCGCCTCCCTCAATAAATACGCTAATACGCTTCCCCCCGCGCACAGCCACCCCAGGGCGACGTCGACGACCGCATCCGCTACATCGCGACGCAGCTTGGCCTCGAGAACGTGCTTTGGCAGTTCGACTCGTTCGACTGGGAGTCGGGCACGAACGGCGTCACGCCCGCGGACGTGCAGGCGAATTACGACCATCTGATCGGGAACGCGACCGCAGGGCGATTCAACAACGTCGGCGCGATCATGCTCACGCACGAGCTGAACAACTTCACCATGCAGACCGCGATTGACAACTACAAGAAGATCACCGGTGCCTTTGATGTGCGTCCCCCTCCCGCAGATTTAACCAGGACAAGGACTGACGGCGGGACATCCGAATCCACAGCACGTCGTCCCGATCGCGGTTGCGCAGAACCGGACGCAGCCGTACGCTGAGACGAACTTCACGATGCCAAACTTCGCACAATGTGCGTGGTTCTCCCCTTTTGGGCTTTCTTTCGCATCCCACGCAGCCCACTGACTCGTTCCCCCCACCTTACAGACGTAGCAGGCACCCGCACTGGCGGCCCACCCTCCGCCAGCTCCACCACCTCCGCCGGCTCTGGCTCCTCAAACGGGGGCGCAGGCAGCTCGGGCTCGAGTTCGAGCTCGGGCAAGGCGACGCAGGCGTCCGGGAAAGGCGCGGCGTGCGGACTGCACGTCCCCGGTGGGCTCGTGGCTACCGCCGCGCTTCTTGCTTCTGGGCTGATGCTGCTCGCGTGAGAATGACAGGCGATGCATGATGCATGATACCCCTCATATAATATAGCACACGTATCCCAGTCTGCACGGACGGACCACTTACTATGCAGTTGCATACGGCACTCGTTTTTACAGCACTCGTTTTGTAGAAAAACTTGCAAGATCTACTTGGTTAATCAACCAATAATCAACGGGCAATTGTGTGTGTTTGAAGTAACAGGTACGGAACGTTCTAATGTACTGTAGATACTTCAATTTGTACTTGGGTGTGCGGGCAAGCTACTAGGACTCCTCGTATGACCTTGCGCCAGACAAACAATCGAGAGTTTGCAGCTACGGTTCAATTAGGCAACCAAAAATTTCAACTTGATCTTATTTTGCACTCATTTTGCACATGAAATGCAGTCAAATGGCATCCATTTGAACTCGCATACCTTCCCGGTGGGGGTTTTGGGCCAAACAGACACGTCGGAGTGGCTTGGCCAAATGGCTTGCAAGTCGGAGTCATGATTCGAACTGGTCTTGTCCTCCGGGCCGGGCGTGCCGTTGCGCAGCATGCTGTGCAGCACAGCCATTGACACTTTCTCTTCTGCCCGTCTTCCACCCGAGGTCTGGCTGGATATACTCCGCCTCCCTCCCCAGAATGGAATACTTGCTCTCTTCGCTCTCTCTCGCACTTCCCTCCGCTTTCTCCCCACTTTCTCCCAGTTCAGCGTGCGAGAAGGCATTTCGTATGTTTCGCGCAGTTATCATCTCAGCCAGCAAGACCAGCGAGACGACGTACCACAGATTTGAATCAGAAACTCGGCCAGGTTGACGGAGCACTCCGTACGTATCCCACCTCCCTGGTCCTCGTCCGTCGGTATGAGCGCATGGTCATACATGATGACCTTACATTCGTCGCCGGATGGTCGACGGTTGGCGACCAGCTTACTTTGCGTCGTATCCTGGCCGATCTTGCTTAGTCTTCGACACAAGGCACGCATTGGACCTCGCGCGACTTCAGGGCGCGTTCGTCTGAAAGCTCCACGGACGGAAAGTGAGCCTAATTCTGATTCGTAGCCTTTTACAATAAACAAATACGCGTCACAGACACCATGACGCCCTTTACGCCCTCCGGTGTAACTGGAAGCTCCTCTGTGCCCCAGTACCGCGCGCGCACGCTGCTGTTCTTCGGCAGACTAAACGTGAACTCGGAGAGGAGCTCGCACAGAATTGCCTGCGCCATTAATAGGCTGCGTCATCCTGGTGAGCCTGTGAGTGAGTAAGTTTATTTAGACGCACCCGAAACGCCAGCTAAAGAACATGCTCAGCAGTACTAGAGAGATTGAACCAGCGAGACTCACCCGAGGCACGCGCGCTGGCCGCCAATAAAGGACATCCTAGTAGAAGGGTGAGCGAGAACAAATGCACTCATTACGAAGTACGAACAGGTCTGAGTACGGAGGCGTAGCCGGTCCCAGGGCAGGGCGTTTGTCTGTGTCAGCCTCCAGCCACCGTTCCGGCCTGAACTGCTCCGCGTCGGGCCCCCACACGGAATCCAACCTATGTCCTCGTTAGTCTGGCAGCGCTCGTGAGGGGTAGCTGCGCACCGATTGTACGAGCCCATCGCAACCATGCTTGATTGACCCTTCCTGATCGGGATCTGCTTCAGACGCTCGCCGGTGGACGTCGTGACTTCGAATGCAAGTGGCAGAACAGAGTCCTCCGTCGCGACACGCTCTGTGATGGGATTCGGCGGGAATACTCGCAGCGTTTCCTGGCGCACAATTCAAGAGGGGAATCGCCAGACGATACATAGGCTCGCACTTTGAGAATCGCGGTGAGATACGTGAGATTGTCGTACTCCAAGTCCTGTCCATCTGCTGCTTCCCGAGCCGCGCGGATCTCCTCGCGCACTTTGCTCTGGAACTCGGGGTACTTGGCAAGATGGTAGAGCGTCCACGCGAGAAGAACGGACTACGGATGTTAGCTAGCTGCCCATGCGCCTCCACGGAGAGAGCTCACCGGTGGGTCTTGTCCGGCGATGAGCAGAATGCGAATCTGATTGATGGCTTCTCTCCTGGAGATTTTACTTCCGGCGGAACCCTCCCGGCCGTTGACTGAGCGATTCCCTTCATTGACTATAACTCCAGAGTTTGAACTTCAAGCATACCCATCATGTTCAACATATTATGCTCGTCCTTTTCAAATCCTGTAGCGTTCCCTTCCTGAGTCTTCTTGTCGATGATCTTTTGGGTGACGTTCACGAACTTGGATACGGCGCGCATGCTGTCCATCGGGAGTGAAAGAAGGTGGCGGAAGATGAACTCCGGGATGTAGGGCACGAAGAAATCGCTGGCGAGGGTTATTTTTGACCGATTGAACCCGGAAGAGCTGACATGGTCAGCTGGATTGATGTCGATTAGGTGAGCCTCGCTCACAGAATGTTGGTCTTGGCGATGGGCTGGTTGGGATTCTGTACAGTGTTAATCGGCATCCCCAACAGCGCTATTCGAAAGAGATAACAGCCAGCCCACTGGAAGGCGCAGGATTGCCCACCTTCGCTGGTAATGTCCAGAGTCGCGTGGTCGATGGCTTCGGAGATATTCACTGTGTTTGAACTGCCCGGAGCGCTGGGTACTTTCCACTCTTGAGCTACCTTTGAATATTTGTGTCAAATACACTCCTTCGATCACGGGGTTGGGACTATGTACCTTCTTCGCGGTTTCGATTATGATCGGCAGGAATGAGCGGACGGCATTCGGGGAGAATCCGTTGCTCATTCCAGCGCGAAGGCGGCGATGTTCCTTGCCTGAACTTGATCAATCGAGGAAATACCATTCGCAATAAAACGGACACACCAATGAACGAGACGAGGCTCTCGCCAAAGACAAGTGCCCCGGTGCGCAATATTCTGGGCGGATGCATGAAGGTCTGTGTGTTGAGAATATGTTTGATAGCCTGCGGGTCCGCAACGATGAGACGGTCTTCCTGTAGATTGTTAAGTTCAGCGTGGTTAGATTGCATAGCAAAGAACCGCACCCCGAAGCAAGCCTTGACCCGATACACCGAACCAAACTGCTTTAACCACTTGTATTCCCATTGTCCGTAATTATGCGCCAAGAACAGCTGCGTCATGTTTCCTAAGAATTGTACAATCAGCTTGGATCTCTGAGCGAGCAATAGTTTCACCGAATATCTATGACGGGGACGCCGGTCCTCGGATGCTCGCAATCAACGGGTCCCGCCGGCGGAGGCGGATGAAGAGGACAGCCGCGAGCACGGCCGCGATCGGCGCAATCTTAAAATATAGGCCCAGGTTGTCCATCGTAGAGGGCGGAGCCATTGCTAGCGTGGGGGAGGCTATTTGATTTCACGGAAGCACCGTTGTGTATATATACAGAGTTTCTTGACGGGCGCAGGGAACATGAAGCCGAGTACGTCAAGTAGGAGACGGATCAACTGATTGGGAGAGCAGTTCACCTTCCGTTTCAGGAGTTGCGTGCGGCCGCCAAAGTAGCGGTGGGATGCTGTACGGCGAAATCAGCCATTCCACTGCTGCAAAATCCAAATGCATAGCACCAAGAACACGCTTTTCGACGGCAACAAAACCGACAAGTACTTTCTTGTCAGACTCATGATCAGTTGAATAATAAACAAACGGATCATTCGACGGGGTAGCTATAGAAAGAGCTTCGTCATTCAAGGTTGCACTATCGATCAGATCTGGAATGCCCGGCGTACGGTGTGTGACATCTCGCGTACGGGACGTTCGAAACCCTCGCGCACGAGAGGTCCTGGACGATGCAGCTGTTGGGGTTGATCAATTTCTCCACGAGATGTCGGCGTGAGAGACGAGAAGCCTGAGAATAGACCAGCTTCAGCTAAGGATAAATGGATAATTAAAGCTCAACCATTGAAGAAATAGTTCCAGAGTCCGCGCCCAATCTCGAGCGGGGTGCAAGCGGGGTGTTGAACATCAAGCGGATGGCAGAACCCAAGTGAACAAGTTGAGGATCAGTAGTGCGTAGGAACTGTAGAAATATTCAGAGGAGTCTTCACTCGGGACCAGGTGAAAGATATCGTGTTTGGCTGAGCTCTGCAAACACGTAGCGATACATGAGACGGTACGCTACTTATATACCTGTGATTAGGTAATGTCCAATCTAGAACATTCCGGCAAGATTGCAACTCCAACACTCCCCCTCAATCGTAGACGGGATGTGGAAGAAAATCTTGAAATGGACGTACGACCCTCAACCATAAAATCCATCCACCCGTCTGGTATCCGACGTCGAGTGGTGTGATGCGAGAAGTCGGTCCTCGGACGTCGGGTTCCGCGTCCGTGATGCTGCCGATGAGTCGGTAGCCGATGCCTCGTGGGATGGCACTGCCTCGCGTTGCCACGTCCTCGTCCTCCTGCTCTCCCGCCCCCTCTGTCCTTCTCCCGCTGCCAAGATCGCATTCTCTCCAGCAGGGTCATCGACTCCTCTGGCTCACGATGGGAGCCCCCGTGCCCGTGGTTCTCTTCTGGATTCAGCGCGCCGCACTGGTGGGTCTTCTCGCTATCGCAGCGTCTCGTACACGCGCAATGGGCTATTTGCCGAAGTGGTGGGGTGGTGGTGATGCCTCGGGACGATGAGGACTTTGCACAGTGCCCGCTGGTAGGGCTTCGATAGCGATGGTGTCCGTCGTCGTCGAATCGGGGTGGTCCCGTGTAAGACTGTGCAGCGGTGGTGACCGGGAGCCACCCGGGACGTGTTTGTGTAGAAATATTCAGAGGAGTCTTCACTCGGGACCAGGTGAAAGATATCGTGTTTGGCTGAGCTCTGCAAACACGTAGCGATACATGAGACGGTACGCTACTTATATACCTGTGATTAGGTAATGTCCAATCTAGAACATTCCGGCAAGATTGCAACTCCAACAGGAACTGGAGCCAGTCAGTCCCAGACACCGGATCATGAGATTGAGAAGCAGCCACAGGAATATCCATCGACATTGAGAAGACACCGCCGTCACAGGGAAGCTTCAAGTTCAAGCTTGACCAGACCAGAACATGGCAAGGATTCAAGACCCAAGCGAGAAGCACTGGATCTGGTGGCCTCATTATCGAGTGCAGTACTGTACCATTTCGACCGAGTGTTCATAGGGTGTCACGCGTCACCTCAAGTGTTCACTTTTCTAAGTGTTCATTTCTCGGCAATCACATCAAAAGACCCATATATAGTAGTCCGGCGACTCCCGGAGCAAAATTTTGTGCGATTCTCAGCCTATTTGGTCGAGAAAAGTTTTGTGTCACCGTCACCGGTACCTCAAGTGTTCAGTTCAGAGGCCCGCGTCACGCGTCACCTGAACACTCGGTCGAAATGGTACAGTAGACACGGCAATGTTGGAGAAGGTAAGGGTTGCGGACATGGGGGTTCGAAGCAAGCAGAGTGTCGAGGCCTTGACAAGGCCTTGAAGTCGAGACCTCTGTGCTGCCCGGATCACCGGGCCGAAGATCTCGGAATGATCCGACCTCACTATTATCAGAAACTGCTACTACCGCATATTTATTATTTAAATTATCCTCCATAACGTGTTAACGCCGGCTGCAGATCACGCACCATAGGTAGGTAGGTAGGTAGGTAGTATTACACGGCCGGTCCCGCTGAGGAACGCCGGGGCCCAGGAGGTATCTAGGTGTACACAAACGCAGATATTGTAGACCAGATGCTTTGCCGAGAGGACACTGCCTCAGTGCCTAGATCACAAGCGCTCAAGCGTGATTGAGCCCGCGATATTCTCTTTCTATACTCGTGCAAAGCTGAATCACGGTCAATATCTTGGAATGACCCCAAGTTAGACTGGATGTCTCTGGGCTCGCAACGCGACACTTGTCTTATGAAAAATACATCCAATGGGATATCGTGTCAAAGTGAAACAAACATGGGCGCCGTCTAATTGCAAGAGATCCGTATAATGGCCCTGTTTTGTTTCTGGCAGGGATACCAATTGATACTATTACTGCGCCTGATGGTCATTTGGATTTGCTCGCCGGCCGATCCCACACGGAAGATGCGGTCATCCGAAGTGAGTGTAGACGAGCTTGGACATCAACTCTTATGTTGTTTCCCGCTCCATAGTTCCCGACCAGCGGGTGAATGGCGTTCCGGGGTGCTGCCCTTACGCGCCACCATTTTGTCCGTGATTTCTCATTTCTCAGACGCACGAGAACGGGGATCTGCTGGGGTATATAAGACAACGTGTCCCTCAGCGAATACCCATCACACCCAAGTCTTACTTCCCTATAGTCTTCAAACATGTCCAGCGAGTACGGCCAGTTCCTCGCCCAGCTCTTCGATCACATCTTCTTTGGTACCGACAAGGCAGCCGGCCTTGCTGCGTTCCAGAGGGACGTCGCCCCCGACGCGATGATGAGGTGGGCTTTGCAACGATTTGACACTCGCACAGTCGCACTCACACCTGACCAACAGCGTCAACGGCAAGGAGATGAACCCGACCGAGTTCCGCGAGCAGCTCATGCAGTTCCACACGACCGCAAAGGCCGAGCTCATCTCGAAGGAAACCTTGGCCGTGGTTGAGATGCCCAGCGGGGGCGCGGTTTGCTCGGGCGTCATCAGGCTCAAGCGCGTCAGCAAAGCAGATGGCAGCGCCAAAGACGAGGTCGCGGTTGCAATTATCAAAGTCGAAGTGAAGGGCGGGAAGAAGGTCGTCACCGCTTGGTGCGGAGCATTGCAGCGTTAGATAGGAATCGCTTGAGTTGAGTATTGATATGTTGTAATGCCTCACATGAGTGCACAAATTCTATGCGTTTTGATGAGCTTGTTGTAAAACTTACCGCAACCCTGGTGTTTGGTACTGTGGCTCGAAATGAACGTGCTAAAGCAGGCTAAAGCGCTTTTTCAACCGGTCATGTGACCGCGTTCTGACTTCAATATTCAAATTGGAACAGACGTTGACCGAAATACTGCTGTTGGCGCTACATAATGTTGCCATAGAAGATCTACTGTCCAAAAGGGCTCCGGCGGAGCCCCTGTTCAATGTTGCATGAGAGATTCTCGAGAATCTCACTTTTGAACAGGCGGGGTTCCGCCAAGCCTGGAGGGCAGGCTTCGGGCAGTTCGCCATGATTTTTGTACGGATTCATCAAGAAAAAGTCCATGTAACCTCGATCTTGTACACTTCTTCGTATTAGAAGAGTTGGATTCTGAGAAAATACATCAGCTCCGCTCGATGTCGTAATCTCTAATAGAGCTCAACGCCACAAACTATAATTATGCGAGACAGTTACAGTTCGTTCAAGGAATCCCGCCATGCAGTCCGATTGGTCATCCCCAATTTGCTGGTCGGCCGATGCCACACGGAAGCGGACGCGACACGGTACATAGCTATACTGTGGACCATCGACTCGCGGGTAGTAACTTTTATGTGTTCCCGCTGCCCGCCTTCGAACGGAGCGCTCAGACACCCCTCCCTCGCCTGCGCCATACTCTTTTCCGTTCTCAACGCGGTAAGCGGAATGAGTAGTGCGCAGATAAAGAACAGGAGGAAGGGTATTTAACCGGAGTGGAATATCTGTACCCACCAGCAACCATCCATTGCAACCGATCCACCCACTCAACACCAAATTCTAAACTCAAACTCATCATGTCGAGCGAATACGGCCAGTTCATCTCGCAGGTCTTCGACCACATCTTTTTCGGAACCGATAAGGCTGCTGGTATTGCGTCGTTCGAGCGCGACATTGCGCCCGATGCGAAGATTGGGTGCGCGTTGGCGTTGGTAGTTGATAACTCACGACTTACGCCTTGTTTGCTGCAGCTTCAACGGCCAGCCGATGAGCACCGCACAGTTCCGCGAGGAGCTTGGGCGCTTCCACGCGAACGCGAGTGCGGAGCCTATTTCTAAGGAGACGCTCGCGGTGGTCATGCTCCCCGGCGGGGGCGCCGTGTGCTCGGGCGTCGTGAAGATCAAGCACATCAGTAAGGCGGACGGGAGCGTGAAGAACCAGGTGTCTGTCGCGGTCATCAAGGTTGAAGAGCGCGGGGGGAGGAAGGTTGTTACCAGCTGGGTTGGCGTGCGTCAGCGCGATTGATTGCGGTCAACTAGGAGCAGTATCTGCCAAGATTGGATAAATGTAGAATTTATGATGATTTTGTGTCCATAGCGCTGTACAAGTACAAGTATGCACCAATTCATGAGAAAATAAAGTAGTTCCGGTCAAAGTTTTTCCGCGACTCGGTCTGATCATGTGACCGGGTCTTCAACTTTTCAACCACACTCATGACGGTTGAGTTCTATACAATGGAGATGAGAAGCCTGTGCTGTTTCAGAGACCTTCAAGCCTCCGGTTCTCAGGCGTTTACGCACACATTACTCAAAGTAGCTATACATAGTAGTACCAGGAATGTTTCGTTCAATTGGGTGAGCGAGCCTCTTCACTCTGTGTTTCATTGACAATTATATAGCCCTCGGGGTGTAGCGGCTTGATTGTGCCTTTGCAACGGGTCTCCGCCATTTCTGCCATGCTTCCCCGTTAGTTTTGGAACTGGAACAATGCCGACTAGATGCCAAGTACATATTAGAATGAGCAATGGGTCTGTCTTGAAGGGATTTGGTATATGCGTACTAGGAATGATCTTTCATCCTATGGACTCATCTTTTCTTATTATTGCTAGCCTAATCTCCATCGCAGCTCAATGCCAGACAAACAAATGGAGGCAAATACATTTGAACCTGCGGCCGCTACAACAACAAGTCACTCGGTTGTCACCCAAAGAACAAATAAATGTTTCAGGCAATTGAAACCCGTGGGGAATTGACGTTAAGCGTGATGTGATGCGCTGCGACAGAGTTGCGCTGCGCCCCCTGCTCCTTCCTCCTTTTAGGAAGATTGGCGGCGCGGGGTTCAGGGCCAGGGCATATTGTGAATCACTAGACGCGAAAGGCATAAATACGAGGCAGGAGGATATGAAGCGCCAGTCCTGTCTTCTCCTGAATTGCACTCCCAGGAATCCCCACAACTTATCAGCAATCTATAATGCTCTTCGCCCCCCTCATACTTGCCCTCGGCGCCATTTCTGCTGCCCACGCGCACCGAGTGCACAGCCCCACCCCTGGAGACCTGTCGGGCCTGACCGTCGGCCCATTCGCGGTGCAGCTCTTCAAGACACTGTTCTTCCAGGGCAACCTCACCCTCGTCAACTCGACCTTCGACGCGAACGTCGCGCCTGATGCCCTCATCAAGTGCGCTCCCGTACTCCCGCATTTTCCGGTGTGACTGATGGGTCTGCAAACAGCATTAACGGGCAGGACCTCCCTCCACAGGTCTTCCTCGGCGCTGTGAACACCTTCCACGCAATCCGCACCGCGACGCTTGTCACCCCGATCACCACCCCGGGCGTCGTTCCGTTGGACTCAGCGGGCCAGACGGGCGTGGTCGCGGAGCAGGTTATCACGAAGCAGGTGTCCATCGACGACGGGACCCACATTGACCAGGTCGCGGTCGCTATTCTGCGCGTCGAAATGGTGAATGGGAAGCGGTTGGTGACCAACTGGGTTGAGGTGCAGCAGGACACCGTCACGAATGCCTGAGGAGCTCATATCGGATTGCGGCTGGGATTATAGAGTCACGACTATTAGTATGGTACTGCAGCAACATAATCAATCAATCCTACTCGCCTTTTTCCTAATATCGTCTCGCACATATCCGTGAATCCAGCACTGTGGGCAGCACAGCGCACGAGCATGGCATTAAATGACTTGATCTCTGATTCATTGAGAAATCTGACTTACTGGAGCAATGGGTTGAATCCGTAGAACAAAAAAAAAAACGCGGTTCGGCATCTCGCGAGGCGCCTGCTGATGTAGTTCCGGACGCCCGAGTGCATTTGCGAGCGATCAAGCCGGGTCATGCAAAATGTGCGGCCGCTATGGAGTCCTTGGGGCTCGGACTCTCTGTCTTGCGGCGGAAAAAGAATCCGTATACCATACCCCACAGGCTGGTTCGAAGCCCTCTCCGACTCGAACGTGCTGGATAAATATGAGAGAATGTCGGCGGTTGAACTAGAAGCCACCCACGATGTACTTCAGCCGTCTCGTACAGACCCTCGGCATCGCCCTTCCAGGGCTGATCTCCGCTGCGAGCGCGCAGAGCCAGTCGGTGGTCCCCATCGCCATCGACGACATAACGTGCCCCCCGGGCGCGAGGATCACCTTCGTGCACAACAGCTACACCTATAACGCGCCGATGAAGAACTTTACCGACATCATGGGCTCGTTCTTCAGCATCAAGTGGACCGTGCGCCTTCCTCCTACTCCTGCCTTCCATGCTTGCGCTGACACACTGTGCAGGGCGGCGTCCCCGCGAACAGCACAACGGGCACGGACAACACCGTCGGCGCCTCGCGCTCGGCCGTGTACTTCGGCGGTGTCTTCAACGAGACGCTGACGATGATCCTGCAACGCCCCGACGCGTACAGCTACACGTACCACGGCGTGCCGTTCCTCGTCGCACTCCCGGGCCAGCCCGCGGTGCAGTTCTACAACTACGCGGAGACGCTGCGCGTGCTCAGCATCTGCAGCGGCGCGGCGACGTACGTCGACTTCGTGACGTACCTGTGCACGAACAACCCCGTGCACGCGTACGATCTGCTCGAGACGGACTTGCACCAGCTGACGATGGCGGCGGTGGCGCAGCAGGCAAACGCGACCGTGATGTCGGGGGATTGCGAGCGGTTGAGCTACTAGGCACATGCGTGGTGAAGCCTTGAACAGAACTCTGTACGAGAGAGGCTGCTGCTGGCCCTGAAAAACCGCTCTGCGCGATAGGATATGTATCAGGCGCAATACTGGAACAAAGATCATGTTTTTGTACACCTCGTAGTTCCAGTGCACCCTCCAGTCTCGACACACAATCGGGCCCAAGTCTGGGCTTCACGAGTGATCATGCTGTCCACCGACTCCGCGATAGTGGTGATCGGCGACCGGCCCTCTGAGCGACTGTCCAGAGACATATGCGGGGATAACTTAATGATGACTTGATAAGAGCAGCGCCCAGTCCACAAGAGTCAAAATCCGTGTTGCCGGGATAGACCGATATGCGTCGTGGACGCTTGGAGCCCAGAAGATTTGTTGGAGCGCGCGCGAAAAAGGACTCCAAAGACGTGGCCCAATAGCTTGGAATCAACCTTGGGTATCCGGTTTTTCCAAGCCGCTTGGGGGTGTTCCCTTCTCTATCGTGCTTGAAGAAGGCTGGCCGACAGACGGATAACAAGATCACAGACGGCAGCAGGAAGGGTACGCGGCACCGCCACATACACCGCCACACCCATGCCCCCAACTCTGCACAATTACCACCCCCACCGACTCCTGGATCGACGACGGACGGCCAACTCGCAGGTCACCATGCGTGGGGGAGACAACCTTCTGCGGCTCACACCAGCTTTTGGAACGACAACATCTAGTAGTCTACGCTGTGGGGCGTTTGCGTGATAAAGGACCTGAATCGCGTGAGTCTTTTCATCCTGGACTTGGGATGGACTGCGGGGAAAGGAGGCTGATTGAGTTCAGAAACGGCTGTCGCTGCATGAGCGCCCTTCTACGGTTGCTAGACGAGGAGAGGCTGCTCGACGATATGCTACGAACGACGAAGTAGGCGAGGACATATGTCGGCACTTGGGGTCGTTGCTGAGTGGTGAGTGCAAATATCTTCCAGCCGTGCTACTTGGGCAGGGGGACTCCGTCTGACTCGCGACCCCGACGCCCACCGCAATCGCAGTGGTGATGCACTGGGTGCAGCACTTGCGCGCCTCAGCAATTTTGGCCGTCTGAATACTGCCTAAGTTGGGCTTCAGGGCTCTGTTTCTGCCTCGATACGCTCCTCTGTGTGCCTCATTCGATCGCTGACCACGAATCTCAGGCGAGACGTGGAACCTCCTTAAGACCGGCTCCCTTTTCAAGCAGGTAACGGCGTCTACATGTACCTCAAGTTCTCCCGAATGCTCTCTTCCCATTGTCCTTCTTCTGGTCGACGTGCTCGCGTGTCGCGTATCCTCCCCTCCTTCATTCTCCCACTCCGTTCCATCTTCGACTTTGCGTCCTCCATCCCTTGCGTCATTGTTACCTTCCTAAGGCCTCATCACCCTTCCCTTCTTCCCCATCCCTATCTCCTTCGCTCGACGGTCTCCTGCCCTTGCTTCACTCCCTATGGTGGCACTTTCTCTCTTCCTGAGCTCGCTCGGTCCCCGCTTGCATCCCGCGTGTCTCCGCTCGAGCCCACATGTCTCCGATCCTGTACACACGTCCTACACCCTCCCTTACCTTTCCGGCGCGCGTGCTGTCCGGCCCGAATCACATCTCCCGCATCCCTTGCGACCGTGCCCCGCCTTTTTCCGTTCTCGCGAGCTCCCCTCTATTCGTATACCGCACAGCACTATAAGCCCTCCTTCCCCGCCGTCCCTCATCCTCCGCCCTTCTCTCTATCCCTTGCATCCCTCTCCCCCTTTGGTCAGCTGGCTCCGCTTGCTCATCGCCCTCGCCTCCCTTTCCCTCTTGTCCCCTCCCTTCTTCCCTGCACTCTGCGCCTCGCTTCCCTCTTTCCTCTTACCGGTCACTGCTTCTAACCCCATCATCAGTTCCCCGAACACCTCGCAAGGGCCTCGTCGACACTAAAGCTTGCTGTGCACGGAGAAGCGCTCCTTCCTGCTCTTGACTTCTTAACATGGCGACACATCCAGTGGTGCGTCCCCTCTGTTTCCCTCTTTTTCTGTCTGCGCTGCCTCCTGCGATTTCATGGGGAGGCGGGGTACGCGCGCATGTCTCCCTATCGACAGGCTGCGGGGAGTGTCGCTCCGAGCTGCCGTGCGTGTCTGTATCGCCTGATGAGCCGTCGAGCGTGGGGTGACCCCGGGGCCGAGACGCTCGACGTCCCATTGTGGGCCGTGGATTTGGCATCCACGCTGACGTCACGTCCTGTGCACGGATCGACAGTCTGGGGCAGCGACGCTCAGAGTCGAGGACGCTGGCCGACGAGGTGACAGGGTCACGACGGCAATTGCTGCCGCGGAGGTGGTCGGTGGGCTCAGCGCGACAGTCGAACGATGGAGCGGCGGCGGGGAGCTGTGGGATTGTGGTCTCCATGAGCTACCGCTGCGTCTTGCGGACCGCGAGGGCAGCTACGGGCTGCTGATCGCCCAGAGCGGTGGCAAGGAGTAGCGGGAGGCACAGGGAGTTGCTGCCCCGGGGATCGTGCATGTGCTCAGCGTCGCAGTCGACCAGTGGGACAGCGGCGATTCCACTGTGCTTTGTTCGAGGAGCTGCTGCTACGGTGGCGGTTTCTGCATTCGGTGTGGCCGACCAGTAGGGCGAGGAGCTTCGGGGGTCGTCGATGTGCTGCTGCCGCGCTTTGCGGACTGCGAGCAGGAGGCTTTGGCTGTCGGTCAATTAGATGCGGGTCGCCTGCTGAACGGTGGTGCTGCATGTGGCGTGCGGATGTCATGCGCGTGTGGATCGCTGCTTCGAGTCGGCGATTGCACTTGGCGCTGAAGGTCGAGGAGACGGGTCTAGAGAGGCGTAGGCCTGCTCCGGATGCTTGTGGGGGGTGGTGTCGGGCATGGCTCTGTACGACAGCCCCGGCCCGCTAAGGGGTTTCGAGGCTCACTGCTGGGAGAGGCATCGTGCCTCCGCCGCTTTGCATGGACGAGCTGAGCGTCGTTGCGTAGCTCAATGTCGCGCGCAGCTGGTCGTTGCAGGGCCATCCCGGTGCCTGCATTGCTTGGACTCCTCGTCGTGGCCATTGAGCTCCGTCAAACGAGGTGCATACCCGTCTGGCGCGCACCGCGATACACGTCCCTTTACCTCTTCTTCTCTCTCGAGCATCATCCCCTTCTTTTCCCTCCTTCTTAATCACCCGGATCTTGTACGCATGCTGATACACATTCCCCAGGCTGACGCACACGGCGAGCCGCGTCGTGGCACCACTCACGAGCGGGACAAGCAGGGTGCGCTTTCTCTGTCTGTCTTATTCTTTCTTTTGGTCTGCCTTGCCTGCGCGCAAGTCTTTTGCTCTTTCTTTGCCGTGTTACCTGTGTCTTCGTCAGCTGGCACTGTTCCTGCGAGGAACATCCTCGGGGTGTCCGTCCTCTTCTGTTGTTACTTCGGCTTCCCGTTCGCAGGCACCGGTTTCTTACGGAGTGTACGAAGAGGGGCTTGTGGGTGGGGTCGAGCGTCTGTGCTAGCGCTGTGCGTCGTTATCTCTCGACACGCCGTTGCTTGTGCGTTCGAAGAGCGACGTTTCTATTTCGCGCGGTGAAGGAGATCTTGCGCGTCATCGCGACATTATTGTGTGTGGGGATCGATAGTCGTTGTCCGCCATCTACACCTTGATTTCGATGCGGATGGGCGGCGTGCGTGCCGGAGACCGTACCCCTCGAGTGGGTGATGCGGGTGGTCGTGTCGTCGGGTGTGCATGGGGCACGCGTTGATGAGACTGGCACCTGTCTGCCCCCTACTATCCTACCCGGGGCATTCGAGCAGAGCGGGCGTCGTCGAGGACTGCGAGGAGGACCGCACGTCAACACAAAGCACTGAATAGCCAGGCTCCGTGCGTCGGTGGTCTATCGGGTGGCAACGCGGGGGCATGCCCGCGTCGCCTGCGAGCTGTGGCGGTGGATTTGCCCCCGCGGGCGCATAGCGATGCCAAGTGCTCGAGGTTGTTCGTCTATAGCTGGGCATGCCTCCCTCCTTATCTCGAGTGCATCTTCAATCTCCTAGTTCCCGTACTACCCCTTTCTCCAGTCCCCATGCTCATTCGCCCCTTTCCTTATCCTTTCCCTTTGGCTTCTTTAGTGCCGTACGCATACTGAGTCGCAGGTCCCTTCCACGGCGTCCGACGGTACTGGAGTGTGCTACTCCTAACTAGCGGGGAGCCTGCGAGCGTATGGTCGTCGATGGCTATGACAAGACCTGCTGACTAAGCTACCGAAGCCCTACCCAAACATCCTACTACAGTACACGATGCCACTTGCTGTGTAGTGTGTCTCGCGTGCGCAGTGCACATACACGGTCGATGCTCGACGATGATCTCAGCAGGCTATGTAGTATATGAGGAAAGTGAGCTCGATGTCCAGGCATTCGGGGCGCTGCTGCAGCGGATGCGGATGAATGTGGTCCGCTTTCATTGTATCTCCTTGTGTTTCCTGCCTAACCTTTTTTCGTTCTCTTGCATAAAACTAGCATTGTCAAGGCCATCTGTCTGCCTACATATCAATGTCATTCTTACTCGTTCGCGAATCGCGACACCTGGCGCGCCGGAGGAATCAAGCCACGTGATCGTGTAACTCCACGCTAATAGTACTATTAGTAGTAATCTGATGACCCGTGACACGTTCGTCACAGTCGTGTCAAGTTCTTTCATGCTCTCCGTTGCTCGCTGCTACAAATTCTCGACCAAGCGCCTTCAAGTGGTCGATTCCGTCTAGACCCCGTTCTTTAACGAGTTTACGAAAACTCTCCTTGTGACGAAAGCCCAAATCGCTACAGTTTTCGTTGTATGTATGACTGTCATTGACAATTCTATGACTCCCCCCTGGATAAACTTTCCACATCCTGCCCGAAGTTTTTGTCTACTTGACAGATTCTACTGCTCGTATCCTCTGACATACATAGATGGCTCAATTGTCTCCGGGAACACACCCATCAACACCTCTTTTGTTTCCTGTCGGACCCCATCAATCCTCTCAATTGTCCCCAATGTCGCCCACAAGCCGTGTACCATTGTCTTCGCCCGTATAAAGACGAGTGCAGTGGCTGGCCCACCGCTAGTTATCACAAAGCTACACCATGGACCCCCACCGCCCACACACCCGCTCCTCCAGCACTCGCTCGCCGGCCGAGCGCTCGTCCCACTCACCGCACGTCTACACGCCCCCGTGGGTCAAAATCCCGGGTCCCCTGCGCACCGCCGTCTCCACTTCTCCTCTACCGCCCCTTGACACGCCGCCGTGGTTTAAGCGGCGCGAGAACCCGCCAACCCAGGCCTCACCATCCCCGGTGCCACACGAATACCCCGGCCTCCCACCGCTCGACTTCTACAACGCCATATCTGTTCCAGCGCAGGCGAAGCACCTCACCGTCGTCACCCCCGAGGAAGACCCCGTGCCCCGCGCGCACATCCCGCGTCCGAAGGGCGTAAAATCCAAGTCAAAGCCGAGCGCCATCACGGTGGTGCCTGTCCCGCACCCCATTGCGTTGGTCACTGCGCATACGCCGGCGCCTGTTTCTGCGATGCGTCGTGGACCTAGGAGTGATGCTGAGCGCACGCCGCGCACGCCGTACACCCCGGAGCCGAGCCCGTACGCCGACCCGGCGGTGGCTGGTGGCCTTCCCCGCACACTCGGGCTGCGCGCTTTCCCCGTACGCGCCGAGGGCTCTTGGCGTCGTGGTGGCGAGTGAACGATTTCATTCAGTGGGAGACAGAGAGTGCAAACCAAGGGTGCGGTGAAGCGAGGAAGCCTATAATCATGATTTTAGTCTGAGGAAGAATTGAGCTGGGCTCGACAAGTCAACATTTATGTACCATATAATCATAATAATGAGATGGAACATATCTTGAATTTTTCCGCGAAGATAGAGAGCCCAGGCGCAACAATGACAGCAGCTAAGTAAACCGTATAAGTATGGCTCGCAGTGGCCGAGAATTCCTCCGGATGCATGCAGCATGTATCTCCAGATATGATTGCGTATATGTAACTATCTGTCGGAAAAATCCAATTCAGCTTCTATCGGCTTTGAAGTTGATGCATGCCGTTCCATGGTCGCATGGTTTTAGCTGGCTTCTAACGCACAGCTCGGAATCCTGCAACCTCTTATAACCTGGCTGACAAGTTCCAAGCCACGGCGGCGTTCCAAGCTCTGTTAAGCCTCAGTCCTTTAGAAGTAACAAAAGTACTATGTCGATTCGACACAGGCCTTTCCCAAGTGTAGCGAGGTTACCTTACACATTTGCTCACTACCATACTGTCATTATTTAATTGCTTAGTTATAGGACTAAGTACTAGAAGGTAAGAGATCAAGCACGGAACAAGCAATCCAGCACCGCCGAAGCATCCCAAATCATTGGAACAGTATCGGATCAACGGCCAGTCCCGGAGCGAGTCGTGCCGTGAGGCAAATCCTGGGTGGCGGACGCAATACTTTACTTATGGCTGCAGCAGTGAACAAAAGATTACAAATTAATCCGGCGCACGCGGCTCGTTTGCGATGGCTCAGCCCGGCGGATCTGGCGCCCTGTCCATCAAGGGGTCTGAACTGATCCGCTGCGGGTAGTAACATAGCTCGCTAGTAATAGTGCAAGAGATACAAGTACGCGTCGGCAATATTCAACGACGCTCCATTCAAGTGCCGCGTGGCTGGATCATGTTCACTACACTTCGATTCACTCGGCGAGAGAGATAAAAAGAACAAATGAGTGTTCAAAACAGGTCTTGTAGGTACAGATAATTAACGGTGTAGCCAAATACTTATATTATATATAAAACATACGACCAGGCGTGCCTATGTCAGCTGCCAGTGAGAGATGTGTGTGATGGGTTTGAATGTACGTGGCGGATTTAAATTGTGTAGATAAAAGAAAACGGGCTGTGACACTGCGAGAAGGTGTGGGATGCCTGCATCATATCACAGCTTGAGGCGTTCGACGAGGATGGGAAGGTTGGGTTTATTGTCGATGTTCGGCGAGGGGATGATGCCGGTCATGCGCCACTTTACCCGGGGATCCGGGGAGGAGAACTTGAAACTGCGGAGGAGGACGGCGGTGATTACCTCTGTGGGTGGGATCAGTCCCGGTTGACAAGAAATTTGCGAAGCAGAGACGCACTCATCTCTATCTGCGAGAACTTGACCCCACTGCAGATGATAGCGCGTCAACTCTCAGGAATGGAAGGAGGAAAGAGACGAGACACACATGCAGCTCCGCTCGCCGCCGAGAAACGTCATAGTGTTTCCGTAGATCCCACACAACTTCGTCGTCACGTTCGCGGCCTTCCCGCCAGTCCACCGCTCGGGCGTGAACTCGAGCACGTCTGGGCCCCAGATGCGCGGGTTGTGGTTCGCGGCGGCGATGCCGACATACACGCTCGTGCCCTTGGGTATGCTGATCTCCTTCGTCGGCGTGCCGTCCACGCCGATGAGTGGCTCGCTCAACGCGAGAACAGTGTCTTGGGTCGTCCTAGGAGAATAATTCGATCGAGGAATATCATGCAAAGAAGGCACGCACTGCCGGAACACGCCGGGGTTGACGCCAGGGAAGAGCCGCAGCGTCTCGCGTACGAAGGAGTCGAGATACGGGAGCGCTTCAAGCTCCGCAAGGTCAAGGTGCTCCGGCGCTGCGAGGATTTCTTCACGCAGCTTTTCCTGCATCTCGGGATTCTCGGACATCAGGTGGAACATCTTGTTCATCGAGGACGAGGTTGTGTCAGTTGCGGCGAGGATAATTGTGCTGCTCATCGCAATAAGTGTATGCCCATAGTCAGTCGAAGGAAGAGAGACACACCCAGTGGCTGCGACGAGTTCCTCCTCCGTCAGCGCGCGGCCCTCCTCACCCGAAAGATTGCCCTTCACTGCATGATAAGTCAATTCAACGATCGGGCAGCGACTTCAGCCCAGCCGAACAGACGTACTCAGAATACTCAAAATATCCCGTGCGTCGTCCTTGTGGTCTCCGCTCCTAATCGAAGCCTCGCGGTCTCGTACGAGCTGCCTTGCCGCCGCATCCTTGAAGTCGATGAGGTCGCGCAGGCGGTGCAGCGTGGGCGAGGGCATGATCTTGATGAGAAAGCGCTGGACGGCGGGGGAGGTGTACTTGAGGATCGCGGGGAGGAGCGGGTGCAGGAGGGAGAATTCGAAAGAGGTGGGACTGTGTGCATCGTCAAGATATGATCAACTCTAATAGAGGAGAGAGTAGGGAAGGGACGACGAACATGATTTCTTGGAGCGCCTGAGCAAAGCGATCGGTAGGCTCTTGACCTGCGATAAGTGGGTCGAAGGAGTAGCCAATGCCGGTGCGCCCAATGAGCTCGAGCGATGCGCGGCTCAGGATCGAGTTGAAATCGAGCTGCGGCTACCATGAGATGTGGTACAGGGATGTGGATACATCAAGACACACACGCTGGGGCCCGTCGCGGACGCTCGGGAAAATGAGGCCGTCTCGGACCTGAACCGAGCCAGTCATTGATATTCGTCGCTGCGGATGACGGGATGCAAAGACGCACCCGCTCGGCCACCTCGTAGAAGAGCGGAACCATCCCGCGCAGACTCGCAGTCGAGAACGCAGGGAGCATGATCTTGCGGTACTTGCGGTGCGCATCGTCAGTACTTGCGAAGATGCCCTTGCCGAAGATGAGATAGTTTAGGCTGTGCAGATAAGTCGGGAAATTAGGACCTAAGGAGATGAAGGATAAAGATAAACAACTCGAAGGATAAGCATGTCAGGTAAGTCAACGTGACGGCATTCCGAGCGGCCGTAGGTGCAGGTGTGATTTGTTCACGATCCGGAATGACACTTACCCAATTAGTTTCGGCGTCTCGTTGAAGATGTGCGGGTCCTTGACGAGCATGGTGTTAAGCGCCATTGCATCGAAGATGTAGAGTTGGCGGTCCTGAAAGTATTTGTTAAATCCTTTGGCGTTGTGAGGGAGAAGAGAGTGCACCCCAAACCAGCCATGCACTTTCACGACCTGCCCGTACTTCTCCTTGAGGTCCTTGTGCCACTGCCAGCCATCGGGGTCAAAGTATTGCGTCAGGTTTCCTGAAACAATTCAGCGAGAACGGGGCGGGCCAAGGAAGGAATATCACGTACCCGTAATCCACGACTTGTTCGGCGGTCCCGGAATATTGTCGAGTGGTGAGAAGGCACAGCGATAAATCGTACGGATCCCATACAAAATCAGCGAAACGAGCGCGATGTTAACGGTAATCGGCGCCGTTAAGGCGCTTCCAATGAGGGAGGAGATCATAGGAACAGCGAGTGGGTGGAAAAGACAGAGAATGGAGGACAGCGAGGCCCGGAACACATTCTTATACCTGGATCACCCGCAAGTAACCGCGCCGAATGGTGTGATTGGAGATGGGGGCATGAGCATATCCAGGTGAATTGAAACAGAGCGCTATATTGAAGCATGTATCAACCTACCTATCACCGGTAGGAGCTAGCGGTATCCGAGTCCGAGCTGTGCCTTTAGCTGCATTGAATGTCACCTGGCCGCCACAAGATTGGTATGAGCATATCCAGGTGAATTGAACCGGATGCGCTATATTGAAGCATGTATCAACCTACCTATCGCGGGTAGGAGCCAGCGCTGGTAACGGTATCCGAGTCCGAGCTGTGGCGGCCTCTAGCTGGCTGCTGCATTGTAGGACACCCGCCCGCCACATTGAACGGATGGAATTCCGTGAGCAGTCTAGCGGTGCAGAACGATTTGAGACTTACCCTACGGCTTTACTTCCAGGCTGTCAGTGTCGTATGTATGCCAACGGCGCAAGGTTGTTGGCGGCCGCTGCAGGCTGCAGCTTGGCAGTGCCGGATTGGTACCAGATTTGCGGGGAGCGAGTCTCCGTAGAATGTGATATCAGTTTGTCGACCTATGAATCGTTCAGTTGGGCATGGAGGGGGTATGGGGGTCAGCCGGTGGCCCTTGGTGGCAAGGGCCTCGTGAGTCGTTTGTTGTCGTTTGATTTGATTTATGTTGAGGATGCCGAGGCGGGGCGCATGCCGCTGACAAGTAGGCGTCCACGTGATCGGACCGTCGGCCGAAAGATTGATAGCCTAAGCTTTCTGCGCTGAGTGCGAGCCAGGAAGGGATGCACTCGTGGCCTTTAACAGAAGCCGATCTTTGATACTTGGGATAGAGATGAAAGGTCTGGGCTGCAAGTAGGCTCGGCCTGCTCAAATGTTTACTTACTTTCGAAATTGGCCGGCTGAGGGCCGGGTTGAATTCTGAACTCTTGGGGTCTGGGCACTGGCTCAACTTTGGACGCAGCTCGAACTAATCAGAAAGCCAGACAGAGCCAACAAGAATAATAATCTAATGGGTAGAGATTCCTAGAGAAAGAGAAGGAAAAGTAAATCGCGAGGATGGTTGACAATGCATTTGCGGGTCGAGCACCCGAGTCCCACGGCTCGCCAGGCGAAAGAGATTGTTACCAACATAGCTGATGATCAATATCAGCCATTGCCAGCCGGCAGGGCGTGAAGCGAGCCAGCGACTGCCAGCGAGCCGCCTGCGGCCCGCGTATTGAGCCCAGTGATAGCATCGCGAATTGCCGTACATCGCATATGTAATTTAAATGGCCACAGCTGAGCTCAGAAATTTATAAGACGTGTCAGTGCTTGGGGTCCGGGGGGGATCCTCGAAAAACCGCGCCGTTTGTTTATCACTGAACGCTGCTCTACCTTGGCTCTGGTTTGGTTCTTCCGCCCTTGTCACCATGGCCGTCATGCTACCGATGGAGACGCTTTCTAGCGTCAAGGTCTCGTTCAAGGTCGGATTGCCCGACGGCGCGTTCACATTCAGCATGGTCCCACTGGGGTTGGATGCGGGGGAAATAGCAGAGGCAGAACTCGGGATACGGCTACACCTCGACGCGGTGTGCGATGCCAACGAGATTACCCTCACGCTCTTCACCTCTCGTCATTCGACGAGCACTGGGTACGAGGAACTTCAAGCGCATCAAAAGCTGCTGGAGCCCTTCTCCGCAGCCTCGCCTGCTGAGCCTTGGATTGCTCAATCTCTCTCCGATTCCTACCGACCGCACACCTCGCCTGATCACAGCTCGGCCACCCACGCTGAGCCGGAGCACCCGGAGTTTATGTCGAATGCGCAATCAAAACCATCAGACATGGGGCTGCACCACCACGGTGACCTCTCCCTCAGCTTCGAGGCATCCGGAAATCAGTATCAGGCCCAGGACGTCTCGCACAACTTCTATCACGAGTACCTGTTCGATTGTGCGTCTCTTGCTGTAGTAAACGCGCATTTCCAACTCCTCCTCCAGCCGCGAGCCTCGGGTTCTGCTCACGCCATATCGACGGCTCCCAATACCCCCGTGGTGGTGCGTTTCCCACGCTGTTCGCGCGCGCGTACTCAGGGATTTTTGCAGAATTTAGCGCGTCTTCCCAAGCGTCGCAGAGCTTCGCCTCCTCCTCTCCTGACCCCGAAAGCCCGGGCGCCTCCACATCTACCTCACCCTCCACCTCCCCCATTTCTTCTTTTTCCTCACCTACTCCCACAGCCCCCCGCCCGCATGGCGCCCGCTCGCGCACCCAGCAATGCCCCGAGCCTTCGTGCGACCGTCAATTCACCTCGAAGTACACCTTATCCAAGCATGTAACGACGCACGAGCCCAGGCCGGTGAAGTTCTTCCCCTGCGCGATGGGCTGCACGATGCACTTCAGCCGCAAACATGATCGCTTAAGGCACGAGGTGACGCAGCACGGGCGCGTATGCGAGTGGGGGTGCAATGCATGTTTGGGGTTCTTCTCGAGCGAGCCTGCAACGCTGAAGAAGCACCGGTGTCGGATCTCCGGCGCGCTGGGACTGCAGGGTCACGCGTCGGACGTGCAGCACTGAATCAGCGAGTAGGCTAGTATACATATTCTGGTTGCTGGCTCACCACGTCGGACTTGAACGTCTTGTACGGCGGCGTGGCGGATCCCGTAACGACTCACGTTGGACCCGTTTTGTATTTGTTTATATCTTATGCTTTCCACGTTCTTCTCGCCATCATATCTAGGTTTCACGCGCATCTGGTTCGCTCACATATTCAACGATTTAATTTTGTGCCACGCCTCTGCGGCTCAAAGTCCCCCCCAACCCGAACTCAACTGATCCACGCGCCCTGCTTGCGCCAACGCGATCGCGCGATTCGTGCCTGTTGATACAATCACTCATCATCCCGAGTCGAACTTGAACAGACCTGAACTCTCCTGAACTTCCTCCGCTCTCCGAAATTCTCAAGTCGCCGGTCAGATCAATCAACAAGCCCTCGGGGAATAATCGCATCATCCCAGATCTTCACTAGATCTTCCCAAGATCTTCCCAAGCATCCCATCCGTCGGTCACCGGCCGGCGGCGAGTCGAGCGCCAAGTCAGCAATCAGTGCGCCTGTTGACGATAGATGCCATCCCGCAGCATCCCGCCTCATCCCGCCTCATCCCGCCTAGACATCGGAGTGCGCATATCAGTGTTTTTCATTTTGAGGTTCTCACACAGGATTCCAATCATGACATGGTTGTGTCCACAAGTGCCTCTCACGATCTCACGGATTTTGTGTGGACTGGGGACAGGTGCTGTCCAAGGGGGGTATAGTGCTGTCCGTATCATTGGTTCAATTCGGCTGTCACACGTCACGTGGCCCTCGGTTGAAAGCAAGATGTATCTTGAACCAGTGTTACATGCGAATACCTAGGTATACCTCCTACTATGGCTTTCAAAGTTGCAGTTCTATTGTCTCTCACACAAGTGATATTGGAGCAATATTCTGGACCAAAGAGCAAAAAGTTTTTGTTTTTGTGTGGTGTTGAAAAGAAACCGTTTTCTAACAGGCCAGAAGATATTGAGGCAGTCCGGAGGCCGTCGGGCGAGACTCGAGTGCTGAACCGAGAGCCACCGGAGTGATACTGGCCCGATCCATGCATTCAAGAGGGTCTACGCCCTCTCGGGGGAGATGGCCCGGAGGGTGGAAGCAGTTGGGAAGCAGCGAAGCGGCAAGAAAGTGGGGGAAGAAAATCCAATCTGTAAACTGTCATGCAAAATCTGTAGCTAGTTAACGACTACAAGTCTCCACGCCGCCAACCACACCACAGCGGTTCGTTCAATCATATGTAATAATGTATCATGCAGGCCCGGTCAATCAGCCCGTTGTACCGGTGGCGGTGCACTCTCGGCACTGTCACAGTGACAAGTCGGCTCCTTTCCCCCCGCCGCCACTGCCAGTGTGGCCTTGACCGCACCCTCCTTCGCCTTTCCTTGCAGCAACCACCCGGAAGTCCTGTATGGTGCCGGAGGCTTCACTGGCCCGTTGTCGCCGCTATGTGCTACGCGGAACGCCTCGTTTCCTGTGTCTTACGTTTCAGCCCGGTTGGTCTCTGCCCTGCAGTGGCCCAATGATGCTGGCTGCACTTGGCCTCAAGTTCTACGACCTTGTACTTTCGAGCATATCCCAGACCTTGTCATAAAACTTGCGGTGTTCGCGGGGGGTATCAAGAAGATGGACAGCCTTTGTTTTCGACAGCAAATGTGACGAGGACGTAATTGCGATGGCTCTAGAACACCAGTCCTTGGAATTCTGCTCGCCTGCATAATGATCAAATAATGTACAAGGGTGCCACTATCACCCTCCCTCCCCATGGTTTTCCCAGCAATCTTCTGGCTCATCTCTGCCTACATGCTACACGCTTGCACATCGCATATCTACCACATCCCCTCAGCAGTCAGCAATCGCTCCAGCACCGCACACTTTATATCCACCGCCTCCGGGCTCGACTCACCCAAGGTTCATCCCGTGAATGCAAGCGCCTTCGAATGGTGGTACTTCGATGTCGTCTCGAACGCACCAGGCTCGCTCGCGTCCCTCGCCGTGACATTCTACACTACCACCGCGAACGCGTTCCCCCTTCTAGAGCCGTCTAACACAGTGACGCTCGTAAGGACCGAGCTGTCTTTCCCAAACGGCACGCTATGGACTGCCAGTCTTCCTGCCCACGGTGCCACTGTTGTCACCGACGATGACCACGCCTCGAGGGGCGACTGGCACAATTCCGGTTTTAAATGGACGCAAACGCGCGAGGAGGGGTATTTGAGGGGTATACGATCTTCGTCGATGCATCGGAGATCGGGCTGAAGGGAACGATTCGGCTCAAACCGGTACGGCGCGCAAGGCTGCCAGAAACTCGCCCAACTGATTGATGTCCAGGTGGCTCCGGCCCATTATCCATGTGGACCCGCCGTCCAGGGAGAGCGCATGTCCGCTGCGCCCGGACTCGGATGGGCGAATGCAGTACCGGATGCCGCTGCAACGGTGGACCTGACTATTGGCCAAACCAAGCTTGCCTTCACAGGCTTCGGCTACCACGACATGGTGCTTGTCGGTCGCCCTTACATGCATCGGAGTACTGATCGGGAATCCAGAACTGGGGGGTCCAGCCGCTCATGACACACCTTGCGGGCTGGCACTGGGGCCACGGGCGCCTGGGCCCGTACTCGCTCGTGTGGTTCGATAGCGTAGCGCGCGACGGGCGCGTGCACGCCAGCGTCTATGCGGCCAAGGATGGCGAGATAGTTGCTGCGAGCTGTGCGCCGCGCCACCGGCTCGTGTTCGACACCAGCTCCAAGGGGTACGGCGTCAGGCTCGACCTCGGGCGCGCGGAGGCGCTCCTGGTGTATGTTTCTGTGGCGGAAACCGTCCTGGGTACCCCGTCCTCCGTATACTCGCGTGCGGTGGGTGCGCTTACGGGTGTATTGATTGGAGGGCCTTCTGGGGGAGCGGCGCTCACGGGGAAGGCATTGTTTGACCAGTTCAAGTTGACGGGATAGGTTCTTGGTGTGCAGTTTTCTTGATTATACCTCGATCTTGATTTTATTTCCTCGCCCGCGCCCGAATACCCTCTGACAGCCAGGATGCAATCCTCTGTATAGCCCGATATCTTGATGGTCTCCAAGCCACAGTATACACAGTCTTGGGACATGTCTCAGTGATGATCTGCCGTAGATGGTTGGAACAGCGTTCGGGCGATAATCGAAGAACACTCCCGGTGCTCGCATGAAGCGTATTTTCGGGGGTCGTGCCCAGACGGCGGCGCAAACACGCGTATTATCATGCACAGCACCGGGTTGATTCGACCTCGAGTTTCCCCATGGGGGCTGTGATAGTTGGAGGACATGGATAAGTTGGCGAAAGCATACATTCTACCTGCCACCCCGAGTGGCCATGGGTACATATAGGTCTATCTTGGTGCATGTGATGTTCCGACTTTTGACCTTTGAAAATGTCCGATGATCGTCGTGCGATGTTGACACGTTCTATGGCACCTCATATGCGGTGACTGGCTCCCCTTGGTCTGGAAGATAGTGGCCCATTCACGATTGAAGTTTGGATGTTGGATAATGGGTAATCACATATATGATATCAATAGATCACAGGCACGTTAGACTCAAGAGCTGATGAATAGCGCGCATCTTGAAACCATCTTCCACATGTGAAGAAATCAGGTACTGCCAAAATACATCCTGAGTATAAAGGAGGCGGAATCGATACTAACACTCTCCATGATAGCGTGTATGGGCTGTTCAGAGTCGCATACGTCCACAATCCCTTCCTATGGCTGATCCTCAACTTACACCCACTACTTTCCCCGTACTAACCTCAACTTTCCACATTCTCGAAGCGGGAGGAGGAGGTAGTACGACTTCAAATGCAGAGGAGCCGCCAACAACGTAAGCACATTTCCCCATATCAGTTTCCTCTGGAATTCATGAATGCATTTTAGCCGCAATGTCATCTTGTCTTTCGATCCCGCTTCGAGTTTATCCAGCTCGCCCGCGAAGCAGTATACCCTTACCAGACGTTTAGCTTGCTCTTGACAATATTACAGGCCACAATCGACGTCTCGGGAAATATCGTCACTAAGCATTAGCAAGTCTTCGAGGTGTGTCCACACGTCTATCCTGCCAGGGGCATCGACTGATATAGATAAGCCCCATCCATTCATCAGTCATCGGGATCCACTCATTGGCATCGCCGACCTCATCGTACGCACCACATATTTTCTCTCCAAAGCTTCTATTAACTGGGATTCAAGTCGGGCCCAACCTAACTCGTCGTCAGTCTCAACCGCCGAGGAAAGGCCGCAGCCGACTGCGAGCATGAAGCCATCATTGTCGAGCATACACAGGTGAGCATAAGTATATCCAGTTTGTATTCCGGTTACAAGCTGTTTACATTACAGACATCCTCCGCTGCCCATGGCAGCCATTATCGGCATAATGTTATCTTTCATCGTGACGATCGCACTGGTTCTATTGTTGGTTGTCCACCGTCGGCGGAGACGGAGGAATATGATCCCCCATCCCTTCATAGCACCTTCAGGGGGAGATGCACGCAGGGCCCGCGTCCGGGTCCTAGAGAAAGACCGCCGAACCACAGGGGAAGGTATGGAGGAGACAGCGAGCCGTGGGACTCTCGGCGAGGCCCCAGCGGAGGTCGTCCCGGCTGTACAGCGTAGGG
This sequence comes from Mycena belliarum, assembly GCA_029282135.1. NCBI lineage: Eukaryota > Fungi > Basidiomycota > Agaricomycetes > Agaricales > Mycenaceae > Mycena > Mycena belliarum. Next base: position 170,254 of record JARJCN010000030.1, read on the forward strand.
ACGAATCAGCAGAGCCGGACGTGAGCGTGCTGTTGGCGCTCATTCAATCAGCGGGGACACTGGGAGCTTCTGAGGAAGCTCCCCCGTATACGGCGTAGGTATCTTGTGTCCATGGACCAGAGGGAGAGCTTCATGATAACCCGTCTTCAATTCTGTGCATTGATACAACAAACACCAGAGGAAATCTTGACAGATCGAGATGCCGCCGATGATCAACTGCTATCTGTCAAGTTTATGTATCAATCAATATAGCTGTGGGAAGCCCGATCGAAAAAGCTATCAGCGCACAGGGAAGAGGCTCAGCACCCCGCACAAGTCACCGCAGTTGATCATAATGTTCAGGTTTGAAAGACTATCCTGCAGCGATGTCGTTTTGTCTGGATACGGGAACGTGGTGGCCAGGGATCGGGAGATAATCAACCCATAACCTGATGAAACCTTGATATAAGCCGGAAGCTATCCCTGACTTTGCTTGCAGTTCGTATCGCCTGGCTTTCTACCAGTGTGAATGAGCTTGCTCGATGTCGAGGGCGGTGTTCTAGGGCCGAGGACTGACAGGATCAAAAGTATGCTCGGCGGCCCCTTAAGATCACGGTGATAAAGATGGATGGACCCCGTTGGCCAGATCATCTTCCGATTCGTGCACGACACGAAAGCGAATAACGAAAGCGCTGCGCAAGATGACATCTTGTATGGAGACATAGTATTTTTGTCACCATTTTTGTTCCATTTCCTGTGAGGATTTTGTCGGGAGTGACCGTTTAGATTGTGGGATTGAAGGTTGCGGTCGAGTTGCGGTGCCAGTCTTTTTTTCGTGGCTCGAGAAGAGATAGATTCTGGAGTGATCAGGACACGCATTCGTCTCGTATCCTAGCTAAGGCCGACCCCGCTATCTTAGTACGGATGCGGTGCTATGCGGTGCTTGTCAAATCCACTGGCCTGGTTTGGGCCTGGTGTCAGATACTTGAGTGATCCGGAAAAACCCGGCCGTCTTGCGTAAATCTTGCAATCTTGTCGTGCAAAGACTCAAGAGTCGTGCAGAAAGCAAGAAGAGACACAACAAGCAAAGCCATCCATCCATGTGCCTAGGAGCTTCCAGAACAATGCAAATAAGAAGATTAGAGTTGGATTCCCCGAGACTCCGAGCTGCTGGCGGGGCGTCCAAGCGTGCTCCGGTCAAGCTCCGCTGCTCCGGTACCCGCCGCTGGCCGGAGCGTGGATTGCACGAGGGCGTTCGGCGCAGAGAGACAGCTTTCTGTTTATTGAAAAGTATTGGACCGCATTGATGCGCAGGCTGTAAGCTGTAGACAGAATTGACATGGGCGCTCGAGTCAGAAAAGCATGAAGCACCGCCACTGACTATATCACGAGTGGATATACGTGTGACCGCGTGACGTCTATCCCCTCCCTCTCGCCTCCATGCGCCACCCACGTCCTTCCCTCGCATTTGCGCTCGCCGTCGTTGTCGGTTCCCCCGCCGTCGCCGCGCAGAATGACAATGACTCGAACAACCGCCGCGTCACACCCTCTGCCGCCGCCATCGGCTTCGTTGTTGGTGCGCCCCTCATGTGCCTTCACCTCCTTTTTTGCTCATCTCTTTCCTCATCCTGGTTTCTTGAGTAGCTGCGGTCCTGCTCTTCTTCTTCTGCTGCTGCGTCCAGCGCGCGCGCGTGCGGCGCTCCGCGCTGAAGCCACCCTATGTTGCACCTTCGCTGCCGCTCCACACCGGCGGCGGTTTCCCGCACGGCATGCAGTACGGCACGCCCATTGGCTCGCCGTATGCGCCACCCGGGGGCGGGTACCCGACTGCAGGGAGCGAATACCCGCCGGCAGCTGCGGCGGACTCCGCGCCGCCGCCATATGTGAAGGAGGGGGACGGGGCGACCCCGTATGCGCCGGTGCGTGTCCTGCAATGTGATGCCCAGGAACATGTTTGCTGATTGCTGTCTATGGGATGTAGCCCCCTGGCCCACCACCAGGCTTCGACGCGGTCTATTCGCCGGTGCGTAATTTACGGTTTCGATCTAGGAGAACAGGAATATCAATTCCTCGATGTAGCCTCCCGGCCCACCGCCGCGCGCCCACATCTCCGTGCGTCCTCCATTACTATCCTGCTCGCAAGCCTCATCTAGTCTGCTCTATGCTCCGTAGACCAACTCTGCGGACTTCAACGGCGGATTCCGCCCCCCTCCGCCGGCCTAGCGTGCGGGCGCTTGGACATTATCCGACCCCGAGTGCTGCGCGACTGCCAGTGCCATCCTTCAGATTGGACTTACGATGCCCGCCCACCAATATGCCCCGTAATAGGTACCGATGACGACCCCCGTAGGTACTGTATTGTACTAAAAGATTCTTGTAACAACGGACGCTGGTTGCGCGCTAAGTTAAAGTCAGCACTTCCGCACTACGCATAGATCAAACAATGGGTAAAGCAGGCTCTCGCTCGACCTCTGCGTCCTTGGCAGCGCACGCCGTGGGCCCTCGCTCTCCGTGAACCTTTTATCATAATGTCTTCTTGATAATCGAAGGACCGTTACCAAATCCAGGACCTGGCAGGCTGATCAGGAAAGTACACCGGGGCCAGTGCATGTAGGGTCTGTGGAAGAAGGTTGGATGCAGCAGCAGCACTGTCTAAAGGGAGTTTCGCTGCCTACATCCGTTCGCTTCGGGCCGGACCTCTCTTTTTTTTTTGTTCAGTGATATGAGAACGTTGAGGACCGTGGGGATCGGAGTGGAGCTGTCCACGTCAGAAACGAGTGTCTCACAGCCCTCATGATGCCTCAGTTTATCATAATTCGACGTCTTGTAGGGGTGAGCACCGTAGTAAAGGTCTAAAACATTCAATACGAAATTGTATGGCGCCTAAGAAGGATCCGTCCTTTCTGAGCAATGTTGAAGAGCCCTCCCATCATTGAGAAAGCTGGCATTAGAAGTAAAAAATGGCGCCTCAACAAGGCCTCAAGGTCACCTGGATGGCCATTCACGGATTGTGCATTACGGATGTATGCCGCTAAATTCGGAGCACATACAAATTTGAGGTGGTCGCTCTGAGTTAAGTGGAACTCCCTGATAGGATGTCTTTGGGAACATCCATGCGAAACTTATCACCGTATCTCTATCTCGAGAGTCCGACTTGAATACCTAGTTGCGACCGGAACCCCAGCTAATTGTTACATACATATGTACTTATACCCGCAAATAGTTATGCGTAGATACTTATTGTATTGCTCCGGCATCTTAGCTACAGTAGTATTGCGCCGTTACAAATCTCTCTGAGCAGGACCCCCGACAATCACCTAAGAGGCCGGGGACCTAAATTTTGGATTCGGATAAATCTTGCCCAAAATTCGACCTGAGGCTGGCCCGGAATCGGATAAAAATCGGAAATTTTGGCCGCAAGGCCTGGTACAAAATTCGGATAATACATCCTAGGCCGCTGGCGAGGCCGGGTCCGGCCTGGATAAGATTTTTTTTTGGTTAAGTCAATTGCGGGCCGAGGCAAGCAGGAACAAATGTTGATCGCAACACGGTGCCGCTTGCGAATTTGACCTAATCAAGACCTGATATGGCAGATTTGTGTCCTCCGGTCTCGGCATTACGATCCGACAATCCAGGAAGGGGAGTGAGGTCGATACCGCAGCGAGGAATGAAGCTCAAGAACCTCGACTCCAAAGGGAAGGACTCGTTCCGGGATGATTGGTGCTCCGGGGGGCAGGAGAGAGAAGTTTTGTTAATTTTTCGCAATTTTCTTGGTTTCTAATCGGTCTGAGTGGTCAACGAAAGCTCGGCTTTCTCCGAGTCGGCGCGATGCTCCGAATGAACAAGCGCGCCGACATTCCAGAACCTCACGTTCTTCGGTGGAACTCAGGTGCTCGTTTTAGCCGAAAAGCGACTCCCCAAAGGGAGCCCGAATGAATTCGCATCGGGGGTATAGTAAATACGAGAGGGGAAGATGAGGGTGCAATGGAGGAAGGGAGCGCAGGAAACAGGAGCGAGGTGAGGGAGGAGAAGAAACCGGGAAATACTACAGTAGGGTAAGAGGTAATGTGAATAACTAGGGCGGGTAAGACACGAAACTAGTGACGCGTGAAGCTCAGTTTCTGATGTAAAGAAGACGGGCAAGAATCCTCGTACCTAGTGACGCGTGAAGACTCGTAGTAGGAGCAGCGGCTCGACTAGTCTGTGCGAGCACTAGGTGATTCAGCAAGTTTAACTAGACAAGTCTCAGTTAAACTGTCTCACACGCGAACTCGGCCGACGTACGAAAGTGATCGACAGCGAGCTAGCGGCGCGATGGCTGGAGATCACTGAGCGGCTGAGATCCGGCGACGAAGTCTGAATCAGATGATACACCTCGAGTCAGACTCCGGTTCTCTAGCGCTGAGTCTCACGAGAGACTTACCTAGGACGAGGGCGAGAGAGCGGGAGGTGAGGGCTCCTCCCTCGCACCGAGCATCCTAAGTACGTGGCCTGGCGGGTCCAAGCGCCTGCGACACAATAGAGCTCGGCTCTTGATTGTGTGCTTGGGCTTGGGCTTGGACCTCCAGCGGCGACGCGCCATGGCCGTCGAGGACCAAGCTTGACACGCGGTGTCGTGATCAAGTGATCCGAGCTTGATTCTCGGCCCGACGGCATTCTTCGCGAGCTCAGATAACTCTAGCTCTTCCGCGTCGAATGTCGGGCCGTTTGCCTGAGCAGAGTCACGGTGCCCGCAACCGATTAGACTCGCGTAAACATTCTTTTTAAACCCCACTAATCGGTCTGAGTGGTCAACGAAAGCTCGGCTTTCTCCGAGTCGGCGCGATGCTCCGAATGAACAAGCGCGCCGACATTCCAGAACCTCACGTTCTTCGGTGGAACTCAGGTGCTCGTTTTAGCCGAAAAGCGACTCCCCAAAGGGAGCCCGAATGAATTCGCATCGGGGGTATAGTAAATACGAGAGGGGAAGATGAGGGTGCAATGGAGGAAGGGAGCGCAGGAAACAGGAGCGAGGTGAGGGAGGAGAAGAAACCGGGTATAGCCTAGTCATCGGAACGTAGGATGAAGATGTTTAATGATTTTTTTTTTTTTTTTTTGGAGTTTGAATGAGGGGGTTGGGAAGAGGAGGGGAAGAGCGACAGCGTCTACGCTGCCGCTGGGAAAGCGAGAGGATCACGAGATGGCCCATCGTGGGCAGAGCGACCTGCATACAGCATGGACTGGAGCAGCGTGGGATTTTTACGGATGTATATCTGGAAGGTGTTCGACGCCCAACGGCCGATTGCCTGGATCTGATGCGGGGGAACACCAGCCTGCGCGAGAGATGTAGCGCCCCCGGCCCGCATAGATTGACCCGCAATGTCTTTGCCAAAGTGCTGGCGGAGACGAGTGATGAACCAGGAGCGGGTGGGAATGGACCCGTTCTCACGGATGAAAAGCGCGGGGTGATGAGGGAAGAGAGCGTCCCGAGACGCGAGGTAGCGGCGAACTTTGGACACCGTGTCCAGCTCGGGATCGATGCGTGAACGAAAGATAATCTGGTTACCCTCGAAGAACTTGTCGGCCTTGTGTCCTGGGAGGAAAAAACCGACCGACGTGTCTGTGAACTTTACGGAGTTACGGCGGATGACCTTCTTCCAATTGCGAAGGGCGACGGTGTCGGGCCACGTCAGCTCGCCGAGGCGCATTAAGCCGTCGAAGCCGGAGAAGATGATGGTGAGGAAGAGGATATCGTCGTGAGAGCGGGATGGTTGCGCGGCGTAATGCCGCTCGACCACGAGAAGATCCTCGGTAGAGAGGGGGCGCTTGCGTTTCGTCCCCTTACCAAAAAGCCGCTTTGCGCCCTTGAGTGTATTCTTAACCAGGGGGGACTTGCGGACTTCGCGAACGTTGGGGAAGGCCGACTCGAGCTGGTTGCAGATGCCTGAGAGGTAGGAATCCACAGACTTTGGATCGATGTGGTGGCACATGTAAATCACGAAGAAAGACATCGTGTCCTCCGTCGGATCGATCGAGAACCCGTGGAGCGTGCAGAAATTTATATAAGAGTTGAGCGCGGAAGTGTATGTGAGGTTCGATGATTTGTCAATAGCATAACCGAGAGCTATAGCCCGTTCATGATTGAACTTGGCCATGGTCCACGCCTCCCGTGCGGGCTGGCGGGAACCGGGGGAGAGCTCAAAGATCATTTTTGGGCGGCCCCCAGCGCGTCTCGAGGGGGTGAAAAGGGGTGGATGGTTAATCCGGGGACGAGCGACAGAGCGAGGTCGTTCTTCCAGCGGGAAATGGCATCGGCTACGGAGTTGAGCTTGCCTGGAACGTGCAGGACGCGAAGCTCGATATCGCCGCGTAGCAAAACGTCGACGGCAGACTTGAGGATGTCGTTGTAGGCCGGGAGAGCTTTCAGCGAGTTGAAGATGTCGACCGAATTAGAGCTGTCAGTGTAGATTGTGAGGCGCGCTCCTTTCGGAAGGAACGAGGACGCCTGATGGAGGGCGGCACAGACACAAAGAGCTTCGTAGAAGAAGATCTTGAGCTCGTCGCGGATTCCGGTCGGAAGTTGAGATTGGTATCCTAGCCCCAATGCGGGGATGTAGAATCCCATGCCTCCACGGCCGTCGCCATGAGTCGAGGCATCACAGTAGATGATCAAGTTGGCGTCGCGCGGATCGAAGTCAATCGTTTTGATTAGGAACACACCGTCCGATGATGCGACGTGGTCGGTGAGCCAAAAGAGATCCCGACGGACCGTTTCGCTGACAAAAATCAAGGCATCACCCTTGTCCTTCCCCTCCATCTTGGCGTAGACATTGCAGAGAGATGGTTTCAGTAGGGGGAAGACGTTGAAAACCCAGTTCGAGTACCCTGCGAGCGCCTGCCACTCCCGGAGGGTTCGTCGGACGCCATGCTTGGACTTCTGAGTCCAGCGGCGTAGTTCGGCAAGGAAAGCACTGCGTGCGTCGTCGGGGATTGATACCCGCATCCGGCGGGAATCAACAAGGAAACCGATTACGACCAGCTCGGGACCAAAGAGCTGCTTGTCCTCGGAGTGCGGGATACCGAGGGTGTCCCAAAGTAACATGAGTCGGGTCTGATTCCGTGGGAACGAGCGATTGTACGGTTTGTAGAGTTGCATCTCATGTGCCGGCTGTGCCGAGTGAAAGTCGTCCATGTAGGCGAAAAGGTTAGGTATGAAATAGACGACCATGGCGATCCAGAGGATGAAACCAGCAAGGGTGGTCCAGATCGGCGGTGATGCCGAGCAGCCGAAAGTGGCGGCGCGATCAACATGGAATTTGCCGGCAATGCGATAAACTTGCCACGGCTGCCAGAGAATGTGCATCGGCAGCACTTTGAAGGCACCCTTCACGTCTGATTTGAAGATATTGATCTCCACGCTAGGGCCGTGGAGCCGACGCAACTCGCGCAGGTGCTCCGAGAGCTCTCGGATCCCATCCATGCGTGTTGTGTTGGTCTCGAGGCGCGAAATGGTAGAATTACGAGAGAACTCGCCGCCGCTGAAGTTCGTGACCAGACGGAGTTTCTCCGAATGCGGCTTTGGAACAGCGTGAATGGCGATGGCATGCATTCCCGGGAGAAGCGCGGGAAAGGCCTCGGAAAAGCGGCCGGCTGCAACTTCCTCATCACGAGTTTTCTTGAGAAAGTTAAGCTCTGCATCCGAACGCACTTCTTTAGAGCCGTCGAGGGTGACAGGGTGACCGGTTACCGGCCGGGACCAAGGCCAGAACCCTTCGCGCAGGCCTTTGCAGAAGGAAGCAACGAGAGGCTGGTTGGGATGCGAAGACAGGAGCTGTTCGAGCAGATTGACATTGATGGGTGATAACACACGAAACAGACGAGGGTTCTGAATGACTGTATTCACCAAGTGTTCGTTTTCGAACGCCTCGGGTGGTACACTCGGAAAGGGCGGGTCTGTTTCGGTACCTAGAGCGGTCTGACTGATATGCCTCCGTCCGTCCGACCAGATGAACGACCGGAGGTAGCGCGGGCGCGGGCGCGCCGCCGGAACCACCCTATTTGGTGCACTCCGTGTCGGGATGGTTTTTGCGGCAGCTCGCGCAGATGTGGAGGTTGCGGCAGTCGGCGGAATCCCGCTTGCAACGGCCAGCGTTCCACAGCCGGCAAGGCTCGGTTGACTTATCGGGGGCGGTGGTGCGAGGTTTGGGCCTGGAAGCTCCACTGTTGTTACTGCCTCTTCCACTTCCAGCGCCGTTGGGCGACTGATTCTTCGAGCGACCGGCGGTGTCGGAGGAAGATTCCATGGCGAGGCGACCCATGGAGTTGAGGTGCATGGTTTCGAGGGCGGAGAAATAGAAAGCTTGATCGAGTCCAACATCCGCGCGGCGGCTAGCGAGTAATCGACCGGCTTTCTCGAAGTTGATGACGCGCTGGTGCCGAGACTCGTGCACGGCAGCGAATTTACCGAGTATGAAGAGGCCCCAGTATCGATACTGCTCGGTGAGGTGCGGGAATACGGTAAGCCCCGCTTGGACGGTCTGCATCCAGGCAATCGTCCAGTCGGACTGCGTGATGATAACACGAGTGGACCGGGAGCTTCCGCCGTTGAACGTGAGATCGATGTCGCCGATGGACTCCGTGTGCGCAGTGCTGGGGGAAATGCTGTAGATCCCAGTGAGAACGGCATCGAGGTCAACGGCTTTGTTGGTAAGGAGGCGAAGCCACTGCGATTCCGGGAACTCGACGCGAGTGCGAGCGAGGAGGGAGCGAAGGGATCGCTTCGGGTCGACGGCGTAAACGCCGAGGAGCCGGACGGTTTCTGCGAGGTCTGCGCGCAGGGGGATCCTGCCGGTGACGGCCTCGCTTCGAACCCAGGGGAGCTCGTCCTCTTCAAAGACATGGCGGCGCTTTGCGGGGCGCTCGTCATCGTCGTCGTCCCCATCTGAACCTGGCTGCTCATCCTCCCCTTCTTCGGCAGGGGTATCTCCAGATCCAGTTCCACGGTTTCGTCCACGCTTCTTCGCCGCTTCCTGGTCTCGAACCCACTGATCACACATGTCGATGTATGGTGCCATGAAGGATTCAATCTCGGCAGGTGTGGATGGAGTACGAGGATCTTCGCCCTCGGAGGACGAAGGGAGTGCAGAGAAGATGGAGTGGAGAGCGAGGGTGACCGCGGTGCGGGTGAGGGCGCCGGCTTTGAAGGAAGCGACAGCGGCTTCGCTCCGTCCGGCAGGCGAGTCATCTTGCATTGAGCGGCAGCGATGGGAGACGAGTGCAGAGCAAGCGTCGAGGGGATAAGACACGAAACTAGTGACGCGTGAAGCTCAGTTTCTGATGTAAAGAAGACGGGCAAGAATCCTCGTACCTAGTGACGCGTGAAGACTCGTAGTAGGAGCAGCGGCTCGACTAGTCTGTGCGAGCACTAGGTGATTCAGCAAGTTTAACTAGACAAGTCTCAGTTAAACTGTCTCACACGCGAACTCGGCCGACGTACGAAAGTGATCGACAGCGAGCTAGCGGCGCGATGGCTGGAGATCACTGAGCGGCTGAGATCCGGCGACGAAGTCTGAATCAGATGATACACCTCGAGTCAGACTCCGGTTCTCTAGCGCTGAGTCTCACGAGAGACTTACCTAGGACGAGGGCGAGAGAGCGGGAGGTGAGGGCTCCTCCCTCGCACCGAGCATCCTAAGTACGTGGCCTGGCGGGTCCAAGCGCCTGCGACACAATAGAGCTCGGCTCTTGATTGTGTGCTTGGGCTTGGGCTTGGACCTCCAGCGGCGACGCGCCATGGCCGTCGAGGACCAAGCTTGACACGCGGTGTCGTGATCAAGTGATCCGAGCTTGATTCTCGGCCCGACGGCATTCTTCGCGAGCTCAGATAACTCTAGCTCTTCCGCGTCGAATGTCGGGCCGTTTGCCTGAGCAGAGTCACGGTGCCCGCAACCGATTAGACTCGCGTAAACATTCTTTTTAAACCCCATTTCAAAGGCCGGGGCCAAAATTCGGATAAAACCTGCTCCGCCCGGAGGCCTGGGGCGAATTCGGATAATAAATGCTTGATTAGGGGTGCGAATAAAAATCCCAAGATCCAGTTTTTTCTGTACCCGGCCTCTTAAGTGATTGTCGGGGGTCCTCTCTGAGCTCTCTCACCTAGTTGCGACCAAAAGGGTATATAGGGTATATAGATTACGGAATCGGAACAGATGTCCGGAGTCCTGCGGGAAATGCCGCCCACTCTTGCCACCTTCCACCATCATGGTCATGCCATTGCCGCTGCAGCCCGTCCTCAGGTACGGAGGTGAGTCCTCAGATGCAGCGGCAGACTGAAGCTTAACAATACGCCCTCAGTAATCGCAGGAGAAGGTACAGGGGCAGAGAACACCATGCCACAGCAATGGACCACGCGGATGTGCGACCTGCGGGACTGCGAGAACCACACGAACCTGAAAGAATGTGCCCGGTGCAAGTGAGCGCGATCTCGAGATCTCCTTTCCTGAGAATGATAGAGCTCAATCTTTTACAGAACTGCAATGTACTGCGTGAGTCTATGTACACATGCAAGTGCCGCTCATTGACAAGACGCGCACAAAGAGCAAAGAATGTCAAAGTAAGTAAAGGATGAAAGGCTCGTGAAATCGTTAACTGCTTCACCAGAAGCCGACTGGGCACACCATAAACCCATGTGCAAGCTCGGCTCCGACTTTCCGCCCGCCACAGACCCGGAAACAGGCGGTGAGCCTGCGCTCCAGCGCCATCTCCGCCTCTGGACTGCCCGATTCAACGGCTCGCTCGTGTGCGCGACCATCGTCGCTCTTGAGCTGAACAAGCACCCCGAGAACATCGACAAATGGGGGCTCCTCATCAATCTGCAGCCGCGCCCGCACAACGAGGCAGGCTCACGCTTCGCCTTGGTCTCGGCGGTGGTCACGCCGATGCCGCAGCTCGCGGACCTCATGTCGCTCCAATCGCTCCAGGCGCAGGGACCCAACACTGGGCCGGGCGTAATGGAGCTGCACAAGCAGCACCGCGACGCGCTCAAGAAGCGTTCTGCGGGCCAGGAGGACTATGCGACTGTCATCGTGGTGGCGCGCAACGCGGGGCCCCACACGCTGCCCGGTGGGATGAGCATGGAGATCAGGCGGGTTGCATTCTTACTCGACCTTTCCTGCATGACGACCAGTTATCACAGATTCAAACCCATCCAGGTGCATAGAAAGTTGGTCCGGAGCGCTCAGCTGAACGACTCGACGCTTGATTGGCATCTCAGCCTCAAGACTCAGGTCGAGCACGATATGCCCAATCAAACGATTGTTCAGTAGCTGCAGCATGAATATTGCGCTCAACCTGACACCAACACAGTCTCAGATACAAATGACATCTTTGTTCTTCAAGCCAATCACACTCCAAGCCCTGGCACCATTTGTCAAAGCGCTGACTCTTGAAACCCCCACCTGGGATTCCACATCTCTGCAGAAAGTGTGCTTTCTGGACCGGACTGAGTGGGTAGGCAATGGATTCGAATTTGTCCCCCACTGAAGTCACTCGTCGCTTTCGTTCGATCTGATCTTTTCCACCACTAGAATCCACATAGATCTCGAGCTCGAGGCCCCTCCCGCCGCCCTCGATGTTCGTAAACTTTGGGGTCACTTCATCGGGTTCCTGCCTGTTCCTTCGCAGCAGGACGTCCGATCTATCGTGTGCGGTCGATTGACCACTCTCCTCATCGAATTCCCGCATGCTACATATACATCTGGCCAAATATATCCACCGCCTGAAAGTCACAGTGGTTTTCGGTGACCTCGTCGACTGACAGCTTCTGTCCATCGAATCAACCTCGTTTTTGGTTCTACAGTGGTCGTCGACCACTGTAGAATCGACCACCGACGGTGGTCGGTCGATTCCCTCATCGATACTCTCTCCAGACCATCATACACACTCTGGGAATCGATTGAGCCATTCAACGATCAAAGCGGTGTTGGGTCGCATTATAAAACATATGCATCGTATCGATCTGGACAGGCACACCAAATACCGCTAAATTTCAGTAGCGACGGACACGCGTTGCGAATTGACGCGCATAGGTATCAGCATCAGTGTAACTGATGCGCTTAATTCATATGACAATGAAGTGGTTTGCGAAATGGGAAGGATATCTATACGTGTAAGACTAGGATAAAGGGCCCATGTAAGCCTGGCTGAATGGGCTTGCGACACGCCGCGATTCAAGAAGCGTTTCGCGCGCGCCGAAACAAAGAACTTAAGCGGCGCTGAAAGGGCCTTTGAAATCTGGCCATTCGATGCGCGTGTCAGCGCCGTCGAAACTAGTAGCTTCAGTGGCGCTGAATTCAGCTCTGAAAGGCGCGCTTTCAAAGGCCGATTCAGCGCCACTGAATCGGGTCAATTCCGCCGCGCTGAAACTAACGCTGAAATACGGCGCATCTCCAAACGATTCAGCGCAGCTGAATCGAGAGCATTCAGTTACGCTGAAACCCCCTGAGAATCGGGGCAATTCAGCGAACCCGCGGGTACACCCGCAGGTATACGCGCGGGTCTACCAGGCAGGTCTTTTTTTTTTCTCAAGTCAGTCGATGATAACGTGAAAAATGTGTTTATAAAACGAAGGGGATGGATACGGAGGCGCGGAAACGAACGCTCCGCGCAAATTGGACGAACTGGGCGAGGTCGGGAGTGGGCGTGGACACGGTGGTGGCGGCGCGCCGGAAGCGGGCGGCGCAGGCGGCGCGGACGCAAGCGGGGAAGGGACGATGCAGTAGATCTAGAAAGCAGGCTATATTGGGAGGGGACAACGGTTTACATGGAGCGATAGCATTTCGAAAGCGATGTATGTTCTGGCGAGGACGTCAGATTCAGAAGTAGCGCTGGAGGGATTGCGCACCTTGTTCTTTCCTCAGCAGAACAGGGTTCCGACCCATTTCTTGACCGCCGCAAGGGCGCGAATTACTTTGAGGCCAAGACCGCTGGACTAAAAGATGAGGATCAGTGCTGGCAGGAAGATACACATGAATGAGAGACGCACCTCGTTAACGGGCGGTCCGCGTTCGACGACGACGTCGTTCGCGATCTCCTCGTACTTCGGGAGCCGGTCGTACGCAGGAGGCAGCTGCTGCGCGTGTCCTGGGGTGTAGGCGGGAACGGGGTCCAAATCCGCCAGGATTTCGGCGCGGATTTGGTCAGCGTCCATGTGAGGGCGAGGGCGAGTGTAGGCAACGTTGGATGCAGCCATTGTATGTGAGTTGAGTTGGATGCAGTGGTGGTGGTGGTGGTGGTGGTGATGTGCTGGAGATAGAGGCTGCGCTACTCTTTGTGCATGTCGTTGATCAAGGCCAATGATGGGATCAGCGACGCCGAACGCGCGGGAGGAGCGGCGCATCGAGGTGGCGAGGGTACCGCGCTGCACACCTCCACCACCCGGGGCGCCACCGCGGCTGGCACCAGATGGGGCAGCCCCACCACGTAGGGCGCCGGGGACGTACTTGCCCACTGCGGGACTCGGGCTTTCCGCCCGTGTCGGCGTGGCCAATCCGACACGTGTAGGCGTCGTGGGTTGAGGGCCAGACGGCGTAGGGCGGCGCCACACTGCGGGCTCGCCTGCGGCGGCAGCTGCAGCGGGCGCTGCGCGCACCGCCGAAGGGGGTGCGACAGCGAGGGGCTTGCGCACGGGGGCATTTTTCTCCGCAGCGCGCGCAATACGTCGGGCCTCGGCCTCCTCCTCGCGCTGCTGCTGGAGCCGCGCCTTCTCCATTGCCTCCGCGCGCTCCGCCTCGCGGGCCTTGCGCACCGCGAGTGCCTTCTCCTCTGCCTCGCGCTTGGCCGCCTCGGCCGCGGCCAATTTTGCTTCTTCCTCGGCACGTAGACGCTCTTCCTCTGCTTCGCGTTCTGGTAGAATACAATGAGCATGGAGGAAGGGGGAAAGGGGGAAACGAGATTAACCTTCTTCAAGCCTGCGGGCCTCCGCTTCGCGCTCCCGCTCACGGCGGTCCGCCTCCTCAACAGCACGACGAGCCTCTTCGCGCTGCGCAAGCCCCGCCTTCCTGCGCTTCGCCTTCTCCTCCTCAATCTTCTTCTTCGCGGCGTCCTTGTTCTTCGCGAACTCCTCGCCCTTGCGCGCGATCACGATTGAGCGGCGCGCCTCGTACGCGGGTAGCATCCGGGCAAGCCGGGCCTTCGTCTCAAGGTCCGTCTCATGCGCGGTGCGCGCTGCGGTGCGACGGGCAGCCTGCACAGCGGCAAACGTCTCCGCGTCGGCGGCCTGCTGCTGCGCATAGTCCTCCGCGAGGAGCGGGCGTTCGGCCTTGCGGCACGTGCGCTCGATGTGGTCCACGCGCTTGGCCACGATGCGCAGGCGCTCGGCGAGCTCCTTTTTCTCTTTCTCGATCACTGAAGCGAGACTCGAAGGTCGAAGTGGCGACCTGCAAGTCAGGGATTCACCATGCAAAGAATGGCTCGGGGGCGAATGAGATAGCCGGTGTGGCTGCCAATACAGTCTACAGAGAGGTATAAATCGTTTGTAGACAATAATGCCTTAGAAAATTACTCACACAGGCAAAGTGAGAAAAAAGTGCGTCGAGCAGGAAATCCCGCTGGCTTTGCAGCCCTATGGCATTGAGGGGACTCCCGCAAGTGAATCCTTGGGCGAGAAGGTCCACAGGGTTACGCGGCGCGGTGTACTGCGGCGGTGTATCTGCTGTATGTTGTCCCGCAAGCTTGAAGCGCTCGACGCGGATGGGAAAAAGGCCGCTAAGGGCAGGCAACGCTGTCCAAGAGGTCTCGTCCTCGTGCTGGAGCTGTTCGGCGGGGAGAGCGCGGGGGCTTGCACATCGGAGATCATCGACACTGGATCCGGGCTTTCTCAACGGGCAAGGCCATCGAAAAGACCTCGTGCTTGCGATCCCTGAGCTTTGCTGTTACAGGGCCTGCCTGCATAGCTCGGCGCTGTGGTTTGGGGTGGGCATTTGGACTTCCTGGTCATAGACCTGCAGGAACCGATAAGCCAAACCAGGTCTTTCTCGACGGGCTTGCCGTCCAAGAGACCTCGTACATTCAGTTCCCGAGCCTTGCTGTTACAGGACTTGCCCGTAGAGCTCGGCGCTGCCTCGGTGGTGGTGATGGGGGTGGGCATTTGGACTCCCTGGTCATAGACCTGCAGGAACCGATAAGCCAAACCAGGTCTTTCTCGACGGGCTTGCCGTCCAAGAGACCTCGTACATTCAGTTCCCGAGCCTTGCTGTTACAGGACTTGCCCGTAGAGCTCGGCGCTGCCTCGGTGGTGGTGATGGGGGTGGGCATTTGGACTCCCTGGTCATAGACCTGCAGGAACCGATAAGCCAAACCAGGTCTTTCTCGACGGGCTTGCCGTCCAAGAGACCTCGTACATTCAGTTCCCGAGCCTTGCTGTTACAGGACTTGCCCGTAGAGCTCGGCGCTGCCTCGGTGGTGGTGATGGGTGGGTGAAGGTCCTGCCAGTGGTCACAGGTCACAGACCTGACACGTGTCCATAAAAAAAAAAAAAAAAAAAAAAAAGAGAGAAAAAAAAAAACTACTCTATTACAGCTTCAAGTATGTAGCTACGTGTGATATATACCCTTCGACAATGAAGGACGGGGATCTGTAGGCCTCGTTAGTCTCGTGGGTGGAAATACGGCTCAGAAGGTACTTACGCATACAAATAGCTATCAGCGTCGAGGAAGGAGGTGTGGCCGATGGTATCAGCGCAGCTTGCAGAGACAAAAGACATGAGGTCGTATATCTGCGAGTCCGCGTTAGTATTGGGTCAGCTACAGTTGTTTCGAGCTGACCTTTGACTCGGACTCGAAGGTCATTCGGCGAGTCCAGGTAACCCGCTAGCGGCACCAGCTGCCGCGGCAGCTACAGGTGGCATCTCCAGCGAGATGTCAGCGTCC
Source organism: Mycena belliarum (assembly GCA_029282135.1). Classification (NCBI taxonomy): domain Eukaryota; kingdom Fungi; phylum Basidiomycota; class Agaricomycetes; order Agaricales; family Mycenaceae; genus Mycena; species Mycena belliarum. The sequence goes on from JARJCN010000030.1 coordinate 186,138, forward strand.
AGTGGCTCTAGATATCGGTAAAATACTCACTTGTAGCCAGACTCGAAGGTCCCAGTGGCGACCTGCAAGTCAGAGGTTCCCGGGCAGACGACGGCTCTGAGGCGAATGGGAGGGAGGGTCGGTATGGCTACCAGCACAGTCTATGAAGAGTGTTAGATCGTTTGTAGATGATAAGGCCTCAAATAAAAAAGACTCACGGAGACGAAATTCAATAAACGGAGTCAAAAACGATCCAGCCGGCGAGGAAAATGGCGCCATGACTGGCGAGAGATGAAACGTCGGGAAAGATAGTCCTTTTGCAGACGGATTCACGAGCCAGGAGGCGTTGGTATTTGAGGGCAGGCGTAGAAATGTAGATAGAGGTGCGCGGAGGAACAAAGTACGGTCGTGGTCTCCGTAGAAGAAAGCCGTTGCTCCCCGAGCCTGACTATTACAGGGCTTGCCTGCAGAGCGCAGCGCTGGTGGATGGTTCGGTGTGAGCGATGAGGTCCGAATTTGAATTTGGATGTCGCAGAATTTGGAGACGCCGGACAAGGCGAGCCAGGCCTTTCTCGACGGACGCGGCCGTCGAAGAGACCTCGTGCATGTCGTCCCCAAGCCATGCTTCTACGGGGCTTGCCCGTAGAGCTCGGCGCTGTCCGTGGTGGTGGTGGTGGTGAGAGGATGTCGCAGAATTTGGAGACGCCGGACAAGGCGAGCCAGGGCTTTCTCGACGGACGCGGCCGTCGAAGAGACCTCGTGCATGTCGTCCCCGAGCCTTGCTTCTACGGGGCTTGCCCGTAGAGCTCGGCGCTGTCCGTGGTGGTGGTGGTGGTGGTGAGAGGATGTCGCAGAATTTGGAGACGCCGGACAAGGCGAGCCAGGCCTTTCTCGACGGACGCGGCCGTCGAAGAGACCTCGTGCATGTCGTCCCCAAGCCATGCTTCTACGGGGCTTGCCCGTAGAGCTCGGCGCTGTCCGTGGTGGTGGTGGTGGTGAGAGGATGTCGCAGAATTTGGAGACGCCGGACAAGGCGAGCCAGGGCTTTCTCGACGGACGCGGCCGTCGAAGAGACCTCGTGCATGTCGTCCCCGAGCCTTGCTTCTACGGGGCTTGCCCGTAGAGCTCGGCGCTGTCCGTGGTGGTGGTGGTGGTGAGAGGATGTCGCAGAATTTGGAGACGCCGGACAAGGCGAGCCAGGCCTTTCTCGACGGACGCGGCCGTCGAAGAGACCTCGTGCGTGTCGTCTCCAAGCCTTGCTTCTACGGGGCTTGCCCGTAGAGCTCGGCGCTGTCCGTGGTGGTGGTCGTGGTGAGAGCGGTCCTGGTCACAGGTCACGAGTGACCCGACTCAAGACTCGTGCCTCAGACTCGCGTAGGCTTTATATTCATTCCAGTCCCTTCAGGCAGTTTACAATTCGGTATCTATGTACAGACAGTTTACATTTCGGTGTTTATGTACAGATAAGGGCTACAAATACAGTTTATACAACAATCGCGCTAGGAATACACTTTCTACAAGTCAGGTCAAAACGAAGAAGAACACTACGCAACCATACGCTCAAACATGTTCGCGGATATCCTGTTGTGTGCCGCAACCACCTCCTTGAGACCCTTATCGAACTTGAGGCTCGATTTCCACTGGATCGTCGTCAAGAGCCGCGTCGACTTCCCGCTTTCGTATTGCGCTCGTTTTTTTAGAAACCAGTCCTCGCACGCCGGAGACCACCATCCTGGATACAGACCACCCGACGCCCATGCGGCTGGGGTGGGCCACCACGACACCTGGCGCGTCTGTACGGAATGTCCGCCGGCGTTCATGGAAACAATGGTCTGGCCGTCCTTGCGCTCCATTTTTTTATCTGCAGATGGATAAGTTGGGGTCAAGTCAAGGATATCAAGGGACACCATACCTGTGGCCACATGGTAAAGACCGCAAATGAGCTCCATTTCGCCCACCGATATCCCCAGGAACCAATACGCGTAGCTTGATTGTCGATTTGTCAAACAATCAGCGTACTCCGGGATGCCGTCGCGGAAAAGCTCGAACAAGTCATCGAGATTCGTCTCTGGGCGACTACTCAAACGAGCGATCAATCCACCGTATTGTAGGCCCAGAGGAGCGCGACGAGTGGAAAAGAAATCGTAGTTCAATTGCATCTCGTAACCCATGTAGTCGTCCACATCGGGCGCAAAGTCTGCAGCGCGAAAGCCGAGACCGGCGTGGATATCGAGGGGTACCCGAGACGGGTCGAGATGGCCGGCTGGCTCGATCGTTTCGTTCGTAAGAGCTAGGCGAAATGCCATTCCCCGTGAAACTAGATGCTTCGCAAGGATCTCGATGGTCGGGCCCCAGCCTTGACGGAGGATCTGGAAGACGTCGGTGGGCGAAGCAATGAGTAGGACGAGACTCCCAATGCGGGGTTTTGAACGCTCTCGAAAGACGTAGTAAGAGACGCGTGGCTCATCAAGCAAGTTCCCCGTCGTCATGGGATGAGAATGTTCGTGCTGATTCCACAGCTCTTCGTACGTGATGGCAAAATGCCCATGACCGAGCTGAGCGTACGTCGGCTTTTGGTGGAAATCGAGAAGTTTCCTGTCGATGAGGCCGACATGGTGGGTCTCCGGGTCGATAAACTGTCCGAAGAAGATTTGCATGACGTTGGTGACCTCGGCGGTGGGTAGTCCGACCAGACGCTTGACGGTCTCTGGAGATGGAAGACGAGTGGGAGTGCGCCAATGTTTCTGTCCAGACAAACCGAAGCGATAGTAGAGCGCGCGTTCCAAAGTGGGAGTTTCTCTGGTGATAGGCTCGTACACGGGGTCGTAGTCTGGATCCGACGCTCGATCAGTTTGGTAGGCGGGGAGCGTATTCTTCACAGAATCATGGGAGGCACCCAGAAGATCAGTGAGCATTTCCATGGGATACAGTACGCCAGCATCCTGCAGAAACTCCTCCTCTTCCTCGGCATCCATCGGAGCTGGCTCGTCTGAGCCCCATTTTACGCAAAGATCCCACTCGCCGTGAGGTATATTTCGAGTGCTCTCGAAACGACGCTGCGACGGAGAATGGTCGTCCCAGTCCTCTCGCTTGTCTTCACCCATGACAAGGTGGCGAACCCAGTGGCCGTTGGTTTGTTTGTTTTTCTTCCAAACATAGACCCTCGCACCCTTGCCGGGACATTCCTTTTGGCGCGCCGCGTTCTTCTCCTTGTCAAGACGCTGCTGTTTTCTTTGGCTCTTCTCTGGAGCTATTGACTTCTCCCTGTGGCGCGCGCACGCTTCAAAAAAGGCCTCCATGGACTGGCCGGAACGTTGCCCGGAGTCCTTGATAACGGGTATATGGGCGTCGCTGGGAGGAGTGGAAGCCCGGCGGGACGGAGGGCCTATGGTCGGGCGAGGCGGGGCAACAACCTGAGCTGGGACTGCGACCGGAGGTAGGACATCGACCTCCATGGGAACGGGATCAGGTTTCGGCAGTCGCCATACGGCTGCGACTGGATCTAGTTCGTACGCGCGGAATTTGACGGCGCCAGGGAGGGCCTCAAGAAAGTGAACATCGCTGGTTTGTGGAGCCAGCAGCCGGAGATGGGAGGAGAGGAGGGTTGGGGGAGATTTCGCCAAGAGGTCCCAGATGATGTATAACGGTATGGCTGCTGTGGACCGTGAAATCGAGGAAATCAGCCATTCGATCCCGGCTGTTCTCTGAGGTGCGCGAGAATCGGGAGCGAAAACGAGATATAGGCCGCCAATGCGCTCCATCTCCCAGTCGACCGCCTTGGACTTTTTGAGTAGCGCAATCCAGTCTGGGCGTATACTCGTTTGCTGGATTACGTCCTCCTCCCATGAACGTGATTTGGAAGGGGAGCCCTGTCCTTCTCCGGCGCACCAAAGAGCCATCGAGATGAAAGCAAACAGAGGCAGTAAATTGGTGCGTGTGGACCAAGCTGCCCGTCGCGCCGCATCTGGATTTGGGTAGTGGCAGCCGTAACATCGAAAAGTTCCGAGAGAGAAGACGGCAGAATACTCTGGCGAAGGAGTCTGCAAGTTTTCGAGTATTATCCTCCCGGTAGTATGTAGACAATCCTCGAGATTTTTCCATGTCCCGGCCACGTCTGGGTCGAGCTCCCAGTTACCGTCCTCGCGGTGCTTGATTGGCAGACTCTTCCAACTGTAGCCGACGACATCGAAGAGAGGGCCGTACCATGGCTCGTATTTTGGAACAAACCACAGATAAGGGTACTGGAGGGAGGTGTAGCGAAGAATCCTGGGTTTTAGGGATACACAGAACGGGTCGTCTATGGGGGGCGCGAGAAGCGGCGTCGGGGTGTCCAGAACGACGTCTCTGTGTGCATGCGCGGCCGTTATGAGGCGGTCGTTGGACAAGTAATGGCCGCGTAGGCGATAGGTATGCTGGCAAGATGTTAACGCACGATTATCGCTGGTATGCGCGGAAAAACTTACAGGAACAGTGGGTGAGCCGGTCTCTTGCGGCATGGGATTATTCAGAGGCGCCAGCAGAGTTCTGCGACTGTGCCCTTGAAAGCGCGAACCAGGACGTAGACGGACGGACGAGTGCTGAATGGTCTCTACCAACAGACAAGGCCGTTGAAGGGAGCCACAGAAGAGAACGGGCGTGGCCAGATACTCTCTAGCAACAGACAGTGCCGTTGAAGGGAGTAGCAGCAGCGAGCGTTAGGGGGACTAGCCCACAGATGCTCGCGTCGCAAGTGGCACGCTTGACAGTTGCGTAAGACACGGGCCGGAGAACCCGCGGGTCACATTACTCGCGAGTCTGGGTCACGGTTGGTCACAACTTGCAAGTTGCGTCGATGTGGTGCGGGTACGGTGTGGGCAAGTCCCGCACTCCTGCCTTCGCCCATCCCAGCTGCGGCCTGCGGGCTAGCCCCGCTCGCTGCCTGGCTGCCTGGCTTCCCCAAGACCTCAGGTTTTACTGCTGTTTTTGCGGGCTAGTCCCGCTCAACGCTTCTGCCCGCGGAATCTTCAATCTCTCCCTCAACATTCTTCCCCGTTCTTGCAGGCAATGTCTCGCTCGACGGGCTTGGTGTTTTGCAATTATATAAAATAATCTCTCAATTGGTGAGTTGAACAATTACCACGAAATAATATAACTTTCTAACGAGCTATCTAGCATTGGACGCGTGGAGCGTTGAGTCGCTTGAACCCTCGCCCGAAGATGCATAGTCCAATGCCTGCAACCCCGCTGCTACTTCCTCCTCCATCTCGACATTATCTGCCTCGTCCACGTCCTGGGCAGACACGGGTTTCCTCCGGAGCGAAGCCGTACGGATTCTGGGTCTTCCTACCCTGCGGTCGCCGTCCTCTTCCTCGTCCTCGAGGCCGTCCTCTTCCCCGTCCTCGGGGCCGCTGTCCTGTTTGCTCTCAGAATCAGTTTGCATCGCGTCTTCGTCCGGCTCGCGAACGCTAGCATCTTCTTCGTCCACATTCTCCATCTCGTCATCACCATCGTTGCCGGGGTCCCCCATTGCGACTTCCAAATCGAAGTCCTCCAACTGCAAATTGCCTTTCCGCATCCCCATGAGTTTTTCGATATTGGGGTTGTATCGCTTCTCTCGCTTCAGCCATGTGCTGTCGTACAGACCGAGAAGGAGTTTGTGAGGCGCGAGGGATGTCGAATCCTCGTCGCTCAAGATGCGCTGGTATCCCGTATTCCCGCGTTTCTTCTCCCGACTGAGATGATAGTCTACGAGTCGCATATTCTTGGTCGCGACAGTGTGGCGCCATGGCGGGTTTCTGGTGACCAGAACGTCGACCTTCCGCTTGACCCCATGCATGGTGACCGTCTGTACCGCGTCGTCATCCGTGGACATGCCTGCGACTCCGAGTTCCTCCACGATCCTCTCGCTCCCCGCAAAAAAGCGCGCGCCTATCTTGTCTCCAACAGCTCCTTTGTAGACTTGCAACTTCTGCGACATCTTCTTACGAGCGTTATACTTCTGCAAGGCAAAAGGTCATCAATCTAGAGCACCATGGGCCCGCCATATCGAGAACGTACCCTCCTTTTCCGCGAGGTCTTTATCACCGACTTGCTCCGATCGTCCTCCCATTCTGCCACGCGTTCATTCCTTTTATCCTCCGTTTCGCCTGGATTCTGTTGAACAAGGCTCCACTCTTCTCGGCCGCCCTTCAGTATGTTCAAGAATAGTTGATGGAGATACAAGTCGGAGACTTTGGGCAACTCCAGTCGTTCCTCCCGGGCGTATTCATGCACCTTCTTGACGAGCCGCTCGATTTGTATACGATTCCATGGGGCACCCCTATATTCTGGGCCTAAGTAAAACTGGAAGGAGTCCGTGGGAGGCTGAATATCTCCGTCGGCACATCGTTCTGCGGTCCTTTGAGACGCCGGCTTGTAGGTTCGAAAGTCCTTGTAGTGGAACAGGTCCGTGTTTTTCCTCCAGACAATATGTACCGCACCCTAATATTCAGCGATGTGTTAGGGCGCGTCCGAAAGCATGCATGCCGAGACTTACCATCCATTTCTTGTGGTCTCCCTTCGTTATCTTCACTTTCTGCTCTTGGAATGCGCGAGTGATATAATCTCCACGGCTTCGCGATTCACCAGCTTGCTCCTTCTCCGTTTCCACTTTTTCCCATTGGTCCAAGCAGAATTGGAGAAAAGCGGCCTTCTCCTCTTCTTTACGGCCGGCTTCATCTACGGGCTCGTCGGCCAATGCCGGTAGAACCGTGTTCTGCGCCAGCGAACGCCTCTGCTCCTGGACGAGCTGAGCGGTGCGACGCGTGCGGGATTGCTGCGTGGTGGATTGGACATTTGTTGAGTCAGGTTTCCGCTTCGCCGAACCTGCACGATTATCGCGGGCGGCAATGCTTGCCATCCGGACCTCGGTCGTAGCCTATCGTTCGTGAGTCAGGTTTTATTCTTCGCGTTCTGAGACTTACCTGTTCTGCTTCTAGCTTCTTATTGTGTTGGTCGTTCTGTCGTGCCAGCCTTTCGCGAAACTGGGAATGTCGGTCAATCGTCGCCAAACTCTGCGTTGCTGGACTCACCTTGGCTTCCTGCTCTTCGAGCAGTTTCTTCGTCTTCGCCCTCTCGGCTTGCAATTCCTGCTTTTGAGCTTCAAGTAAAGCTTCTCGCATCCCTTCCTGTGCGTTGAGCTGCTGCTTCATCATATCTAACTGCTCTTCGGTCTCCTTCTTGCTCCTGATAACGAGCCGAGCCTTCTGTACGGCGCGATCCTCCCTTTCCCGCGCCCGTCCCATTTCCAATCGTATATCTCTACCCCCCAGCTCGGAGTCCAAGACCTGGCCTTCCTGGAACGCGCGGCGCTTCCCCGGCTGCTGCCGCTGCTTGTCATGGTTAAAATCAACGGAGCGTCGCGATGCAGAATGCGCACCGTGTTCCCGGTCCTTGGGCCTGGTAGATTGGCGAGGTCCAGTCGAAGCTGTCCCTGCGGACTGGGTGCAAACTGATTGACCCCCTGCGGGCTCGGCGCATGCATGGGGCTCGGCGCATGCAAGGGGCTCGGCGCATGCAAGGGGCTCGGCGCATGCTGGCTCGGGCTCGGCGCATGCTGGCTCAGCGAGAAGTGGCCGGGCAGTCGATGCGAGCTCGACGCATGCTGGCTCAGCGGGAACTGGCCGGGCAGTTGTTGCAGACTCGACGCATGCTGCATGAGCGGACTCAATGCAGACTCGGTGTTGGTATGCGCGGGCGACGCATGCGGGCTCGACATGTACCCGCGCGACTCATGCGGGGTCGGTGTCTGCTGCGCATGCGGGGTCGGCATCTGCTGAATGTTGCCCGGAGCCGGGGTGAATTGAGCAGACTGCCCGAGCGGCATCTGACGCATCGGCTGCCACTGCTGGGGTTGTAAAAACATCTGTTGGGCCGCCCACTGCGCCGCTTGCATTCCCATCATCTGAGCAGTCGCGTACGGAGTGACCATGCTGTACTGAGGTACCATCTGGCCGTCGTACTGAGGCACCATTTGGCCGCCGTGCTGCAGCGTCATCTGGCCGCCGTAAACCTGCGTACCGTATTGAGGCACCATTTGCTGGTCGCCGTGCTGCAGCGCCGGTTGCCCGCCGTAAACTTGCGCACCGTGTTGAGGCGCCATCTGTTGGCCGCCGTGCCCACTGGGGGCAAGGTACAATATACAGGCCCGGTAAATAGATGGCAAATAGTGGGTATATTTTAAACAAACCTAATAAATGCTTGTTATTTCCTGGCCTGTTATATTTTGGGAATATTTTAAACAAGCATGTGATTTGGTCATTATTTACCGGCCTGGGAAATTTGGAACATTCTTGACATTTTCCAGAAAAGAAGTCACTATTTCCCGGCTTGGGAAATATCAAATCCCCGGGCCTGGCAAATAGTAATCATATCGTGATACCAAACAAGCCAGATCCTAGGAATCCTACCAACACCTGCTATATAAGGTAATAAATTATTACTCAAAGTAGAATAAACTAGAAGGGACTATCAAATCCATCAAATCCAAAGAATATATCAAATCCGTTGTCTTGATATCACATCAGGATTTTCTATTGATTACCAGATATCTCTTCACATCTCCTCTACCTTGCAGTACGTCAAGTAATGGAAAAACTGTATTCTGTTATTGGTGGGGACACCACTAGAGCCTCTGACAAAATGACATCTGAATCAACACTCAGACAAAGTTGGTTTTTGGTTTTGTAGAAAGACAGAGGCAACAGCATTTTACTTCTGTTTAGAGTTTTCTTGAGGAATTCAGTCCTAGACCTATGTTCTATCAAGTAAAGGAATGAAACCAGCAATGAGTCCCAGATAAGGTGGAGTAGACTTCAATTGAGTATCATGAAATTGTACTCAAGTCACGTGAAGTGTGTACGAATACACACTTCACGTGACTTCAATAAGATCTGAATGTCTATTTGACATTATGCCAGCTGTGAAAAGCTTGACGAATAAGAAAGAAAAGAATCTCAATAATGCTATCAACAGTGCAACAATGATTTAGACACAACAATTTGTCGTACTATTGGGATTAGGGCCGCCTGCCCTTTCTTCCACCCAAAAGAGGATATTAGGTTAGGGTTAGGGTTAGAAATTGACAGAGACAAAACCACACTCAGATATCATAGGGGTGATTTTACACAAGTTGCGCTCCAAGACTACAAGATACAGCAAATACATAGATGGGTGAGTGGCTGCACTCTGTCTGTCATATAGCAATGGGGCCCCATCACTATATGACAGCCAGAGTACACCCTGGGAGAGATGATGGTAACTAATAGGAAGAGCAAGGGAAGGGATGTGGTGGTGGTTTATTTTCCTAATTTCTGGGATCAGTAAGATTGCATGTAGAGGGATAGAAGTGGATACAAAAACTCAAAAACTCACAAGAAAATATGGTCCAGAATAGATAAGCAGACAGACAACAGGGTGGAAGGTGGTGTGATTGAGCAGACAAGGAAGAGCCAAGGTTTTCTGGAAAGTTGTCAGACATGAAGACCCAAGACAGATGAAAGAAAAAATGCATACCAGGAAACACAGCAAATAGAACAGTGGGGGAGCTTGCGCATCACGCCCACCAGGGTAGGGAGCTAACCACATGGCTTGCATCTCAGCTATCCTGGACAAGGAGCCAACATCCCAAGGGACAAAGCCAGCCATCACGGAAGGCGTCCTGCAGAGACTAATCTCCGCAAGCATCCAAAATAAAAGAGCCCACAACCCAAAGGACTAAGCCAGCTATCACAGAAGGCGTCCTGCAGGGACTAATCCCCGCAAGCATCCAGAAATAAAGAGCCTACAACCCAAGGGACAAAGCCAGCTATCACAGAAGGCATCCTGCAGCGACTAATCACCACAAGTATCCCATACAACCAATGGAATTGGCTGGAACCAGCAGAGATCCCCACCCAGAGCACCCATGTTTCCAGTGTGGCCAGACACTGGTGGATCAACAAGGGGCTACTGCTTTGGAGACGTCTCTCCAAAGTTGGGTGTGGACATGGTGGTTAAAAAGAAGAGGTGGATCAAAGTTTTGTGGACTATATAGTTCATCAAATGATCATGTGACTTTCCATGGAGATCACTGGTTCAAACCAGCCAAAGAGCATTTATTTTGAGCAAATACCTATTTGGACATTACATAAGCAGGTTCAATCCTGTTATATGGCAAAGTTGGTTTTTGGTCTCTATGATTTATTGTATGACTACTCACAGGATCTGGTCCACCCAAGCCATGATCTTCACTGATAAGTATTTGTTGCAAAACCATTCTCCAGTAGTATCTGTCATACAAGCTGTCTTCTGGATGACTGGTGGTAATTGCAAGAAGAGCCATATAAGCTAGAAAAGCTTAAATTGAGTGATCCATATGTGTAGTTGATCACAGATTGGCAAAATGAAAGACCAATTGTAGCTAGTACATAAAGATTCTATTAACTGATAGGCTTTGATATTTCCCTTTTTTAGTAAGTGTTGGAAAATACCTTATATAGAGATGGAATCCTAGAAGCTCCAAAAAGACAATCCTAGCTTGGATATTTGCCTTTTCAAGTAAGTGTTGAAAAATATACCTTATATAGGTATAGAATCCTAGAAGCCTCCAAAATGCAATCTCAATGGTCAGATGACCAGGATTTCCTGGGATCTTGCCTTTTTTGGGCTGTTTGGGATTACAATTTGATTACTATTTACCAGGCCCGGAGATTTGATATTTCCCAAGCCGGGAAATAGTGACTTCTTTTCTGGAAAATGTCAAGAATGTTCTAAATTTCCCAGGCTTGTAAATCATGACCAAATCACATGCTTGTTTAAAATATCCTCAAAATATAACAGGCCAGGAAATAACAAGCATTTGTTATATTTGTTTAAAATATACCCACTATTTGCCACCTATTTACTGGGCCTGTATATTGTACCTTGCCCCCAGTGGCCAAGGCGCGCCGTAAAGTCCAAGCACGTTGGGGGTGTCCATCATCCTGTCTGAGCTACCGCTACCATTGGGAGCTTCTTCGTGCATTCTGTCGAGACGACTGAGGGCGAGAGGTTGTGGGTGGAAGAGAGTTGTACTCTTTGTCCTTTGTTTCTAGATCAAAATAATGCACAAAGCGTGCCTCATGTACTCTCACTATTATGAATTTACTTTTGAATTTCATGGTCAACGTGTAGAAAGTGTGAAAATATTCATACAAGGCTATGGGATACATCGAATTCTAAGTGAATAAAGGACAAGCGAATAGAGGTAGTATCTCTGCAGGAGCGTAAACTATTTGCGACGAAAGGCACTTGCGCGCTTGACGACGAGCGGCTTCGTCGGCATCTGTGCGCGTCGCGGTCCTTGGAAATCTGCCAAGCGTTCCCGGAAGGTCGGCCTGTGTAGCGTAGAAGTCAGTCGAGCTCGAAACATTGAAAGAAGTCCACGAACGAGTTGAATATATAGTCCGTTTTTTCAGCGTCGCACGTCTGCATGCTAATCGGCTCGCCACCTTCAGCGCCAGGTGTGTACCGCATGAACAAAATCTCGCCGACTAGTCGGGCTGCGTTGAGAGGAGCCCGGCTCGTACAGCGGTTGCGAGAGAGGCGTGTCATTCCGCGCTTGTAAAAGACGCGAAAAAGATCACTTTTCTTCCCGTGTTTGAGAAGGACAAGGGAGCTGTGGATATGCGGCTGCTCGGCGGCGGAGCTTTCGAAGTGGGGCTCGACGCGAGGATAGCGGTGGGAGGCTCGGGCGGCGGTCTCGCAGACCGTCCTGGTCTGGTCGAAGAAGGGGCGATTGCGAGAGGTGGGGTAAAGGCGGGACCACAAGACGCGCTCCACATTCTGGATCAGGATCAGCAACGAGAGCAAGAGGATACAACGAAAGGCAGCGCACCTTGCGGGACTTCTTGAGCGGCCGGCGGTGGTTTACCATCGTGCGGGGTGGTCGTGGGTAGGAAACGCTGGTATGCGGGAGCGGGAGGGGGGGGGGGCGAGGAGAGGATAACACAATGACGATCCCCGGGGGTACTTAAATGAAGGGAAAAGGGCGCGCCTTTGGAAGTTCTGACGCGCGGCCCTGAGAGAAAGCCTTGATCCCTTTATCCCTTTGAGCTGCCACCCTCGACACGTGGCTCGCCCATTGCCTCGACCGGCAACCAGGAAACAAACGCGACCTTTGACGAGTCGCATGGAGCGGGGCTTCGCCCGCAATGTGCGCTCTTTATTCCCGGCAACCGCGCCATCGTGTAGATCTAGATCTTGTCGGCCTTTGCAGCGTCCATTTCGGTGTCTTTGTGGGGTCAACGGCGGGTCGCACGACCTGCTTGCGGCGCACAATTGACCCGCAGTCGGTCCTTGAGTTGGGTTGTCGTGATCGATATGGTCGGTGTCAGGAGCATATTGGGAATGAATACAGGCAACAGGAACAACAGGAAATTCTAATAGACAGAAGAAGAAGAAAACATCAATTTAGTGCTGGGTCGCCATCGAACGAGTTTTGCGCAAGCCCACAGGCGTCGGGGCCTTGGAGACCTTGGACATGGCGTGCAAATGCTTCGACACAAGTTCCAACGCCGCCTTCGAGTTCTTCTTGCCCTGACGCTTGGCCTTGTTGCGTTGCCGGTCAAGTAAGTAAGGACGCGCCAGCCATCCATCCGTGCGCGCGAACCACGGATAGGTGGCGTCCACCTTGGAGAAACTCGTCAGATACATGAATTGCCGCCAGTTGACGGACCAACTTGCCTGTTGATAAACGAGGTCGATCGCCGCTTGTGACTGTGAGGTGAAGGGTTGGTCCGTGAAATGAACGTCTGCCGCTAAGCCAACGCAAATCTATCAAAGCCACGAGTTAGTATCACACAGCGGTGACCACTGTAGAACGTACGCGAAACTGGTCATACTTTTCTTCGGCTTCCCGTTTAGAGGAGAGTTGGTACAGGTTCCGCAAAAACGAAATGACATCCTTCTTGGTGTTCGCCTTGGGAAAGAGAGGACGGAGCGGCTCAGCACCATTGATGTCCCACTGCAGCGGGGGCGACTGGGTCAGTGGGTCAGATTGTATATTGCTCATTTGAGTGCCGTGGCTGAGGTGGGATGACATCAATGACATAGAATCCGCGCGCCCGCGCCCGTGGGGGGACGACATGAGATCGTCATCGAGCGCAGGGGAAGTGGTGCGCCTGCGCCCGTGGCGGGACGACATGAGATCGTCATCGAGCGCAGAGGAAGCGGCGCGCCCGTACTCGTGACGGGACGAAGCGAGAGGCGCAGCAGGAGTGGGAGGCGCGGTTGGGGTCAGAGGCGCGGCTGGGGCGGGATGGTCGGCCGAGATGAAAGGCGCGGTTGGGGCGAGAGGCGCGGCTGAGGCGGGATGCTCAGCTACAGGGTGTGGCGCAGCTGGGGTGGGATGCTCGGCTGGAGGGAGAGGCGCCGCCGAAGCCGGATGCGCAGGTGGGGCGGGAGGCGCGGTCGGAGCGCCAGCTTCGGGAACATACGCATTGCTGAAGAGCAAAGGACGGGGGGCGCTGGGGAGATAGGCGTTGGTAAAAAGGCGAGGGAGGAGACGCCTTGGGACAGGCTGAGCGATATCGGCGAGGAACGAAGCGGTGGTATTGAGGAAGTTCATGGTGAGCAGGATATGGGTCGAAGTTCAGGTGCGGGGGTTTCGATGGACCCGAACCCGCAGGTTATAAGTCCCAGTGTCCCAGTCAAAGACGGACTTGCCGGCAAGGATCAAAGGACAAAGGAAGGAAGGGGGAATGACCAATCAGGTGTGTACAGAAACCATCAAAGGATAGCGCCGGTGATCCGATGGGTCTAAACAAAGACCGGGACAAAGACCGGAGCGACAAAAAGCGACGTGGTTGTCGCCAATTCCCTCCGCATCCTCTACACTTCCCTCCACCACTCTCAACAACTTTTAAATGTCGGGATCCCGCCCACAATACACGAGACAGCGCGGCTTGAAGAACCATCCCGGAACGATTCTCGCGATGGCGATTACCAGCGATGGTCAAGTACTCATCACTGGAGGTCAAGATGCATCCGCGGGCGAGGGACTGTTCTGACCATCGCCGCAGGCTCGGAAGGCACCCGTCTTTGGAGCGCCAGGACCTTCCGCGAGATCCAGCGACCCACCGAGATCACTGCCCGCGGAGACACGACCGCTCTCCTTTGCGTTCGTCGCGTCGATGAGCCGGTGGACGTGATTTACAGTGGGACTTCCGAAGGCTACTTCTTCTGCTGGCGCCAACGCGACAACGTGAGTCTGGTGATAACCGCACTGTTCAAGCGCTGACTTGCAAAGCGATGGGAGGAGATTGTTTTTCGGCACATAAGCAACACCAAGGAGAAGGGCGACATCACCGCCTTCGCATGGGACGACAGCTCCAACCGGCTCGCGCTGTGTACGACGACGGGCAAAGTTCAAGTTTGGGGCGCCGTTCGACACGATTCGGGCCAAGTGTACTTGAACAAGGTATTCAGCAGACGGGTGAGCAACCTTGACGCGAGTGGAGTCCTGTTCGATATGGGGAGCCACCTTCGGGACAAGGACGTGTTCGTGTTTGGTTTCAATCACACTGGACCAATGTCAGCTTTTTTTCTTCTCCAATTGCTTGGCTATATACTCACGATGCACAATACAGCCTCAGACTGGCCGGGAAGACGGGTGAGACCGTTCCCGGGGGCGACTTGGCTCTTGGGACTCCGATGTAATGTCTTTTTCTTTGCCTTGCTGGTATGGATGGTACTGATGACCGACATACTCAGCGGCGGCATCCAAGCGGACGCGAAGAAGGGGCTGGTCCTGCTCGACAACTCGTTAGCAGGTCCTTCCTTCTGGCGCTTTCACGACCAAGCGGTGATCAAGACTTACTCGATTGCGCGCACGCGTAACCACTATCGACCCAAAAACGTACGTCTGGCCGACGCTGGAACTACGGTCGTTGCGGGAGGCGACCACGGGGACCTCTATGTCTTCGACACCCATTCAGGTAACCGCTTGGAAAAACTATCGATTGGGACGGAAGAATTTGTTCAGGTGGTGATAGTACGTCGCATAGCGTTTGTCGGTTTACTGCGCTCTGATGACGACAATAGACCGCCGAAGTGGAAGACGTCCCTACTATTTTCGCGTCACCGTCTCGCGAGGGGGACCGCTTCGAAGTGATGGTGTGGAAACGCTTGGCGCCGAAGCCCATGGCAGCTCCAAGCAGATTGTGGGAACGGATTTGGTCCAACCTGCTGAGGGTTCTGATTCTCTGCTGCTGCGTAGGGTTTTTGGTGCAGAATTTACAGCAGGTGATGGGGATCGTGAAGGCAAAGCGGGGCGGTGGTGGGGCCGCACTTTAAGTACAGTCGATTTGCGGATATGTATGTATTTGCGTTACAGAAACCAGGACACCAAGCCCGTCGAGCGAGACATTGCCTGCAAGAACGGGGAAGAATGTTCAGGGAGAGATTGAAGATTCCGCGGGCAGAAGCGTTGAGCGGGACTAGCCCGCAAAAACAGCAGTAAAATCTGAGGTCTTGGGGAAGCCAGGCAGCCAGGCAGCGAGCGGGGCTAGCCCGCAGGCCGCAGCTGGGATGGGCGAAGGCAGGAGTGCGGGACTTGCCCACACCGTACCCGCACCACATCGACGCAACTTGCAAGTTGTGACCAACCGTGACCCAGACTCGCGAGTAATGTGACCCGCGGGTTCTCCGGCCCGTGTCTTACGCAACTGTCAAGCGTGCCACTTGCGACGCGAGCATCTGTGGGCTAGTCCCCCTAACGCTCGCTGCTGCTACTCCCTTCAACGGCACTGTCTGTTGCTAGAGAGTATCTGGCCACGCCCGTTCTCTTCTGTGGCTCCCTTCAACGGCCTTGTCTGTTGGTAGAGAGCATTCAGCACTCGTTCCGTCCGTCTGCGTCACGCCAGGTCCGCGCTTTCAAGGGCACAGTCTCTTGGTAATTCGCCGATAATGCCTCCCCGCCGTTCAAAAAAGGTTACCTGCAACTGTGCTTTGAAGGAATTCGAGCACCAGGTTCTCGAGACTGAGCTGGCAGCTCATCGCGTTCAAGCAGAAGCACTTGACCGAGGCAAGGCGCTTGAAGAGGATACGGTAAGATAGCTCTGCCATACTCTCTGTCCCAACATCTCATTATTCCAGCAAAATCTCTCTCTCGCGGCAGCACGCCTGGTCCTAATCGATAACCCCGACGATGAATCTACAAACCCCATTCGATTCGACTGGCCGACTCTTCTCGCTGATGTGAAGCAAAGCATTGAGGCCGTTCCCGATTCAAGGTACCGCCAACGACAGCTCGCCCCCGCCAGACGGCAAGCACGGGTGCTCACTGTTCTCGCCGATGAGCTTGAAGCAGCAATTCGCGAACTCAGAGATCGCAGTCCCCAAAAGCCAGAACAGCTTTGGAAGAAGGCCGCACGATCGCGGGACGTCGCGTTACTCGTCGCGAACTCGCTGCAGGATCATACAGAATCGTCTGCAAAGGCGGAACTCGTCGCTCGTCTCAAATACCTCGAAAACGAGCTGGAAATCTTCGAACGCGCCCTACCTGAGGATCCCAGCCCTCTCTTCTATGACTCAGGTTTGTCAAAACTCGGTTTTTCGGCCTTTGCACAGCCTGATTATATCTACAGCTTATGTATTTGAGGATCCCGTCCACCATCTGAACGTCATCTCCCAAATGATGTTCATGTTCGCGCTCATCTGCAAGCATATCCTCAACCTCGCCGCCGATTCCGTCAATTTTATACTCGACTCCATGTTATTGTTTATTGCTATGGCGTTCGAGGTGAGCTCCTTGGAGCATGGCCCCTCGCCGCCAGGCGGATTACAGTCGAAGATCCTCGACGAACTCCCATCCTCCTTTCACGATGCCATGAAGCAGATGAACCTTGATGGGAAAACTGTACTTTATGCGGTTTGCCCGTCGTGCCACCATCTTCATGCGCCTTCAGTCAGCACGGCGAAGAACAACATAAGGGGTATAGCTCGAGGTTCCACCTGGGTCAGCCATTGCGAGAACACTATTGTTGGAGTCGAGGGACGGTCACCCTGCAAGACGCCGCTATTGGATGGTGGGCGTCCAATCAAGCCTTACCTATCCCCCTCGTTACTCGACTTTCTCGCACGGCTTCTGTCGAATCCCCGCATAGAGAAGCTCATCGAAGACTCCTGTATCGATCCGGCGAACCCTCCAGGCAGCTTGTGAAGCCGGAGGCTTCCGCACGGTAGCTCCTAGCGGGACGTAGGACGATCGAGGCGCTCTGCGAGAGCGCGAGGTTCCAAAGGGGGGTTTGGCCTTGGAACCCAAAGGCGAGATCACTCTATGAGAGGATCTCGAGCCTGTTACCCTAGCTAAGGGATCGTGTTACCCGCGACGGGGCCTCTTGTGACCTAGGGAGGTGAGCAGTTGAGGGTGCTCAGCCGGCGAGGGTATTCCTAGTCGCACGTACGACGCTGGCGTTGGCTCAGGTCGTGGAAGTATGCATAAAAGATTGAATGAGCACGTGCTAGTCACGTGCTCGGTATGAATACAATCGGAAGTAAAGAGTGCCTGCGTGCTAAATCTACAGTAATCTACACCGTCGTCACAGAGCCCCCCAGCGCGAAGGTGCTCTATTGCTTCCCTAAGTCATCTTCCCAATCAGTGTCCATGTCCACGTCCATATCCCCACCCGAGAATTCGTCGTCGATGAACCAGTCGATATCCTCGTCAGACCAGTCGAAAGGCGGAATGTAGGGCACAGCTCGTCCCAGGATTTCGGTCTCCTTAGCGAACTCTATTATTTTGTTGAGTCGCTTTAAGGGACGGTTGTGCTTCTTCCGTTTCCTAGGTGGTGCTACCACGGAGATTCTCTCGTCGAGCGGGATACTCATTCGCCGCAACAAGTCAGTTTCCCGGGCGTCCGCATCAGTCAGACGATCCGCAAGAGGTTCTGGCAGGGGGGAAGCGAGCCGAGCGAGCAAGCCTCCGTCGCGACGTTCCTCCGTTACCTTTGGAGGAGTACTCGACCTTCTGGAGGGAGCACTCGATAGGAACCTTGCGGGCGGGGAAGGACGACGTCGCGGAGGAGAAGACGGAGTCTGAAGGCGGTAGCCGAGGGGTGTCCGAGGCCTATAGCGGCGGGGGGAGTACGCCGCGCGCCATTCTGGTGTGCGCGAGCGACGTCGCGGCGGTCGGCCACGCTCGCGCGAAGGTGAGCGCCGTTTCTCCCTCCGGTACGGGTATCTCTCCGGGGACGGGGATCGAGCGTGCTTGCGGGGCTCGTTCCAGGACCGCGGCGTGCGTGATCGAGAGAGTCGTCGACGTGGGGACGGACGGCGAGGCGAAGGAAGCCGAGGCGGGGACGTTCTTCGTCGAGGCGGGGATCGTGGAGGAGATCGGTACAGCGATCGTCGGGGAGGCGAAGGGGACCGGTAGCGGGGCAGCGCGCGCGACGAGGGACCGAAGCGGGAAGTCGGGGGAGCGCGGGCAGGGCGAGGTGGGGATGGAGTCCTGGAGTACCTGACTCGGTCCTTCAGTGGTCGTGGCGATCGTCCACCGCTCCGCGGAGGAGGAGGGCTGCTAGCAGCGCTCGCCCAACTCGTCGCATTGCGGGAGATCGCGGACTCAAAAGAAGCCGGGGTCACGTACACTGGTCCTCGAGCGATCCAAGCGTTATTGAGGGCGCGATCCATGAAGACCTGTGCGTCATGATTGTCGAAGAACTCGATGAGCGCATCGATTCGCGGGGATCGGACCACTCGGAAGGCTCGCCGGAGGCGCAAAGGGTTATCTTGCTGCCCTATGGTCCTCGTCCAGCGTCGCAAGCTGTCTGCCGTCCACGACGGCGGGATTCCTCGAAGTAGGACGCGCGTGGTGGGGTCTCGACCTTCGCAGTCCCGAATCGGAGGCTGCTCGACCTCGGGCGTAGATCTCTCGGAGATCGGGCTGCTCATTCGGATGTCGGGAGGGGAGACGGTCCCTTCTTCCGAAGGTGGAGTCGCTTCGCGACTCAACACGGCTTCGGAAAGCGGCCTTTCAGTCCAGTCGGACGGAGTCGGTGAGTTAGGTACCGCCGGCGCGATGTCGTCCTCGAAGATTCGAGACAGGTCGCCACGTAAGGGCACTTCGACTGGTCGTTCCTCCTGGGCGGTAGAAGGAGCTCGGCTTAGGATCGGTGGCTGCTCGCCAATCCGTTCAGGAGTGGGCGCCTCGCGCCGGTACATCCACATGGACGGAATGTCCGGGAGCCAATTTCCGTTGCTGTCCATCCCGAAAGGCCATTCGGGAACCGGCCGACCATACTCTTCGTCGGAGGGGAGACCATCCGGGGCCGGGGGCAAGTCGTCGAAGATCAGCTTGCGCTTCAACGTTCGGTCGTACCACATTTCTTGCTCTCCTTCCAGATCCGCTTTTCCTTTGTGTCGCCCGCCCCGTTTCTTCATGCGCGTCTCGCCGTCCTCATCGTCATCCTCAACGAACACCGTCCAAGGACCGGCGGAGCGGGCAGGTGGAGCCACGGGAGGGGCCATAGGGCCATACCCTGAAGGGGTCGGGGAACCACGGTCTTCGTCCATGGGAGCAGACTCCGAGCTGGAGGCAAGAGAAGGGATGTGAGAGGGAGGCGCCGCGGACGTGTCGAACACGGTCGCAGCTAGCCATCGACCTTCGGGAACATCCATCTGCCATCGCAGGGTCGCTCTTCGACGATCGAAAGGGGTGCGAGCCAGCGGGGTGGCGGCTGAGGTTCTGAGTTCGGTCGGGGTGGAGACTCCTCCCCGTATTCCGATGCGGTCGAACTCGTAAGCTTCGCGCATGCTTCCCACGTCGGTACCTGCCAGGAACCCGTTCGCGACTTGATCGACAGGGGTCCCCTCCGCGATTTCGCTGATGACGAAGCATGGGACGGCCGCAGTGGTCAGGAACCAAAGAGGATCTTCCGCGGGCGCTCCATTGATCCAAACCCCGAGGTATTCTTCATCGGCCGGCATGATTGAGAGCTGTTGGAGCACGTACGGCTCGGGGAAGGGCTGCGCGAGCCAAAGTCGTACCATGGTAATCCAAGCATCCTTCTCTTTCATTCCCGCTTGGCATTCCGCAGCGAGGTCCACCGCTCGCTCGTATTCCTCGACAGCAGCTAGGCCAGCCATGACGTCGCGGGTAGGGAACTTGGGTCGATAGGGACAGAGAGTAGTTCGCCGGTATAGGATCTGGGGCAGTAGTTCGAACATTTGACGGTCCAGATCGGTATTGCGCGCCACCATTCGGGACAGGAAGGCGTCTTGCAGCCGGCCAACTTGATAAGCACTGGTGGTGTCCCAAACGGAGTGCACAGGAGTGAACTCGACGTCGTGGGCACCGCTCCATCCCTCGCGACGGATGAAACCCAGCCAGGGTCGTATGGCGCTGTAGGTCTGTGGCACGCGAGTATAATCCCATCGCCCGCCCCGACCATCGTAGCGCCGCTGCGTCGAATCGGGATCTCGGAAGACGATCCCCTGGGAGGCGCGGGGTCCTGGGTAGTAGGGATCTTGGATGGAGTTGGCGCTCCAAATCATCCATTTGCGCCCGGCGACGGTCACAACTCGAGAATGGAAGGAAAGGATGGGCGGAAGACGGAAGAGCATGCCGTCGTCGACGACTGGACACTCGTCGAAACCTTGGAAACTGAGGAGTCGGGCCGTCGTGAAGATTCGGGAGTCGGTACCCGGGTAGTGGGGGCGCGGTAGAGGTTGAGACATCGTTGGTAGCAGGGAGCGGGGCGCTCGGCGAAGGACAGGGCGGGGCTAGCTGGAGCTCACACGCAACTCGTATCACTTTCCTCCGAGCGGTTTCGAATGGCGCTGAGTAGGGCGGAGTCGTGAGACCTCGACGCTCCTTTCCAGCGGCGTTTTTAGAAGTCTCCTTCGGAGAAGGGAGTAGAGTAGTAGACGACCGGACTAGGAGCTTGGAGTCTTGCGACGTCACAATGTTCCCGTTCGCGGACGTAGGAGAGGTAGGATAGTATTAAGTCGATGGGAGACGACAAGATAGTTTTGGCGTAAACAAGAACAAACTCCCATTGATCTCGGATCTACCGAGATCGATTAGAAGATAAGGAAGGATTTAGTCGGCCGAAGGTTCTTCAGGGGGATTAGAGTTGTTTGAGGGAAAGATATTCACGGCGAAGTTCGGGGGCGTTGCGCATGTCATACTCCGATATCCAGGAGTCCTCGGACGGCTCGTAGCCGCGCCAGCGCACTAAGTACATACGCCGGTTGCCGTCCTTCCGCCGGGACAAGCGATGACCCAGGATGGCCTCTACTTCGTATTCTTCGGCAGCGTTGAGAAGGTCGCGGGTCGGTGGGAGGGTGACTCTCTCTCCGTACTCCGGCGATGATTGGTGGTACTTGCGGAGGTGGGCGATATTGAACACCGGGTGCATGGGGTAATTGTCGGGTAAGCGAAGTCGGTAGACTACAGGATTAATCTTCTCCATCACCTCGAAAGGGCCTATGGTTCGCTGGACGAGCTTCCGGCCTGTGCCCTTCACGTCTACCAGTTTGAGGGTGTGAGGATTGACCAGGACCTGATCGCCCGGTTGATATTCCTCCACTGCTCGACGTCCTTTATTGTAGGACCTGGCTTGACGTTCTTGAGCCAAGACTAAGGCATCTCTCGCGGCTTGCCGGTGCCGCTCCATAACAGCGATGTAGTCCTCGGCCTTCATACTGGATATGAACGGACGGTTGACGGGGTCGGTGGCGGGCACGAAGATGCCGGAGGAGGTTCGAGGCTGGTACCCCATGAGCAAGAAGTTCGGAGTGTACCCCGTGGAGGCGTGCACTGAGGAGTTGTACGCGCGGCTAGCCTCACTTAGCCATCTGGCCCAGGAGGTCCTATCCGCGGCGACGTAGGCTCGCAGCATCTGCTCTATCATCGCGTTCAGGACTTCCGTTTGACCGTCCGTCTGCGGATGATGGGAGGAGGATAGCGCCATCGCACTCCCGTAACTCTCGACAATCGACCGCCAGAAGGCAGTCGACCATCGCTTGTCACGATCAGCGATTATTCGGTCGGGGAGGCCGTAGACATTGACCACGCGATCCATGAATAATTTGGCGAAACCTTCTTGCGTGAGTCCGTCGTGCGTAGGGATCATGACGGCGAACTTGGTGAGTTTGTCGACTATCACGAGTACAGCCGTGAAGTTCTCCGCTCCGGACGGGGGTAGTCCAGTGATGAGGTCGTGGGTGACGGTAGCAAACGGACGGCCGGGGATGTGAGAAGGTCGGAGGCCTCCCATAGGCGCTCTACGATCCTCCTTAATCTTCTGGCAGACGTCACACGTGTGGGCGAATCCTTCGCAATCCTTGTATTGCGTGGTCCAGAAGAACAACTCCTTCATTCTAGCCTGGAACTTGCGGGGCCCTGCGTGCGCTCCTTCGTGGGCCGAGTCATGAATCCAACTCATCACCTCGGGGACCTTGGACTTGGGAACGCACAAGCGCGAATTCCAGTCGGCATCAAGGAAGTAAAGGAGGCCGTTGGCACCTCGCTGAAACCGGGACGGGGTGAGCAAGGTTTCCGCATTAGGGACCGATTCGATGTAGCGCTTGCGGAAGAAGGGGTCTGCATGATATCCGGCGGCGAACTCCGCCAGGACTTCAGGCTTAGCAGCGACCAGGAGGTGCGTTCGTTTATCCCAATCGTCTTCCGGGGAGTCTTCGTTAGGAGTTACTCCCACCGGGTACGTCCACTGGTCGCCAGTAGGGAAGGGAAGATCGTCTAGAGCCGGCGTGGCGTCGCTGAGAGCCATTGCCTCCCCCGGAGTCTCGTCAAGCTTCTTGGATTGCTTGCGAGTCATCACGGGGTAAGCCTCATACTTGGAGATGACGTCTTCCCACCAGAACGCGAAAGTCGCTCGCTTGGCCTGAGCAAAGGTGTCCTTGTCTTCGGCAGATTGAGCACGATGCTGCTTATCGTCGTCCGGAACTATTGTCGGCAATTCGTCGCGGGCAGGAGACGTATGCGGCGGTATACGTGGGAGCCTAGAGAGGGGATCCACATTAGAGTGGATTCGACCTGCTCTGTGCACAATCCGGAGACCCGGATAGGCGGCGAACACCGCCCCCCACGCCGCTAACCTCCTGTTCGCGTTCTCGTAGACCCGGGCCCACTGCAGGGCTGCGTGATCGGTGATCAAGGTGACGAGCTCGCCTTCAATGAACGGCTGAAATTTGACTAGCGCGTCCTTCGCTCCCAGGGCCTCCCGCTCCGTAGCGCTGTAATTCCGTTCCGCCGGTTTCAGGGACCGACTCCAGTACGCAATGACACGCTCGACGTGGACAACGGTCTCGTCGAATTCGTCGGCCCAGACGTCGGGCTCGGGAAGCTCCTCGATATCTTTAGTGAGCTTGACGAAGAGGCGGGGCACCGGCAGCTTAGCGTTCCAAGCTCCTAGGAGGCGGTCATATATCGCCGTCCCCTTCAGATCTCCAATCGCGATAGGCTGCACTTGTTGCAAGCTAGAGCCCATGGCGAAATCGGAAGCGTCCGTGTACAATCGGTAAGGTCGACCTTGGATGGGATGCCCCAGGATCGGGGCGCCGGCCAACGCATCCTTTGCTTGGCGGAAGGCTATCTCGTGCTCCGCCCGCCATTCAAACTTCACTCCTTTCCGGAGGAGTCCGAATAACGGAGAGGCGATATACGCGTAGAAGGGAATGTAGGCAGAGAAATAGACACACATGCCCAGGAATTTTTGGAGGTCGGAGATGTGGGTTGGAGTTGCGATATCCTGTATAGCCGCGACCTTTTCTTCATGAGTTGAGAGCCCGAGACGGGAGACTTTCTGCCCCAGTAGGAGGATGGATGAGAAGCCGACGAAGCACTTGGCGGGGGATAAGGTTATGCCCGCTTTGGCGATGGCGCTTAGGACGCTGTCGAGATGAACTAGATGTTCCTCCCAGCTTTTGGAGAAAACGACGATATCGTCGATGTAGACCAAGGTGAAGAGCCACAAGTAGGGCGCCAGCACTCCCTGCATGACACGCTGGAATACTGACGGGCCATTCCGGAGCCCGAAGGGCATTCGACGGAATTGCCATAGCAGCTGAAGTTGTAGTCATTATACTATGGGACCCGTGTGGGTTCCGCGTCGCTAATGCAATGTTTCACGAAGTCTGTCGGCGTGGGAACATGTCCCAAAACGCATCTGGGCGGCTATGCACGGCTCTGCGGCATCCATCGCCTAGCATCGCTTAACGTCGCTTGCGATTCCGGCTGTTGAGCAGGTCGGCATACAGTGTGGGGCTCATCACGTGTGTGCGGCAGCCATGCCGCAGCACAGTGACATTGCATATTTTGGTAATCTGTCGGAAGACCGGCCAATCGGAAGATCCCGCAATGACGACTTGTATTATTGCAGGCTACTCGTCGTCGACATTGTCGTCCTCGCCCCCTATGGACCCCTCCTCATCTCCCTCTAGCCTCTCCTCCCCTTCGGGCTCCGGCGCTTCGTCATCATCCTCCTCTTCCCCGTCACCATTCTCGTCCTCCCCGACCTCTTCGTCGACAATGCCGTCAATGCCTTCCATCTCCGCGCAACCCGCCCATAATGTCTCGAAGTGGTTCGCAAGGCGCAGCCGGAGGTCTTCCTGACGTGCTGCATATGCCCGCGTCCCTTCTGCGTGCTCCGGCATGCGACCGTCAACTTCTCGGCGATCGGCCCACCATCGTGCTTGCCAGCGAAGCGAGATTGGCACTCGCCGCATCTCCTCCTTGAGCAGATCTACCTCCTCGGTCCAGCGTTTCGTCCTTGCCCACGCTTTAGCCCACTCCACACGTAATCCTGTAGATTAGATTAATTGGGATCATTTGTACTTTGGAATACGGATCGCACCTTTCAAGATTGCCTCGTCCGTTGAGCTTGTGGATGCGTCCGCCCCCATCCAGATCCATGAGACCACACGGATCCCTTCGCCCGTCTTCCCCTTGCGTCGCTGCCCTTCCCCTACACCGTCTTGCTTGTCCTCCGCCGTCGCCGGCTCTCCCTGCCTCCGCTTCTTCCCCAACACCTTCCGCTTGCTGCGAAGCGCCCGGTCCTCTTCGCTATCCATGCAGCGGAGATCCTTCTTGGGATTAAGCCTGTTCCATCCAACATTTTCGATCCCCACCAGGCGGCGCTTTGCTTCCCACGCAGCCACATACTTCTCCGCCTGAATCCTGATCTTAGCGTCGTTGCGGTTCATGATGTTGCGCGAACGGGTTGTAGCCCCCTGATGACGTGCATGGCCGCCTTTGTAGGTACGAAATCGCGACTTGATGTGAAGAAGGTGGCGGATTTCTGCAAGGGATGACCTGCACTGCGCGTAACGGAGGCGCTCTTCAATCTTTACTACCCCCTTGAAGCAGCCCGCCATCCGTTGCGCCTCCGTCAGGGCTGATGGCAGGTACAGTGGCGTGTTCTCGACGCGGCCCGCCTCCTCCGCCTTCTTGCCTGGTGGAGGCGCGGGATGCTCGGAAAGCGCCTGCAGGGCAGCCGGCGTGTACACCTGTTGCAGTGTGCGGAAGCGCGCGGTGTAGCGCCCGAGCTTTGTGCGCTTTTCCAGCATCTCCGCTGTCTGCTTTGTCGTAATGTCCCGCCGTGTCTCCACCTCGATTCGCAGCCGACGTCTAGCAGTTACGAGTGTAAGCTTCCGTTACACCATGCCGGACGATCACTTACTGCTGCTCTTCCAGGTCGAGACCTGCCAATATAAAAGCACTGGGGCTGACGTTGTGGATGGGCATTGCCTCTGACGCCTCCTCTTCCGCGAGCTGCAGTCGGACGTCGTGCTCGTTGATGCCTGTTGTAACGTATCAGTGATTCGACTATCTCCATGTCGAGCCGGACATACCGATTTTTGGCAGCTCGTACGGGTTAGGGCTTGCATCATCAGCGTCAAAAGCCTCCACCATGGCCTTCCATTCCGGCACGTGCTCCGCCTGAAGTGCTGTGAATGTTGCCAGCGACTCCTCCTGGAAGTTCCGCTCGCTGATCGCGTTGTGCAGGCGCTTCAGCAGGAGGAGGCCCAGCCCCACCAGCTTTTGCCAGTTCCAGTGGGACCAGTGGTCGTCGAGCGTGTCAAGGCGGGACCCAGGCCCCATTTCACGGGTACTCGTTGCCACGGGCCCAATATTTGCCCACGGGCGCTCTATGCCTTCACCGTCTGTGCGCGCCGAGCCGAGTATGTAGTTGAGTGAGTATAGGAGCTGACACAGGATCTTGTGGCCGTATATATGCAGCTTCGGGATGAGGAACCGTACAAGGCTGAAGACGAGGGTTAGACGTAAGCCAGAAGGTAGTTTCTTCAAGCGTTCGATGAGATGTTTGCTCCATTGGCAGCAAATATCATATGAGACATATTTGAGCAGGCCGGCGTCGTGGTGGCGAAGTAGCGAGGCAAATATGTAATCCATATTTGCGTACCTAAGCCTATCAGTTAGCTTGTGTCAATCCGTTAGTTGTTACGACGCACCTTTCCCCCTTCTGTAGATCTCCGGCCCCATTTGCTTGAACGAACTCGTGCCTTGCGCACACCCCAAGACCAACACCTGTCGCTCCGTAACCGCGTGAGAACTTGGTGTTAGCGTAGTCCAGAGCTGCAAGCCCACTGCACGTGCTCATCTGCAATCATGGGTGAGTTTCATCTTGGGATTGCGAAAACCTTTGTGGTACTTGCCTCTTTTTGGTCTGTCACGGTCAGAAGGAACTCACGGTACGGCGCGTCTTCGGTAAAGTAAGCCCAGCCGCTGCCCAGAGCAGGGTCTTTCAGTACACTTGAGACCAAGCGCCGTTTCAAGCGGAAACAAGCGTCGATTGCAAGGAAAAGTATATACAAAAAACTGAGTGTGTGCATCAGCTGCTCGCTTACTTCAGAGAGCAATAAACCGAGAAACTTACCGTCTCGTGCCCTCTGCCTTGGCCCAGTCCTCAGGCAGATTAATGCCCGGCCGGGGACATGCCGGGCACTTCACCGCCAACTCCCCTGGATGAGTTTGCGCCACCGGCCTTGTTCCATCATTCCCGCGTCCAGCGCGCTTGAGCATCGTAACATGCCTCCATTCGCGCATCATCCGCATAAATGATTTGTATCGATCCTGTTTAGCTGAGTCTGAGTACACATCAGGTACTAGAAACCGTTACATACCTTCATTCTCGTCATTCCGGTGTTGTCGGTAAGCTTCTCGAGCCCCGAGTAAAAATCGTAAGTCGTCACTTTCCCCTGCAGCGTCATAATGTGGAACATTTCCAGGACGCGAAAAGTTGCTGCTGTTTGCGGCACAGCGTCTGTCGACGGGTACCACAACATCCGCAAAAGCTGCATGGAGCGCTGTCCCGGCGCATGGCCATCACCGCATCCGCAGAAATCGACGGCCACTGGGTGTAGACCATTCGTATGGATTACTGTGAAGTTCTGATGTCCTGGAACTGGATTCCCGCATGTTTCCCATCCCGTGTGCCCCAGCTGTACGCGCATGCCTAAGGATTTCAAAGTGACCCGCTGGAAACACTCCCCAGTCCAATGCTGTGCGCAAACTCGTCGGAAAGAGTTTGTCGATAAAATATCGAGACACACCTCAATCCGGTCTAGGGGTCGCGCGCGATGCTCTCGCAGACAGCACTCAGAGCAAACAAGATCCGGGCACAAGCACTCCATACACCTGTATTCTGGTTTGCCCGGCGGCGGCAGCCCCTCCTTGCCTGTCGGACAGGACGGGCACACATCTGCCGTGCTATAACCTCTGCCCTCGTGGGTTATGATTTCGGCCAGATATTTGTCGTGCAAAGGGACCCATTGTGCGAGAGGACGGTCCTAGTCAAATGAGTTATTGGTCTTGTAACTTTGTTGAGGTCACGTACGGAAGACAGGTAACGCTTTGCGCGAGGTTTTACTGCACGATTTGACGGGGCGCTGCGGACGGGTGGGGCATCCAGATCCTCAAAGACGTATTCGAAGCCTTCACCCACATCCTTGAAGGGAATGGGTGCGACCTTGATCTTTTTCAGGGGCGAAGGCAGATCCACCGGATACGTCTTCTCGTTAGTCCGCCGCTTGTCAGATGACACAGACTGAGCGGAGAATGAGGGAGCGTCGACCACTTCCTCCAGAGTCCATTCAAAAATCTCGGTGGCCGGGTGGCGAGAACGCTTCCTCGGACGTGATGAGCTTGCCATAGTGGGACACAAAAACCGTAAGAGGCAAGTAGGTGTAGGGCGGCAACCCTGCAAGACCTCAGCCCTCGTCAGACCTTCCAGTTCAAAGGATTAGTTAGTACTATGGTTGTCTCGCTGGAGACTGCAGACACGGATTACCACAATGTCGAGAGTTCGACCCTTGGTGGTGACATTTTTGAACAAATATATATTTTCTGCGCAAAACCACAAAAAAAAATGCACAATCGCTCTAACTAGTATCAGCTCAACGAGGTCTGCGCACAAGTATCCGCCCTGTGGCGAGCTGCCTCTCGGCGCTCCAATGCTTGCTGGCGCTTTCTGCCACAGAAGATGAGTAGGAGAACACGAAGTGAATTTTGACGCACTTCATCTCACGTCGCTGCTCTGCAGCAAGGGCTCGAGCGTCGCTGGCCTTGATGGCCAGTTTACGCTTGTTCCTATCCGCCATATCCCATAAGTACAGTTGTCATGGTCGGGAGCGGGAGATGGACGTACTTTTCGCGATACTTTCGAGCAGCAGCACGGCGTTTTTCCAGACGGGCTGCAAGGACTTCAGGCGGGACAGTTTCATCCGAAGCGCGCAGGCGGGCCATGCGCTCCCGAGTCTTGCGCTTGCAGTCGTCCTGGTTTCTGGGAGGCTTTCATTGAGATAGCCACACGATAGCTGAAAATGGCGCACTTTGTGTAATACCTATAACAATAGATTGCATGCATCATGGGATCCGAAGGCGGAGCCCGAGCCTTCTTGGGAGGCATACTCTGTATGTATCTAACACAGGCCTGAGGTTGTTGGGCCTGAGCGCTGAGCTTGAGTGGGGGTGGTGGTCAGAATGGTGATACTCACCCAAATGCGGCCAGTTAGGCGCCAGCCGGCAATTGCCGCGCCTCCCCAAATTAGGGCCGGTACATGGTTTTTTATTTCCCTCCCGCCACCTGCTTTCAGTGGGTCCGTATAAAATTGAGGGCTGACGCTTCATATATTTTCAGATTTATTTGGAATTTCTGGGAATAGCTCGTCAAAAAAAGTTTTTGAGGACCGAAAGTTTCGAGCGAGTGGCCACCTACCCATATGCAACCATCCATCTGAGCACCTCAAACTCTGACATTCTTGCCTTTCAACAGTTTTTTGTGGGATCTTAGCCTCATCTTGTCTCTTTCAGCTCCGCTTTTTAATTCCCTCATTGCTCTAAAGCCTGAATAGATATTCTCAACTTAGTTCACGAATTTGGGCTGCAAAGACCACTGGTGACGTCGACGCTCACAAGCTCATTTTGCATGGTATGTCATTCTGCTTTGGCATGAGGGTTCATAACTACTGAGACTATCGTTTCATAAGATCTCAGGTTTATCATGTGAATCGGTCAAACGATACAAGCAAAACGACCGAGGGTACATCTCCGTGGCGAGTGCGCGAGACATCGTAGTGAGTGCGCGAGATCACCGACAGGCGAGACTCTCGCTTGTCTCACATCAAAACGACATGGAGTACCAACACCTCAACGCTGGCGAGCATTGGGCCGCCGTCCACCGCAATCGAGCTCGCCGCCTTGCGCGCATCAATGAAGGCCGGGCCACAGTCCCCGATGTCCTTGAATTCGAGCACCAGTCCGATATCGTTACGCTCATCCCCGGCCGCACGACCCCCCTTTACTCGCGGCTCTGTCCGAATGGGAAGCTCGTTCCCCGTGCCGACTCCCTCATCCAGATGACAGCGTCATCATCTATCCCGAAGGCCCCGCCGACCACGGCAACTCACTCCCAACCGCCATCTAAAGTGCTTGCTCGCTTCAAGAAGATCAGGGGCGAAAAGAAGAGGGACCCGGACGCTGAACTGCTCGCGAGGTTGGCGGCTTCCAAGGCTAGGCAAGAGGCAGACGTGAAGGCGATCAAGGCACGGTGCGCTTCTGCCTCTTTTTCTTGACACATCGACTCATTTCCTGTAGAAAATACAAGTCAAAGGAAAGTGCGGCCTGACTTGAGGCACAGCAGGGACGTCGGGACATGTATTCGTACTCGGCGTAGGACTACCTTATGTGATATCCGTTGTATTGCTTTCCCCAGGACTATGCATCTGCAGCGAGCCTTGGTGTTTATTAATCTAAGATATTTGTAAGAAAATAAACGAACAAAAATAAACTGACAGAAGCTGTCAGCTCTTTTTTTGGGCATCGACACCCCCAATGTCGACTCCTCAGTATCGCTGCACCTACCCTTACTTCCCCGATCCCGGGCGTCCTGCTGAACCAAGTTCCAAGCAAAGCCTATATCTGATTACTGGGGGCAAGCCAGAGGAAGCGGGCGCATACCCTACCTGGTACACCTTTTTTTGCGCGCCTCGGTCGTTGATGGTGAGCTCACAATGTCCCAGGAACACGGCAGGTCCCATGTCCCAGGGCAAATCGGCAGTGCGCGTGCAGCTTTATCGTCACAACGAGCGAGACATCATGCTCGCGGCCTGGCACGCCTCGTGCGATCGTGGCGAGCATGCCCATCCCGCGAGACCTGCAGCACAGGACTCTGCGCCGCGCACGCCTCCGGCCACCAACTTTTCAACAATCTCGTCCCTGTCGTCCCCCAAGCTCGGACTGTGGACGCCAAGCCCCCCTTCGACACCAAAACCAAAGGCCAAGGGGAAAGCCAAAATCCCCATCCTGCAGGGCGAGCCTAGCGACTCGCCCTTGAAACACCCGCGCCCACCTGGGCAGAAGGCTTACGCTGTCCGCTCGGGGGAGCGGTGCTGGGTCTTCAGTGACCTCGAAGGTGCTCGCGACAAGTTCCATCGCCTGCAGGAACGGGGGCTTACAGTGGAGATGGCCACGGCAAACGGCTTCACGCGTGCCGTTTCCTTCGCAGAGGGTGGTGGTCCGGCGCCAGGCTCCAGCGATGCCCAGCGTCGTAGGGAGTGGACAGCGGCAGAGAACCGGGCCCGCCGTCGGGTCGTTGCTGCAGAGGAACGCCGTCAAGAGCTGCTCGAGTATCTCGAGTGCTACCGCGAGGACGAGAGCGAGCATCCTTCGGACGAGTCGGACTCAGGACGCATGACGGATGACCTCGCGGAGGAGGTGCAGTTGCGCTCGAGGTATGAGGGCAATTGGCGTCAGCATCGTGGTCACCGCGGTGGCTCATAGCCGTCGGTACATTGCTTTGTCGACTGGAGGAAACTCGGCCCCGCCTGTAGTGTACAAACTGTAGCGCGCACATCACAAATGGAATGATCTTCACTGTCTCTAGGTTACATTACACAGCTCAAGTACACTCCTCAGATGCATCGCACAACCATCCCCAGCACCAAATCACCAAGAACCGGTCCCCCATGGAATATTGGAGTCCCAGATGTCAACTGGCAGAGCAGGCGAACTTGAAGATTCCTCGAAGCGCGGCGCGGCAAGCTGGTAATGCGCGGAGAGGTTGTCCCAGGTCCACCTCATATTGAGGGCGAGGTTGAATGGGGGGTCAAGGCCATATACGACAGGGTGAGCATAGCTTGCGCGGCGGCGACGCCCTGGAATTATGAGTACGAAGCAGTAGAGCAAGGGTGGAGACGAGAACTCACGCATGTGGATGCGCGCGGCACGGTGCGTGTACGCACGGCGGGCAGAACGGTGGCGGGTGAGGACGGGTGCAGAGGGGAGAATGGGCGCCATGAGCATGGCACGGTGCATGAGCATGGCACGGTGCGTGTGCGCGCGGCGGGCAGAACGGTGGCGAGTGAGGATGGGCGCCATGAGTAGGACGAGTGTTTGGCACAAGCAGTAGTAGCAAATAAAGACGGTTTCCAGACTCACAAAATCTATGTCGCAAATCGCAGTGAAAAAGGCTGTAGCCAATGAAAAGAAGGCCGCAATGCGTCGAGAGAGCCGTCAGGCCAAGAAGACTGGCATGGAACTTGCGCCGCGCAAGCGGGGGAATCCGGGGAACTTCACAGGATCCCGTCTGGCTTTTCTTGAAAAGGTCGAAGAAGAATACTTGGCATTGAAGGGACGGGGCACCGGCGAAGCCTTCTTGCAGAAGTTCATGCATGACTATTGGAACACTTTTCCGTGGTATGAGGGCGTCGACCCCCAAAACCCGCTCCTCCAAAATCGGTCTATGGCAGAAGCAGCGCCCAGCACGCTGGTGGCAACATCAGAGGGCGCGCCCGACGCGTCTCTAGCGGAGTCGACATTAGGGACAGCGCCCGACGCGTCCGAGCCTGCATCGACGCCTTCGGCAGACAATTACGACTCCCCTGAATCCTTGTGGGCCTCAACGGGCGGAGTTAATCCTGCTTTTATGGCGGAGATTCAGAAATCAGTAGCAGAGGTGAGTTATATATCAGGTCATTTCTGTGAGTCCATGTTAACGCGTCGGCAGAAAGTAAAAAATTGGTTTGCTAACAGAAGAACCGTGGCAAATCGGAGTAAAAAGAACCCGTACAGCAACTGGCTGAAGGGATTCCAAGCGATGGGCGCAGCGCCTCGGAAGCAAGCACTGCACAAGTTTTACATGGTCCAGCCGGAACACTCGAAAAAGGTCGAGGAACTTTTCCGAGTCAAGTGGCCGGCAAGCGGGCTGGAAGGGAAGCATGAGCTCAATTTTCGCTGCAAATGCGCGCAGGAGCTGCTGGATGCCGAGCCAGAGGAGGTGCGAGAGGAGTTGGTGGCAGCGCTGGAGGCCACGCACGCGGTGCTGACTGCGAAGCATGAGAAACAGGCCAATTTGTTGGCAAATCCAGACATGCTGGACCCGGAAGCGCAGGCAGAGTAAGTGGAATTAGTGCCGAATTGAAAAGATACAACTGATTTTACAACGCAGATGCCGAAAGAACTTCACCCAGGTTGTCCAGCCATTCCTCGACGGAGTTGCCAAGCTCACGGGCTATCACCTGACGGTGCTCGCAGGCGCGGGTCCGCCGGAAGGCTCGAAGCTGTATTCATTGATAACAGTCCATTCTGGGCGGACATTCGTGCCGGGGATAGGGCACCAGGGGCTGAGGTTCCATGAATGGCAGCCGGACGTCTTCAAGAAGATGGTTATGCGTCACTTCATGGAGTTTCTCCTAGAGACAAATGAACGTAAGCCTTGGTTTGGAAGTGCGCGGGACTGGTATTGATGTTGTACAGATACGGCGACATCATATACTATTGTTGACGAGGATACAGAGCGGGTGGATGAAGCGAAGGCTGGAAGCGAAGCGGAGGGCGGCGAGGAGGTACAACGGGGCCGGAAGGTGTCGAAGAAGGGGAAGGGAAAACAGCGGGCAAAGAGCGGAAGCTCGCGCGAGACACCATCACCATCCCCCGCCCCTTCCAGTCCTTCACGCGCCTCATCACCCAATGGGACACCACCGGCTGCGCTTGGGGTGCTGGAGCCCGATCCGTCGGCGGACCTTGCGTTTAGCCCACAGCTGCCGTCGACGCATATCCCGGGGCCGGAGCTGCGGGCTGAGCTTGCGGAGGCACCGCGGGCCCAGCGACATGCGCGTGTGCTCAGAATGAGCCGCATGAACATTAGCGAATTCGACCGCGAGAGTAATATCGCTCGTAATAAGGCACTGATGGCGAGCTTGGATTTGCGATCTGGATTCTCAGGAATGTTTGGGGACTTGGCACTGAGGGAGAAGGGCCCGCCTGCAGAGAAAAGGAAGCGGGCAGCAGCACCCTCGGGGCCTGCACGAAGGTCGACGAGGCTTGCTGGAGACATCGCACCGCTGATGCTCCCAGAAATTGATGCAAACAACGACATTGTTATGGACGACATCGACGGCAGCGGCCTGCAGCTAAACAGCGGAAGCAGGGCTTCAGATGGCGAGGATAACATGGGTCTGACGGAGGAGGAGTTACGCGAGATTGAGAATGACCCTGGTGCCGATAAGGATGGTGACGCCGAGGCAGAGAAGCCCGCAGAGGAGATAGAGTCTTATCCCCCTGCCCCGCCGCCGACGAATGCGGCTGCTGGCACTACGGACAGTGCCAACGAGAGTGCTGCTGGGGCCGAGAAAGGAGCCGAGACGAACGGTGAAAGCGTACACATGGAGGGAGCTGCTGGGGCCGAGACGAGCGGTGAAGGCGCACGCGTGGTGGGCGGAAGCGCGGAGGGAGCTGCTGAGGCCGAGACGAGCGGTGAAGGCGCATGCGTGGTGGGCGGAAGCACGGAGGGAGCTGCTGAGGCCGAGACGAGCGGTGAAGGCGCATGCATGGTGGGCGGAAGCACGGAGGGAGCTGCTGAGGCCGAGACGAGCGGTGAAGGCGCGGAGGGCAGCGGGGAAAGCGCGGAGGGCAGCGGGGAAAGCGCTGGCAGAGAGGAACTGACGGAGGTCGATCGTAGAGGTTGGGGCAAGTGGATGATGGACGGCTACGCCATCCTCGCAGCGTGCGCAGGTGGGGACGGCTGGCTCGAGGCAGTGAGAACGTGGACGGAGCTGGAACGCGCGTACGGCTTCAAGACATCTGTCAGGTCATTGACATACTGCGAGATAGGCTACTGACCTTGTTCTCAACAGAGCAAACCGCTTCCGACAGATGGCAGACACCCAGCACTACATGAATGGACAAAGTGCGGCCGGCGAGTAGATAAGGCCCCGGTTTTCAAGCTGGAGGAGTTCCAAAGCGCCTGGTGGGTGTGGTGGAGTGCGATGTCACCCGAGTGGCGTGTAAAGGATGGGCAAGGACGGCCTGTTGCCGGCAAACAAGGACCGTGGGGTGCGCTGGTCCACCCAGGAGCAAATGGGTTGCTGATGGTGCTCCTGGCACTAGCGTGGTGGAGAGGAAAGGAGGGTGCGCCGTCCCCAGGCTGGCTAGCAGCCGTGAAGGACATGGGCTGGGTCTTGAAGGGCTTGCTGGTGATTGCAAAGTATGTAAACGTTTGCGCTTCACACGCCCAAAATAATGCTGACAGACATCAACAAGGAAGCGCCCAATGTCCGCGGAGGACACCGTCGCTGGGGAGAAGCCTGGGAAACGGCTCAAGCGTCGATAGCGGGCAAGGGAAGGGCGAAGAATTTTGGACAGCACACCCCTATGTTTAGAAGCGATTTGATAGAATGGAGCATTTCGAGACAATTGGGGATGCATAGAGCGGCCGTCAGTGACCGGTATTCTCCGAAGGTCTGTCAGCCTGCCGTGGATGCCGTGACGCGCTAGCGGTGGCCCCAGGCGGCCGCACGTTATGCAAAGCATGCCGTAGAGCCGTTGAGACTTGTTTCAGGACAGATTCCCACGGCCGACCGACTTCGTCAAACATTGCATTAGGTACGCGGAACCCACACAGGTCCCATAGTATTGGGACCACAGCTACGGGTGGCCATAGACCCCGATGGGAACGGAAGGCCGTTCGCTCCTTGGCGTCGTCGGCCATCTCGAGCTGCGTGAATCCAGCGAGAGCATCGAATGAGGAGAGGACTTGGGAGCCACTAAGGGCTTGAAGGATTTCGGACTGTCGCGGAATGGGGAATTCGTCAGGGATAGTCTTCTCGTTCAGCTTGCGGTAGTCGATGACCAAGCGCGGTTTGCCGTTGCGATAGACCACCAGACAGGGAAAACCCCAAGGGCTGACGGACGGCTCTATGACTTCCGCTTCAAACCACGCGTCGATTTGTTTGTCGATGACTTCACGCTTGAGCGGCGAGGCCCCGTACATGGGCAGGGAGACTGGCTGAGCGTCCGGTTTTAAGGGAATGGGGACTTTCGTATCCACGTGCCCTAGTCGACCTCCTACGCCGAAGGCCGCAGCGTTCTTGCGTAGCACTTCCCCTAGAGCTCCTTTGTGCTGTAGAGGGATGTCAGGGCCCCAGTTAACCAGGGTGGAGACATCGACATCGGGGAGCGGGTCTTCGGGGACAGCCGTAGTCTTGGGTCCCCAAGCCTCGTCTCCCTCCAGCCTGTCATCGACACCATCCGGTTCAGGAGCTCCGCCCGCGTTAGCCAAATCCTGAGCTCTCAGGGTCCCTATCGTCGTCCGGATAGCGTCAGCGGCCGCGGTGAACTTCCGAAGTTCCTCCTCCGTCTTGGGTCGGTCGGCGTAGCCGTCGGGATCTAGCAGGTGGCCGACGACTTCGCCCTTGCGGATATACCAAGGTCGGGTACTAGGGTTGGCGATCGGGATGCACGGGTTCGCGGAAGTGATCCAAGTGGTCGGGGCAGCGAGGACTGAAGAGTCGTCGGTAGAGATGATAACCTTTTCTACGATCCAGTCGTCTCGTCCAGCGAAGGGTCCTTCAACGCGGACGCTATGCACGGAGCCCGCGTTGATCAAGACGTCTTCGGCCGCGAGAACCTCTGGCAAAGACGCTTCTCCGAGGCGCGCCACTCGCGTGCGTTCCCGTCGCGCTGCCGTCCTCCGGAGGAAACTCTGGGCCTTCACGGCGAGTACCCTTCGGAACTCAAATCCTAGATCGACTCTCTGAGCGGAGGATCCTGGGATGAGTCGACCGGTTCCGCCTATTTGGACGTCGCAGTGGCCACTCGAGTAACGGGTAACTCCCAACTCGTAGGCTACCTGGAAATCTTCGCCAAGGAGTAAGGGGACCCTCATCCCGCGGACCACGTAGGCTTCGACTTCGAAACTAACCAGCCTTCCTTCGGCGTCACGCGCGTACATGGTGAACCTTGTGAAACCGAGAACCTTAGCTTCGCCAACGAGAG
Organism: Mycena belliarum; assembly: GCA_029282135.1. NCBI lineage: Eukaryota > Fungi > Basidiomycota > Agaricomycetes > Agaricales > Mycenaceae > Mycena > Mycena belliarum. The sequence goes on from JARJCN010000030.1 coordinate 222,910, forward strand.
CGTAGAGCTTCATTCGGATGCCTTCGCGAGGCTTGGGCAAATCCGGCATCGTCTCGAAGTATTCTTCTGAGATCAGGGTGATGTCGGAGCCGGAGTCTAAACGACCCTTTATTGGAGGGGCTCCAGGAGTCCCAACGGAGACCTTGAGATGTAGAGCCTTGATACCTAGCGAGCCGAATCCCGGGGGCATGGAGCGTTTCCGAGGAGCCTTGTAGACGGGATCCTCCATCCTGCCTTCGGTCTCAGGTCCTTCAAGCGGCTCTTCTACGTCTGATCGCGACGGAGGCCGCTCTCGGGCATCTGGTCGCTGAGAGTCCTTGAAGCGCGCTATCTTCCTGGGAATGATCGGGCTCTTGCTCCTCTCCACCTCCTTTCCCTTGCCGAGTCTCTTATTCCTTTTCTGGTCACGTTCGGTGTCGAATTTCTCGCGGCGCCGGGCATTCCGATGATGTCCTTGAACGACATGCACGGAACGCGCTCCGGTTTCACTCGCATCGACGGTATGCACTTCCCTAGGAACCGGGGCCGCGGATAGCTTAGAGGATTCACTCGAATAAGCGGACTCGGTTTCATTGGTACGCTCGGCCATCATGACTATGTACTCAGCGCGATCAGCTTCTTCTACCTCATACGATACCTCTACTTCGAGCATGTTCGCATCCCTCATCGTAATCCAGGCGCCATAGTGGGGGCAGTCTCGCGCGAAATGCTTCGAGCTGGAGCAAACATAGCATACCCCGTTGGGGGCTCGCTCGCTGTGCACGTCATCGCGCTTATTGAAGGAATGGCCTTGGACCGTCTTGCCTTCAGGCCAACGCATCTTCGCGGTCGACGTTCCACTGGGCTTCTGGTTGGACGACGACCGGGTGCGAAGGTTGCCGCCTCGATACCCGGCAGAGACGTAGGCGGCCTTGTTATTATCTTCCTCGTCACCCACCGGATCCCTTCCCGTTAGCGATTCCTCGCGCGGGTCGAGATCTACGGCATTGGCGGTGCGGGTGGATGGCCCGCCCGATCGGCGAGGATAGTATTGCCCCAGAGTTCCAAGTTTCATAGCGGTGTCCCAATTTCCCATGAGAGTAGCGCAATGGCGGCGCGTAGCGGCGTACAAGGCAAAAAGACTCGCGTAGGTTTCTGCATTGAGAGTTCCCTTCCAGACGGAAGGGGCCGTGCGGAGGATATTGGTGACCACCGCAGGCCCGTCTTCTCGATCCGGGTACAGGAACATGTGCGAACGCGCGCGCCGTTGGAGGAAGTCTAGGGGCCATTCGTTCTCGAGGCCACGTTGACGGAAGCGCATTTCCTCGTATTCCACTTCACGCTCTTGCATCCAGACTTCGTTCAAGAAGTGTGTTTGGATGGCGTTGAGGAGGAGATTCCAGCTCTGACTGACGTAGTTCCGGACGGTGACGGTCTGGGTAGTCCACCACATTTCGGCGCGACCCGTGAACTTGAGAGGCGCCATCGCGCCCAAGTCGGTGACCATCTGTGGCGATAGACGCACCAACTCCGCTACCTTGCAGAGGTAGGGGATGGCGGTCTTCCCATGCCCGTCCCATTCCGGGATCATTGACATATTGAGCTTGCGGTTGAGCTGCCAGTCGTGGGGATACACCGCACGAGGGCCGTTGGGGTCGAACGGCGGTCCGCCGCCGCCGGGTCCGCCTCCTCCTCCGCCGCCGCCTCCTCCTCCACCAGGCCCGCCGTTGCCGCCTCCCCCGTTTCCAGGGGGCGGAGCGTCGGGTCCGTGAGGATACGAGTATGGCTGCTCCGGCGGAACTCCTCCGGAAGCGTTCGGTGGATTGTTGCCGTTCCCAGCACCGGTGGCCGCGCCAGCAGCCGTGATAGGGACCATCCCACTCTTGTACGTGTAGGAAGTCCAATGGTTCGCCGGGGGAATGACGATCGAAGGGGCAACCTGAGAAGGCGCAGTCGGAGCGGCCTGAGCGGCACTCAACGACTGTCCGGCGGCGCGAGCGTTCAGGACTTCGCGAATAGATGCTCCTGGTACGAATTCCGAGGGCTTAACCGAATTGGAGGGCGTTGGAGCAGTCCTCGATCCGGGGATGGACCAAGACGAAGGAATGCGCCCGTAGCCCGGTAGATGACTGATGGGACCAGGTCCGACCGCGGATAGGGACGGAGGGACCTCCGCGAACCTGAGAGTGGGCTTGTAGGCAGGTGCGGTTCGAGCTCCCGCGGAACCGTCCACTCCCGGAGGAGGAGATTCTCGCGGGGAGTCGGGAAGCTTGTGGAGGGCGGCAAACCCAGGATCAGCCTTCCGAGGTTTGTAGAATTCCGTCCGTTTGTCTCGTACGTGTGCTTCGACGTAACGCGCCCGAACTTCCTGATCGAAGGCCCTAGCAGCGTAATCCGGACGAGCTAGAAGTTTTCCCAACTCGACCGGGCCTTCTTCCTGGCCAAATTCCGACCGCACCGAGTCGCGGGTCGATTCCATCGAGCTCAAAGCGTCCAAGCCCTCTCGCCCGTAGACCTTCTTGATAGCGTTAAGGCTGATAGTGATGCGCTGGAGCGCCCTCTCGAGTCGAAGCTGCATGGAGGAGCAGGTCATGAGTATGGCCGATCGACTGAGGTTCTCCTCCATGAGGCGCAGAATCTTCCATTCGGGATCGAACGGGAAGCGCTGGTTGCCGGATTTTCCCCGGAAATCGTCCAATCCGCTCAGAACTTGGTGAACGGCGAGCGACAGCTGCGCGAACTGCTCCAGATGGAAGTCGTTAAGCATGTACACAATAGCCGGGCCGACTTGTCGCGCGATTAGATCCTCTCGCGTGAGCTTGATCTCAGCCATGTCCCGAATTCCCTGCGCGAGATGATTCCAGTAGTAGTTGCGATGGGGGAGACTATAACGCATGACCACGTCTCTGAGCTGCATGGTCTGCTCGGCCGTTTTACCGGGCAACATCCCATCTGTCGCTCCGAATTCAAGGAGCGGGTCATCGTCCACAAGGGGGTTGTAGGAAGGGTGGTAACGAGTTACGGATTCGGCTAGACCCTCGTCGTAAACCTCGATGCCGGCTCCGTAGGAAATGAAGATTCGGGAGGACTCGCGGCCAGCGCGTAGGGCTTGGGAAATGCTCTCGCCTTCGTAGATTCCACGAATCTTGGTATCAGTCATCATAGAGATTCCTGACACCTTAGGGGTGGAGTCCTGCGAGGAGGCTGGATTGACTAGCGACGAGAAGGACGGAGTCGCGGAAGCGTCCTCAACGTGGCCTTTATCCTGAGGCAATTCCTCCAGGTAGCGTTGTAGTTCAGCTTGACGGGCCGCGGCGTTGGCGAGGACCTTGTATCGAGCGGCGAGTTCCTCCATCGTCATAGTGACGGCTTCTTCAGTTTCGTTCCCAGCAGGCTCGGGCTCAACTCCTGATATGGAGGAGTCCGAGGCCGTCCAGAGCGCGGGAGGCTCGCTTCCGCTGGAATCGAAGCTCGGAGCTCCAGCAGGAACGCGGGTGAAGGGTATGTAGCTAAAGGCAGGAGGGACGACCTTGCTAGCTGCGCCTTCCAAGTTAGCCGGAACATCACCCTGAGCGGGGAGTTCCGCTTCCTTGTCTTTGGTCGACGCAGCAACGGCTGTCTTGGGCTTAGCTGGAGCATCACCCTGAGCGGGGAGTTCCGAGTTCTTTCCCTTCTTGGAGGTGGAACGGAGCTTGCGACCGGACTCGAGGTCCGACGGTAGCGAGGGCGAGGAGTTGGATCCTTGGGCGAGTTGACTGTACCCCTTATCGTGGGACATGATGAAGGGGAAGAGAGAAAGGTTTTGAAGTAATCACGTCTCGTAGAGGGGATTTTATAGCCCTTTTGAAACGATCGGTTGCTCTCGATTCACGCGGGCAGCGGAGTCAGGAGCACTGGGAAGGGGATTGGTAATTGCGGCAGTCGCTCGCAGCGGCAGTCGCCCTTGAAGAGGAAGGCCAGGGTGGTCGACCCTCAAGGAGCGCACGCGCAGGTTCCCAACGCCTTCGAGAATGAGAAAGGTGGGCTCAGCCCTTCAGCGAATCTATCCGGCCTGGCGGCGGCGAGGCGGTTCAGTTGGGCGTATGAAACCGCTCGTCGCAATCGCCTCCATCAATTGGATTTCAAGAGAGGAGGGGTGTCGTCCCGCGACCGGATAGCGATCGCCATCGATAGCGCGACTCGGTGGAGTCGTCCCGCTGGTGACGGAGTCGAGCTAGCTCGACATCGACGTTCACCGCTGCTAGCTTCTTGACATAGAGCATCGATGGGCGAAGGAATTGAAGGTTTATCGTCCGATAGTCCCGTTTTGATGAAGCACCCCTGTGCGTCCACCACTGTGAAGCCGGAGGCTTCCGCACGGTAGCTCCTAGCGGGACGTAGGACGATCGAGGCGCTCTGCGAGAGCGCGAGGTTCCAAAGGGGGGTTTGGCCTTGGAACCCAAAGGCGAGATCACTCTATGAGAGGATCTCGAGCCTGTTACCCTAGCTAAGGGATCGTGTTACCCGCGACGGGGCCTCTTGTGACCTAGGGAGGTGAGCAGTTGAGGGTGCTCAGCCGGCGAGGGTATTCCTAGTCGCACGTACGACGCTGGCGTTGGCTCAGGTCGTGGAAGTATGCATAAAAGATTGAATGAGCACGTGCTAGTCACGTGCTCGGTATGAATACAATCGGAAGTAAAGAGTGCCTGCGTGCTAAATCTACAGTAATCTACACCGTCGTCACACAGCTTGATCAGCCACGCGTTTGAGGCCGAGTATCTGCAGAAATTTCAGGGACCTGAGAATGACGGCCCGTTCATAAAGAAGCGCCCAGGTCGATTGCCCATCGTATTGTCCCAGGGCGTGGATTTCTACCCGCCCACCGGTTCCACTATACACTCCTCGTCGGCGTCAATAGGCGTCATCAAACTCACCTGCCTCAATCTTCCCATCGACGAGGCTAACGCGCCTGAAAATACTTATGTCGCGGTTCTTCCCGGTATCTCAGCGCCCAAAGGCGCTGACCTGAGTTCATATTTCAAACCCATCATCGACGTCGCAGTTCAAGGCTGGAATCGCGGGATACACCTGTCCCAAACTGCGCTGCATGAAAAGGGCCGACTCATCAGTATTGCCATGCCCCTCTCGGTCAACGACACGCCTGCTGCGCGGCAGGTGGCGGGAATGGCGGCTCATTCACATACGATCTATTGCACCTGCTGTGACTGCCGCGGCCGCGCAACCGTCTACAATACTCAGTTTGATCAGTGGAAATACAAGAACGTCGCTCAACTACGCCAGGCCGCTGAACGCTGGCGGGATGCAGAAACCCTCGGCGAGCGCAAGGACATCTACCGCCAATACGGTGTGTACTGGTCTGAGAACTGGCGGCTTCCGTATTGGGATCCGACTCGTGGGCTTGTTCCCGACCCAATGCATGTCCCTCTGGAAGGCGCCGTCAACTACTTTTCTCGTCGTGTCCTGACAATCGATCTTCAAGCCGCGAAGGAACGGGACCCTGCCATACTTGCCTTTGATGAAGACTGGCTCGACTTCAACAGCGGGAAATTCGCGACCAATCCTAAAATCATTCCCAAGACTGAAGGTGATCGCAAACAGGTCCATAGGATACAGCGGCTGCTTCAGCGAGAGCTTATCGACCGCGAAGAGGATGAAGATGAGATTCAGTCGGACATGGAAGACGTTGACGATGAAGACCGTCCGGAAGATGACGACGACACTCCCAAAAGTTCTGCCAAGCAGCCCGCGGATACCAAGTTAACCACAGAGGTTTTGATCCACCGACTCGCGAGTTTCAGAAAGCCTGCTCTTGCTTGGGTATGCTGGACTCTTGAACTCCGTGCCGCGGACCCCAGGAAGCCTGAGCGTTTCTTTTGGACGCCGAATCAGAAAGCCAAAGGGAAGAAAGTGACCAAGGAGGAATGGGCGAAGATGTCATGGGCCGAAACGCTTGAGTTTCCTCTCATGCTGAAGGATCAGCTCATTGATGCTCTGATGAGTTGGGTAAGTCTTTCGTTTCTTAATACTGCTGAAATTCAATCTCAAATTCGACTAGCGGATGACCAAACCCAAGCTAAACCCAACATATGTCCCACCGCCCAAGACCATGCCGCCCGAGAGCATTCGTTTCATCCAGCGTGTGATCGCGAAGACTCAACGGCCAATCTGGGTCCGCCATGTCCCGAAGAACTTCGGAGAGGCGGGTGCGGGTTCACCCAAGGCCGACGAATGGCGGACACTGGCCCATATCTACCTTCCTATCGCCCTTGTTATTCTCTGGGGGGAGAAACAGGGCGAGGAGGCTGCAATCTTCAGGCCCATCTTGGAGCACAGCATGGCTTTGTTTCAAGCCCTCAACCTTGTATACGGCTACACAACAGACCGAACGCGCGCGGCCAGAGGCCGCAAGCATCTCAAGCAATGGGTGGACGACCTTTACGAGGTCCACCCTCATACGAAGCGTCATCGCCGTAGGACGATTGTCCATATGTTTTTCCATATCTTCGAATTCCTCGTGTGGTGGGGCCCTGCATTCTGGTGGTGGTGCTTCCCATTGGAACGCCTGATTGGTTTACTGCAGAAGATTAAGACAAACGGCCGACTTGGTGGTATGTTCCCTCGCCTCCTCTTCGCTTCCATTCACTCAGATCTCGACGCAGGCCAGCATGAAGCCACAGTCGTCCAGAGCTGGATTCGCGCAGGAAATCTTCGACGCTGGATTAACCAAGCGAACTGCCCGCCTCTGCTCCGGGAGTTCCATCGAATATTCACCAAATACTTTGGCTCCAATCTTGGCGGAGCTGGTCCTCACTCCGACAAAAATGTCAGCCTTGGGCCGCATGCACACTGCGACTATGGTGGGGTCCATTACTCGAGAGCAAGCACACACATCGGGAATAGTCTTATCAGCTACACCACCGGCACGGGAAAGGTTTTTGCTGGCAGCATCGAGAGCATCGAGATTCTCGAAACAGGTCCTCAGTTCCTCGTTCGGCGTCAAGCTCCGTTACCTGCAGGCAAGAACGATCCATTCAAGCCTTTCCCTGATCTGCGGGCAAAGACATATTCATCGAAGATGGCGAACGAGACCGACAAGATTCACGCACAAGCAATCATTGCGCATTGTGCACGCTTCGAGTTCTCGAACGAGCGTGCAGTTGTTTTGGAGCTACTTAAAGTAAGTGTCTCACTCAGTTGTCTTCATCTCTGCTCATCAAGCCCTCAGGGTTAATTCTACGCTTGGTCTTGTCACTCGTTCTGGTACTAAGTACGGAATATCTACAATATCAGCCCACGTTCTGTCGTACATTGACTGCCGTATATAAATATTCACTGTATCAGTCTGGAATACCACTTTCTACCTTGAACTGAGCCACCCGAAGAGACTGGAATGAATATAAAGCCTACGCGAGTCTGAGGTACGAGTCTTGAGTCGGGTCACTCGTGACCTGTGACCAGGACCGCTCTCACCACGACCACCACCACGGACAGCGCCGAGCTCTACGGGCAAGCCCCGTAGAAGCAAGGCTTGGAGACGACATGCATGAGGTCTCTTCGACGGCCGCGTCCGTCGAGAAAGGCCTGGCTCGCCTTGTCCGGCGTCTCCAAATTCTGCGACATCCTCTCACCACCACCACCACCACGGACAGCGCCGAGCTCTACGGGCAAGCCCCGTAGAAGCATGGCTTGGAGACGACATGCACGAGGTCTCTTCGACGGCCGCGTCCGTCGAGAAAGGCCTGGCTCGCCTTGTCCGGCGTCTCCAAATTCTGCGACATCCTCTCACCACCACCAGCACCACGGACAGCGCCGAGCTCTACGGGCAAGCCCCGTAGAAGCAAGGCTTGGGGACGACATGCACGAGGTCTCTTCGACGGCCGCGTCCGTCGAGAAAGGCCTGGCTCGCCTTGTCCGGCGTCTCCAAATTCTGCGACATTAATTTCGGACCTCATCGCTCACACCGAACCATCCACCAGCGCTGCGCTCTGCAGGCAAGCCCTGTAATAGTCAGGCTCGGGGAGCAACGGCTTTCTTCTACGGAGACCACGACCGTACTTTGTTCCTCCGCGCACCTCTATCTACATTTCTACGCCTGCCCTCAAATACCAACGCCTCCTGGCTCGTGAATCCGTCTGCAAAAGGACTATCTTTCCCGACGTTTCATCTCTCGCCAGTCATGGCGCCATTTTCCTCGCCGGCTGGATCGTTTTTGACTCCGTTTATTGAATTTCGTCTCCGTGAGTCTTTTTTATTTGAGGCCTTATCATCTACAAACGATCTAACACTCTTCATAGACTGTGCTGGTAGCCATACCGACCCTCCCTCCCATTCGCCTCAGAGCCGTCGTCTGCCCGGGAACCTCTGACTTGCAGGTCGCCACTGGGACCTTCGAGTCTGGCTACAAGTGAGTATTTTACCGATATCTAGAGCCACTGGACGCTGACATCTCGCTGGAGATGCCACCTGTAGCTGCCGCGGCAGCTGGTGCCGCTAGCGGGTTACCTGGACTCGCCGAATGACCTTCGAGTCCGAGTCAAAGGTCAGCTCGAAACAACTGTAGCTGACCCAATACTAACGCGGACTCGCAGATATATGACCTCATGTCTTTTGTCTCCGCAAGCTGCGCTGATACCATCGGCGACACCTCCTTCCTCGACGCTCAGAGCTATTTGTATGCGTAAGTATTTTCTGAGCCGTATTTTCACCCACGAGACTAACGAGGGCTTACAGATCCCCGTTCTTCATTTTCGAAGGGTATATATCACACGTAGCTACATACTTGAAGCTGTAATAGAGTAGCCTTTTTTTTCTCTCTTTTTTTTCTCTTTTTTTTTTCTATGGACACGTGTCATGTCTGTGACCTGTGACCACTGGCAGGACCTTCACCCACCATCACCACCACCGAGGCAGCGCCGAGCTCTACGGGCAAGTCCTGTAACAGCAAGGCTCGGGAACTGGATTTACGAGGTCTTTTAGACGGCAAGCCCGTCGAGAAAGACCTGGTTTGGCTTATCGGTTCCTGCAGGTCTATGACCAGGGAGTCCAAATGCCCACCCCCATCACCACCACCGAGGCAGCGCCGAGCTCTACGGGCAAGTCCTGTAACAGCAAGGCTCGGGAACTGAATGTACGAGGTCTCTTGGACGGCAAGCCCGTCGAGAAAGACCTGGTTTGGCTTATCGGTTCCTGCAGGTCTATGACCAGGAAGTCCAAATGCCCACCCCAAACCACAGCGCCGAGCTATGCAGGCAGGCCCTGTAACAGCAAAGCTCAGGGATCGCAAGCCCGAGGTCTTTTCGATGGCCTTGCCCGTTGAGAAAGCCCGGATCCAGTGTCGATGATCTCCGATGTGCAAGCCCCCGCGCTCTCCCCGCCGAACAGCTCCAGCACGAGGACGAGACCTCTTGGACAGCGTTGCCTGCCCTTAGCGGCCTTTTTCCCATCCGCGTCGAGCGCTTCAAGCTTGCGGGACAACATACAGCAGATACACCGCCGCAGTACACCGCGCCGCGTAACCCTGTGGACCTTCTCGCCCAAGAATTTACTTGCGGGAGTCCCCTCAATGCCATTGGCCTGCAAAGCCAGCGGGATCGAAAATCGGGAGTCGGGGGCGAGGGCCGACGGGCGGCTACTTGCGAGCGGGGAGGTAGGCGCGCAGCGAGCGCTTGCGCGGGAGCCGGAACGTCTGCCGCCATCGGTACGTCGGTGCGCCGCTCCGCCTCGTCGAGTACCGCGCTGACTCAGTCGCAGCGCTTCTTGTTTCGAGAATCGGGCCTCGGGACTCGGGAGTCGGGCCGACGGCGACTTGCGAGCGGGAAGCGGGACCGGCGCACGCGATGACTTGCGAGGGCCCCCGTGGGCACATCCGGCGCGCCGCTCATGGAAGGAGGGTAGCGATCCCTGCTCGAATAGCGTTCGCGTTCGCGTTCGCGATCCCTGTCCCTGTCCAGGCCGGCGGGAAGACACCGATCTCCCGTACGCTCGCGCTCGCGGTCACGCGTCTCATAGCGGTCCCGCGGCAGCGATGCAGATGTCGGCGGTGCGCGGTCGTCATAGCGCGAGGTGCCCCCGTTAGGGAGAGGCGTCGAGAGGCGTGCCTCGAGCGTACGCGGGTTTTTGCGAATGCCATCGGCGTCGGCGCCACGAGAGTGCTTGGGGCTGTGCTTGATGCGGTGGAAGCCAGTGGGGCAGCAGCAGCAGATGAAGCAACACCTTGAGATTGCACTTGGGCTTGTCCATGAGCTTGATTTTGGGTTTGTAATTGGAGGGGCTCGGTTGCAGGCGAGGCAGCGACGCCGGGGGGCGCGATCCGGTCCCGAAGGCTTGGTGGCGGGGCTTGAGATTTGGCATGGGCTTGTCCTTGCGCATGAGCAGAAGCAGACGGAGGCGGAGCAGCCGCAGAGCCAGCGTTTTGAGACTGGAGACCAGTTTCGGCCGCCGAGCGGACGGTCCAGCGAGTTACGGCCTCCTAGCGGGCGGTCAAGCGCAGACGAAGACGACGCGGAGGCGGGATTCCGGAGGTCTGGGGGGCGGCGGTCGATGCGCCGCTCCTCCCGCGTGTTCGGCGTTGCTGATCCCATCGTTGGCCTTGATCAACGACATGCACAAAGAGTAGCGCAGCCTCTATCTCCAGCACATCACCACCACCACCACCACCACTGCATCCAACTCAACTCACATACAATGGCTGCATCCAACGTTGCCTACACTCGCCCTCGCCCTCACATGGACGCTGACCAAATCCGCGCCGAAATCCTGGCGGATTTGGACCCCGTTCCCGCCTACACCCCAGGACATGCGCAGCAGCTGCCTCCTGCGTACGACCGGCTCCCGAAGTACGAGGAGATCGCGAACGACGTCGTCGTCGAACGCGGACCGCCCGTTAACGAGGTGCGTCTCTCATTCATGTGTATCTTCCTGCCAGCACTGATCCTCATCTTTTAGTCCAGCGGTCTTGGCCTCAAAGTAATTCGCGCCCTTGCGGCGGTCTAGAAATGGGTCGGAACCCTGTTCTGCTGAGGAAAGAACAAGGTGCGCAATCCCTCCAGCGCTACTTCTGAATCTGACGTCCTCGCCAGAACATACATCGCTTTCGAAATGCTATCGCTCCATGTAAACCGTTGTCCCCTCCCAATATAGCCTGCTTTCTAGATCTACTGCATCGTCCCTTCCCCGCTTGCGTCCGCGCCGCCTGCGCCGCCCGCTTCCGGCGCGCCGCCACCACCGTGTCCACGCCCACTCCCGACCTCGCCCAGTTCTCTCAATTTGCGCGGAGCGTTCGTTTCCGCGCCTCCGTATCATTCCCCTTCGTTTTATAAACACATTTTTCACGCTATCATCGACTGACTTGAGAAAAAAAAAAGACCTGCCTGGTAGACCCGCGCGTATACCTGCGGGTGTACCCGCGGGTTCGCTGAATTGCCCCGATTCTCATGGGGTTTCAGCGTAACTGAATGCTCTCGATTCAGCTGCGCTGAATCGTTTGGAGATGCGCCGTATTTCAGCGTTGGTTTCAGCGCGGCGGAATTGACCCGATTCAGTGGCGCTGAATCGGCCTTTGAAAGCGCGCCTTTCAGAGCTGAATTCAGCGCCACTGAAGCTACTAGTTTCGACGGCGCTGACACGCGCATCGAATGGCCAGATTTCAAAGGCCCTTTCAGCGCCGCTTAAGTTCTTTGTTTCGGCGCGCGCGAAACGCTTCTTGAATCGCGGCGTGTCGCAAGCCCATTCAGCCAGGCTTATATTGGCCCTTTATCCTAGTCTTACACGTATAGATATCCTTCACATTTCGCAAACCACTTCATTGTCCGATAAATTATGCGCATCAGTTACGCTGATGCTGATACCTATGCGTGTCAATTCGCAACGCGTGTCCGTCGCTACTGAAATTTAGCGGTATTTGGTGTGAGGGCAGCTCGACCGATGTGCTCTTCGTTATCTTCCGGTCTCATGCCGTCCGAGCGTCTAAGAAGTCCGATAGCGATGATCTAACAAATGAAGAGCGTATGTTATTCAGTATGATGTGTGTGTACCCTTAATAACCCAGACCGTAGAAGTATAACCCAGGAGTGAAAGACGCAAAACGGGCAGGTAAGGAAGGACGGTACGTGTGCAAATGTACATACAATGTGGTGCTGGAAAGTATTGAGATTATAGATGACGCCAGAGAGCGGGAGTGTCGTGAACGAGTGGAACGTGATGAGGAAAGCCCTGAGCCGGCATGGAAGCTTTACAAACGTGAGAAAGCAGCGAAATGAGAGGTGTCGCGTTACGCACCTCTATAACGCGCAACGCTCCTTGCGCGGCCACCCCACCTCTACATCCCTCGCACATCGCGGAGTGAGCTTGAACTCAGGGTTGTCATTAGGCTCCGTGGCCGCGGGATGAGTGTGCCCGAAACTCCTGAAGAGCGTATGCAGCGCGGCAAAAACGGCGAGGGTCGTGAGCGCTGTTACCCGGAGGACGAGGAACAGGGACGGGTGGAGGTCGAAGAGCGGGAGGAGGGCGAGGGTGATGAGGAAGGCGGCGGCAGTGCTGAAGAGGAACTCGACGGCGAGGCCGGCGGCACGGGCGGGCAGCGGGGTAGGGGTGCTTGGGGACAACATGAGGTTGGGAGAGGCCCGGGAGCGGGCCTACATCACCGGCTTGGCGTGAGAACCCAGGTCGAAACATGTAGCGCTGTGCTAGGAATTAAATAGCAGCTATATAGCTTTGCTAGGAATGCCAACGCTCCGAGACCATAGCTAGCACCTGTTGAAACATGTCGCCGCTGCCCTAAGGGCTGCCCTCCGCTGCCTTGCCGCTGCCCAAAACCGAACCGTAAGTATTCAAGTAACCGGACCCCTTGAAACAATTACATGATGACGTGGACCCACATAAATACGGCCAGCATCGACTTTGCGCTCAGACCGCCATGTCAGCGCATCTGGAAGTCGTCGAAAAGGTCAAGTCCGCCCGGACCACCGATGGCATTATCGATGGCATTGCCTTCCCTGCTACTCCGGTCGCGCCCCTTCGAACTAGCCCTCGTCATATCTCTCGCTTCATTGCTTCCATTCTGGTGCTCAACGTGCTACTCATCGCCAAGCTCAATTTCGCCTGGAGTTCCTCCGAAACAAACTCGTTCTACCACAAAGTCACACATGTAAAAGATCTGTGTATCGGCACAAATAATACGTCTACCTCCTATGCTGGGCACATTGGGCTCGAGAGCGACAGCGAACGGTCACCGAAGCGCTCCTTCTTCTGGTCAGTGAATGAAGAGGGGAGACGCTGCAACGCTAGACTCTCATGCAGGTACTTTGAAGCGGAGAATGATGCCTCGAACGCACCAGTAATGTCAGTGCTTCATGTTCAAGATATTCAATATATTTTGACCGCTCGTTTAGTTTGACTTTCGGAGGTGGGCCAGGAACTAGTGGGTTGGCCAACCCGCTTTTTGGTCAAGGCCCATGTTCCGCAAGTCCAAATGGACTCGTACCGAACCCCCACCGATGGACGCAACACCACAATCTAATTGCACTGGACCATGTACGTTTGATTACGCGTAGCCCCGAGTCCATAGTGCAATAGTCCAACTGCCATGGCACGATTGACAGGTGACAGCTGGGTGACGGAGAAGAATCTGCTTCTAAGACGTAATAAATAAGTAACTAGGAAGCAAGGAGAACACGGCCCGGGAGGGCCGGCTGACAGGGCCGCATCAAGGCACACCAGGCGGCGGGCGAGGCACACACGTGGCCGATATCATGCCGCCACGGATCAACCACGGCACGTTGGCCGAGCGGCATTCTCGGCCAAGCCTCGTGCCTCGGTGCCACGGATGCCGACTGGGTCACAAATTGACATCAGAGAATCACGCGTCACACTCCTTCGAGCCGCTCGTCATCGCCCTCACTTGACACTGGCTCGCTGGCCGCCAGGCCTCCAGGTCTGCCAGTGCCTCAACCGAAAAGCACCAGCTCTGAAGTAGGTGTGTCTGGAACTGTTCCCAGTCAACAAAGCTCCTGTCCGCAAACCCCTCTGTGCACCGCTATTGTCGCCCCGCCTGCATGCACGAAGAGCTAAGTATTCCTAACTTCTCCAATTCCGAAGGACTTACATCGTGCTCGCGAGCATCGCGAGTCGCGACGGGGGGAGCAGCGTGCATATCACAGAGATTGGAGGCTGCTACGGCGTCGTGAGGGCGCGGCGCTGAGCTCGCCGACCCAAAGCGCGAGCGGAGGCGATTGAAGCTGCACTCTCCGATCGAAATGCCGCCTTTTGCGGAAGGTCCCGGGAGGACAGCATGGGTGGCACGGGAGCGGGGACGAGGGTGAGGCGCAAGGCAGGGAAGCACAGTACCGAGGTCGCGCACGGACGGCCGCGACTCCGCAGCGCAATGCACGCAACGGCCGCGGATCTTTGCTGCAGCGCATGGCTTGACTGTGGCGGCTGTAACCCCAGAGGCACGTCAAGGTTCCCATCGTGTGGGCGGGGAACATGATTAACCACGCGCCTGCGTGGTGCGAGATCTGTGTGTTTGGTCGTCTTTCTTTTGCCTTTGAGTTGTAACGAGCCTTTTCGGTGCAGCGATCCGCATAATGATGGGCGCGTCCGTGGGCCTCCCCGCCGCCTCGCTCTGCATCAACCGCCGGTTGTACCACATCGCGTCCGTGCGCGCTGTGTCAATATCCAAAGCTGAGGTACGCCCTTCGCTTTGTGTGTGTCCTTCCTGCGCTAACTGTGCTGTAGAAGCGCCGTACGATCTTCATCGACTCGCTCATCTGCGGGCTCTTCCCCGCCCTGTACATCGCCTTCCGTACGCCTCCTGTGCTTTTACTGTCCCTTTACTTATATTCCCCCAGAATACATCGTGCAGGGCCACCGCTTCGACATCTTCCAGGACATCGGGTGCTACCCCGCGTTCTTCAATTCGCTCCCAACATATTTCATCTCCTCCATGTGGCCGGTCATCATCGGCCTTGTCAGTGGCGTCTACTGCGGTTTGTCGTTCTTGTTGCTCTTCCCACTGCCTGATGGAAGCGCGCAGAGATGCGCGATCGCATCGGGCATGATACACGGGGGGTGAACCGCGGCTACACGCTCGACGAAACGGGGAGCACGGTGCTGAGGTCCTGCGCGGGTAATTGCACAAAAGCGGCGCATTTTCAGTGCGCACAGGCGAGTTGCGGTGGGGTGACGGCACATCCTGCGCACACAGCTCGAACGCGGCATCTCGCGTGGGAGAGGGCACATGACAGGTTCGGGGACGGTAGAGTTCTGTTCGATGCACATTGCGATTACCTGCTGACTACTTGCAAACAGGTACTGTGCGCCGCCCTCCACCGCCGGCGCCCCCGCCGCAAATCGATGTCGCGTCCGCTTCTCAACGTCGCACGCAAACACATCGCGCGCAGGCCGCGCGATCCGGATCGGCTGCTCGCCCGCTCGCAGACGCCCTGTGCGTGCGCGCCGCCCACCCGCCAAGTCTCCCCTGTCGCGCGCCATACACCGATCGAGCGCCCACACATCGGGTGGACCCGGACCACCCGCGACTGCCCGCGCAAGTCTGCCGCTCGCTCCGCCCGCCCTGCCGACTCAGGGCCGCCGTCGGGAGAAGCCCCGCAAGTCGGTCCGTTCACAGAGATTGCCGCTCGGTGCGTTCTCCGCCGCCGTCTTGCACGAGGCGCAGGCGGAAATCGGGCGCGGACGCCGTGCCGCAATCCACCTCGGAGGCGCGCTCCCCGCCGCGCAAATCGCAGCGGCGCGGTTCCGCCCGCCTTCTTGCCGCTTTCAAGTCGCAGGAAGCGTGCGCCCTGCTGCAGGACGCTCCGGACTCAAAATGTAATGTAAGCAAGTACATCGGATCTCGACGCGTAACTCATCGTGCACCAGAATTTTCCGTGCGGGCAGCCCCGCCTCACGCGCACGTCGGTCTGTTCCGCGCGACTCACGCCTCGCTGCGCGCGTTCGCCCCTGCCGTCTTGCGCGACGTCGCGAGGACCGGCATACGCGCGAGAATGTCTCGGCCGCGCCGTCCCCTCGCACGACCCTTGTGCCGCGCGTACAACACCGCCCGCGAATCCGCAGGCCGGTTCGTCTGCGCGGCTCAGGGTCCAGAGGGCGACACGGAGGCCTGCCAAAACAGGATCGGGGCGCAGCGCGCGCCGCGTTGCGCGAGGCCGGCGCCGGCGTCTTTTACAGTGGCCGCCCGCTCGCGCAATCGATCACCGCACTGGTCGGCTCACCCGCGACAAGTCCCCGCTGCGCGGGACCGAAGCAGGTGCAAGTCTCGCACCCGTGACAAGTCCCCGCTACGTGCGTCCTCGCGCGAGTCCCATCGCCGCGCGGCACGGCGCGCGCCCGAGTCCCGCCCGCTGGCTCGTCCATCTACAACGCAGCTCGGAATGGCCCGCTTGACCGTACGAATCCGCAAACGCAGCGCAGGCGGCGGGTCGGGAGCCGAAGCGCCGAGCGCTCAACCGTCGTCAATAAGTACATTAGCACTTGAAATTGAATAACACACCTTAGAGATCGAATGGGGCGCAAGTCCACAGCCGGCGGGTGCAGGTGCAAGTCGATTTCGACGCCGCCCACATTGCACAAGAGCCGCGCACTCGCGGGGCGGTTTGAATTGATACTGAATGAAGCGTGTGTTGCCCTCGTTCATGTGGTGACTTGGATACTTGTGGAGCTCGTTTGCGGTACATGTTCCGAAAGGAAGGAGGATATCGGGCACTATAACTGAATAGACTTAGTTTGCGCCTCGTTCAAGTGATACAGACATACCGATAGAGAGCACAGCTCAAGTTGATTCTCATGCTTAACTTTGGGGTCCAGCGGGCATTGTGGCTGCAGCGCCGAGAAGTGGGACAAGGTAAGAGAGATCACGATCAAAACTGTAAGTGGACTCGGGATCTTATATCAGTTCGCGATGAGAATTATTTGGGGGCCTTGCACCTGGCCTCCCTTCCTCCCAATGCTACCGAAGACGAGGGATAGACCATAGAAGTCTACAGGAGAGTGTCTAGGGCTGGAGACACACCCTGTGGTCTGCAAAGACGAAGGTCGTCAGTTCACGATCGAAATCAGTTCGCGATCGAAATCAGTTCGCGATCGAAATTCGCGATTGAAGCTGCGGCCCATGCCCTTTCTCTGGGTGCTGCCATGTATTATCACATGAACCCTATACACTACGCGAAGGGGGTTCCCCCGTCTCTATTACCTCGCTTTGGCTTTGCAGTGATCAAAAATGTACATTTGAGCGGACCCTCACAGAATGCGATTGCAGACAGCAGTGATCACGGTCACCTGCCCGTGGCCGGCAAATTCCGGTGCCGTTGATCCTGTCACGGCATGTGTGATGCGCCATCAACGGTCTTCGGACGTCGAGGGACATGGGCGGAAGCTGTCACAGAGTGGCAGGACAGGGCGGGGGAGCGGCAGGCGTCTATTACATATAACGCTACATTACATAATGAATGGCCGAATGTCCTCGGCAGGTTTGGGGACCTGCCGAGGCTGATGGACTCCGGCATGCCTGATGCGCCATCACCAGGCTTGGGAGACGCATCAAGGCAGGCCCGGAGTGTTCGATTGACATGACAGCTGCCAGGACCTGGCGGGAGCCCCGCATGCTTCTATTAGGTGTCTTATTGGGTGACTTCCCGTAAGCCGAATTTATTCTGGGGGAGTATTTCGGCACGATGCCGAGGCACCTGTCAGGACCCCATCACTTCGGACATCCAGAAACGGCCACATTTTATTCTCCATCACTCGAGTAGATTTAGTTCCTGGAGGGGGGGTAGCTACCCCCCCTCCAGGAATTAGCTCACCTGAATAAACGGATTGAGACGATATTGATCGATCATCACTCACGGAACGCCTGTGACAAGCTCTGTCACAAACCCTCCGCATCCTCAACGCATCCTACGAACTCGTCAAGAGGTTCGCATCCGGTCGTTCTGCAATACGGAATCCTGCAGGACATGTAGAAATACTACCCAGACAATCTACCAGGTCTTGGCTACTCTGAGACTCCCATCCTGGCAGTCATCTGTTACCCAACTGCAGCCCAATGCATACGACTCGGAGGTACTATGTGCTTCCCCGCGACCACGATTGAGACGCTCCGCACGCCCATCGCCACCTTCCCCGGCATCGGTCATGTGCTCGACCGCGCAGACTCGGACCCGCTGGACAAGTCCATGCTCTGGCGCGCCAGGGCGCGCCGTCCTGTGGGTGGCGCGGCTCTTCGACACCGAGCCGATGCTTACCAAACCACTCATTGCTCTCGCCGTGCACATCCCGCGCGCACTCGCCGGTGTCCCCGGACCCGAGGCCGCGTTCGCGCAGCGGTGGTAGACAGTCCTGTGTGCCCGAGAGTCGGAGGTTCTTACTTTTGCTGTGTACTAAATTATATCCTTTGCTTGCGGGAAACCTCAACGGAGCGGAATATCCAGTCATTGGTGCCATCGCTGGCACCCTCAAACAAGCTCGGATATTCCCCTGGAGTATTTAAACCTTACGGGAAGTCACCCATTACATACATTGCAGAAGATTATCGACGACAGCTTCGTTTGACAGGCCATCAGTTGGACTATTGCACTCACCACTCGCGTAGCCCCAACTCACAGCTATGTAACACCTATCTAAAGCCTATTGGTGCGGGCTTCTCTTTCGGCTCGCGTGTGAACAGCAGTCGGACCGCGGCGTATGATGTGTACGATTTCTTGCAGAAATTTTTCGTGTTGTTCCCCGACCTCGCTGGGTACGCCTAATCCCCAAAAGCTCTGCGTGAAATCTGAAGGACTACAGGAATAAATTTGTTGTCTCCAGTGGTTCGTACGGCGGTGTTTACGTCCCGCACGTCGCCACCGTTATTCATGAACAAAACATGCTCATCGCACGCGGGCGCGGACGCCCTGGGGCTATTCCGATCCACCTCGAAGCGCTCATCGTGAGCAACCCGTTCTCGGTGAGTTACACCTTATACCTGGCTCTCCTACCGAAATAAAAGATCTAGAACCCATCCACCCATTTCCGGTGGATGCTCCAATACCGATGCATGGACCACCACGTGTTCAACTCCACCGACTGCACGCGCCTGTATGCAGAGCTTCCCGCCTGTCTCGATAGTATCGACCTGGCATATGAGCGGCCGACAGTGGAAAACCGCCGGACGGCATGGACGATGTGTGACGCCCTCAACTACGCCGACACGCACGGCACAGTCTTCGAAGACATTCGGCGCCAGGCACGAGTTCTATATCTATCCGCTGTTCCTCCTCATTCCACTCCCTAGTGTACACCCAATCCGAACGATACGGTTCCGTGCCACCCCGAGTTCGGCTGGGTGATCAAGATCCTAGACGACCCCGCGACGAAGGCGGCGCTGGGCCTCTCGCGCGACTCGAACTTCGAGGCGCTCAACATGGAGGTCAACGCGGAGTTCGCAGCGGCGGGAGATATGTACGTTTCGCGTCAGCACACAGTACCCCTCCCTAATGATGACTTGGTCCTTTGAACAGGGTTCAGCGGCATGACCTCCTGTACCCGCCGCTACTGGCAGCCGGGATCCGAGTCCTTCGTAAGCAGCCTTTCGCAGGTTCAAAGTGCGTCTACTCAAGCACCACCCAGACTACGTCGGGGCCCAGGATGCGAACTGCGCCTGGCCCGGAGTATTTTCATTCGTGCGTCCCAATATATAGTCTCGGTTCGCGGACTGAGTAGATATCATCATGAAGTTGAAGCTCCTCCCAACGCCTTTCCAATCCGAGTTTGTCTCTGCGCCTGATGTCCCGTGGCCTGAGAAGGGTATTGCGACCGTGCGCAGCGTGGGCAGCGGCGCGGGCGATATGACATACATCCTGCTGCAGGGGGCAGGCCATTTCGTGCGTCTTGAAATGTGATACGACATGTCAAACTAAAGCCCCGGGATAGACAGTGAAGGACTAGCCGGCACTGGCTAAAGCCATCGTGGAGAAGTGGGTGGCAAACGAGCCATTCTTGACAAAGGGAGGAGAGGTGTAGATCAGGCCCTGTACTATATTTCAATTATCAGGCTTTAGCTCTCGTGCGGAGCAGAACTCGATGTAGCCGTTGTTAAGTTTCCCGCATTGAAAGATCCGGGTAGCGTAGACTCATAATATAACCAGTTCTAGGCTGAGTAACAATAAGAGTAGTAGTACAACAATCCTTATCTGACTGACAGAGCAGATTCAACCAAATATGTCAACTAAATGTCAAGCTCAAAGATATATCACCCAACTTCAACTCAAACACCAATCAGATGTGTATTCTGAGAGTCTTGTCTTTCAAGACAACTGTTGGCCGGTCAAATAATTTTACAACAGCTTTGCACTGTGGTTGAACATTTCAAGTTTTTATGTAAGTCTAATTATAAGGCAAAATATCACTGAGTTTCTGGAGGTAGGTAGGTAGATAGGTAGAATTACACGGCCGGTCCCGCTGAGGAACGCCGGGGCAATCTCAACATTCACTCTCCTGATTTAGTATGACACGCGGAATCTTTCCCGCCGACGGTGAGTGTGTCAACGCATACCGCCGGATAAGTATAACTGATGGGGGGGGTATATTATACTTGCATGGTCCACAACATGAACAACGAGTTTACGGAAGACAAACAAGTAGACTGTATAGGGTGGTTATCCTTACAGAAAGCTCCAAGGTGCCAACCGAGTTTGAACCGAGTACGACACGATTCCAGAGGGTCGGAACCGACCGCCGGCTCGAGTGATGAACCCTTTGCCGGCGGGCACAGCCACTCTCGGACATCTTCACCGCGACCAAATCGGCTCCGTCACAGGACGTCCACGTCCAGCCCCCACCTTCCTTGTATATAAGCGTCCATCTCACAGCGCTTTTCCTCCATTTCCTTCACTCCAACCTCACCATGTCAAACAACAAAGTCATCCTTGTAACCGGCTCTAACACGGGCATCGGATACGAGCTCGTGCACCTCCTCGCCGCGAAGGGGCATACAGTATACCTCGCGTCGCGCATTGAGGCCTCGGGCCTCGAGGCAGTGTTAGTTCCTGCCAAGTTTGTACGAGATTGAAGCCCACGACTCGTCCCCAGCGCGAAAATCAAGAAGGAGAAAAACCTCGATGTCAAGTTCGTGCAGCTCGATATCACCGATCTCGCGTCTGTCGAGGCCGCCGCGACAAAGATTAATCAGACCGAGGGCCGCCTCGACGTCCTCGTCAACAACGCTGGTGCGCAGCGACTCTTTCCACGTATCCGAATCGCCCTGAACGCGCCCCAGGCATCGCCGAGATGGGCGCGGACATGAGCGTCACCAAACCCAACCTCGCCGCGATCCGCAATACGATCGACACGAACCTCTTCGGGCTCATCCAGACCACCACCGCCTTCCTCCCGCTCCTCCGCGCCGCTGCGTCGCCCGCCGCGCCCGCGGTCGTCCTCAACGTCAGCACGGACATGGCCTCGAACGCCTTTATGGCGGGCCCCAACGGCTTCCTTCACCAGGCGCTCGCGTACAACACGAGCAAGGCCGCCGCGAACGCGTACACCGTCGCGCTCGCGCACGAGCTCGCCGCCGAGCACGTCCGCGTGAACGCGATCACACCGGGGTTCACGACGACGAAGCTGAACGGGTTTATGCCGGGCGGGAAGACGCCCGAGCAGGGCGCGCAGATGATGGTCGAGTGGTGTCAGTTGGACAAGGACGGCCCGACGGGTGAGCTATCTTCTGGTTCTGAGCCGTGGCGCTGACATCCACGCAGGCAGATTCGCGTCGGATTCGGGAGAGTGGCCGTGGTAAATTGTTTATGTATTTCTTTCCGCGCCCAGGCCATTGAAAATAACATCAACTGTAAACTGTGCCCCAGGCTTGAATGGCATGAATCTCACGAGCGACGTCGCAGCCGGTCCACCCTCCAACATCATTCCAGACACCTCTTCAATCAAGTGAAAGGATGCGTCAGACTGGAATGCTCTCCCTTATTGAATCTGCTCATGGACATCGACGGCGACTCTTGGGCTCGCGATACTGAGGGCCGGCAAGGGCGAGTGCAAAAAACCCTATCACCGAACGCGACAACAATCATAGGATTGGTCCACCACATAAATTGCTACACGGTACACAGGGAAACACTTTCTAGATGTGACACCAACCAATCCAGACTTGACCGGCGAAAACAGAATCTCTATTGGTCAGTTGAATCTGGATCGGCGGCCGCAAACAGAGGAACGCACGACAAGTCCTCAAGGCCTCATCTCGCCTCCTCTTCCGGGTCAATATCAAGTCCCGTCGACACCTCCTTCCACTCGTCCAGCAGATGCAGCACGCGCTCGCACTTCTCCGCCACGCCCGACACACCGAGGTCGCCCAGGACCAGATACAGCGGCCACGCCTTCCCCGCCGCCGCGCCCTCCCCGCGCACGACATCCACGACCGCGCCCATGGCCTTCGCGGGGTCCCCGCGCAACGCCTTGTGCGTATCCTTGTACCGCTGCGCCGCCATGGCGCGCATCACGTCATAGTCCGGGAGCGCGTTGCCCGTGTAGACGGCGTTGCCGATGAGCGCGTCGGTACGGAAGGCCGCGGGCTCGACGATGAGCATGCGGATCCCGAAGGGCGCGAGCTCGCTCGCGAGCGTCTCGCTGAAGACGCGGAGCGCCGCTTTGGAGGACGCGTACAGGCCTGCGCGCGCGGTCAGCGGGCGACGTGGGGGCGGGGGCGCGCGTACCGGTGCACTGCGATGGTGGTCTGCGTCAGGCGGAATACAAGATACGCAAGATGCACAGGCGTACGGTGAGCTCAGGGCGCCAACTGGTTCGACTACCGATCATGACGATGGTGCCGCACCTTTCCGCGCGCATGTAGGGCAGCACCGCCGTCGCGACGTCCAAAGTCCCGAAGACATTCGTCTGTAGGACCACAGTTACAGGAGCCAGCATTTAGCTCTGCCAGAAATACCTCGTACTGGCGCCGCATCTCGGCCGACCTGCATTGAGTCGTGTTCGTCAACTTGGAGCGGATTCAACGAGACATTGAACTGACCCGGCCTCTTCCACGAGCGCCTTCGCCCCGTAGCCCGCATTATTGACCAGCACGTCGATGCGCCCCCAGAATGCGACGGCTGCCGCCATGATCTCCTTCAGCGCCGCCGGACCCGCAGTGATATCCAGCTGCAGCAGGCGTATGCGGTCTGTCTCGGGCAGGCTGCGCATCTTGTCGAGCGAGCGCGCCGTTGCGATTACGCGGTCGCCGCGCGCTAGGACGGCGTTGACGAGCGCGGTCCCGAAGCCGCCAGAGGCGCCTGGCGGCGCGACCGCTCAGTTCAGGTTCGTGGACATTGAGGCGGGAGGTGCTATACCTGTGACGAGCCACACATTTGGCGCGTGCATTGTCTCGACTCTCGAGTCTCTGACTCGGAGATGGGAGAGCTGGCAAGAAAGCGTGATTACAAAGATCGGTAGCCGGCAAAGTAGCCGATCCGGTATGCCCCGAAAACCTCGGCAATACCCGACTAACACAGCCACATATCCACCGTGACAAGCGTCCGGTCCTGCCACTGCCAGCGCCGGGGCCCGGCACTGGATGCGCACGAACGACACACCGTCAACGCGTCAACAAGTGAGGGAGTCAACGCGGCTCATCCGTGTCAGCGCGCTCTGGACAGAGACTTTCCATTCACCCCAAATTCACCCTCCATCTAACGCTCTACAGGCGGACCGTTGTGGGGACGTGTGGGCGCTCCAAGAAGCCCACGTAGGCCACGGGAACGTAGCATGCCCGTACTACTTCCCATCGAAACGCCCGCAAATCACGACGCAGCATTTCCCGCTTCGATTATACCGATCCCACGGGCTGTTTCTCAGCGTGCGCTTGGCCGATGGCTGCATCGCTCTACTAGTCTTGGTGCTCAATGTCTTGCTCCTCGCCAAGCTCAGCACCCTGCAAACAGCCGATGCGCGATGTTTCCGTGGCTCATTCTGTTGTTCTCTGACCGACACTGGTGCGCGGTCGTGAGTGCCCACATCTTCCCCTACCCGTCCTTACTCCTATATGCTGTCATCAGCCACTACCCTGGGATGGGCGCTATGCATTCACAAACGATGCCTGAATCTACATCCTCCTTGCTCCTTTTCTCATATATGCATCATGCTCATAGGTTCCCTGTAGATGTTGTATGCGTGGTTCGAGGTCACACCGGAGTCTGGAACTTGTGTTGGTGTTCCATTGAAAGTGGGGACGCTGAGAACATCAGACCGCCAAATCTCACGGTATTTATTTCCGTCCCATCCCTTCCTGACCGGCCGCTCCGAAGATCGTTGGTGCATTACTTCAACCCTCCCTGAAAACGGTGTATGCCGCCCGGAATTCTTCACGGATACAGACTAACAAATCCCAATGTTATGATAGAAACTTATGGCCCCGCGTGCTGGTAGGTATGCTATCGATTTGGAAAGAAGAGTACTTCGCTGGGACCGCTCCCGTCGCGATTTGATACTTGGTGCGTGATCAGCGGGAGACTTCCTGGATACCGGTGTTCATGAGACCGGCCGTGTAATGCTACCTCCTACTTCCTTGGGATCATCTGACGGTGTATCAATCTCCAACAGGAGCAACTGATATAGGAAGCTCCCCGGGAAGCCCTGGGAAGCCGTAAGGGTACCGGGATAAAGCCGCCCGACGGTCCATTCTCTAATGAACTGGCTCGCCTGATTTAATTCTGTTTACAGCTCTAGCTATCAACACAATCAGTGCGGAGACTGTGGGGTGTATCTCATCTAGAACCCACAGACTATTCTCGGCCGCTCATAATGAGATCCTCAAAAGACGGACCTGCCTGGACCAACGATAACCGTTCCTCTGATTTCTTTCACTCTGAGCACTCGCTATGGCCGAGGATGATGGTTTTGTCTTCACCGATGATTTGGTTGCTCTTTCGTGAGTGGATTCGCGCTTACAACTTGAGGTGCGCTAACTGTAGCACATGCAGAAACCAGCTTTGGGCTGTTACAGCCATGGTTGGGGCAGCGCTCTGCGGCTTTGTCCTTCTTGTTATCGGCCTCGTTGCATTGAACCCTGTCAGCAGAAGAGATCTTGACAGGGTTAGTTTCCGTATCTTAGTTTGTGCACTGCTGGCCAAGTGAGTGGGCGGTTCTTGACACACGGCTCTCCCTTTAATTCGCACTACCAGCACCGTCTTCGGGATAGCAAATGCTGTCGGCGGAAAATTCACTGGTCCCACTTGGGCGTGTGGTTTTACGATATTTTTGCTCCAGGTCAGTTTCCGATAACCGCTCTTCGGTGATATGATCTCATCCCCCTGTCATAGCTTACGCTTGAAATGTCAAGCTTCCTGCTGTTTTCCATCGCCCTAAATCTTCAGTATGCTCTCATTCTCGATATAATGTTTGCTTGATTGTTTTTGGTAGGCTCGTTGTCGTTCACCGGTTAAACGGCCAGAAAATGGAGAAATTTTACATCTTCGGATCTATACTTATCTCTCTGTGCTTGACCATACCACCGTATGCAGCAAAGCAGTACGGGGAAGTGACCATTCCACAAGTCCGAACCCAGATGCTGAACCGACGGCCCAAAGATGGGATCCACTTGTCGAAGACTGCTGGTACTCAAATGATAATCAGAAAGAGAGACTGGCATGGCAGGTTTGTGCGTAGCAATTGAGTGTTGAGTTTTTGTTGATTGATGGTTTAGATCGGGACTCAATTGTTCTGGACACTACTAACTGTTGCCGGTGAATTCATCACCACATCCACTGTTGTTATCTATATGGTTCAACACCAGGTTCGCGGCTCAGATGTCCTAAATCGAGACTGACTCCCTCCTGTTCAGTTGAACAGGCACCGCCTCCAACGGGCACACAATTTGAACAACCTGCGAACACGGTCCCGCTCAGGATCATCAACAAACGATCGGGTGGATCATGCCAATGTCTACCGAGGAGTGATCCTTCGAATTGGTTTGTTGCTATTACACATGTAATTGTTGTTCTCAATCAGAGCAAACAGTCCGTTATCCAATTGCTTCAGCACTGATCAATCTTACGAGTGTTGCATGTGTTATACATGCCACAAAAGAGAATGGTGTTCACAATTGGACTGGTTACCACGTCCTGTTAGTTAGTGAGTGGAATCCACTGATCTGAGACTCTCTCGTTTATCTTGCTGGGACAGGTGACTTCGTTTATGGCGGCCGTGCCATTGTGTATGCGCTCCTGGCGGCTACGGATCCGGTTGGTTTGATGTTGGAGGATCCAGTTTCTTGCTGATTATTTTATTATAGGCCCTCGTGCGTGCTTTACGCACATTTATTCAGCACACCCGTGGCAGTACATATCCCCGTGAAACTCACACATCTGGGATGCAAAGCACCTTCTACGGCACCGGGTCCAGGACCCAAAACCTCTCTGTCCACATTGAACTCTCGACAATCAGTAAGAATGACCATGGTACAGTCATGGATCTGCGGGATGGTGCCCCGCCAAAATCCTCCGGTACTCCTCATGATTATTCTACCAATTTTGATTCTATGCTCAAGCCACAATCTGGCATCGAGGAGGGACCACTGGATGATGCTGTTGCCCATGATGATACTTCAGCCAACGAGTGTCGCGTTCATATTCAAACCAACATGGCGCACCGAAATCAGGAGTTGCTTTCGAAGGATCGGGACAGAGAGGACTTCCAGAAACAGATTTGATTGGGGATCTCATCGTAGCGATGTATGTACCATGGAATGACAGTCGAGCCGAGGTCTCTCAACTTCCAGTTCCTTTCGCACCGGATTTTCTTTTTCTGGATCTTTTTGAATCTTGATGGAAGATAGAATTGACCGAAAAGACTTTTTTTTGAAGACTGGAATATGACGGTCTGATTCGGAAAGAATATCGGCCGCCGTGCAAACCGGCATCGGTGCGCATCGGTGCGTTTCGGTGACCAGGATATGTTGAATCGCTTTTTATCAAAAATCGAATTACTGAAAGATTGAAATGATATAATTTTCGTGAAGTCTTTTGGCTTCATGTCCATTCGAGTGCCGGAAAAAAGTCGATTGATGTATGCGTCCAAAGATGTCGATGTGCTTTGAACGATTCACGGCTCGGTTCAATGGACTAAGTTGAGTGCATGAGTGCATCGAAAGAAGTACAGCCCGCCTATATGTCGAGTACTGGATCACGCTCTGAAGTAGACTGGTCGGATAAACCTCATAGGGTGTATTGTGGCTCCGTGAGGCCAAAACTATGATTTTACGAACAGTCTACAAGGCGTTGCTGACACAGGTGAACACAGAGCCGACTTGTGAGGCCTTATATGAATTGATGATCGACTGAATGGACACCTGAGCCAATTGCCGTTCAGTAGCGAGATCTGTGAGAACGCGAACGACTCACGTATGTTCCGGCAATCGTCATGTAAGCCCCAAACGCAATCAGGAAGTAGTTCAGCAAGGTCTCCGCTGTTCTCCGTTTGCCGTTCCAGCGCTCGGATACCGGATATAAGATAAGGTATGCCATCGCCCAGTAGATGAACCTGAGTCATTCATCAGAAGCAAGTAGACCGAACTTGAAGATCACCAACCCGAACCAGCCATCTAGCCGTAAGTCAGCTTGGACGTGCATAAAGGATAGGCGGACTCACCAAACAAAGAGCTCATCAGACTCAGCATGTCCGAGAAGAACGGTATGATTTCCGCAATGATGAAGGCAAACACCCACGTAACCGCAATGATGCCGCTCCAGGCCAACCATCCCTGCACGGTATTGCTGTAAGCGTGGTGCGATTTTGGATAAATATGAAGGAACACGAATCGTGCCGTCACAGACTGCATAAAGAGTCAGCTCCTTCTCGAAATCCGGGCAAGGAGGCGCCTACGGAGTACAAAGACCCCAGATATATGATGGTAGGAATCGCGAACGAGAAGGATATCTTCTTGTATATCGGTTGAAGCGATCCGAATGCCGGGGCTGTCATGTACTGGAACCCAACGAAATGGTACATGATTGCACCACACAACGTGAAAACAACGATTTCGCAAATTGTGACCGCCGCGAGCGCTTCAGCAAGAATCATGAACAGCTCCGATTCGGAGGGATTAATCGAGCTAACCTTTGGGAAAGTCGCGCGGGTTTTTCATTTCGGCGATAAACTAATATGACGATCAACTCCGGTCGACGAAATATGTTTCGGACTCACGGATGGAAGCATGATTTGCCCGATGAAAGTGTAACTGATGTTGAGGAAAGCGGACATTCCTGTCGAGGGCCGTGGTCAGATTTGAGTTTTTCTTTTTTTGACAGAGCATACTAACCAAGAACAAAATCTGTTCCAGGGCCAGGGCCGATAGTCACAAGAGGTGCTACCCCCGTGAACCCAGCCGGATGTGATTGTATCCCAGCGAAGATTACCGCCAGAAGAACAGCAATACCCATAGTGACGGCGCTAAAGGCACCCAATCCACCGAGCTGATTGAGTGTACGCGGAAGGCTGATCACGAAACATATAATGGCGGTGATCGCACTGAAGGCGATCGTGCACATCGATGAATTAGTGAGCGTGTTCAAGAGCTTGGCCCCGACGATGCAATGTAGACCTATCCGAATAATCAGTTCACACGGTAAGCTAACAATCGGACTGTGATGCACCTTGGATGAAGGTGTTGTTCAGCACGAACATGATGCCGGTCAAGTTGTATGCCAGGTCCGAACCACCGAAGATAATGCGGCCTATGTCGCAGACGTTTCGTACTTCCGGGTGTTTCATGCAAAACTTCCAGAGGGTGTACGACGTGTATTGGACGGAAGCGGCAACGAGGACGGTCACGATGACTCCTGGAACCATTCCAAGGACCGAGAAAGACCTCAAGACAAGATTTCCGTCAATGAGTGCATACTTGCATCGTAGAACAATGCTTACCAGGGGAACGAGAGGATAGCGAGACAGATATACTCAGACATAAGCAGTGCCGTAGTCTGCGGAAAAAAATGAAAGGATAAATTTGTTGCAGGAGATGTAGACGAACCTTCTGCCAGCTGCATGTCCGATAACGGATTGGGTGATCTATCTCGAGGGCTAGTTGGTCGGAGATGCTGTAGACACTGGAAGATCCGTCTTCGGCGAGCTTCTCTCGGGGAGCCTTCACGTCTTCAGCACTCATGACGGGCAGGAGCAGGTTACGTTTCAGAGCCTCTGCTATCAATCTCTGGGTGTGCCATGGTTCGGTTCGAAAGTAGACGAACCGGACTGCTGCGGACTGCCTGGCGGTGGAGCATCAGTGAGCGTGGAGCAATCGCCGGTCAGAATTCAAAAATTGCGTCAAAACAGGTCAGAATGCCGGCACATCTCGGCATTATGGCGACTCATCATAGATCGCTTAGCACTTATTGATCCCGAACTCTGAATTTCTCATGCGGTCCGATTCGAGCTTTTTTTTCTCATGACTTGTCACATGGACACAGCGTGTTATCTTCCTATGGTGCGCATCACCTAGCTGCCGCTACCAAAATTTAGTGGCCAAATTGGCCAGCCGAAAAATTTTGCACTGTACATAGCCACTTTGGGTCAGATTTTCTGTTTTTTCTACCCGCTTGTGGCCAAATCTGGGGTAGAACTTTTTTCTAGGTCACTCAGTTTTGATTTAAATTAGAATCTGTCTAACAGATCTGTTCCTCTCTTCAAACGGAGCACTTTTGTTAGAGGGATAAGCCCTTGGAGTAAAATTGAAGTCACAAACCGTCACACAATCTCAAGCACGAGGTAGCGGCAGCTAGGTGATGCGCACCATACCTATCCTTGGCCTCAACTTGGCCTTGACAGAACGGCCCGGCTTTGTACTTATAGGGCGAGTCGGAATTTGATCCTTCTGATTCCTAACATCCAACCATGGGTTTCTCGATAGCATCCGTAGCACACAGGGACGAGACACCTGCAATCGGGACGCGCTTTCTGGACCCCCAGACAGCCCAGCTCTCGACGTGGCTTACTGACAAGAACGCGAATAGCATCCTGAAGGAGCTCGCCCAACTGATCTCCCACCGGGGCGTGGTGTTTTTCCCGGCGCAAGACATCACTATCGAACAGCAAAGGGACCTCGCTCATCGCTTGGGAGCTCTCTCCGGGCGACCCTCCTCGTCCACGTTGCATAAGCATCCCATCTCTGAAGAAACTCCGGAGCTGGGGAAGGATGTCTCTATCATCTCGTCGATGGGGTACGTCGCCAATTTGATGCATCCTGAATTACTCTGAGCCGGAATATAGAGGAATAGCCAGGGCGGGAATCGTCGACGGCACTCGCGCCAGTACGGGGTGGCACTCCGACATCTCGTTCGAGCCGGTCCCTGCGGATTTTTCTGTCAGCGCTATTCACCTGTCTCGATGCTGTTTTTAAAAAAATCTATCTTGATACTGGATTTAGATATTGAAGATGGTCACTATTCCGGAAGGTGAGTACCAGTCGACCAGTACAGCAGGCGATATTGATTATTGTGACTCAGTGGGTGGGGATACACTGGTATGCCTTTTGAAACCGCACAACATCGAAGGAGATCGACGCTGAACTATTTCTAGTGGGCTAGGTATGTTCATTCTTCGTATCGGCACCCGCTCCCCGTTTCATGGCTGCTTTCACAGCGGATATGAGGCCTACGACAAGCTCTCCCCAGCATTCGCCAGGTTCCTCGAAGGACTCACCGCTGTGCACAGCGGGGAATACTTTATATCAGTGCGCACTCCAGCTTAATCTACCTTACCAGCGAGCTTATAGTATTCGGGGGAAGATGGCTGCGGCGATGGGACTGCCGATCCAGGACAACAGAGGCTCGCCGGAAAATAATACTGCAACTAACTTAACCGCCATACAGTACGTTATTCCCCGGCCTCGTTGGATGGCTGCCGACGCAGTGTATGTAGCCCGGTCATCAGAACGCACCCCGTCACCGGGTTCAAGGCTCTCTTTGTGAACAAATCGTGGGTGTGAACGCGCATAGATGTGCTGGCTTACTTATGATGAGCCGTTCAGGTTCACAACACGGATTGTAGAGCTCAGCGCGGACGAATCTGACGACGTGCTGAATTATTTAGCCCGGCACATCTCGGAGAACCACGATCTGCAGGTCCGCTATCGCTGGGGCGCCAACGACGTGGCCATCTGGGATAACAGATGCACTTTCCACACCGCAACGTAAGTCGCGACTACATCAAGTGACTTGCTGAGGACTGAAACAACTCATAGAAACGACTACGGAGGAAAACAGAGGGAAGGGAAACGAGTTGTCGGGATCGGGGAGAAACCGTTCTTTGATCCCACATCCACTTCCCGTAGGGCGTCGTGCAAAGATCTGAATTAGAGTACAGACCTACCGGTCGCGCCAAACAGAAAATCCACCCTCGTCTTCCAGAGATCGACCTGGGCGGGCGAGCTCTCGACGTAGTCCACGGCGAGCACCGGCGAGCTCTTCCAGCGCGGGAAGTACTCGCGCAGCGCGTCGCGCCCGTCGGCCCCGAAGAACCCCGGCACGCGGATGACGAACCGCGCGAGCGGCCCGAACTGGCTGCGCGCCATCACGTCGGCGAACTGGTCGACGAGCACGGGCGCGTCGCACTGGCAGGGGACGACGTCGTGGTACGCCCAGGGCACAAAGTCGACCTCGAGCGTGCTGAGCGTCGGCGCATCGGGGAGCGAGGCGAGCGCGCGGCAGATGGCTTCGACGTGGTGGCTGGAGAGCAGGAGGCTGCGCAGATTCGAGAGGGCGCTGAGATTCACTGCAGTGCGTCAGCTTGCAGGCAATGCTGCTGCGGAAGAAGTCCCACCTTCGCCCGCGGAGGCTTTCGCCAGGCGCAGCTCGTCGTCGACGGAGGCGGTGTCGTCGTAGGTGATGCGCAGGCTGAGGTGCCGCAGATGCTCGCTGCTTGCGCGGAGGAGGGCGTTGAGCGCGGTTACCGGGCCCCAGCCGTCATGGTAGGAGTGGAAGACGTTCAGATCGAACGTTTCCAGGCGGAGCGTGCCTGCTGCGCTCTTCAGCCACGAGAGCACCGGGTCGTGCGCCACGAGCCGCAGCCGTAGCGTGTGGAGATGGGCGAAGACCACGGGAGGCGGTATGGCCGACATAATTTCGGCCGACGGAGCGATGGAGTAGACTGAAAGGACTTTGAGGACGGGCAGAGATGCCAGGAGGGTGGGCATGTCCTGCGCAACGTGATACAGCGCGTTGTACACAAATTCCTGGAGGTCGGGGAAGACAGGGGCGATCCAGGAAAGCGCCATCGGCCGTAGGAGAGACGAAGTGTGGTCGACTAGCACGATCCGAGTGATAGATGCACGCTCCAGCGCACGCACAGCTTGCTCGAACAGACTGAGTGAAATCGCGGTGTCGATATTCAGTACCACATTGTGAATCGAAGGGATTATTGTGCAATGGATGGAGTCGCATATCGCCAAGAACTTCTGCGCGGTGTCTATGAGGCGGTTATGGCCGTGGTGGCCAGCGACGAGGTAATTGAGCGCTATCTGTGAAAATATGTGATAGCGAGGAGTGGGGACCCATTTGCGCGCAACTAGACTGCTAGACAGAAGACTTTCGCGGTCGTCGTACAAGAAGTCGAGAATTGTGTCGACGAGCTCTTGAGCAAGACCACTTGCCATCGAAGCAGTGGAGGACGGACGATGGACGGAGACAAACGGGAAGACAGGCGGGCCGGCAATTGCCGGCACAGCCTCCTGCCGATTCAGAGCACAAGGTTGATATCAATTTTGATACATACTCGAACGAGTGGGCGCCGACTCCGTCGGCACAGACCTTGCTTGAGCATGGAAAAATACAATAATAATAGAGGTACATCAGTGCTCGAGTCGATATTGCCAATTCAACAACCTGAAATTTTAATACACCTTGAATAATGCGCTTTGAGCTCAGGTTTATACATAGGAACCCGGCACCACACTTTTTAGCGATGTCCGGCCTCTGCCGTGCGATTCGCGGGTTCAAGTTTTCAAGACCCCGAAGCTTATGGTTGAGAATCTTGAGATCAGGATGTTCGCTAAAATGCGCCCGACGAGTGGGGGGCGTCGCGGCGTCGGCCACAGCTGCAGAGTTTGCGCGGAAAATCCTGGCGCGATGTGGCGAGCGGGACATGCTGTGACCGTGTGCCGAGCGACGAGACATCGGGGGAGGGCCCCGCGCTGGTCGCGCGACACCGTGGATTTGAGGGCGTCGCGCCGGCGCGGAGATCGGGGGCGGCGTGTAGGTGACGGAGCACCACCGTGGACTTGCGCGAGGCGGCGCGGCGATCGCACGCAACGCACGGCGCCGCCGTAAGTGGACTTGAGAGCGTGGTCTGGGGGGGGGGGGGGGGGGGGGCACGCGCGACGTCGACGCGCACGTCAAGCTCGTGTCATGAGACTACCCGGAGCCGCGTGTACACACCGACCCGCGGATTCGCGGGCGGCATTGCGCGCGCGGCACGGGGCTCGCAGCGGGCGCATTACAAATGTCATGCGCCGAGCGCGCTCGATGCATGCGAGGCGGCAGCGGCGAGGACTTGCGACGGTGTTGCTCGCAGTCTGACTCTGCGTGAGTCGCGCGCTCAGCTAGTCGCTCTGGTCTGTAGAAGTAGATAAAGCGCCGACGAGTAGATATGTAGGTAGCACACGTACGTACGTGTGGAAGGGTGGTGGCTTTTGAGCGTGGGGGGGATGCAGCGTGCATGCTTCGCGGCCCGCGGGGGTGGAGGCGGCGGGCGCTGAAGAGCGCTGAAGCGCTGCAGAGCTGTGTTGGTGTGCCTTATGAGCAGCAGCGCAACGGCTCAAAACATGTAACTTGCCTGTTGCGACGCCCCTGCGTCGTACCTCAGCAGCTCCTCTCCCAGCTCCCCTTGCCCCCATCCCCATTCGCCGCTGCGAGATCAGCGTACGACGTCGCGCGCAGCCCGTCGATCGCGCGCGCGGAGAGGTCTTGTTCCTCGTCGTCGTTCGCGCAGTTTGTGTCCGAGTCGGGCTCAACGTCCCCGAGCTGCGCCTCAGCGCCCACGCACGCGGGACGCGTTCCCACACTGCGCCTCAGTGTCAGCGTGCTCGTACACCGCAGGGACAAGGCCGGGCTCCCGCGCCTCCATCAACTCCGTCGCCGCGCTAGCGCCAGCGGTCCACGAAAGGGTCTCCGGTCTCCTGTCCCTGCATTGGACCGAGGCACCACCCCGCCGCGTTCCTCCAGCCATGGATCCAGGGATCAAACACTCAACGCGAGGTAGAAGACACCGGTACGCACCTCGCATGGGCGCCCGCCCATCGACACGGACGTGCTTGGGACGTGCTGATCTCCCGCTGGCGGCGCGTCAGTAGTAGTAGTACTGTAGTGTTTCGACCAAGTGTTCACGTCACGCATCACAAGCGGCTGTGAACTGAACACTTGGGGCACAATCACGCATCACAGGGCAAGAAATGCCCCAAATTGGGCCGAAAATAGGTTGAAAATCCGGTTACTACCGGGCCGACCTGCCATATATGGAAGTTTCCCACGGAATGAACACCTTGTCGAGTGAACACCTTGGATCACGCGTCACAGGCCGTGAACACTTGGTCGAAACACTACAGTACGGGACAGGACTCGGAGACCTCAGACGATCCGTTCTCGAGCCCGTGACGTGATCATTGTAACACATTCGTATCAAATCGGACACAGGATCAAAGCGGGTAGGACGGTCCCACGCAATTATGAGGTTGGAGAGACCTTGTCAAGCAAGGTAATGTGCGCTACACAAAGCACATCACCACTTCATGAAAGAGTTTGAGTGGAAGGTCATAATAATTAGGCTAAGCAGTTGACTCAGATCAGAGATGACTGGGAAGGTCTGCTAATTGTTGTGAAGCTCGCTGCTCGCATAGTGTCACAGTACTTGAGTAGTAGACCAAACAGTTATCGCTGCGTTACAGAGATGGCTGCTTCAAAGGAGGAAACTGAAACCTGCTTTTATTGAAAAGCAAACTCGTTTTCAAGAGCGTTTTGGGGGGTATCTTTAGGAGGGCCCAGGAGTTTTTGACCAAATGCAACACAAAGAGTCAAAGATTTGTACAGAGCTGCCATCACGCGGTGCCGTTCTGCCTCAATCCATTTCATTTGCGAGGCCAGAAAGTCGGCGTATCCTCCCTGAACTATGTCTAGGGCCCCGTTCACAAACTACTAAAACGACGCGTCGCGCATATAGTACTTAACCTCATCACGTGATCGTTGTGCGGAGTTTGAAACACCGTTTCTTCTTTCCTGCCATGGCCCATGCATATGGCCCACAGTGCCACCACCACCGCGGCCGCTACCGGCTCGTCAACGCCGTCCTAGCGCGGGGCGACTGCGTAATTGACACGGCGCGCTCGCTCAACAAGACGCGCAGCCTGCCCGCATACCACGCCTACTGCAGCTGGATATCACTGCGGGTCCGGCGGCGCTGAAGGAGATCATGGCGGCAGCCGTCGCATTCTAGAGGCGCATCGACGTGCTGGTCAACAATGCGGGCTATGGGGCGAAGGCGCTCGTGGAAGAGGCCGGGTCAGTCCAGTTTCTATGTAGTCGAATCCGCTCAGAGCTGACGAAGATGGATGCAGGTCGGCCGAGATCCGGCGCCAGTACGAGGTATTTCTAGCAGAGCTCCATGCTAGCGTCTGTAACGTTGGTCGAACGTCTTCGGGACGCTGGACGTCACGACGGCGGTGCTACCCTACATGCGTGCGGAAAGGTGCGGCACATCGTCATGATTGGCAGCCGAACCAGCTGGCGCCCTGAGCTCACGGTACGCCTGTGCATCTCGGTGGCTTTGTATTCCACCTGACGCAGACGGCTGCCGCCCTTCGCAGTGCACCGGTACGCGCACCCCCCGCCCCCACGCAGCCAGCTGACCGCGCGCGCAGGCCTGTACGCGGCCTCCAGAGCGGCGCTCCGCGTCTTTAGCGAGACGCTCGCGAGCCCTTCGGGATCCGCATGCTCATCGTTGAGTCCGCCGCGTTTCGCACAGACGCGCTCATTGGCAACGCTGTCTACACGGGCAACGCGTCCCCGGACTATGACGTGATGCGCGTCATGGCGGTGCAGCGGTACAAGGACACGCACAAGGCGCTGCGCGGGGACCCCGCGAAGGCGATGGCGGCGGTCGTGGATGTCGTGCGCGGGGAAGGCCCGGCGGCGGGGAAGCCCTGGCCGCTGTATCTGGTCCTGGGCGACCTCGGTGTGTCGGGCGTGGCGGAGAAGTGCGAGCGCGTGCTGCATCTGCTGGACGAGTGGAAGGAGGTGTCAACGGGACTTGATATTGACCCGGAGGAGGCGAGATGAGGACTTGTCGTGCGTTCCTCTGTTTGCGGCCGCCGATCAAGATTTAACTGACCAATAGAGATTCTGTTTTCGCTGGTCAACCGGTCACCGGTCAAGATTTCAAGATTTCAAGTCTGGATTGGTTCGTGTCACACTCAGAAAGTGTTTCCCTGCGCACAGTTTATGTAACGGTGTAGCAAGATATGCATTGTAATCGGGAGCGCAATTCCTTGCAGGAGCCCGTTTGATTCGAGGGCATGTCAAAAGGCCGCTCTGATATTTACGCGCGGAAAGAAATGCATAATACAATCTACCACGGCCACTCTCCCGAATCATACGCGAATTTGCCTGCGTGGACGCCAACGGTCAGCGCCACGGCTCAGAAGCAGAAAAAGCACTCACCTGTCGGGCCGTCCTTGTCCAACAGGCACCACTTGACCATCATCAGCGCGCCCTGCTCGGGCGTCTTCCCGCCCGGTGCGAACCTGCATGGACATCATCAGCACCGCGGCGGCTCAGAACCACGAAAAACCGCCCACCCGTTCAGCTTCGTCGTCGTGAACCCTGGGGTGATCGCGTTCACCCGGATGTGCTCGGCAGCCAGCTCGTGCGCGAGCGCAACGGTGTACGCATTCGCGGCCGCCTTGCTCGTGTTATACGCGAGCGCCTCGTGGAGTAAGCCTTTGGGGCTCGCCATGAAGGTGTTCGACGCCATGTCCGTGCTGACGTTGAGGACGACCGCGGGCGCGGCGGGCGCGGCCGCGGCGCGCAGGAGCGGGAGGAAGGCGGTGGTGGTCTGGATAAGCCCGAAGAGGTTCGTGTCTATCGTGGCGCGGATCGCGGCGAGGTTGGGCTTGGTGACGCTCATGTCCGGGGCGAACTCCGCGATGCCTGGAGCGCGTTCGGGGCAATTCGGATACGTGCAAAGAATCGCTGCGCACCGGCGTTGTTGACGAGGACGTCGAGTCGGCCCTCTGTCTGGTTGATCTTCGTCGCGGCGGCCTCGACAGACGCAAGATCGGTGACATCGAGCTGCACGAACTTGACATCGAGGTTCTTCTCCTTCTTGATTTTCGCGCTGCGGATGAGTCGTCAGCGCGTCAGCTTCAATCTTGCGCAGACTTCTCGAAAACGCACACCGCCTCGAGCCCCGAGGCCTCCTTGCGTGACGCGAGGTACACTGTGTGCCCCTTCGCGGCGAGGAGGTGCACAAGCTCGTATCCGATGCCCGCGTTGGAGCCGGTTACGAGGATTACTTTGCTGCTTGGCATGGCTGGAGTGGATGGAATGAAGGAAAGCGCTACGAGAGGGCCCTTTATATACGAGGGAGGCCCGAGGTGGGAGCCGATCTAAGTAGTCACGGTGTACATACGTAGCTGAACAAGCAACTCGGACTCCGAGTCGGAGGAAGCACTGAGTGGCTGTGCCCGCCGGCAAAGGCTTCGGCACTCAAGCCGGCGTTTGTCCTGTGCCATTAGTCACCGGCAGTACATAGGTGTTACTTACCGCCGGCGAGGAAGATTCCGCGTGCCATAACAGACTAGTAGGTGAGGATGCCAATATTCTTTCAAAAAATCGCTGGTTGTTCTTGCCTCAAAAACTTGGATGTTCAACCAGTGCAAAGCTGTTGTGTAAACCATCATTTGACCGATCTCTTGAGTCACAAGTTGTCTTGAAGGAACAATACCACTGTATTTGCACTGTCCTACCTCCCAGATTCCACAAACATATGACTGATGAGTTGGGGTTTGTGTGACATACAGTCATTATTTGGTTAAGTTCGCTCACTAGGTTCACTAAGTTTTAAGTCTGAATCTTTGTTTCACCGCTGCACCTGAGTGCACCGCTTAAGGCGACCGGATGTGTTAGCATAGCAAATTCCCCATATATCGGGTACCGTAAATAATGAGTGACGTGCCAGGAAGACTTCGAAAATCAGGCATTTTGAATTTAAACCATCCGGGCGACGACAACCATAATACTTATGAAAAGGCTTGTGAGCGGCATTGCTCTGATTTTACTCAACTTGGGGTTGGTTACGAGTCTACGCTACCCGAGTCCTTGGTTGCAGGAAACTTAGCAATGACTACATCGAGTTCTGCTCCGCAAGCCTGACACAAAAAATATCACAAGGCATGATCTACATGTACACCTCCCTTTGTCAAGAATGGCTCGTTTGCCACCCATCTCTCCACGATGGCTTTAGCCAAGGCTGGCTGGTCTTTCACTGTCTATCCCGGGGCTTTAGTCTTGACACGTCGTATCACATTTCAAGACGCACGAAATGGCCTGCCCCCTGCAGCAGGATGTATGTCATATTTCCTGCGCCGCTGCCCACGCTGCCAGGACAATTTTTTTGACAATTTTGTTGTGGCGTTGTACAACGCCAAACAACGCCAAAAAACACCTCAAAACGTCGCAACATCAAGCAGCAACAACGGCTGCCGTCAAATCTGACAACACCAAGATAGATCAGTTGATGGTGTCAGTAGAGCCGGTGATCAAGGCCATTTGTAACCTCTCCAGCAACTTCCTGCACTTTCCGCCTCCCCTCATCCTGTTCCGGGCTCAAGTCAAGTCCCCACTCCCCTGCTATGTCCTGAAAAAATTGGGTGAGCAATGCCGAAACGCCAAAAAACACGTGAAACATCACAATCAAAATGTCAATTGGCTGATGTGCGCACGGTCGCAACACCTTCTTCTGGCCACGGGACATCGGGCGCGGAGACGAAGGCGGATTGGAATGGCGTTGGGAGGAGCTTCAACTTCGTGATGCTATCTAGTCAGTCTGCGAGCCGAAGCTATATATAGGGACGCACGAATGAAAATACTCCGGGCCAGGCGCAGACCGCATCCTGGGCCCCAACGTAGTCTGGGTGGAGCTTGAACAAGCGCACTTTTACCCCATGTGAGGCTGCTTACGGAGGACGCGGATGCCGGCTGCCAATAACGGCGGGTACAGGAGGTGATGCTGCTGAATCCTATTTACAGTACCAAATCAACATCAGCGAGGGGTACAGTGTGTTTGATGTGAACGTACATATCTCCCGCCGCTACAAACTCCGCATTGACTTCCCTGTTGATCGCCTGGTAATGCAAATCCAGCGGGAGGCCCAGCGCTGCCTTCGTCGCGGGGTCGTCCAAGACGTTGGTCACCCAGCCAAACTCGGGGTGGCACGCGACCGGATCGTCCGAATCGGGTGTACACTAGGAACCGGAATGAGGAGGACCAGCGGGTAGATATGAGACCCGTACCTGACGCCGGATGTCTTCGAAGACTGTGCCGTGGGTGTCCGCGTTGCTGAGAGTGCTGCCACACACTATGAATGCCGTGCGGCGGTTTTCTACTGTCGGCCGCTCATACGCCAGGTCAATACTATCGAGACAGGTAGGAAGCTCTGCATATAGGCGCGTGCAGTCAGTGGAGTTGAACACGTGGTGGTCCATGCATCGGTATTGGAGAAGCCAACGGAAGTGGGTGGATGGGTTCTACATTTTTATTGCAATCGGAGAGTGAGGGGTAAGGGGTAACCCACCGTGAACGGGTTGCTCAGAATGAGTG
Source organism: Mycena belliarum (assembly GCA_029282135.1). Taxonomy (NCBI): domain Eukaryota; kingdom Fungi; phylum Basidiomycota; class Agaricomycetes; order Agaricales; family Mycenaceae; genus Mycena; species Mycena belliarum. The sequence continues at coordinate 262,741 of JARJCN010000030.1, forward strand.
CGTCGAGGTGGATTGGAATGGCTCCAGGGCGTCCCCGCCCACGCGCGACGAGCATGTTTTGTTCATGAATAACGGTGGCGACGTGCGGGACGTAAACCCCGCCGTACGAACCACTGGAGACAACAAATTTATTCCTGTAGTCCGTCAGATTTCACGCAGAGCTTATGGCGATCAGGCGTACCCAGCGAGGTTGGGGAACAACACGAAAAATTTCTGCAGGAAATCGTACACATCGTACGCTGCGGTCCGACTGCTGTTCACGTGTGAGCCGTAGGAGAAGCCCACACCGATAGGCTTTGGAGTATTTATTAGCTGCGAGTTGGAGCTACGCGTAATCAAACGTACATGGTCCAGTGCAATTAGATTGTGGTGTTGCGTCCATCGGTGGGGGCTCGGTACGAGCCCGTTGGGACTTGCGGAACATGGGCCTTGACCAAAAAGCGGGTTGGCTAACCCACCACTCCCTGGCCCACCTCCGAAGCTCAAACTAAACAAGCGGTCAGGATACATTAGATATCTTGAGGATGAAGTGTTGTTGACATTATTGGTGCGTTCGAGGCATCATTCTCCGCTTCAAAGTACCTGCATGAGAGCTTAGCATTGCACGGTCTCGCCTCTTCATGCACTCACCAGAAGAAAGAGCGCTTAGGTGACCGTTCACTGTCGCTTTCGAGCCCGATGTGCCCAGCATAGGAAGTGGATATATTGTTTGCGCCGATACACAAATCTTTCACATGTGTGACTTTGTGGTAGAACGAGTCTGTTTTGAAGGGGCTTGAAGCGAAATTGAGCTTTGCGAGGAGTAGCACGTTCAGCATCAGCATGCAAGCGATGAAGCGAAACATATGCCGAGGGCTAGTTCGAAGGGGAGCGACCGAAGTAGGGAAGGGAATGTCATCGGTGCTCCGGGCGGACTTAGCCTTTTCGACGATCTCTAGAGGCACTGACATGGCGGTCTGAGTGCAAAAGTCGATGCTGGCTGTATTTATTGCGGGTCCACGTCATCGTCGCCGAGTTTACCGGCCTTATTAAGAAAACAACGGGAGAAGCAACAAGGTTGTAATGTTTCAAGGGGTTCGGTTACTCACGGTGGTCCGGAATAATGATATGTACTCACTTGCTCCGCGGTCCTTCGGAGCGCTGGGAACAAAACAGATCGTTCAAGTTCGCTGAAAACAACGCGACCGAGCCCCGCTAGCATTGTGGCAATTTCTGATTTATCAACCCTGGTAGTATCCGCGGCCAGCCTTTGCTCATCGTATTCAGCCCCCTTATATGGAGGGGTGATATCATCAGGCTATTGCCTTGAATTTACCAAGCGCCGGTGAGACAGTGCATGCAACCATTCCTCGCAGCATCGATGAGAAATCCCTAGTAGGTGCCAAGCGCACTTCACAGCTCGGCAAGGCAGAGTCTAGCACGTGAGGATTTGATAGATAGCTCCCCGTACTCATTAATGCCCCGCTACAGCGTTGCTGAGGGCGTTCCAGCTGCAAATCCCGACATAATATTCTTCATAGCCTATAAAGATGATGACCAGCGAGTATCCTCTATCCTGAGAGTTTTGTCCCACGCTGATCACCCCGCAGTCAAGAAAGCACCGGAGATCCTCCCGATACTTCAAGTTGAGCCATGCTCTTTTGAAATGTACAACCAGTGAAATGAGACACTTAGATTGAACAAGTCCTTTCTCAACAAATTAGATTAGCGGAGGATCAGTTCGCTGTTCCGAACTTTGAATGCACCGTAGATCTCGTCGAGAATTAAGTGCTGTATGACCAAAGAATCTATCTTGACGATTCGACGAGAAATTTCATGTTAAGTATTCTTTGAAGGGTCAAGTGCGCCGTGTTTCAAATGGGGCTCCACCGGACTTGCGGCATGGCGAGTCCACCAGGATCTTCTGGAAGCAGTTTGAATTTGGGAAGGAGAACCCGGTGCGAATTCAAGGTCTGCGGAACAGTACTATGGGGGAGGAGTAAACTTGTAAAGACGGATGGAGGAGTGATTTACTAGATGTGAAGGTTGCCTGATTTGTCCTGTCTCTATCGGTTTTATTTGTGAGGCCAAAAAGTCAATCCCTGGACTATGCCTGGCGCCCCGTTTACAGACAGAACTACTAAAACGACGCGTCGCGCATAGAGTGACTTCATCACGTGATCGTTATGCGGAGTTTGAAACGCCGTTTCTTCCTTCCTGCCACCACCACCGCGGCCGCTACCGGCTCGTCAACGCCGCCCTAGCGCGGGGCGACCGCGTAGTTGCCACGGTGCGCTCGCTCGCCAAGACGCGCAGCTTGCCCTACACGGACCGCATACGCCTAAGCTGGATCACTGCGGGTCCCGGGGTCCGGCGGCGCTGCAGGAAGAAGATCATGGCGGCAGCCGTCGCAGTCTGGGGGCGCATGGTCGTGCTGGTCGACAATGCGGGCTATGGGCGAAGGCGCTCGTAGAAGAGGCCGGGTCAGTCCAATGTCTCGTTGAATTCGCTCCAAGTTGACGAACACGATGGCAGGTCGGCCGAGATGCGGCGCCAGTACGAGGTATTTCTGGCAGGGCTAAATGCTGGCTTCTGTAACTCTGGTTCTACAGACGAATTTCTTCGGAACCCTGGACGTCTCGACGGCGGTGCTGCCCTACATGCGCGCGGAAAGGTGTGGCACCATCGTCATGTTCGGGAGTCGAACCAGTTGGCGCCCTGAGCTCACCGTACGCCTGAGCATCTTGCGTATCTTGTATCCCACCTGACCCAGAATGCCATCGCAGTGCACCGGTACGCGCTCCCCCGCCCACGCGCCGCCCGCTGACCGCGCGCAGGCCTGTACGCGTCCTCCAAAGCGGCGCTCCGCGTCTTCAGCGAGACGCTCGCGAGCGAGCTCGCGCCCTTCGGGATCCGCATGCTCATCGTCGAGCCCGCGGCCTTCCGTACCGACGCGCTCATCGGTAACGCCGTCTACACGGGCAACCCGCTCCCGGACTATGACGTGATGCGCGCCTCAGCGGCGCAGCGGTACAAGCACACGCATAAGGCGCTGCGCGGGGACTCCGTGAAGGTGATGGCGGCGGTCGCGGACGTCGTGAGCGGGGAGGGCCCGGCGGCGGCGGGGAAGGCGTGGCCGCTGTATCTGGCCTGGGCGACCTCGGCGTGTCGGGCGTGCCGGAGAAGTGCGAGCGCGTGCTGCATCTGCTGGACGAGTGGAAGGAGGTGTCGACGGGACTCGATATTGACCCGGAAGAGGAGGCGAGATGAGTATTTGTCGTGCGTTCCTCTGGTTGCGGCCGCCGATCAAAATTCAACTGACCAATAAGTACTTAGAGATTCTGTTTTCGCTGGTCAACCGGTCACCGGTCCCGGTCAAGCTTTCAAGATTTCAAGTCTGGATTGGTTCGTGTCACACTCAGAAAGTGTTTCCCTGCGCAGGGTTTATTTAACGGTGTAGCAAGATATGCATTGTAATCGGGAGCGCAATTCCTTAACTCGGACTCCAAGTCGGAGGAAGCACTGAGTGGCTGTGCCCGCCGGCAAATGCTTCGGCACTCAAGCCGGCGTTTGTCCTGTGCCATTAGTCGAGGCCGGCGGTATGCGTTGCACACCTAGTACTACCGCCGGCGAGGAAGACACCGCGTGCCATAACAGATTAGTAGGTAAGAGAATACCAAGATTCTTTAAAACAATCGCTAGCTTCAAAAACTTGGAATGTTCAACTTGAACCAGTGTAAAGCTGTTGTGTAAACAATTATTTGACCGATCTATTGAAAGTCATAAGTTGTCTTGGAGGACAATACCAGCGTCCTTGCACTGTCGTACCTCCCATATTCCACAAACATATGACTGATGAGTTGGGGTTTGTGTGACATACAGTAATTGTATTTGTTTAAGTTCGCTCACTAGGTTCAACGCTGGGTTTTGAGTCTTTATTTCACCGCTGCACCGTAGTGCACCGCTTAAGACGACCAGGCGTGTTATGATATCTAATTACCCATATATCTGGTACCGTAAATAATAAGTGACGTGCCAGGAAAACTTCGAAAATCAGGCATTTCGATTTTCAACCATCCGGACGACGACAAGCATGATACATATGAAAAGCCTTGTGAGCGGCATTGCTCTTATTTTGACTCAACGTACGGTTTGTTACGAGTCTACGCTACCCGAGTCCTTGGTTGCAATGGCTACAGCGAGTTCTGCTTCGCCTGACGATTGAATTATATCACAAGGCATGATCTACATGTACACCTCCCCTTGTCAAGAATGGCTCGTTTGCCACCCATCTCTCCACGATGGCTTTAGCCAACGCCGGCTGGTCCTTCACCGTCTATCCAGGGGTATTAGTTTCTACGCGTCGAATCGTAATTCAGGACGCACGAAATGGCCTGCCCGAAGCAGCAGGATGTATGTCATATTTCCCGCGCCGCTGCCCACGCTGCGCACGGTCGCAACACCTTCTTCAGGCCACGGAACATCGGGCGCAGAGACGAATGCGGATTGGAAAGGGGTTGGGAGGAGCTTCAACTTCATCATGATATCTACTCAGTCTGCGAACCGAGACTATATATTGGGACGCACGAATGAAAATACTCCGGGCCAGGCGCAGTTCGCATCCTGAGCCCCGACGTAGTCTGGGTGGAACTTGAATAAACACACTTTTATCCCATGTGAGGCTGCTTACGGAGGACGCGGATGCCGGCTGCCAGTAACGGCGGGTACAGGAGGTGATGCTGCTGAATCCTGTTTAAAATAGCAAATCAACATCAGCGAGGGGTACAGTGTGTTTCATGCGAAACGTACATATCTCCCGCCGCTGCAAACTCCGCATTGACTTCCATGTTGATCGCCTGGTAATGCAAATCCAGCGGGAGGCCCAGCGCCGCCTTCGTTGCTGGGTCGTCCAGGACGTTGGCCACCCAGCCAAACTCGGGGTGGCACGCGGCCGGATCGTCGGAATCGGGTGTACACTAGGGATCGGAATGAGGAGGAACAGCGGGTAGACATGGAACCCGTACCTGGCGCCGGATGTCTTCGAAGACTGTGCCGTGCGTCTCCGCGTTGTTGAGGGTGTTGCACACCATCCATGCCGTGCGGCGGTTTTCTACTGTCGGCCGCTCGTGCGCCAGGTCGATACTATCGAGACAGGTAGGAAGCTCTGCATATAGGCGCGTGCAGTCGGTGGAGTTGAACACGTGGTGGTCCATGCATCGATATTGGAGCAGCCACCGGAAGTGGGTGGATGGGTTCTACATTCTTATTGCGGTCGGAGAATGAGGGATAAGGGGTCACCCACCGTGAACGGGTTGCTCAGAATGAGAGCGTCGAGGTGGATTGGAATGGCTCCAGGGCGTCCCCGCCCCCGCGCGACGAGCAGGTTTTGTTCATGAATAACGGTGGCGACGTGCGGGACGTAAACACCGCCGTACGAACCACTGGAGACAACAAATTTATTCCTGTATACTAGTCCTTCAGATTTCACGCAGAGCTTATGGCGATCAGGCGTACCCAGCGAGGTCGGGGAACAACACGAAAAATTTCTGCAGGAAATCGTACACATCGTACGCTGCGGTCCGACTGCTGTTCACGTGTGAGCCGTAGGAGAAGCCCACACCGATAGGCTTTGGAGTATTTATTAGCTGCGAGTTGAAGCTACGCTTAATCAAACGTACTTACATGGTCCAATGCAATTAGATTGTGGTGTTGCGTCCATCGGTGGGGGCTCGGTACGAGCCCGTTGGGACTTGCGGAACATGGCCCTTGACCAAAAAGCGGGTTGGCTAACCCACCACTCCCTGGCCCACCTCCGAAGCTCAAACTAAACAAGCGGTCAGGATACATTAGATATCTTGAAAATGAAGTGTTGTTGACATTATTGGTGCGTTCGAGGCATCATTCTCCGCTTCAAAGTACCTGCATGAGAGCTTAGCATTGCACGGTCTCGCCTCTTCATGCACTCACCAGAAGAAAGAGCGCTTAGGTGACCGTTCACTGTCGCTCTCGAGCCCGATGTGCCCAGCATAGGAAGTGGATATATTGTTTGCGCCGATACACAAATCTTTTACATGTGTGACTTTGTGGTAGAACGAGTCTGTTTCGGAGGAACTCCAGGCGAAATTGAGCTTGGCGATGCCTAGCACGTTGAGCACCAGAATGGAAGCGATGAAGCGCAACATATGCCGAGGGCTAGTTCGAAGGGGAGCGACCGAAGGGAAGGGAATGGCATCAGTGGTCCAGGCGCACTTGGCCTTTTCGACAATCTCCAAAGGCACCGGCATGGTGGTCAGCGCGAAGTCGATGATGGCTGTATTTACCGGCTTCATCACGAACAACGGGAGAAGCTGGAGGTTGTAATGTTTCAAGGGGTTCGCATGATGATCACGGCGGTTCGGAATAACGATACTCACTTGCTCCGCGGTCCTTCGGAACGCTGGAACCTAAACGGGACCCCGGACATTCACCTGTTCCGCTGGACGGCAACTTTGTCGGGACTCGAATTCAACTCTTCCTCGATTTTGTCGGGATTGGACCAGGCCTCGGGACCAAATTTCCCGAAATTAGAAATTTTCGCCTGGCACGGCCCCGCTCGATTTTTTTTCTCCCGCCATGCAAGCTTTGTCTAGTCTCTTGAAACCAGACGCTGCCCCATTTTGAGCTCGTGCCTCGCTTGTTGTAAGTTTTATCGGGATTTGGACCAAGCCTATGTTGAATTTTGGTCGAGAATGTCGGGATTTGGCACAGGCAAAACTCAAACAAAATCTACATTTTGTCGGGATTGGGATCAGGCATTTGGGTTGATTGTCCTTGGATTGTCCGGAGGAGGAGGAGGAGATTCTTATTCCGCGGTGGGGTCTTACCTAATCCGATCGTTCAAGTTTGCCGAAAACATTCAAACTGAATGAAAGGTAGCCGGCAAGCGGCGGGGCACAAACAGGATGAAGAGGATTTTATATCGGTGTAAACGACTGTCTAAGTCTGTCTTTACATCTCTGAGATCAAGTCGGTGTGCGAGACTACTAGAAAGGATACTCGAAGAGAGAATATAAAGTATATTGAGACTCAGACATGTGAAGGATCACATTCAGGACACGCCGATGGCTGCCGAGTGTTTGCAGTGCATTTCGGTGACGTCATGCAGTGCTGCCGCTAATCCGGCACAACAGGCACAGGCGGCATCTTAGTGTCTCAACGAAATAAGTGTAGATTTAGAAGAATTTGAGAGACAAGTAATTATGGTCTACTGCGAGCCTCGAAGACCTTAAGTGGGCAGGATTTTTTTTATGGGGCTTCTAGTAAGGCATCTCAAGCTCACCTGCGTCCGGCAGAAACGGCGGAGGCACGTGAGGTGTCAGAATATAGAAGCCGATTCGAGACATTTTCGGTACTTACTCTATACTGTTACACAACAGAAACAAGTTTCTGTTTGTGAATCTGTAGGCGCGACTGAGCCCCGCTAGCATTGTTAGCGGAGGGCTAATTTGTTGTGCCAAACCTTTAATAAACCGCAGAGCTCGTCGGGAAACAAGCACTGTATGACCAAATACTTCATTTCGACGATTCGACGAGAAATTTCATGTTAAGTATTCTTGGAAGGGTAAAGTGCGCCGTGATCTCATCATAAACGGGGCGCCACAAGACTTGCAGGATGGCGAGTCCACCAGAGCTGCCTGGAGGCAAATTGCATCTGGGAAGGATAACCCGGAGTGAATTTAAGATCTGCGAGACAGTACGGAGGAGGAGTAGAGACGGATGTCCGATGGAGGAGTGATTTACTGAATGTGAAGCTTGTCTGATTTGTCCGGCCTCATCTGTTTAAATTATGAGGCCGAACGTTAACATATCCTCCCTGGACTATGCCTGGCGCCCCGTTTACAAACAGAAATAATAAAACGACGCGTCGCGCATAGAGTGACTTCATCACGTGATCGTTATGCGGAGTCTGAAACGCCGTTTCTTCCTTCCTGCCACCACCACCGCGGCCGCTAGATCTCTCCCTGCAGACACGTTGTCCATGAGCTGCAGTGCGCACGACTCAAAGCTCGTCGATCGATACCAGCATCCGGAAGACCCTTCACTGGTTCCCACACTGGTTTCCATCCATCGGTCAGGCATCGTGAGCCACAGCCGACGCGTCAGTAGCCTTAGAGCCAGACCTGTCGTCTATTCGACTCGACCTTGTCCAATCTCTCCGAGACGCCTCCCAGGCTGAGGAGACCGTTTTTCGCGCTTTACGAGACTGTCATCGATGCCGACCACCGCCAAGAATGGCTTGTTGCCTTAGCGCTAAGCGCGAGCAGTCGTCCTTGCTTTTCCGCTGAACCCATTCCTGCTTCATTTCCCAGCGCCGGCGGATCCTCCCTCGCGCTCCTTGTATTCCCGTCGACCTCTCTGCCCTCGACACTGCTGCGACAATCGCTGCCGCGATTTCCCCAGAGACCCTCAACGTAATGCAAATGCGCATCGCTGCCAAGAAGGCTTGCTTGGGGTCAACTTGCCAAGGGTCGATACCCGCGGCATATGTAAAAGCCTCGACCGCTGGCTCTCTCCTTCCTCCCTGCCACCGTCACCGCCCGTCGTCCTTGCTTTTCAAACATGCCCCGCACACTCGCTGCCTTGCCCTGAGCTCTGGGTTGGACGTTCATCTACTTGACCTCATCTCTCGCATATCCTCGCCGCTGCTCGAACTCGTGCGCTCGCCGTTCCTCGCCTGGACTCGAATGCTCTCATTATTCTCAATCGCACCCCCCTCCTCGGAGTCCTTGTACTTCTCTTCTGTTTCCCCCAACCTTTGATGTGATGCAACTCGTCATCGCCGCCAAGGGTCGATACCCGCAGTAGCCCGCCGCATATGTAAATAGGCACGACTCCCGCTGTCTCCCGTCCTTCCTCCGAGTCCCTGCCACCGCCACCGCTCGTCGGCCTTGCTCTTCAAACATGCCCCGCGCTCTCCTGCCTTGTCTTGCGCTGACGGGCTCTAGGTTGGACGTTCATCTAATCTCCTTCCTCTCAGATCTTCGCCGCTGCTCAAATCCATGCACTTGCCGTTCCTCGCCTGGACTTGACTGCCCTCAGCCCACGTCCACACCTCCCTGCACTTCTCTTTGTTTATCCAGCACAGCTGTTGCAAATTTAGGAACTCATGCCAATAATAACCTCAACTTGCCGAGCCGCAAAACAGCGCAAACATTCTCGCGGTCGTCCCTTTCCCTTCCACCCTCACCTCTCCGTCGAGCAGCGCCAGTTTCCTCTGTCCAACTTCCGCGGGTCCGCCGCAACTGTGGATCAACGTGATATGACGACTATCCCCTGTGGATCTCCTTTGCTTCTCTCCACTTCGGGCGAAACGCGTCCGCCGCTCTCGGGCGACGCCGACGCTGGCGGGCGCTGACAATCAAAAAAATTAGTGCGATCTCCTCTCCAGTTGTGATCCCATCTGATTTGTAATCTGCCAGGAGCTTGAGGCACGGGGTCTGTGATTGTCACCTGCAGCCTGCCATGGCCAGAGACGCCGACGTTTCACCACAGACAAATCCCTCAAGACAAATCTTGAGAAAATCACCCAAGATAACTCTTGAACAGCAAGAATCTCCTCTAATCTCCTCATACTTGGGTCAAGACTCAATACGATGGTCGAGAACGGGATCCTTATCTGTCGTTGGTATGGGCTTTTATGGCGCCGGCGCTTTCACTTGCGTGACCTCTCGGGGAGCAGTCACCGTGTATGATGGCTAGTGAGATGGGCGCGCAGTGCCAAGCCTTTCATTACCTTCACCTTTACTTCTACCTCGCGCGCTTTCCGCCTCCTCTTTATTCGCCAGGCGGGCCCCTCCTCCCCCTCTCCTGCTGCTGGGCCGATCATGTCACGCCAGCCGCAAGGCCAATATTTTCCCCCGCAGAACTCGTCGACCAACCTGCTCGCGGGCCAGTCCCCCACCCCGGCGGGCCACTTCCCGCGCGGCCCGTCGAGTCCATCCGTCAGCCGCACCTCGTCGCACAGCTCCGTGGGCCCCCAGCCGACCTTTGCGCGCAGGCCCGCACAGGCCCCCAGCCTGCGCGGCAACGATTCCGGGGCGCTTCCGGAGGAGTCGCGCTACATGCTCCCTGCTGTGCGCGGGATTGGGATCAGCCGTCCGTCGTCGTACCAGCCGTCCCTCTCGGAGAAGGTGCGTCGCCGTCGGCGTGGGACAGTGCGACATGCTGACCTTTGACGGCGCAGTTTCACCTCGCACCGGACCCGTCAGCGTGGGGCTCGGACATCTCGCATGCTGAGGCGGACGACGCACTGCACGACCCGCGACGCGACCATAACAGCAATAACCTATTCACGGGACGTGGATTCCAGAATATCGGGTGTATCGTCCTGCTTTGTGTAGCCATTGTCGGGCTCTTGTGAGTCTTTGTCCCTGCGTTTACCTCTTCTTGACTCGCTGCGTCGATGCTCATCGCCCTACAGCCTCGGCTACCCAGTGACGAGCGCGATCATGAGCCCCCTCAGAGTGAGCAACCTGCACGTCAACAGCACGGGGCAGGTCCCCAACATGGGCAATTGGGGCCTCATCGATCTCGACACGCCCAAGGTATGTCGGACCGTCCGCACCATATCCCGGCCGCTGATTTCTCCGGCCGCAGGACTTGCACAGAATCCGCGGGTACCACGACCCATCGGAGACGCTGCAGCTCGTTTTCAGTGACGAGTTCGAGACGGACGGCCGTACCTTCTACCCCGGCGACGTGCGTCGTCCCCTCTCGTGCCTATCGCTCCGCTCACGGTTTCGCAGGACCCCTACTGGGAGGCGCTCGACCTCCACTATTGGCAGACAAACAATCTCGAGTGGTGCGGCGCTTCCATCCCGGCCTTGTCCCGCGCTGACGGCCCTCAGGTACGACCCAGTGGCCATCACGACGCGCGCCGGTGCGCTCGAGATCAACCTCACGAAGGTCGCCGATCCGACCAAGAACCACAACCTCTCGTACATCGGCGGGATGATGTCGACGTGGAACAAGTTCTGCTTCACGGGCGGCCTCATCATCACGAGCGTCATGCTCCCGGGCACCACGAACGTCTTCGGGCTCTGGCCCGCGGTGTGGACTATGTACGTGCCCGTGCCCGTGTCTCCCGCCGCCCGCCCATCGCTGACGTCCTGTCTCGCAGGGGGAACCTCGGGCGCGCGGGCTACGGCGCCAGCCTCGACGGCATGGTGTGTCCCCTTCCTTCCCCTCGACCCACGATCGCTAACGAGACACAGTGGCCCTACGTGTACGACTCGTGCGACGTCGGCACGCTCTCCAACCAGACGCTGAACGGCGGGCCGCAGGCCGCGCTGACGAGCGGCGGCGACAAGCAGGACAGCGAGCTGTCGTTCCTCCCGGGGCAGCGCCTCTCGCGCTGCACGTGCAAGGGCGAGTCGCACCCGGGCCCGATCCACTCTGACGGCACGTACGTCGGGCGCTCGGCGCCTGAAATCGATATCTTCGGTGCGTCCCCCTGCATCCGCGTCCGCGCCCCCGCACCCGCTGACCGCCCGCCCGCCGTCCAGAGGCCCAGGTGCGCTTGCTGCGGCGCCGCTAGCCCGCGCGGCGCGTGACTCACCTCCCGCAGATCGGCGGCTCGGAAGGCGCGTTCCTCGGCCAGGTCTCGCAGTCCGCGCAGTGGGCGGTGCGTCTCCCCTGTCGCGTCTGTCCCGCGCTGGGTCGCTGACTGAGATGTGCATCTAGCCCTTCAATACGGCGTACCTCTGGAAGAACAGCTCGGACAACCTGTACATCGCGGATAAGACGCTCTCGCACCAGAACTCGTACTCCGGCGGCGTGTTCCAGCAGGCGACGTCCGTCGTCTCCACCACCAGTGCGCCCCTACCCTCCCTTCGGATATGTATATGCGGACGCTGACGCCGGGCGGCGCAGACCAGAACTGCTACCAGCTGGTCGACGCGTGCTACGCCGTGCAGGGCTTCGAGTACGTCCCGGGCTACGACAACGCCGTGCGTCCTTCCGCTCCTTCGCTGCTGGCGGCGCCCTGACGCGCCACGTACGCAGTACATCACGTGGATCTCGGACAACAAAGTTACCTGGACGCTCAATGCTGCGGGCGTCGGCGCCGACGCGCTGACGGAGATCGCCGCGCGGCCCATCACCGACGAGCCCCTCGTGCGTCGCCCTCTCTCCCCCGCCGCGCACTGTGACTCTGACATGGCGGTACGCAGTACATCCTCGCGAACCTGGGCATCTCGCACGCGTTCGGCTTTGTCGACTTCGAGCATCTGGTGTTCCCGGCGACGATGCGCATCGACTGGGTGCGCGTGTACCAGCACCCGGGCCGCATCAACATCGGGTGCGACCCGCCGGAGCGCCCGACGTCGGCGTACATCAATACGTGCGTCCTTCCTTCCCTCTTGCCTGGCACATCCCTTCCTCCGTTGTGTACGAACCAGCTCCGCCCTTTCCCCCTCTTTCGCCCACCCCTCCCTTGTCGTCCTCTCTCGTCGTCCACTGCATGTGCTAAGGTGCACGCCACAGATACATCGAGTCGTACACCAACCCGCTGCTCACGACCTGGGTGGACGACTACCATCAGCCGATCCCCAAAAACAGCCTCGTCGACGGCTGCTCATAGCCCCCTCTGCTCGTTTCTCTGGGTTCCATCTTCGGACTGTCTATCTATGCGTCTACTTATTGCTGTTACATTACTTGTTATACCGCACTGTGCTGCCGCTCATTTGCTTTGTTGTGGGCTTTGTTGTAGTAGTTGCGTCAATGTCTTCGTTGTACGCCGTCGCTGGGGCTGTGGGTGCTATTTAGCAAGCCGTTGGGAAGCACTGCACGCCGCCGCTCGTTTGCTCTTTGACTGCGCTGATGGCTTTGCAGAGGCTGGTGTAAGGCACTGCCACATCTGCTGCATCGTCTTGCCCTCATGTCCTTCGCGTTCGGCGACCACCTTGTGATTCAGGGCGGGACGTTCAACCAGGTAGCGGGCAACCTCAACGTATTTAGCTCGGTGTCTCTGGCCCCGGATATCTCGAATACACCCCGTCTGGCTGTGGGTGAAGACGAACCAAGTGAGGAAGTACGATGATCAAAACCGTTGGGTTAAGCATTTATCATATAGGCTCCAGCGTCCAGCAGGAGGCGGAGCGGCGTGGAATATACGCCCGATCTTCCTTCTCGTCCATGCAGCCAACGGCAGAACCGCATTTCTCTGGGAGAGCAACTGGCGCTCGTTCCACCGGTACCTACAACACAGTGTCTGGCAACATAACGAACTTGAGCATAGCTTCGCATGGCCAGAATGGTGCGTAAATCGTGATGGACAGAGCACAGGTTGCTCATGATCATGATTCCAGGTCTCGATATCTTATATTGCTCGGTGGCCGCAGATGCGCTGTACAACTCAGCGGAGCGCCCGCCAGAGCCGTCTTGCCATCCGGGCACGCGAGAATCCGTATTGGAACGCCTGCGCGAGTGGTCTATAGATGCCAGCTCGGAGGGGACTCTCATGTGGCTCCATGGGTGCGCGGGGGTAGGGAAATCCGCCGTCGCTCAGGCATTCGCTGCACACTGTGACGAAAACAGCATATTGGGGGCATCGTTTTTCTTCCAGCGCGGAAATGCTGCACGTGGCACCTGGAAACATTTCTTCCCCACTCTTGCTTATCAACTGGCGTGTGCTTTCCCGGAGCTTCGAATGGCGATTCAGCAAGTGGTCGAGGCCGATAGGCTGATCGTCGGGCAAGCAATGCGTCTTCAATTCCAAAAACTAATTGTCCAACCGTTGAAGCGCGCACCGCCGACAATCAAGCCCATAATCATCGTTGACGGGCTCGATGAATGCGACGACCGCCATGCCCAGGTCTTGCTCCTTGAACTTGTCGTCGAAGCGCTTCGCGACCACCCCTTCCCCGTCCGGTTCCTCCTCGCCAGCCGCCCAGAACCACCTATTCGGGAAGTCCTGGATAACCTCGATATCTGCCGGTATTGCGGACTGCGTCCAGACGGGACCGCATTTGCCGAGATCCAACAATATTATTTGGACGAATTCACTCGTATCCGGCAGGCCCATTTGTCCCGGGGAACTGTCCTGGATGCCGACTGGCCGGGGCCAGTGGCGATCGAGCAGCTGGTCGAAAAATCCTCCGGGACTTTCATCTATGCTTCGACCGTCCTGCGCTATGTGGACGATGGATACTCGCATCCAGTAGACCAGCTTGATTCTGTTCTGCGACTGGATCCACGCAGTACGGCTCCGCTAGACGACCTCTATTCCAGAATTTTGGGCTCTTTCCCAGACAGACCATTGCTCCGCCGAGTACTGCATGCTGTGATTCGGACAGATGGCGAATTGGACCCTGAAGAAATGGATGTGGCGCTGCGGCTGCGTGGTGGCACCTCACGGCTCGCGCTGCGCGGTCTGCACTCTCTCCTTAGCATCCCGTCTGTCCGCAGCATTGGATACCGTCATCCTGTTACCTTACTTCATGCGTCTCTGTCGGACTTCCTGGTTGACGAGGCTCGCTCCTCGACACTGTGCATCGCTACATCAGTCTTGGATTCTGACTTTGTACGCAGTTTGATTCGAAGCATCTCTGCGGTATCTCTTGCGCGGACCCCTCTTCTCTTCAGGTAGGCATGCAAGTAAGCTCAGCGCTCAAAGAAATGTCTCTCATCTTCAGCAGGTCTTTAGCGACAAGTCTTCTAGATTGCATACTTAGAGTTCCTCCAGAACCTGACGTGTTTGATATCCTGCCCAATGTCGAACTGCAAACAGTCCATTATGCATCTCAAATGTCTGCGTCTCAGATAATCTCCTGGCTGAAGGTAAGTCAGGTAATACAATGGGTCATAACTCGGAAATTTATGCAACGCAGCGCTCCCCGCTTCCCCCGTCTGACCTGATACAGATTTGGGAGGATATTCACTTCGTTTCCAACCTACACGCCCGCGTGATCCGTTCGGTCGTCGAGGACTCAAACCTCAGTCAATTCTATACTCAGATTTCTCAGATTTTACTGATGAACCCTGATCTCGTGGCTGTTCTCCGTGTCTTCCTTATCTGGTCGCCAACAGAACCGTTTGGCATGTCTCCACTAGCCCGTGATACACGGAACCAGCTCTTCGGGATGCATATTGTCCTTGATCTCCTCGGATTCAAGTGGAATGTACTCCGCCCGTTGTGTACGCTGCAAAACTGTCTAAGGCTGAAACTCTATGGCTTTCTGGACGAGTCTTCCAGCGCCCTCGAACTCCTGCGCGAGACTTTCCGAACTACGCAAATGCGCGTACCACGACGGGTTATCTCCTCTTTTGTCGCTCTCCATTGCATCTCCCGAATCAAAGAGGCCATTCACACGAACAGTTTCTCCGAACTCGATGAGTCCGTTGTTCCACTTAGCATCGTCGTTTTTTTGGACAGCGGTCTTATTCTGCCGGATAGAAAGTGGCTTTGGATGATCCCATGCGCCGACTTGGGCGAGGCAGTCCTTCGTGCTTTTGAGAACCTCGACATTGCGCAGTTATGCGGGAAACTACAAAGGGATCATGAATTTCACGTGATCACGCGGGATGCCACAAGGATTTCTTTCACCCCCGCTGCCTGTATCACATCCTGGACTGGCTACAGGTGCGCAGAGCAGTTCACTCTGATCTCGCAGGCTGGCTCATCTGTCCTATTATAGAACATTGCACCATCCCAACCAGCTTTACTATCATGGCAAAACCAGATAGCGGCGATCCTGGAATGCCAGAAAACACTTTCCTTCATTGACATGGATCGATTGAAATCCCGATACAGTTCCACATAGCATTACATCTGCGCACATGAGGCTAGCTACATACCAGAAATGCGATAACATTTCCGCTGTTCCTGCAGTCATCGTGAGTTGTTGTACGAGCGGCACACGATGAAGTTGAACAAACGTACCATTTCCTCCAACCGCCACTCATGCACACTCAGACGTCGTCTTCGCACACCGGGGCCGCAGTGCCTTCGCGCCCCCAAGAAGTATCCGCCAGTAAACTTCCTGTCAGCAGTCCTTAGACCACAGTGGGCAGTGTTGAAACGAGGGTTTATTTATTCATTTTTGCTGCCCTCACGAGCTCAGGCATCAATCCTCAAGGCACGACTTCAAATCGGAGGCATTGGAACAGTCGAGGGATGTGACTGTATATGACCAAGGCCATATCAGATTCAGAGGCTATCGACGTACACAGTACAGTCACTAGTGTACACAGTCCTAGTGTATTGAGGCGTATGGAAGCATACCTCCGTGCGGCTACGACTGAGATGTCAGCTGGGTAGATAGCTCGTCAGCATGTCGCACATACGAGACGCAGGAAAGAAGGAGATCAGGTATCGTTTGTGTACGCACAGCGCCCGAGCCCTTCGGAAAGAGCAGGGACGCTTGTATTTTATGGATGATAATAGCATCATGTAGGAGTGTAGAAGGAGAGGGTGGGTGAAGACGAGACGAGACGACGGCTCACAATTAGGTCCGTATCCTTGTATTCACGAGCAGAGCACGAGCAGGTCGACGACGGTGATCTAGATCCAGCGAAGGAAGTGCTCGGGAAGAGCCTGGGAGAATGCGGTCAGCATGAAGAACGACAGGGCACGAGACGGAAGAGGAAGGAAGGGATCAGTATAACTAGGATTATAAATGTACACATCGCGCCCGTAGGCACTCGTTACTAGTTTGACATATGTTGTGTCATCACGATGGGAGGGAGGGGGTGAGAAAGAGCAAGTGAGACGCGTACCTGGACAACAGCGGCTCGCCGGCGGGCGCACGATGCGAAAAGGTCACCACCTACGACTCAGACCGCCGACGAGGGAGCAGACTGTTGGCCCGGACCAGGCGGAGCGGTGGAGAGGCGGGGCAGGAGCAGCGAGACACCTAGGTCCCAGTAAGGGACAAGGCTTCGTCGCGGGAAGCAGCGTACATGGACGACAGCGGACAAGGAAGCGGGAGAAAAAAAGGCGTGGCGCGGCTTTTTAAGGGGTTGCAGCCAAACAAAGAATGATCCGAGAACCGCCGCTCGGCAGCCGCGGCATGTTCCCGCCTATGTCCAAATCGAGCATTGTCAGAAATCCCAGCCTTTCGAGAGAAATGAGCTCAAGAGGGAGTAATTAGAAAGGCTGGGCAGGCGCCGTATTGTGGGTATTTCGATGATGCAGGGTAGCTGGTTCGATTTGATCCTTAGCCATATTGTGTATACATGCGGCATCGGCATAGTCTGATATAGGAGGAGGAGGAGCTGGCATGGTCCCACAATTGGAACAGTCAGTCTACTACACATGACATCGTAACTCATTTAGGCATAGATGTACAGGCTGAAGGACTCAAAGGAGGCAATTAAAACAGAAAAATTTGCCTAGAGCCGGCGGCCCGATCTGGCCTCAATTACGACCCCTGTCCGCAGGGGAAAAAAGCCAAGAATGTGTTCAACGTTATGGTACTCTTTCCAGTTCGTGCAGCCAGAGGTGTCTTACCTATCCCAGCCCAGAGCCATGGTCCAGCTTGAAATAGCATGATACATAACGTTTGCGGGCATTTTGTATCTGCGACTTATCCAGTACATGATCACGTGTTCGCCAATAACTCTGTAAAACTTCTACTAAAAGGTGGCGAAGTAGAGGCCTGGAGCCGCATTGCCTCTTGCCGACGATATGAATGCACAATAAGCCGGAAAATGACACTGAACACTCCTTTGATCCAGCCTCCTCCGAGTCCGTCAGCAGGGGACTCGAATTACAACCACCTTCGTCTTCGGCGGAAGTAAGGTGAACAACCTCGATCCCCCCCAAGGCTGACGTATACCGATGAGCACCGATACATCAGGTGTCGTGAGAAGCCCCTAATTGCAGCAATGCCCAGACGATCGTGAAGCCTAGGCCGTTCCCCACTTTGTCTTTTGTGCCTCCAGGTACGACGGCGACCTCTATATATGCTTTGGTGGCCATTTACCTCGTTTCCGTTTCACTGCGCTCGTCAAATTATCCATGGCCTCCACTCGCAGTCCACGCCCACGGTCTCCGCCGTCCATCTTCAGCCCCTACGGCATGGTGCAGACCAAGGCGCCTAAGCCCCTTATCAAGCTGGACAAGACTCGAGCGAGGCCTGAGCGCAAGGCTCCGCTTCACGCACCCCCAAGACGGGCGCCGTCGGTGACATCCTTCCTTCGGCGGAGCCGGACCATAAGCGGCCCTGTAGATGTCCTGCCAGAACAACCCGTACGTCAACCTGATTTACCCATGCCGTCCTGCTCTGAGAACCTCCAGCCGCTTCGAGCACGATCGACCAACTCGATTTGCTCTGTCGCGGAGTCTGAGATCTTTGCCACCGACGCGGACTCCATCCGGTCCACAAAGTCGCAGGAATATTCGTTGGATGGTGAGCATGCCGCATCCCTGGAGACATCGCTGATGCGTCCGCCGCAGACAAGTTTGCACCCACGTCTCCGATCGAGCTGAGCCCGCCGCCAGGCGGATTTATGACCGGGCGCGAGCGTCTCCCGTCGATCACTACGAAGCCACAGGAGAAGCCCCAAATTCTTGATTCTTTCTCGTCCGTGCGGGGCTACGAGCTGCCCACTCTCTCATCAACGTCAAAACCGGCCCGTCGCACGGATCTGAATGTGCCCACTGATTTGGTCTTCCTGCCAGCGTCACCGGGATTGCCCAAGCCGCAGGTGGGATGGACGGGGGAGTGGAACCACGACGATATGCAATACATCATTCGCAGATTGCGGATGCTGAAATGAGCGCCGTCGTACTGATAATCGCGGATGCAGATCTCTTGTAATAACAGGAACAGGCGCTGCTGCGATTGTATCTACTTAATGGGCTATTTGGTTGACACATATGGAATTGGGCTGAGGTCTGCATTCCCACGGGTGACCTGAGAGTCCTGCGAAAGATCCGATTATATATCCATGGAACGTGATCAAGCACAGTTCTGGAACCCACTGAAAAGTGGACTCTCCGGTGCCGCAAGGGCAGCTTTATGGCACGAAGGCGTGCTCGTAGCAGCACATGTTTCTGGTATGTACGTTCAAGCAGCATGTCCTGAGATCAATGTCAGACAGACTTCCCGGTGCTGAAAGGCTTCTTCTTCGCTCTTCCGGCCCGTTAACATGTCGAGGGATACAGTATTCCGAGAGGTTGAACTGTTGGCGTACCTGCGAAGTGATCGGCCGATAACGCCGATTCCCACGGTTTGAAAAGGGGGCGACTACCGGAGCGATGCATCGCTATCCTCACATTCTCACAAACGCTCACCAGCATCCACCTGCATTCACTTGGCAAGAGCTTTCCAGAGGTTCCAGTCCGCTGGGGGAGACGTCTCTGGAGACGTCTCCAGAGACAAATCATGAGAATGTGTCTACCATCAAAGTCTCCAGAGACAAAATGCGAGAACGCCGTTGATTCCGCTGTCACCCGGACTTTGCCGCAAGTACCGGCAAGCGCCCAGTGGTTCAATTCTGCTTTTGGCAACAGACCACTATGTACTGCTTTGCTAGAATGGATGTCATATCTGATATGTACACTCAGGCCCTACACAGAATATGTTTTTTTTTCATTACTCTCTTTGAATGAATCCCTTGGCTGGCACTTGGAGTCGTTTTTCAAACTTCCGCATAGAGATTGGCACTTGTCCGCAACTGCAACATCGACTGTTACTGTATGGCTCTCGCCACTGAGCGCTGAGCCTTGTAGGGTTTTTATTGTAGGTTTATTTCCCAAAGGCAAGAAAAACAAGCTTTGTCGTCGGGTTTGAACTCGGGCCGAACAAAAACGAGGATGATCATCCCGCTTCCCTGCATCCGAAACTTAGAGAAACAACCACTTCACCAAACTGACAATAAAAGACGGGCCTTTTACCGGATCTGATACGGGTCTGTGGTCCCGATGTGCTAAAACACGATGTCACTTTTTTTTCGCTATGCCAGTGTGTCGAGAGACAGCTGAAGGAAGTAAGGGTGGTGGCCCATTTCTATTGAGCTACTGGAACGCGATAGAGAGGACACCCTGCCCCATCTCTCATGAACCGGCTCGCTGCTGGGTATGTCCTTGTTACTCACTGGCTCCGATGTTGTCTCCCATCGCTCCATCATTTTTGTCTACCAAGATCATTTTTGTCTACAGAGACAATTCTGTCTCCCATCAGCGGTACCTGTCTCATCAAAAAAGTCTCCAGAGACGTCTCTGGAGAATTGATCCCAGCGGACTGGATGCTCTCGAGCTTTCAAATCGGAATAGAAGAGGGGATGCATAGATGAAACCGGGGAACTCGCTTCGCGGGTTCTTTGCTGCGACAACCATCTGGTGATCACGGCGTATTCAAATTCTGTAACGATGCTGTCCTTCCTCTTGACAATGGTGGGTATTTTGTTATTTTTTTGGCTTTGCATGCTACACAGGAGTCCGAGAATGCGGCGAGCTAAGGCGAGCCCAGGCAGAAAAAGTCTCTGTTTTTACCATGTAATAGAACTAGAAGTCTACAGAAACATTTTGAGAGAGCTACCCACCGCTTGGGCCGCGAAGGATCATAATTCCAGAAGTCCTTCATGTCAAGAAGGATGACACCCATGTCGCTTGCAAATTTAAACGCTCACAGGGTGCATGATCCAAGCATCACCTCATGCATGGTCATCATAAGTGTATTGGTCCCGTCCACTTCTCCGCTACCGCCAACTCCCCCTGCGTCCTGCGCCAGAGCCCTTCATGCTCGCGCCCCGCCGGCCCCGACGAGCCTCCCCGCCGTCGATGTACGTGCCCCCCGACACCACGCCCGCCAAACCGCCAAAACCGCTCATCAAACTAGACAAGGGCAAGAAAGCGAAAGGTGCTGGCGAGCAGGCGAAGCCTGCACCCGCCTCAGCACCGAGGGCGCGGCTGCGCCTCTCCGGGTGCGCTATCAAGGCGCCTTGGAGATCGCCTGCCCACCTCCCGGAAAAACCGCCCGAGCCGGGCGCTATCATCAACGAACTTATTGATATCACTCCTGAGCGCGGGTCCAAGGCCGCCGCCCTCCTCGGGACCGCCGCGCGCATCCCAAACCTCCCCCGGGACGACCACCACCCCTCGACCTTGTACCTCTCGCGAACGAGCACGGGCGCCTCGTTCCACTGGGCGGACATCTCGTTCCAGTGGGCAGACGACTGCTCGTCCGCGACGTCCGAGCACGAGCAGCGCGATCATCTCGACGACGCGTATATCTGCGCAGACGACTCCGCGCCGGACACGCCGATCGAGTTCCTCCCGACGGGCGTGTGCAACGGCTCGGGCGCGCGTGCGCAGGGGGAGTGTGGGCGGCTCGGATCTGGTTTCGGCTGCGGGGCGCCCGCGCGCAGCCGATCCCTCTCCCGCCCGATGCGGCGTCACATCCAGCGCGCATCGGAGGGCACGGAGAGTGAGGAGGAGACGCAGGGGAACGGGAGTGAGGAAAGCGACACGAACGGCTGCCCGTCGCCCACGTCCGTGGACGCGCACACCGGATGCAGGGTCGTCCGCGCCGAGCCGCGGTGGATGGGGGAGTGGAGCGAGGGGGACATGCGCGCGGTCATCGACAAGCTGCGCGCGCTGCGGTGAGGGACATGTGCTTGAGGCTCGAGTCTTATACCATGGTTGAACATTACATTGTATCGTAATTTGTAAACGCGTCGTGGTACCCTTTCGACTTTAAGCTGGGTGACGGAAAGCTACCATCGCGGGATGAGAACTTTTCGGGGATCGAAAGCAGCAGGGACAGATATGTCCAGACCCTTGGGGCAGAAGAGAAAAAGAGCGGGTTTTGTAATCGCGAGATAAATATACAGGCCGCGGTCTTGATACGTATGGCAGAGAGCTCGAAGGGTCGCAGAGCGGGATAGATGAGCCAGCCGGGACGTCACCGCGTCCGGATGTTCGTATCTGTGTGGGTATCAAAAGTAAAGGTACTAACAAATCCCGAACGTTTGATCGCGAGAGAATGTGCTAAACGAGGAATGAGTAGTCTCTCTAAGACAGACGCTAGTACAGTGTAACAAACTCGTTCCTCGCTCACTGTAGTCTGTTAGTTACCGCGTCAAATAAGCGGCGTCCGATCTTATTATGTAATGATGGACAATGCACAACCAAATAACCCCTGTCTTTCGCGTTATTTCGCGTTATTTCACGCGTCTAGAAGGAATGAGTGACTCAAAGAGACGATGCATAGACTTAACACACAAGGCTCTGGGCAGGCCGCTGTTCGAGCTGGTGCACCCGTTCCCGCAAGTTCGCGGGCTTGACAGCGCACAAGACCTCGCCGAGCCTGATAGAAGAGTGGCAGCGGGTACTTGTGATCCGACACATGCTATGATTAGCCCCACAACTCCCACCCACAATAAAAAAAATTGACAAGACGCACCACGGCGGCTTCAGTTGCCCTTCAAGAATCCTATAAAGACTGCATCACCCCTCAGAGCAAAGCAGGCTTCACCTCCTCTGCTCTCCATCCTCACCCCTCTCGTTTTCTCAACCACAATGCGTTTCACCTCTACATTCGTCTCTTTCGCGCTCGCCGTCGTCGCCGCTGCGGTGTCCCTCGACGTGTTCGTCCCGCCCCTCACAGGACCTGCTGCAGGGACCGTGTGGGTCAGCAAGACGCAGCAGAACGTCACCTGGTGCGCTCTCCCGCGTGTTCCGCCGTGTGCGCGCTAATTGGCGCGGTTTGGCGACGTAGGGACGCGAGCGGCGCACCTGCGAGCATCTCGAACGAGGCGCTGCTCCTCCTGCGCAAAGGCGACGCCACCGCGCCGTGTATGTCCCCCGCTTCTTTCATATGACGCGGCGTCCTTGACTGTTATCAGTCATCCTCGCGAAAGACTTCGACCTCCGTGCGGGCTCGCTCGAGATCATTGTCCCGTGGGTCCTCACGGGATCGGACTACTCGCTCGTCTGTGCGTCCTAGCATAAGAATTCATCTCATTATATTGGACTCACTTTTATGGCAGTGTTCGGCGACTCGGGCAATTTCGGGCCCGTGTTCACGATCCAGAGCGACACGCCGGGGAGCGTGCTCGGGCTTTAAAGGGTGGTAACTTGGTGTGGTAGCCGTGACGAACTTTGTCTCAGTACGCTTCATGTTGAATTGACCGATATTTCTCGTTTTGTTGTTCAAGTTGAGTGGGTGCGCACCTGTTGCGTCAAGTAAATCTCGCCCATGGCTCAACAATCAGACTTGACGGTTCAAGCTCAAGTTCCGGGTGCGGACGTTTCGTTTCAACTGACTGAATCCGCTCCTCTTTGTTGAACTTGCGTAGGTAAGCCTGAAGCCGCCAGCATCCTTCCTGCTTTCGTTCACTCGGAAGACTCGCCAAACCCACAGATCCTGTCGCTTTTGGAAATATACTCCCCTCTTCAAGTTCGACATCCTTCAACTTGGACGATCGTTGGACCCACATCAGCTTGCACCATTGACAAAGAAAGGAACAATTCTACCTATGTAGAGCTACAGGTTTGGACTACGCGATTTTTGCTGCAGTCCGATCTCTTCAGTTTACAGATGCGGACCAGTTTAGTTGACAGTACAAAGCACAGTCCGAAGGTTAAATCGGTTCGTCTGTCTACAAAAGCTTCAATATGGCAGAAATACTGTGCAAAAAGTTTTTACAACTTCGGTGAAATTTCAAGTCGGCAACTTCCCTCAGGAGGATAAAATGCTGGACAACTTGGATCTCAACTAGTAGGCAACTGTCATTTTGGTATCTTTTTGTTGAGCAACTTTGCTCGCATGCAACTTTCTCAAGGGGCAACATCAAGGTCATGCTGATGCAAGTTGGAAAAAATCAAACTTTAGGTAAAACAAGTTCAGCAGGGATCAACATGGTTGGTTGACAACATGGGGACAGCCCTATAACAACTCCCTCAACTCACAATCTGACCTGTAGACATGTGCTCCCGGCACCAAGAACAAGTTGGGACTTAGAGTCGAGAAATACTGAGCATGTGACCTTCAGAACATGCTCTGGTGACTCTGAACATATTAATATATATACTCACATGGGTGCTGTGGATGCCGTGCACTGTGTTGTGGTTCGATTAATGCTCTTGCCAGCTATGCCGAGCACCTCCCGGCACACCCACGATGCTATATATCACTTTTTTGGTGTGATATAACGACTTGAGAATTCTTGCTGGGGCTATTTCACCCTGCTTACACTACCTGCAATAGATACCCTTCACAAGTTTAAGCCAGTGATTTTTGTTTGATTTTTGGTTTCTTGGAATTCTGCTTGCACCCGTTGAACCGGCTGGGACGGCCTGCCACGTTTCACAATCTTGAGACCCGATCGACGGGATGGGCTGACTGTCCGTACCCAGAAATGGACGTGCTGTTTGACGTAAGTGTTCAAGCTCCTCTGCAGGGCCACATACAGAATTGAGCTTGAATCGACAGTGAATCTTCAATTGTGACTTCCCCTAATGAGCAACTGAATATAATATTATAGATTCAAGGCTAAATATATTCAGATACCCATTAGAGATATCCAGTAAGGCAATGATGAGATCAAAGATGAGAGCTGCAGTTGGGTATGCTCCAAGTTGCATCTATGGAAAGTTGGAGTTGCAACCCCGGAAGTTGTAATTGTCCTCAGGTTGAAGGCAAGTTGCATCTTGGCAGTTACTAAGATGTAGTGTCTCTTTAAGTTACACCACCGAATTTGGCATCTCTCGAAGTTGTAAAAGTCCCAAGTTGCAATTGTCTGAAGTTGAGTTGTAGCTCTTGCATCTTCATGAAGCTGTCACTCATGTGAAAGTTGTCATCAAAATTATCGGAATTTTCCGTAAGTTGACAAAAATACTTTTTGCACAGTATTTCGCCCATACTTCAAGACCAGAAAACATACAACTATAATGATATCAACTACCATGAATGAGTAACGAGACCTGCTTCTTGCCTGCTTCAGACTAGAGTTACGTTTAGGTTGAGCTAGCACCCGGAACTTAGACGCTGGTTGAACCTGGACCCCTATAACCGAGTAGAGCAAGCCTGCCAAGAACGATCGATCAGCTGAAACAAGACACCTGTCCAGCAGTTCAGACCTCGGGCCTCAGGCCTCAGGACCAGCTGCTCCAGCATTCCAGCCAACAAGCATGCGCATGTATGGGCGATATACTGTGCAAAAATTAGCATCATTTTACAGGGTTTTTGAAGACAACTTACATCTGCAATCCAAATTTTGGATCACATCTTGCCTGGTTAGCTAGGTTGGATCGCATCTGTCCACAGCCAACATGACATTTATTTGTAAATTGATTTCGATCAGTCGGCTTATACTCGGCAATCAGCTCATCTCGAAACAACCCCGATTCCCTGCTCCAGGGACATGTTGGCCACTTCGGACGGTATCCATTCGTCTCAGACTATCTTCTCAGATTGTGTGGAAAGATTTTCGGTGAGATCTCTTGAGAAAATGGTCAGATTGGTGGTTTTGACCTTGGTCATTTCAACAAGCCTCGGAGATGTGAAGGACAATTATGGTCTTCCCAATTACTGAAGAAATAAGTACAGAGGACATATATGGGCTAAACAGGCTATGCTTTTGGAGGGTAGTGGTGTTTCTTCCAGGGGAATCCAGTGCACTTCCGTTTATAGATCTCGGCACCCTGGCAAGATCATTGTTCCGATCAATCGATCAAACCCTTCGAGATATCATGCAATCCCTTGCTAGCTAGTTGTAACTCCTGGGAAAGATCAGATAAGCTGGATGGTTGAGATGTAAGCTGATTGCCAAAAAGATGTAGTTGTAGTCGAAAACCCTGTATTCAAGCACAGGTTGTAATCAATTATTTTTTGCACAGTATATGTGCCATATCTGCTCCCTCGACTGGAGTCTCGGAGTGCCATCATATATCTGAATCAAAAGCTCACGATGTACCTACACCATGTACCTACACCCTCTTGCGTATCATAATCTTCCCCTTGGCGCTCGGCATGCGCATCACCCCGATGATGGTGTCCGGCGGCCTCACCCCGTCCACTTCCGCCTCCACATCGTAGTTGATCAGGATATGCGCGAGCATCGCCTTCAGCTCCGTCGCCGCGAAGAACCTGCCTCTGCGTCAACGCCCAGTCTAACAAATAAGCCACGTCTAAGAAACACACCGCCCAGGACACGCGTGGCGCCCGTGCCCGAAGGCGACGTGGTCCGGCGCCGTGGACACCATGTGCCGGTTGAAAAACGCGGTCGCGGTCGGGTCGTCGGGATCAGCGGCTGCAGCGCCCTCTTTGCGGAGGCGCGACGACCGGAAGCCGTCGAACACCGCCGGGTTTGCGTAGGTGTCTTGCGCCGAAGTTGAGTTAAGCAGCAGCAGCAACACGCGACGCGCGGGAAAGCGCACCTGGGTTGCTGTGTATCGCGTTTGCAGGGACGGTGAGGTAGGCGCCGTGCGGGATCGTTGTCCCGTCGGAGAACGTGAAGCCGGTCTTGGCGACGACGCGGCGCGTCAGTGCGACTGCCGGGCTTGTTCAGCAGTGGGAGACGAAGAGAGGGGGGAAACACAGTGAAAACGCACGGGGCCCGGACGCGCTGAGGCGCTGCGACTCGCGGAGGAAGCTGTCGATCTTGTGCATGCCGGCGAGCGCCGCCTTGGTCCAGCCCTCCGCCGCAACGACGCGCTCCGCCTCCTCGCGCATCGGCTGGATGTGCTCGGGGTACGTCGTGAGATCGTACAGCGCGCTCGTCAGTGTCTGCCTCAAAAATCAGCCCAGCACGCGACGAGGAGGGGAAAGGTAGATGCCGTGGAGGAGGTGTGGATCGCGGCCATGTTGATCGTGAGGATGCGCAGCGCGAGCGCGGGGCCCGTGCGCTCCTCGTCTGTGGCGAGATCGAGCAGCCACGAGATGACGTCGTTCTGCGGCCCCGTGAGATGTGTTCGTTTTCCGGGACGAGACGCGTACCGGTCTGTCTGGGTAATCGGCGCCGAGCTCCTGGTCTTTCTGCAGCCGCTCCTCGAGGAGCGCGCCCAGGAACTTGAGTGCATGGCGCAGCGAGCTGTTCTTGCTGGAGAGGAACGGGGCGAGAGTCCTGCATTCCCGTTAAGTGAGGGCAGAGATGAATTGTGGACGTTGCCCGACGGTTTCAGGAACTCAGGGATGAGCTTGATGAGTTGGCCGCGCGTGAAGATGTGGACGGTGTAATTGACGTTCAGGTCAAGGAACTCCTGGTCTCGGCCTAGCTCACGGTCGTCAGCCCCACCTTTCCTGGAGAAAGTCCCCCTGCTTACACAAAGGCAGCCCAACGAAGAGGCGGTTGCTGGTCCGCGCGACAATCTGCATCAGCTGGGGGAGGACAGTCATGGTTTTCCACTCTGCCCGTGAAAGTCAATGTAGAAATGTTGCTAAGAGCGTAGGCCTGGAGCACACACCCTTGCCCTCGAGCGCCAACACGTCGTCGAACGCGTGCACGATCTCGTCCCGCACCTCCGGGAAGCACCGCGCCAGATTCCGCGTCAGGCTCCCGCGCACGGCGCCGACGTGGTACGGGTTGTGCATCACCGCCGCGCCGATGGTGTGCTCCGTCTGCAGGTTCTGTAATGTGGCCCGATAAGATGCGCGTCGCGCGCGCGTATGGCTACCCACGCACATCAGCAGCGCCCTCGTGGAAGGACAAGACGCTCTCCGGCGCGGCGACGATCTCGAGGAGCAGCTGCGGCCCGTTGGCGACGTACTCCCAGCGGAAGAGCGTCGGCACGCGGAACACGCCCTCGGGGAACTGGCGGCACCCCCGCCGCACCACGTCCGCCGCGTTCCCCCAGAAGCACAGCGCCGTCCTGTAAGACGCGAGCACGCCGTCCGCCTCTGCGATGGTCGGGATGGGGTTCTTCAAGCCCGGCAAGTCGTCAGCGTAGCGCTCTCGTCAAGCGTCGGAGTACCACCGCACCTTTTTCCGCGCGCGGAGCCACACGAGGGCGGCGAGGGCGGCGAGGACGGAGATGAGCAGCGGCGGCGTGGCCATGGGTGGAGGATGAAGCTTGGAGGTTGAGTCGAGTCCAGTCGTCGCGCCAGTTTATGTAGCACCTTGGATTAGCAGTGAGTAATATGTGATTATCGTACCCGGGCCTTCGGGCCTGCGGGCTTCCGAGCGCATTGGGCGTCTATAGTCATGGTCGCACGCGAAGGGTTCTGGCCTTCAGGAAGCCACACCTGTGAACGTTTTGGTTTGGTGAGTGACTCATCTTGTTATGTTGGACGCACTGGTATGCCTCGGGACATTTCGGGCCCGTGTTCACGATCCAGAGCGACACGTCGGGGAGCGAGGCCAGGTATAGCAACTTCGTGGCAGCCGTCATGAACTTGTCTCAAAACCCTTCAGGCATAATCGAAATCTATCGTTTGTTCCCCAAGGTGAGTGGGCGTGCACCTGTAGAGATTCAGAGTCGAAGGGTGCTCTCGCCCGTTGGAGACACTCATGGAGGCGCGAAGCACTCGCGCGTGGACGTTCTCGGAAAAGCCTGTTTTGATCACGTGCTAAGGACTCCGACAAACAGAAGCGCTCGGTTACGGTGTTTGTGTGCATCAAATTCCCTTATATGGCTCAACCCAATTGGTTTGAGCCCAATTGGGCCCAACCTAATCGGGCTCAACCCAATTGGGCTCAGCCTAATTAGGCTCAGTCTAATCGGGTTCAGGAGCGATGATCAATCAAATCAATGCACATCATTCTTTTTGGTTTCGTTCAACCTCCCATGTTCTCCGTGAACATGAGAGGTATCAACAGAGTCTCAGTGCAGAAAATGTAGGCTTGTCAGCCAGATAGTGCCTGAATAGATCTATGCTTTACCAAGACCTCACTGTGACCTAGTATTTAATTGCAGCTATCTCTCTCCAAGAAATTGGAAGAGTAGAAAGAAGGTTGAATCGAACCCCGGAGTCACACATGCCTGAGAGGAACAACACTACATCTTTTCAAGACACCCCTGATCTCCATAGACTTTGACTATGACCCTACCATGAAAATATTTGCAGTATTTGATAATGCAACCCTACTTCATACTAAAGCCTTGTAAGATGGCTGAAACCCTTGATCATTGAATATTGAGGGATCAACACTTCTGGGCTCTAATTACTATTATTCTCCGCCACGCACTCTAGCCCACAGCTCAAATTTTTCCTCCTTCGCTTCTTGGTTTACCTTACACACACTATATTTCTGGTAGACATTTACTATCACATTTCCCCTCACCCCTCTGCACTTGGCTTCATCCAGGCAAACATACCCTGCCAGCTGTTTTACTTCTTAAAACCTGCACACACAATAAAATGATTTTGAATTGAATTGAATTGGTGCAAGTCTCAAGGCTGAGTTTGACACTGGGGGCAATGGGCAATATACGGGGCTGTTATATTGTAAGTATATCCTAAGTATTTTACAAATATACCCCGGATATACTTGCAATATACGGGCTTGGTATATACTCAGTATATTTCAAATATCCCAACAATATCCTCATAATATACGGGGCCCGGATATAGTCCGTATATTAGCTAATATCCGGGCCATATACTTGCAATATACGGAGGTCTGATGGCTACCATATATGGGACTCCGTATATTGCAAGTATATTGCAACCAAACAAGCTAAAAAAAGATGCCAACACTTGCCTCAAAAGGCAATAACCTTGGCCCCATTCTAGCTAAAGCTCTTCATTATAGCATACTCCTTTGTCAGCTGGAAAGCCAACATCTGGCCTACAATCTTCTTTCCAAATCAGCACTTCAGCCATGTGACTGAAATTCTGGTCTTCTGTATCTTGGATTTCACCTAAGGCCCTGCTCGGGCGCAACGGATTGGTGGTTGATGCCAATCGGTGATTGTCTCGGCTACAGCCCCAGCCAATCTCCCATACTTTGTACGCGTAGAGTCACATCAGTAACATACTGTAATAGCTCGTGTGTCGGAAAAACCCGCCGAAGCCGACCAGGTCCGATCATGCCTGACCAGGCCATCAGGATCCGCAGCCTTATCAGATGATCCATTGAACCAATTTTATAAGGACCGTACCAAGGAACTCTGATTTGAGGCCATCCCAGGTGGTCATGAGGGTTTATAATATATGGGTGCAACTTGTCTTAAGAGTCTCCCACTGTGGTACACCGATGGAGGAATATGGCCAGGCTTGAGCGCCGTTGGCAAGATTGCCGAAGGCTATGGCAGCCTGCCGTTTAAGGGCGAATCAGACCCTGATCCGGCTGCGGACCACATTTTTTTTTCCGACATGCGTGACAGCCTGATCCCGTAGCCATCAACGCACCCGAGCACATCGATTGGGTTGCCTACCGCCCCGAAATCGCCGAAAAGCCGATTGGGTTTATTTTGGGTGAGATTGGGTTTCGATCCGTTGCGCCCGAGCAGGGCCTAAACGGCTGGCAATTTTCCTTTCAAACATATCTGAGAGACTCTCCTCACCTAGAGCTTTAATTTGAGCCTACTATCATCCATATTGAAGCAAACCTAGAGAAGTTGGACAATTTAGACCTATATATCTAACTTGTCATGTGATTTCCCACTGAACAGCTGGTAGAAAAAGTCTGAAACTACTTGGGGAACTACTACTCGATAGGATCTATTGATGTACAAGATATTACATCTTGTACATCAATAGATTGGCTCTTGTGAATGGTTTTGAATACTGAGTCTAAGAGTGATGCCATCACGGAGCTCCGCTTCCGATCACGTGACCGGAATGCGCACATTCCGGTCATGCACAGTCTGGTCACGTGACCTTTTTTTTTTTCCTAGTAAGTTCAATCCTCACAGGAGGTATCCTTTTGGGGAGTATCTGGGTATATGCTGGAAGGCACAAGCAGTAAAGAGTATGTGTATTGGGGTGTGTTTCAATTGGACTTACCTGTTGTGTAAGATGGCAAGCATGAGACAAGCAGCTAACCAGAACACTGTTTGATTTTAAGTTTTCTTTTAACAAGAAAATTGAGACTGGTGTTTTGGAAATTTGAAGGCTTACCTTGATGGCTCACCTTCAAAACATCTCTTGCCATTTCTCGGAGCTAAAACTTGGAAGTATAGAACAAAGAAAAGCACAGAAAGTAAGTATGTAGAAAAAAATGCTGCTAAAGCAGTCTGCCTCCAAGATGCTCGCTGCCAAAGCAAGTATGGTGGAGTGTGAAAATGCAAGCTGCTGCTAAAGCGGCTGGCCTCCAACCTGGCCGCTGCCAAAGCGGGCAAATTGAAATAGCATAATGGTCAGCCACTGCAAAAGTGGCTGACCCTCCAATTTATCTGCTGCCAAAGCGGGCAAATTGGAGAACCACATAAAGGTGGGCTGCTGCCAAAGCGGCCAACCTTCAATCTGCCCCACTGCCAAAGCAGGCAGATTGGAAAGAATAAAGGGGAGCGAGCAGATGGGGGTTGTGATTAGAGGAGAGGACATGCATGGGACATCATCATTATGAATGCAGAAGACCAGAATTACAGTCACATGGCCGGAAGCACTAATTAGAGGAGATAATGGTGGGCCAGATTTTCCAGCTGTCAAAGAAGCATACTAAGATGAGAACCTCGGCTTAAGTAGGGCCAACTTTATTGCCTTTTGAGGCAAGTGTTGGCATCTTTTTTTAGCTTGTTTGGTTGCAATATACTTGCAATATACGGAGTCCCATATATGGTAGCCATCAGACTTCCGTATATTGCAAGTATATGGCCCGGATATTAGCTAATATACGGACTATATCCGGGCCCCGTATATTGTGAGGATATTCTTGGGATATTTGAAATATACTGAGTATATACCAAGCCTGTATATTGCAAGTATATCTGGGGTATATTTGTAAAATACTTAGGATATACTTACAATATAACAGCCCCGTATATTGCCCATTGCCCCCAGTGTGATCCGATAGCAGACGCGAGGAACGAGTGGCTCTGCGCTATCAGAGGATAAGGAAAGGCTGGCGAGGATTTGGATCTAGATGAGTGCACGTGATCTACACTTACTTCTTAAGGCTCGTCTCGTCCATAATCCATTGCCTCTCTTATTTCTCGCCCACCCTCCGCATCCCTTTTTCTTCTTAGTGTGTGGTATAGTTGGCTTGCGGCTTCGCCGCGGCTTTCTTCCATGCACACAGAGTCTCCGCCCCCGCTCCCAGCTGGTTTCCCCGCGTTGCGCCGCGGACCCCTTGCCCGCGATTCCGTTTCGCCGAGGCCTTCTTTGCGCGCACGCTTTACTTCCAGCTTACACAGCCCGCGCAGCGGGCAGAGCCGGAGGCTCTTTCCCCCATACCCAATATCTATTGGGCCGCTTCTAGGAAGCAGCACATAATAATATTGATTCCATCAGGAAAACCCTCCCGAGGTAATTTGAGATAATTCCATTGGAATTATCTGGAATTATCTCTATTATCAACAGTTGGTCAGGTTATGTGGAATTATGTTACCCCCAAAAAAATTGACGAACTTCTACTCAACTTTTAGTCAACTTCTGCCCAAATTTCGGGTCGATATGCACCCCTGTTGTACAGCTTTCCATGGTATGCTCACTCATACGAATAGTCAGAAAGAAACAAAAACAGATGTCATTGTCAACACTATATACGACATGACCTACAGTTGCGGCAAGATCATTTGTCCTACCATATTGGGAAATGCCATCAATTTTCCATGTTTTGACGTCGCGCCCCCACCTCTCTCGCTCTACACATCCAATATGCCACACTCACCACCCCAAACACCATTGCACCGAACACGAGGCCCCAACAAGGTGAAATGCACCCCAATAAAGCAGGCAAAAGCTATGATTTTCCACAAAGACATGCACCTAACATTGAACCAGATCTGTCAGAATGGTTTCCTGTGGACCAAGGATTGGATGCACACTATGTATCTCGGAGTAGCTAGCTTGTGTCCTATTTTCCTTGGCCATACGGTGCGAAAGGAAGAAAAATTGATGGCATTTCCAAATATGGTAGGACAAATGATCTTGCCGCAACTGTATGCTACATGATACATCTCTTGACCCGATGACCGACGACATGCAGGACAAAGCTGCCGACGTGCGCGTGCTGGCGTTTTCAGTTGCAGCGATGGGATGCTGTAATGGGTAGGTCAGCTCTATGACTTGGGGTAGGTAGATGAGATGGGAACCGGAAGCCAACGGGCAGCGGCGCTGACGGCGGATGGCACGGCCGAGCCGTGCGCAGGTGTCCTGGCGTCCATGCACAGTGCGTCGCGCCGTACGCGACCCCGACCAAGTGCAGGTCGTCCGGGCAGTACCCTTGCGCGCGCCGCTGTCGAAATCTCCTTGGTTCGCAAGCACGCAGTCTAAATTGGATGCAACAAGTCCACAAGATGAGCGCAGGGATATGAGCATAGCTAGCGCTGATACCTTGGCTTTGGTGGTGAGATGATCGTAGAAAGAGAACCTGAGGAAGCGAACGGTCTTGAATCAAAGCTTTACAACGTTGCAGGGGGATTGAAGGCATTGCAAGATGTTGAGGGCTAAGGTTGACTGCTTGGCAACCAGATAGAGCAGAATACATCAACTTGAAGATGGGACGCATATACCGCAGCGGGCACACGGCGGGGCGGGTGGGGCTGAGAATCCGGAGGGTCTATGTCGACAGAGACAGAGACAAGAACTTGACTGCACATATGATGGAACGACGCGAAGGGCCCACGGATTGCACAGAGTGAGGTCGGGTTGGGTAGTGCGACACATGGAGCTCCAGGCGCGAGACGTGCTTGCCGTTTGCAGTGACGTGGCAAGCAAGTGCGAGATTGGAGAGGTAAGGGCCGGCCGCGGGACGGGAAGGAGGGGTAGGAAGGCGGATGGGGAGGTGGGAGGACAACGAGGAAGACAATCGTCGCAGCTGCGGAAGTGGGGGGCAAAGACGGTGGTGAGAGAATGGAAGACAGAATGGTGCGACTTTTTCGTTGGGTGTTGTTTGGCACTGGCGGAGTTTGAACGACTTGAGCGTTTCGACGATCCCTCGGACTTACCTCCGACGATGCCCCGAAAGCCCGAATATGTGCATTCACTTGCATTCCACTCAATCCAAGTGCCCATATAAGATGGCCCACACTTTATAGATGAAAACTGTCCTTCTGAGGCTATTTCCAAAAAGTGGACACAGAAGTTGAGCGCAAGCTCACCAGAGTTCATAAAAAGTTGCCAGATGTTTTGCAGAATTTGTCAGAAGTTCATCGAAAGTTCACCAAAGTTCACTAAATTATTACAGGTCTTAACAGATTAAAATGAGGCAAGATTATTCCAGCAGAATTATGTCAAATTATCTCGGGAGGTTTTTCCTGATGCTCCTACCTACTCGCGTACAAAACCGAGCCATTCCCTTATCCGAAGATGCATTATATCGCTGTGGGTGCTAGGGCTATGTATTTATGCACCAAAGCCTTCTGAAAGTGTCATTTTTGAAAGCTGGAAGCCACAAGAAGGGCCGCACATTGCAGAAAGAATAAGGAGATCGGTGTTAGTCAAAGTAGAATGAATCAAATGGATGCGGCAGCATGAAAGACCTTATTTTGACTTGAAATCATCCTTGCTCTGCCCTTTTTTCCTCTTTCCTTTTTTAGTTACTTTGTAATGAAGGCGCGCGCAGCGCAGAAAAAATTGGGAAATCAGTGGTAGGCAAAGCAGAATGAATTCAATACATGCGACACCATAAAGAGTCCCTATTCTGGCTTGAAATCTTCCTGTTTCTCCCTTTTTTCTTTCTTTCCCTCTTTCCTTTTTTAGTTATTTTTTAATTATTATTCAGCACACACAAACACCGTAACCGAGCCGCGGCTGGAACCAAGCCAAAACCAAGCTGGAACTCCCCCCTCCAAAAATAAGGCCGTCCTCGGCCGATCTCAGACTCCACTCTCTAGGAAAAAGTGCTTGCAAGCTCCACGACGAAGCCCCTGCCCTCCAATGGCGCCTCTCCGCACATCCGCTCGTGTGTCAGAGGGTGATATCGACGACGACGGCGGGGATCTGGCAGGTTCGGGTGTAGTTACCTGTAGTACAGTATGTGGTTCGGGTGTACAGTATGTGGCTGGAACAGCCGCACCGTGGCTTTAATTTTTGAGTTTCAGGTGGACGAAACACCCAGTGAGACACGCGGGGTTCGAGCAGAAGCAAGCCGGAACAGAAGCAAGCCGCACCGTGGCTTTAATCTTTCAGGTGAACGAAGCCCACAGTGAGCCACGCGAGGTTCGAACACGCAAAGCTGGATGGGCGCGATTGGGGCTATATGTGCTAACCTCGCCGGTGCGTCCGTTCCTGGCGACGTCGCAATAAATAATAGTTGAATTAGCTCGTGTGAGTTGTTAGATATCGAGATAGTGCCCTGCCAAACGCAAGATCGTTAACAGAGAAGGCGGTCGGGGGCAGGGGCATACCGTTTATATCCTCCAGGACCAGAACCAGATACCCCCAGCACATAGATAACGTCCCAATCACAAGCGAGCGAAAGAAATCACAAGCGAGCCAGAGACTTCGGCGGCGACGACTGCATGCCCGCAAAGACCGCGGAGGCGGCGAGGCGGCGCTGCGTGAGGTCCCAAACCTGCGTTCCATCGGTCCCTGCCTGTTCTACTAAAGTAGCAACGGAACGCACCTCGCAGCGGCACGACGTCGTCTCTGCGGCCACTTCCAGCGTTCGGTTTACCAGCCGCAGCGTGGATCCACTAAGCGGGGAGCGGGGTGAGGGGGAGAGTTGAATGGTCGTGGGTGGGATGGGGCGCACGTCAAGACGGGGTTGTGGAAGACGGTGGTGATGCTGAGGGTGACGCCGGACATGCCCGGGCCGCCCTGCGCGCGATCGAGCGCGGCGACGGCGGCCGAGACGCACCTGGCGCAGTCAGATTAGGAGACGGACAGGTAGTCCACGCACTCGTCTATGACGGTGACGATGAACGCGTTCGCCACCACGTCGCGCCGGTCGAGACTAGCTGATCGAGGGTCCTGAGAACGACCCAAAGACGTGGCCATATATCGCACCGTCCGTCACCTCGAGCTCGCACACCAGAGTGAGCACGCGCGTGTCCTCCAGGGGGCCAGGGGCCAGGGAGACCTCGGTGACAGCGGTGCGCAGCGTCCCCGCGTCGGCGGCAAAGCAGTGCGGCGCCGGGGCGTGGTAGATGGCGAGGCATTTCAGCGCGCGCTCTTTGACGGCGCGCGGGGCGTTGCCTTGTATGCGCGCGAGGGTCGCGTCGGGATACGTGGCGTGGAGGATGGCGAGGTAGCGGGCATGGCCGGCGCTGTCGAGAGGCATGTGTGTGTTGGGGGGTGTTTGTCACGGCTGTGCGGACCGGTGCTGGACTGATACTGTTGTTGCCATGGGAATCTGGGCTCCACCTCGTCTTACACTTGCGGTCGTCGCAACCCAATGCTGTGCCGTCGCCTGCGACGGCGCGATAGTCGATGTACGGAAGGAGGCGGGAGGCAGCATCGGAGTCGGGCAGTGGTGCGCGTCCGCCACGACCTTACGCGTACGCATACGTACTAACCCAGCAATACTCCTCCACGTCCGCCCGCTCCCCCTCCCGCTGCGCGACCCCCCGCGTGCCGCCGTGTCGCCGACGCCTTTTG
The DNA here is from genome assembly GCA_029282135.1 of Mycena belliarum. Taxonomy (NCBI): domain Eukaryota; kingdom Fungi; phylum Basidiomycota; class Agaricomycetes; order Agaricales; family Mycenaceae; genus Mycena; species Mycena belliarum. The sequence continues at coordinate 299,292 of JARJCN010000030.1, forward strand.
CCCGTGCTGTCCATCTCCGCAGACGCATCCCTCGACGTTGCCGCCGCTCGCCGCAAGTCCACACGCTCATCGCAACTCCGCCTCAACGCTCCTGCCCGCCTCTGCGCCGTTGCCGCAGGTCCGCGCGCTCGCAGCGACGCCGCGGCCGACCCTTCGACTCGCTCCGCTCCGCGTCCTGCGACCACAGCCGCGTCCCACCCGCCTCGTCGCAACCCAATACACGGCCCTCCCCGCGGCAGCGCACTGCCGCATCCATCTCGCTACCTACGGTACGTGCGCTACGGCTGCCTACTACCTGCGTACTAACTCATCGATCATCCGCAGCTCCCCCCACATCCACCCGCTCCCTCGCCACCGCCACCCGACCCGTCCCCTCGTCGCAAGCGACGCCGCACGCAGGGCCAGCTCGCCCCCGACGCCTCCGACGTGCGCAAAGACGGGGGCCGACTCAGCGACTCCCCGCTCTCCCAGCCCGCCGCGCGACCCCCCGCGCCGCGCACGCAGCGCCGCCCGCGAATCCACGGGCCGGTCTGCGCGCGCGGCTCCGGGTCGTGACGTGGCGCGACCAAGCGCCGCTGGCGCCTCCCACGGGCCCCACGTCCCCGCCGCCCGCCACAAGGCTCTCGCGCATGCCATAACCCCGCTCGCTCTCTCGCAACGCCATTGGCGCGCACGCTGCGCGGACCTGCACGGACGCATCCCGACGTCCCGCCACTCGCGCAAGTCCCCGCGCGCATCGCCGACCCAGCAACAGCGACTCGGCCGCACGCTCCTCCGCTGCCGCTCGCCGCAAGTCCGCTCGCGCACGTCGGCGATATGCGCGTCGATGCCCGCGATGCGCGATCCTGACAAGCCCCTAGTCCACCGCACCCGCCCGCCGCCCCTCGAAATGCCTGATCCCGGGGTGCGCGCCAAGTCGACAGCCGGCGGGCGCAGGGCGCACGTCAAAACGCGCGGTTCTACAAGTCGCGCGCGCCGCAATTCTACGAGTCGCGCGCGCCGCAACTCTCGAGTGCCCGGACTCGCGCCACCTCGACAAACAAATGCGCCACCTCCAAACTAAAGCGCGCCACCTCGAAACAAACGCGGCCCGACACACGCCCTCCCGACGTCCCGGCTCTCGCAACGCGCCGCCCGCCCGCCCGCGCTCCGCAAGACGCGCGCCTTCAGCCAGAACGCGCGGCTCTACAAGTCGCGCGCGCCGCAGCTCTCGAGTGCCCGGACTCGCGCCGACGCCTCTCGCGCGCCACCTCCAAACTAAAGCGCGCTGCCCGACACACGCCGCCCGACGCCTCGGCTCTCGCAACGCGCCGCCCGCCCGCCCGCCCGCGCTCGCCGGCCCGAAGAGCCACGTTCCCGCACTCGCAGCGCGCCCGCGTCACGTCGGGGCCGATGCGCCGACCGACTGCCGCCGCGGCGTCCGCGCAAACAAACGCAGATCCACTCATGCGCCTTCCCGACGCGGCGGTCTCCGCACCCCCGCCGTCGCGTCCCGCCGAGCGCGGCCGACTCGCGCGTCTCGCGAGCATGGCCGACGCGCGAGCGAGTGCTTCGAGAGCGCGCGCTCGGCTCGGCGTCGGTCTGGGGTGGGCGTGATCGCGCCAACTCGGGCTGCGGGTCGGACGTGAGTATATGCGCCGCGCCGAAAACGGATGGCGCACCTGGGGCGCGCCAGTTGAGCGCAGGTCGCACATCGGACCGGACGCGGGGCACCAGACGCCGGACGCGTTTTTACAGCGTTTCTGCAGCGCTCCCCGTGCGCATCGCGGTGCGCGCGCAAGGCGATATACCGGGGGCGCGCGTTCCTGCTGGCGCGTACCAAGTAAGTAGAGTAGAGTGGAATGAATAGACTGCGTCGCGTACCTTCCAGCTTCATGTTGCAAGCTTCAAGCTTCAAGGCCCAAGTCCGCAGGGAACCGAACGAAGCGCAGACGGGGAAGTGGTGAACGAAGCATCGAAGTTCGGGACGGGCGCGACTATCCGGATCGAGTTAGATGGCGGCTCGTTCGTGGAATGACACGGACTTACTTACTAGCAGAGAGCCAGGACCCGCGACTTCAAAGCAAGATTAGGTTTGCAGGTAAGTCACTACTCCGATCTCGAAAACTGAACGAGTCTTACCTCAGGACGAACAGCGGTCCTCCGGGTATGCAGGCGCGTGCGTAGGCCCGCCCTTGCTTCGATTCGAAACCTGGACAGAAAGGGGGTCAGCGCGGGCTGGAGATCAAGGACCATACAGTCGAGAAATTGCGAGATGTGTTCGAGTTGAGCTAGATAGACGAGGACGAGGGTTGTTGACTAGGAGGAATGGGGTACCAGCTTGAATGGAAATGAACGCAGTACATTGGCCTGGGAAATGGAGATGAAGCGCAAGTCGGATATCGAGAGGCTAGAAGTATAGTCGAATCTTACCTGATACATTTGAACGGACTCGAGCCAGCGCGGCGCAGTCCCGGCGCATAGTAACGGTTCGACTGGGGCAACAGAGATGGATGACTGCTCTGCGAGGGCTTGTCAATGAGCAAAAGAATGAAAAGAAAAGTGGTTCAACTGACTGTGTTCGTGCGCAACGACTTCAGTCGTGGCTGGACCTGAACAGCAATCAGATTAGCATTACATGCCTGCGACTGAACGGAACTCACTGTGTTCTCCAACCGAGGACTTGGCTTGTTCAAGGTCAAAGATCGTAAGCCGAAGTCAAGGCAATAGCTGAACCGACTTGGGTTAGATGGGACGCACCTCGAGCATAGTTTCGGTGTTCCAGTGGTCTCAGGGCACACCGGCATAGTCTCGCCCATGCTCGAGCGCGAGATCTCGCAAACAAGAGAGGTCCCGAGCGCGAGCTGACTGGAGTTGAAGCCGACTGACCCTGCGCAAGTCAGTTGGAAGTAAGTTGAGTTAGATTGAAGTAGAACGAGCCCACCTTGCGCAAGATTCTCGCCCGCGAAGTCTGGGAGACTGAACGGACCTCCAAAAATGAGCTTCAAAGTCCTCGCGCTCAGTTACTACAAGAACAAAGCAAGTCAGTTGAAGGTCAGTTAAGTTTGATCAGAATGGGCGCACCTTGCCCTTGTCCGAGCGCGGAGTCTACGAGCTGAGTCGAGTCCGACTGACCTTCAACAAGGATCCGTTCATGGTCCTTGCGCTCGGTCAATACACATCTAACTAAGCAAGTCAATTGAACACAGTCGAATTTAATTAGGACCAACTTGCCTTTCGCGATGTACAAGGTCCTTCAAGCTACATCTAACCAAGCAAGTCAGGCGCGAGTAGTTGGACTAGATTCGAGCGGGCTCACCTAGTGCGCTATATACACAGTCTTTGAGCAATAGACCTCAAGTCTGCGACCTCAAGTCTATTGCACTCGTCGCAGCGAAGTCAGTCTGTCAAAGATTACCTTACAGTCAGCCTGGGGCCCCGAGATGGAACATAGTAACGGTCTAGGGTAAGAGATTCGAAGTCAGTAGGGTCATAGTCCACTTTAATAGTCGAAGCTTACTTGATAGGTCAACCCCCTCGCAGCGCAAGCAGTATGTAGCCCGCGCAAGGCCAATAGATTGACGCACTGGTCTATAGCTTGAGCGAGCACAATTGAGCGAGGCATTGGAGGAACTCACATGCATAGTGGAGGCCTCGTTCAAGGCCATTTAATTAGAGCGAGGCGAAAGCGGGCCTGGTATCAGATCAGATATAGATTGACTTCGAAGAGGGGCTTACCTCGGTTGCTTGGAGTTTGAACGATCCAGAGTTGGACTGTACAAAGTAAGTCAGAAATGCGAACAGTATGAAGAAGGTTCAGACTTGATTCGAGTACCAACTCGGACTCAAGCAAGTGGATTCAGAAGATGAAGTCAGTAGTACTTACTGATGATCTCGCAGCGAAACGACCCTTCAACGCGACTGAAGGAATCAAGATTTGACCTGTGTAAGGAACGGAGGTCAATAGTGATGGATAGAAACTCAGAGGACTCATCGAAACGACACTTGAATCGAGTACATACTCAGACTCAAGGTCACAGCACCCGAGCAAGATGTGAATGAATGAAAGTAGATAGACCCTTACCGCCCATAGATGAAGCGAAAGCTAGCTGGCAAAATTCGTATCCCATTAGTCGGAGTCAATTCAATGAAGAATTTGCGACGCACGAACTTGAGAACAGTGAAGGCCCGAACAAAGTCAATACAAAGTATCGAGAGCCTGTTGTGAGTTAACGCTGAACGAACTCAGTCTGAACACGACTTACCTCGCGCTGAACAGCCATAGTTTCGGTGTCTGAGAGCCTCAGTGTGCCGCAATCTTGAAAGCAAGTCAGTAAAAGGGTAACAATAGACGAGCACATTCAGAAAGTGAAGGGTGAGGCAAGACGGCGTAAGAGAGCTCGCGCCAGGCGTTGTACAGAAGTGAGTTGGACTGAACTGACCTTAAACCGACTTTGAACAATGCTTGCAAGGCATTTTAACTGCGAGTTGCAATTCAGCCTGCTGAAACGAAGTCAGTAAATGTTGAAAACAGCGGAGAATCTGACCGATTGACAGCGAGGTAACGGCCTATAATGTGCAAGTTAGTAACTGTGAATGGGCGCATAGCGGAGTTGAAGAGTGGGAGAGCAAGTCAGGTTCAAGTCGAATCTGACTTGTGAGCTTACACTGAGTGAAGATGAAGCTCCGGCACACACCAAGAAAATGAAAGAAAATTGATGAAAAGATGAACGGCCAGGCCAATAGAGCCTTGAAAGGCACAAGAACAGAGTCAGATTCGACTAGAATCGCAGGCCCAGGAGCGCTTACGCTCGAGCCAGAGTAACAAAGGGCTCGGGGGCAAGAAATGAAAAGTGAAACGAAATAGAGTGAGCGAGAACGGGCGCAAACAAAGGAAATGAAGTCAAGGATTGAGCGAAGGCTCGAAAGCATAGGATGGGAGAGTCAGATTGAACTCGACATGAACGCTTGCACTCGAGTCAGAGTAAGCGCAAGAAATGAAGCAAAATGAAGCAAAATGACGGGGTCGGATGAGTGAAGCGGGAACGGGCGCAAGTAAGGGTAACAAAGTAAAACGAAGACAAGAATGAATCGAAGGGTTCAAAGGCCGGCCAGTGGGAGTCAGATTCAACTCGACGCAAAGTACCCGAGCACAAGAAAATGAAGTGAAGCAGGATAGAGTCAAGACTTATCTGTTTAGCTGGCAGCACAGGTTTGGGTGAAAAGGGGCTTCAAATTAACAGTAGTCTTCATCTGTGAGACAAGAGTAGTATGCACAAAGAAGTATAGTCGGTGCGCTCACCGCACTCAAGAGTCAGGATACCGAGGTACCTCGGAATACACTATCTGTTGATGAATTAGAGGATCTAAAGAGTAGGGAAGGGTGATTCAAGGAAAAGTAGACATATAAGAGGCTGTACTTACCTTGAATACCCTCTGCGCAAAGTCGTCGTGGCCGTCGATGGCAAAGTGATGGAGCCCGGACCGGGTTCCGGCGGATGCCGAATCGGGCTTGCTGATGGCGCCGAGGATGCCGATGCAGCAGCGCGGGGTCGAAGTCGACGGCGAGGGAGGTCGAGGACCGCAGGGTGCGGGAGTGTGCCGTAGAAGGATGGCAGCCAAGGACCGATCCGTGCCGCAGATGCCGGGGAGCACACTCGAGCTGAGTGGCCGGGAGGGAGAAAAGAAGCGAAGTGGGGGAATGAAGAATGGGGGCCAGGGTGCGCTGGCTTATATACGCGAAATGTTTTGGTCTGCTTGACTGATTTCGCTTCGGATATGGCAGTGTGTGGCTCACCGGGTGATCGTAGTATCGATGTACGAAATGTCCATTTTGGGATATGGCACAGACGTATGTCTAGGTGATGCTACAGGCATCGCAAGGCATCACATTTTTGTTTTTCAGTCTCCGGTACGCTCTCGCTACCCATGTATGCGCAAGGGATAGCTCATAAAAGCACAACGAGAAAGTCGGATATTGAAAAATATTCGAGCTGACACATTGAACGGCGATGTTACCCTGCCAAGTGATGGAGTCGCTTAGTGTTGTACGTTATACGAGTTCGCCGCTGTTTGGATGTGTCTGGCACAGCCCCGGAGCTTTACTATGCAGAATCTCGGTCCGCCGCAATTGCTTGCATAGCACCTCACGGGGTGGGCGGCTTCCCCCCAGAGCTGTGGGAAGCACGTGAGGCATTGCTTAAAAATGATTACGTAAGGTCTCAGGAGCGAAAGTCAAGCGCGAACTTTGCGGTGCCAGAATCAACGTGGGAGAAGAGATGCACAATTGCATGCCCTGAGGTGCCCGGGGCTTCGTAGCATTGCTCTTCATAGGCATCCAAGTATCTACCGAGCTGCTGGTCATACGTCACGGGTGTCCGGGTACCTCCCTACATTGATATAAATTATTGAGCAATTGTGGTTGAAATTATATTGCTGAGAGATCGGACCTCTCTGTGGCAGCCGGATGAGCCGCGATGGCTGCCAAATACACGAATGACCGGTATTCTCTCAGTTCCAGCCTCTGAAAAGTCTAGAAAACAAAGGTGGCCGCCGCCGAACCTAGTGATTTCCCTTTTTGGATGTAGGAGTAGTGGTCACGGGGGGCTTTGCTGCGCCGCTCAGTGTCAAAATGTCGCTTCCGGAAGTCAAATTCTGAGCAGAAGACGCCTTGAGTAACATTGTTTTGTGAGTTGAAACTGTCTTAGTCTACGGAACAAAAAAAAAGGCAAAAATCAGCAAACAAAATTCACTCCGAGCTATTAAAGTGGACAACATGCGAAGACTGGGAGCGCCGCACGCTATAGCCGCTGCGCCATAGGTTCCATATCTCACAGCTTTCGAGGTACGTTATGTGCTACCCGCTATCCGACGTCACAACTGTCAGCTTGAATAGAATGCAGAATTTCGGCTCCGGTACTCCGGAGCGGGATCCCTTTGACCCATTACATACAATGTTATCGGTTTCAAGGAGTGATCCGCGATGAGGCGGACCTGACGAGTTCGCCGTTGTGGTGTGTATGTACCCAACTGCGTCAGTGTTGCTGTTGGTCTCCTGTGCCACTCCAGTTTGAAGGCACTATGAAAAATCAAAGTCACTTAGAGCCATTTAGTTTCTCTCAAGCATACAGCCCTCCGTTGTAGCCCTGCACTCAGCGGGCACGATATTTGCTAATCCGTTTAGGGCCAGAACCGAAGGTCACGTGATCCGGTTGGATCCGGTCCCTTGGCATTTCTCGCCTATCCCACACGGCGACATGGCACATTCAAGTGAGTCTTGCTCTTTCAGTAGTCTTTCTGCAGAGTTCTGGTAGCATACAGCGAACATATTCCTGTTTGCAGTGCTTAAAAAACATATGCAGGCTGAGATCAGAACACGCTCTTTCAAACTTTTGGCCGCTGCCCCGACAGGACTCTTGGCACGGTTCTCTGTTGAGCCGGGGTGCCGTATCGCGGCGGCGACTTGGCGTGGTGAGAACTTTCGGATGACAAGCCTTCACTAACCCTGGCATGAAAAATAGGAGAGACAAAACACATTGAGGTCCCGCAAGCCATGCACTAAAGACTGCATTCTGGTACAATTCAAGACCAGCTTTGTCGATATTTTTTTGCCGCCGGCAGGCACATCCCCGCGACAGCTTCAATTTGGCCGGGATAGATGCTGTGATTGGTGCTGTAATCGGTACCACTTGTCTCGACAAGGTAGCCGCCTTGCCGCCCCATATCTGGCGCCCCGCGACCTTGGTAAAATGGCTGCATCTTAGCGGGTTGCATTCCAAGATGCAGCCACAGTGCATGCGTTGATGTTTGACACGCCGCAAACCTGAGTCAAGCTGCTTGTAAAAAATAAAGAACTGGCGGCAGGCATGTCCCGACTTCCACCGGATTGACAGGTGAAATGAAGCGGGGAACAGTGCCGGCACTGTGCCGCTCTTCCCCGGCTTAGATTCATCCCGGTGTGAAACTTCCCGGTGAAAATACGATTTTTGGATGTCCCCCGAATTAGCTGCACAGTCCTCGCGCGCAAACCTGTTGAAAAGCACCACTGCATGCACAATATCGGGACCTGCAGGTCTTGGTTAATAGTGAACGCTGGCAGTGATTGTCGACGAACGGAGCACAGCTCCGACAAGTCCCGCCAGGCACATTCAGTATGACAAGATATCGCCGAACAGACTCGGTGATTTCCGACACACCCCGCAACCCACACGCAAAATGGGCGGCGAGCAGGGTGGTACTCCAATAGTACAACCTGTGTACCCTTGTACAGAAATAATGAGCTCCGAGCAGGCGTCACTACTGAAAACTTGATTTTTAAACTTCGCGCAAACCAATGCACCGGGCACTTGAAAGTTCGATTTTTGGTGTTCCCGAAAACCCGGCTCCAGACTGCTCGGATGTGGTGCCGTCCGCGAGCGCCAAGCCTGCCCTGATAGGAGTTGAGCCTCTGTTTTGCAGAAATTCGATTTTTGTTGTTCCCGCGAGCTAGACAGATTGCATTGCATTGAGGTGCACAGCGCAAAGTAAATGTGGCGCCGTCCGCCAGCGCCAAGCTTGCTCCTGCAGGAGTTGATCGATAACTTACACTTCAGTAAGAAAATTCGATTTTTGTTTGTCCAGTACCCCTTGTACAAAAAAATGAGCTTCGAGCAGGCATTACTACCAAAGATTTGATTTCTAAGCTTCCCGCAAACGAATGCACCGGGGGAGTTGAAAGTTCGATTTTTGGTGTTCCCAAAAACGAGGCTACATACTGCTCCGAAGTGGTGCTGTCCGCCAGCGACAAGCTTGCTCCTGCGGGATAACCTGCCCTCCAAATCGAAAATTCGATTTTTGTTGGTCCCGCGGACAAGGAAACACCACTCAAATGTGGTTCCGTCCACTCTTACAACACCCCCAGCGCAAAGTACACCAGGTTCAAAAATCAATGTTTGTTGTTCTTGCAAGGTACACCAGAAACGTGCTGAATAAAGGTGCGCTGATGCTGAATACACGCAGGACAAAAGGCCACACTGAATCGGTGCTGTGTCCGAAACGGGACGTCAGATCTGAATCAATTTGTTCGATCTGCCGTTACTCGCTTATCACGCATATATATGTTTGTCGAGCACCAAACACGCGCAACGCCCTCCTTGTCTCCTACTGCCACTATCCCCCTCCCGCCCCAGTCATCTATGACATCTACCATCATACATACATCCACACACCCTTCCACCTTTTCTCTGCCCCCCATTCTGAATTCTGACTTCCGACTTCTCCTTTCCACCTTCTCTGATTTGTTCTCATGCTCACATTTCACTCACCCACTGCTCCCACCATCGCGCTGGCATAATTTTGCGCATCTCACCTCCTTCCCGGTTTTCGATCCACTGCTTTCCTTCAGTTATTCTGCTGCTCCTCGCACACTTTTCCTCCCTTCATTCCACTCTCAACTTTCTCTTCCCCAAACCTTCTGCTCTTTTTTCCCTCATCGTCGTCCTCGACGTGTCATCGCACGTGACCGCGCTGTCGGTCCGCGACTCGCTCCGAGTCCCTAGCATTGGTAAGCCTTTGCCTTTGGTCTTGAATGCGGCTCACCTTTTTTTCAATGTCTCTGCCTATTCCTCCCCACTACTAGTACTTTGCACGCGTGCTTGCGCTGGATCGAGAGCACGTGACCGATGCGTTCTTGACGCGTCCGACTTGTGCGCGAGGTATGCCCGAATTCTCTTGTGGTTTTCCTGTCCTGATTTCGCGCATTGGATCAGAACACGTGACATGTTCTCTTCACGTCAACTCCCCTCGGGACGGGGAGACCATGCGTTTTTCCCCCTCAACATCTTACGGTCGGCCTCTTTTTCCTACCTCGCGCGCCGCTAACCCCCTGCCGTGGTCCCCCCGTGCCCTTCGGGACGGGGAGACTATGGCCGCACGAGAAAGGAAGAGGACAGGACGGTTTCAAGAAGTTTTGAAACCAAGAGAGTGGTAAGCCCCGCGTATCAGGCCGCGCGACCGGCATCCCGCTGTTTTCGCCCGGGCATCAGCCGGAACAGTGTTCTCGTCAGTACATCAGATTTTTTTTTCCAACAATAGTTGTTCTTTGTACATTAGACTTCTCGGGGCACGTCCAAGTATACAATTAATATGTTCACTGGAGTACGTGCGCTTCGTGTTGAATTGAGTTGGATGGGTGCGCACCTGTTGCGTCGAGTGAATTTTGCCCGTGGCTTTAATCTTTCAGGCGAACGAAGAGACACGCGAACGAAGCTGGATCAGCGCGATCGGAGCTGTATGCAATGCTAACCTCAGTGCGTCCCAAACTCTTCCGTTCCTGGCGACGTCGCAATAAACAATACTTGAATTAGTTCGTGTACGTTGTTAGTTAGATATCGAGATAGTGCCCTGCCAGAGGAAAGGCGAATATCGTTAACGGAGACTCGGAGAGCGGTCGGGGGCAGGGGCGTACCGTTTATATCCTCCAGGACCAGATAATGTTCTAATCACAGCACATAGATAACGTCCCAATCACAAGCGAGCCAGAGACTTCGGCGGCGACGACTGCATGCCGGCGAAAACCGCGGAGGCGGCGAGGCGGCGCTGCGTGAGGTCCCACACCTGCGTTCCATCGGTCCCTGCCTGTTCTGCTAAAATAGCAACGACGCGCACCTCGCAGCGGCACGACGTCGTCTCTGCGGCGACCTCCAGCGTCCGATTTACCAGCCGCAGCGTGGATCCACTGAGCGGGGAGCGGGGTGAGGGGGAGAGTTGAATGTGGGTGGAATGGGGCGCACGTCAGGACGGGGTTGTGGAAGACGGTGGTGATGCTGAGGGTGACGCCGGACGTGCCCGGGCCGCCCTGCGCGCGATCGAGCGCGGCGACGGCGGCCGAGACGCATCTGGCGCAGTCAGGTAGGTAGGTAGGTAGGTAGGTAGGTAGGTAGGTGTGTAGTCCACGCACTCGTCTATGACGGTGACGATGAACGCGTTCGCCACCACGTCGCGGCTGTCGAGACTGGCTGATCGAGGGTCCTGAGAACGACCCACAGACGTGGCCATATCTCGCACCGTCCGTCACCTCGAGCTCGCACACCAGAGTGAGCACGCGCGTGTCCTCGAGGGGGCCAGGGGCCAGGGAGACCTCGGTGACAGCGGTGCGCAGCGTCCCCGCGTCGGAGGCAAAGCAGTGCGGCGCCGGGGCGTGGTAGATGTCGAGGCATTTCAGCGCGAGCTCTTTGACGGCGCGCGGGGCGTTGCCTTGTATGCGCGCGAGGGTCGCGTCGGGATATGTGGCGTGGAGGATGGCGAGGTAGCGGGCATGGCCGGCGCTGTCGAGAGGCATGTGTGTGTTGTGGGGTGTTTGTCGCGGCTGTGCGGACCGGTGCGACACTGATACTGTTGTTGGCATGGGAATCTTCGCTCTCCACCTCGTCTTGGACTTGCAGACTCGAGCTCGTCTGCGGCATCGCCTGCGACACCGCGATAGTCGATGTACGGAAGGGGGCGGGACGCAGCATCGGAGTCGGGCAGTGGTGCGTGGCCGCTACGACCTCAGGCATACGCTCCTCCACGTCCGCCCGCTCCCCCGCACGCCGCGCCGGGCCCGCGCGACCCCCCGCGTGCCGCCGTGTTTCCGAAGCGCCTCTGCCTCTGCCGTGCTGCCCACCTCCGCAAACGCATCCCTCGACGTTGCCGCCGCTCGCCGCAAGTCCACACGCACGCGGGCGCATCCCCGCCATCAGAGTCACTGGCCGCATCGTCGCCGCGGACGCTCGTCCGCCGCAAGTAACGCACAAGTCGCAGTGGACGCTGGACAAGGCCAAGGACGTGCCGTCAAGCCCGCTCCCCCGCTCATCGCGGCAGATGCCCGCCTGCCGCACCCATCCCTGGACCTCAATACCTACCTACGGTACGTATGCGCTCCGACGGCCTACATACATACTAACTCGTGCGCAGCTCTCCCCACATCCCCTGCTCCCTCGCCGCCGCCACCCGACCCGTCTCGTCCGCCTCGCGCGTCCTCTCGTCGCAAGCTGCCCTCGACAGCGCCTGGAGCGCGACTCGGCCCTGATGCCGCCTGCATCTGGCTACCTACGGTGCGCGTGCGCTAAGACGAGCTGCATAATGACTAACTCAACAACTCACCAACTCCCCGCCCTTTCCGCCCACTCTCCCACCCCACCGCGCGACCCCCCGTGCCGCGCACGCAGCGCCGCCCGCGAATCCACGGGCCGGTCTCCGCGCGCGGCTCCGGGTCGTGACGTGGCGCGACCAAGCGCCGCCGGCGTCTCCCACGGACCCCACATCGCCGCCGCTCGCCACAAGGCTCTCGCGCATGCCATAACCCCGCTCGCTCTCTCGCAACGCCATTGGCGCGCACGCTGCGCGGACCTGCGCAGACGCATCCCCAAGTCCCGCCCGCTCGCCGCAAGTACCGCCGCCAGCAGCAGCAACTCGGCCGTACGCTCCTCCGCTGCCGTTCGCAGCAACTCCACGCGCGCGCGCATCCTCGCTGCCAAATCCCCTCGCACGCGCCGCAGCTCTCGATTGCCCGGACTCGCGCCACCTCCAAACTAAAGCGCGCCGCCTGACACACGGGCGCCGCCCGACGACTCGACTCTCGCAACGCGCCGCCCGCCCCCGCTCCGCAAGACGCGCGCCTTCCTGACGCTGCGCCCTCCGCAGCCCCCGCCGTCGCGCCCTCCGAGCGCCGCGCGCGCCCCAATTCTACGAGTCGCGCGCGCCGCAGCTCTCGATTGCCCGGACTCGCGCCACCTCGACAAACAAATGCGCCAACTGCGGCGCGCAGCGCGCCGCCCGAGACACGCCGCCCGACGTCCCGGCCCTCGCAACAGGCCGCCCGCCCGCCCGCGCTCCGCAAGACGCGCGCCTTCAGCCAGAACGCGCGGCTCTACAAGTCGCGCGCGCCGCAGCTCTCGAGTGCCCGGACTCGCGCCACCTCCAAACTAAAGCGCGCCGCCCGAGACACGCCCCCCGAGACAGGCTGTCCCGACGCCTCGGCACTCGCAACGCGCCGCCCCCGCCCGCGCCTTCCCGACGCGGCGGTCTCCGCACCCCCGCCGTCGCGTCCCGCCGAGCACGGCCGACTCGCGCGTCTCGCGAGCATGGCCGACTCGAAAGTACGCGAGGGAGCGAGTGCTTCAAGAGCGCGCGCTCGGCTCGGCCTCGGGCGCTCGCGATCGCGCGCCAACTCGGGCTGCGGGTAGCGCGAGAGTACGTGCTGCGCCGAGAATCTGATAACGCACCTGGGCGGCGGGATGTCCGCGTCGAACGGGACGACGCCGGCCGCCTCCCCGTGCGCGCGCAAGGCGATAGACCGGGGGCGCGTTCCTGCTGGCCTGTACCAAGTAAGTAGAGTAGAGTGGAATGAATAGACTGCGTCGCGTACCTTCCAAAGCTTCAAGCTTCAAGGCCCAAGTCCGCAGGGAACCGAACGAGGCGCAGACGGGGAAGTGGGGAACGCAGCATCGAAGTTCGGGACGGGCGCGACTATCCGGATCGAGTTAGTTTGCGGCTCGTTCGTGGGATAAGAGCGACGGACCGGGAGAGAGGCTGAGCCCGCGACTTCAAAGCAAGATTAGGTTTGCAGGTAAGTCATCGAATCCGGGCTCATAACTGAACGAGTCTTACCTTCGGAAAAACAGCCGTAGTTGGTTTTCGCGGGACTCGAGTCAAAAGCCGAACAGGAAGGGCGTCAGCGCGGGCTGGAAATCAAGGTGCTTGTGCGTACCATACAGTGTGAGTTGGATAGATGGACGGGGGTTGTTGACTAGGATTCAGAGGAATGGGGTACCAGCTTGGACGCAGATGAACGCAGTACTTTGGCCTGGCAGATGAAGCGCAAGTCAGATACCGAGAGACTAGAAGTATAGTCGAATCTTACCTGATACATCTGAACGGGGCCTGCGCGGCGCAGTCCCGGCGCAGAGTAACGGTTCAACTGGGGCAACAGAGATGGATGACTGCTCTGCGAGGGCTTGTCAATGAGCAAAAGAATGAAATGGAAAGGGTTCAACTGACTGTGTTCGTGCGCAGAAATCGGTGACCTGCGGGTTTCAGGGACTTCAGCTAGAGGTCGATGGCCCACCTCGCATGACTTCGGTCGTAATTAGACTTGGACATGAAGTAGACTAACCGTCAATACCTGCGCTGACTTGACCCGTTCAAAGTCAACCATCGTAAGCCGAAGTCAAGCCAATAGTTGAACCGACTTGGGTTAGATGGGACGCACCTCGAGCATAGTTTCGGTGTTCCAGTGGTCTCAGGGCACACGGGCATAGTCTCGCCCATGTTCGAGCGCAAAATCTGGCAAAAACGAGGGGTCTTGAGCGCGAGCTGACTGGAGTTGGAGACGACTGACCTTGCACAAGTCAGTTGGAGGTAAGTTAAGTTAGATTGAAGTAGAACGAGCCCGTAAGTTAAGTTAGATTAGAATTTAAACGAGCCCACCTTGCGCAAGATTCTTGCTTCCGAAGTCCGGGAGACTGTGAACGGAGCTCAACAAGGGGTCCGAGCGCTCAGTTACTACAAGAACAAAGCAAGTCAGTTGGAGGTCAGTTGAATTTGACTAGAACGGGGCGCACCTTGCCCTTGTCCGAGCGCGAAGTCTACGAGCTGAGTCGAGTCCGACTGACCTTCAACAGAGCGCCGTTCATGGTCCTTGCGCTCGGTCAACACACATCATCTAACTAAGCAATTCAGTTGAACGCAGTCGAATTTAATTAGAACGGACTTGCCTTTCGCAATGTACAAGGTCCTTCAAGCTACATCTAACCAAGCAAGTCAGGCGCGAGTAGATGGACTAGATTCGAGCGGGCTCACCTAGTGCGCTATATACACAGTCTTTGAGCAATAGACCTCGAGTCTGCGACCGAGGGTCTATTGCACTCGGCAGGCAAGGGCAGCGCAGTCAGTCTGTCGGATACTACCTTACAGTCAGCCTGGGGCCCCGAGATGGAACATAGTAACGGTCTAGGGTAAGAGATTCGAAGTCAGTAGGGTCATAGTCCACTTTAATAGTCGAAGCTTACTTGATAGGTCAACCCCCTCGCAGCGCAAGCAGTATGTAGCCCGCGCAAGGCCAATAGATTGACGCACTGGTCTATAGCTTGAGCGAGCACAATTGAGCGAGGCATTGGAGGAACTCACATGCATAGTGAAGGCCTCGTTCAAGGCCATTAGACCGAGGCGAGTCTGTGCCAGGTTAGTATTAGATACTATAGATAGACTTCAAAGAGGGGCTTACCTCGGTTACTCGAAGTTTGAAAGATCCAGAGTTGAACTGTACAAAGTAAGTCAGAAATGCGAACAGTATGAAGAAGGTCCAGACTCGATTCGAGTACTAGCTCGGACTCAAGCCCCGAGTTCGAGCAAGTAGATGCAGAAAAGTAAGTCAGTAGTACTTACTGATGATCTCGCAGCGTAACGAGCCTTCAACGCATGTAAATCGGACCGAAGGAACCGATATTTGACCTGTGTAAGGAACGGAGGTCAGTAACGATGAATAGAAACTCAGAGGACTCATCGAAACGATACTTGAATCGAGTACATACTCAGACTCAAGGTCACAGCACCCGAGCAAGATGTGAATGAATGAAAGTAAATAGACCCTTACCGCCCATGGATCAGAGAGAAATCTAGCTAGCAAAATTTGTGTTCCATTAGTCGGAGTCAATTCAATGAACAATTGCGACGTACCAGGGACCAGCGAACTTGAGGGCGAGTCAAAGTCAAGGACCGGTACCCTATTGAGAGTTAGACTTGAATCAACGCGGTCTGAAAAGAACTTACCTCGCGCTGAACAGCGATAGATTGGGTGTGTGCCGCAATTAGCAAGGTCTGGAAAAGCAAGTCAGTAAAAGTGTTACAATAGACGAGCGCATTCAGAAAGTGAAGGGTGAGGCAAGATAGCGTAAGAGAGCTCGCGCCAGGCGTCGAACACGAATGAATTTGATTGAACTGACCTTGAACTGTCTTGAACAACGCTTGCAAGGCATTTTAACTGCGAGTTGCAATTCAGCCTGCTGGAACGAAGTCAGTAAATGTTGAAAACAGCGGAGAATCTGACCGATTGACAGCGAGGTAACGGCCTATAATGTGCAAGTCAGTAACGGTGAATGGGCGCATGGTGAAGTTGAATCGAGTGGGAGAGCAAGGCAGATTCAAGTCAAATCTGACTTGTGAGCTTACACTGAGTGAAGATGAAGCTCGGGCGCACATTAGCAAGATGTAAGGAAAAGGAAGGAATGAATGAAACGGCGAAGCCGATAGTGATCAGAGTCAGATTTGACTATAAATCACAGGCTCAAGAGTGGCTTACTCGAGCCGGAGTAACAAAGTGCGCCGGGGCAAGAAATGAAAAGTGAAGCAAGATAGGTCATGTCAGTGAGCAAGAACAGGCGCAAACGAGGGAAATGAAGTTGAAGATGGAGCGAAGGCCTGAAAGCATAGGATAGGCGAGTCAGATTGAACTCGATATGAACGCTTGCGCTGGAGTCAAAGTAGCAAGCGCAAGAAATGAAGCAAATGAAGCAAAATGACGGAGTCGGATGAGTGAAGGAAGATCCCGGGAACGGGCGAAAGTACGGATAACAAAGTAAAATGAAGGCAAGACTGAATCGAAGCGTTCAAAGGCCGGCCGGAGCGAGTCAGAATCAACTGGACCCAAAGTCCCCGGGCGCAAGAAGATAAAATGAAGCAGGATAGAGTCGAGACTTATCTGGTTAGCTGGCAGCGCAAGTTTGGGTTAAAAGGGCCTTCAAATTAACAGTAGTCTTCATCTGTGAGACAAGAGTAGTATGCACAGAGAAGTATAGTCAGTGCACTCACCGCACTCAAGAGTCAGGATACCAAGGTACCTTAGAATACACTATCTGTTGGTGGATTAGAGGATCTAAAGAGTAAGGAAGGGTGAGTCAAGGAAAAGTACACATATAGGAGGCTGTACTTACCTTGAATACCCTCTGCGCAAAGTCGTCGTGGCCGTCGATGGCAAAGTGATGGAGCCCGGACCGGGGTCCGGGGTGCCGAATCGGGCTGATGCTGATGGCGCCGAGGATGCCGATGCAGCAGCGCGGGGTCGAAGTCGACGGCGAGGGAGGTCGAGGACCGCAGGGTGCGGGAGTGTGCCGTAGAAGGATGGCAGCCAAGTACCGATCCGTGCCGCAGATGCCGGGAAGCGCACTCGAGCTGAGTGGCCGGGAGGGAGAAAAGTAGCGAAGTGGGGGAATGAAGAATGGGGCCAGGGTGCGCTGGCTTATATACGCGAAATGTTTTGGTCTGCTTGACTGATTTCGCTTCGGATACGGCAGTGTGTGGCTCACCGGGTGATCGTAGTATCAATGTACGAGATGTCCATTTTGGGATATGGCACAGAAGTATGTCTAAGTGATGCTACAGGCATCGCAAGGCTTCCCATTCTTTATTTTCAGTCTCCAGTACGCTTTCGCTACCCATGCATGCACAAGAGATAGCTCATAAAAGCACAACGAGAAAGTCGGATATTGAAAAATATTCAAGCTGACACATTACACGGCGATGTTACCCTGCCAAGTGATGGGGTCGCTTAGTGTTGTACGTTATACGAGTTCGCCGCTGTTTAGATGTGTCTGGCACTGCCCTGGAGCTTTAGTATGCAGAATCTCGGTCCGCCGCAATTGCTTGCATAGCACCTCACGGGGTGGGCGGCCTCCCCCCAGAGCTGTGGGAAGCACGTGAGGCATCGCTTAAAAATGATTACGTAAGGTCTCAGGAGCGAAAGTCAAGCGCGAACTTTGCGGTGCCAGAATCAACGTGGGAGAAGAGATGCACAATTGCATGCCCTGAGGTGCCCAGGGCTTCGTAGAACTGCTCTTCATGAACATCCGAATATCTACTGAGCTGCTGGTCATACGTCTCGGGTGTCCGGGTACCTCCCTACATTGATATAAATTATTGAGCAATTGTGGTTGAAATTATATTGCTGAGAGATCGGGCCTCCGGGCGGTGCCGCTCAGTGCCGAAATTTCGGTTCCGGAAGTCAGATTCTGAGCAGAAGCCGCTTGCTTTAAGTGACTAACATTGTTTTAAGAGGTGTAACTGTCCTAGTCTATTGAACAAAAACAGGCAAAAATGGGCAAATGAAATGCACTCCGAACTATTGAAGTGGACCACGTGCAAAGACTGGGAGTCCCGCAGATTATAGCCGCTGCGCCAAAGGTTCCATACCACACGGCGTTTGAGGTACGTTATGTGCTACCCGCTACCCGACGTCGCAACCGGCAGCTTGAATGGAATGCAGATTTTCGGCTCCGGTCTTCCGGAGCGGGCTCCCTTTGAGCCATTACATACATCCAAGTTAGTATCAAGGTGTGATCCGTGATGATGCGGACGGGACGAGTTAACCGTGATACTGTGTACCCAACTTCCAGTGTTGCTGACGGTCTCCTCTGCCACTCCAGTTTGAAGGCACTACGAAAAATCAAAGTCACTTAGAGCCATTTAGTTTCTCTCAAGCATACAGCCCTCCGTCGTAGCCGTGCACTCAGCGGGCACGCTATTTTCTTAGGCCGTTTACTACTACTTAACACCGTTTAGGGCCGTAATTGACGGTCACGTGATCCGGTTGGATCCGGTCCCTTGGCATTTCTCGCCTATTCCGCACGGCGACTTGGCACATTCAAGTGAGTTCGCTCTTTCGGTAGTCTTTCTGCACAGTTCTGGTAGCATACAGCGAACATATTCATGTATGTAGTGCTTAAGAAACACATGCAGGCTGAGATCAGAACACGCTCTTTCATACTTTTGGCCGCTGCCCCAGGTAAAACTGACAGGACTCTTGGCACGGTTCTCTGTTGAGCCGGGGTGCCGTATCGCGGCGGCGACTTGGCGTGGTGGGAAACTTTGGATGACAAGCCTTCATTTTCAGTTTCTCTAACCCTGGCATGAAAAATAGGAGAGACAAAACACATTGAGGTCCCGCAAGCCATGCACTACTGCATTCTGGTACAATTCAAGACCAGCTTTGTCGATATTTCTTTGCCGCCGGCAGGGACATCCCCGCGACAGCTTCAATTTGGCCGGGGATAGATGCCGTGATTGGTGCCGTAATCGGTACCACTTGTCTCGACAAGGTAGCCACCCCCACCTCCTTGCCGCCCCATATCTGGCGCCCCGCGACCTTGGTAAAATGGCTGCATCTTAGCGGGTTGCATTTCAAGATGCAGCCACAGTGCATGCGTTGATGTTTGACACGCCGCAAACCTGAGTCTTGCTGCTTGTAAAAAAAAAAGAACTGGCGGCAGGCATGTCCCGGCTTCCACCGGTGACAGGTGAAATGAAGCGGGGAACAGCGCCGACACTGTGCCACTCTTCCCCGGCTTAGATTCATCCCGGTGTGAAGCTTCCCGGTGAAAATACGATTTTTGGATGTCCCCCGAACTAGCTGCACAGTCCTCGCGCGCGAACCTGTTGAAAAGCACCACTGCATGCACAATATCGGGACCTGCAGGTCTTGGTTCATAGTGATTGCCGACGAACGGAGCACAGCTCCGACAAGTCCCGCCAGGCACATTCAGTATGTCAAGATATCGCCGAACAGACTCGGTGATTTCCGACACACCCCGCAACCCATGCAAAATGGGCGGCGAGCAGGATGGTACTCCAATAGTACAACCTGTGTACCCTTGTACAGAAATAATGAGCTCCGAGCAGGCGTCACTACTGAAAACTTGATTTTTAAACTTCGCGCAAACCAATGCACCGGGGCACTTGAAAGTTCGATTTTTGGTGTTCCCGAAAACCCAGCTCCAGACTGCTCGGATGCGGTGCCGTCCGCGAGCACCAAGCCTGCCCTGATAGGAGTTGAGCCCCGGGTTTGCAAAAATTCGATTTTTGTTGTTCCCGCGAACTATACAAAATGAATTGCATTGAGGTGCACAGCGCGAAGTATGCTATGAGTTTGAGAATTCGTTTTTTTTTGTTCCCACAAACTAGACTAATTTCTCCAGACTTCCTGCAAACTGGTGCATCAGGGCGCTTGAAAACTCGGTTTTTGGTTGTCCCACAATCTAGGCTATGTGCCGCTCTAACGTGCTGCCGTCCACCAACGACAAGCTTGCTCCTGCGGGATAACCTGCCCTCCAAATCGAAAATTCGATTTTTGTTGGTCCCGCGGACAAGGAAACACCACTCAAATGTGGTTCCGTCCACTCTTACAACACCCCCAGCGCAAAGTACACCAGGTTCAAAAATCAATGTTTGTTGTTCTTTCTGCAAAGTACATCCGCAATGTGCTGAATAAAGGTGCGCTGATGCTGAATACACGCAGGACAAAAGGCCACACTGAATCGGTGCTGTGTCCAAAACGGGACGTCAGATCTGAATCAATTTGTTCCATCTGCCGTTAACTCGCGTATCACGCATATATATGTTTGTCGAGCACCAAACACGCGCAACGCACTCCTTGCCTCCTACTCCCACCATCCCCCTCCCGCCCCAGTCGTTTATGTCATCTACCATCATACATACATGCACACACCCTTCCACCTTTGCTCTGCCCACCATTCCGAATTCTGACTTCCGACTTCTCCTTTCCACCTTCTCTGATTTGTTCTCATGCTCACATTTCACTCTCACCCACTGCTCCCACCATCGCGCTGGCATAATTTTGCGCATCTCACCCTCCTTCCCGGTTTTCGATCCATTCTTTTCCTTCAGTTATTCTGCTGCTCCTCGCACACTTTTCCTCCCTTCATTCCACTCTCAACTTTCTCTTCCCCACACCTTCTGCTTTTTTTCCCTCATCGTCGTCCTCGACGTGGCATTGCACGTGACCGCGCTGTCGGTCCGCGACTCGCTCCGAGTCCCTAGCATTGGTAAGCCTTTGCCTTTGGTCTTGAGTGCGGCTCACCATCTTTTCCGATGTCTCTGCCTATTCCTCCCCACTACTAACGCGTCCGACTTGTGCGCGAGGTATGCCCGAATTCTCGTGTGATTTTCTTGTCCTGATTTCGCGCATCGGACCAGAACACGTGCCATATTCTCTTCACGCCGACTCCCCGCCCTGACCCTCGGGACGGGGAGACCATGCATTTCCCCCCCTCAACATCTTACGGTCGGCCTCTTTTTCCTACCTCGCGCGCCGCTAACCCCGTGCCGTGGTCCCCCCGTGCCCTTCGGGACGGGGAGACTATGGCCGCACGAGAAAGGAAGAGGACAGGACGGTTTCAAGAAGGCTCTTTTGCTCTTTTTTTCAAACCAAGGGAGTGGTAAGCCCCGCGTATCAGGCCGCGCGACCGGCATCCCGCTTTTTTCGCCCGGGCATCAGCCGGAACACGCAGAATCAGTGTTCTCGTCAATAAATCAGCGTCTTTTTGCGAACAATAGTTGTTCTTTGTACAGGAACGTCCAAGTATACGATTAATATATTCACTGGAGTACGTGCGCTTCGTGTTGAATTGAGTTGGATGGGTGCGCACCTGTTGCGTCGAGTGAATTTTGCCCGTGGCTTTGATCTTTCAGGTGAACGAAGAGACACGCGAACGAAGCTAGAGGCTCGATTGGAGCTATATGTGCTAACCTCAATGCGTCCCAAACTCTTTCCTGGCGACGTCGCAATAAACAATACTTGAATTAGCTCGTTTACGTTGTTAGATATCGAGATAGTTCCCCTGCCAAACGCAAGATCGTTAACGGAGACTCGGAGAGCGGTCGGGGGCAGGGGCAGGGGCATACCGTGTATATCCTCCAGGACCAGATAATGTTCTAATCACAAGCGAGCCAGAGATTTCGGCGGCGACGACTGCATGCCGGCAAAGACCGCGGAGGCGGCGAGGCGGCGCTGCGTGAGGTCCCACACCTGCGTTCCATCGGTCCCTGCTTGTTCTACTAAACTAGCGACGGAACGCACCTCGCAGCGGCACGACGTCGTCTCTGCGGCCACCTCCAGCGTCCGATTTACCAGCCGCAGCGTGGATCCACTGAGCGGGGAGCGTGGTGAAAAAGGGGAGTTCAGTGGTCGTGGGTGGGATGGGGCGCACATCAAGACGGGGTTGTGGAAGACGGTGGTGATGCTGAGGGTGACGCCGGACATGCCCGGGCCGCCCTGCGCGAGATCGAGCGCGGCGACGGCGGCCGAGACGCATCTGGCTCAGTCAGATAGATAGATAGGTAGGTAGTCCACGTACTCGTCTATGACGGTGACGATGAACGCGTTCGCCACCACGTCGCGCCTGTCGAGACTGGCTGATCGAGGGTCCTGAGAACGACCCAAAGACGTGGCCATATATCGCACCGTCAGTCACCTCTACCTCGCACACCAGAGTGAGCACGCGCGTGTCCTGCAGGGGGCCAGGGTCCAGAGAGACCTCGGTGACAGCGGTGCGCAGCGTCCCCGCGTCGGAGGCAAAGCAGCTCGGCGCCGGGGCGTGGTAGATGGCGAGGCATTTCAGCGCGAGCTCTTTGACGGCGCGCGGGGCGTTGCCTTGGATGCGCGCGAGGGTCGCGTCGGGATACGTGGCGTGGAGGATGGCGAGGTAGCGGGCATGGCCGGCGCTGTCGAGAGGCATGTGTGTGTTGTGGGGGGTTTGTCACGGCTATGCGGACCGGTGCTGGACTGATACTGTTGTTGCCATGGGAATCTAAGCTCTTGGACTTGCGGACCTCAGCTCGTCTCGTCGCAACCCGATGCGGTGCCATCACCTGCGACACCGCGATAGTCGATGTACGGAAGGAGGCGGAGTCGGGCAGTGGTGCGCGTCCACTACGACATAACGCATACGTCCTTCTTCACGTCCGCCCACTCCCCCGCCCCTTGCGCGACCCCCGTGCCGCCGTGTCGCCGAAGCGTCTCTGCCGTGCTGCCCACCTCCGCAAACGCATCCCTCGACGTCGCCGCCGCTCGCCGCAAGTCCACACGCACGCGCGCACATCCCCGCCGTCAAACTCACTGGCCGCATCGTCGCCGCAAGTCTCCGGCGCACGCCATCGAAACGCACACGGGACGCGCGGCCGCCGTCAAGCCCACTGCCCCGCTCATCGCGCCAGATGCCCGCCTGCCGCACCCATCCATCCCTCGACCTCAATCTCGCTACCTACCTACGGTGCGTGTGCGCTACGACGGCCTACATACGTACTAACTCGTGCGCAGCTCTCCCCACGTCCGCACGCTCCCTCGCCGCCGCCACCCGACCCGTCCCCTCGTCGCAAGCGACGCCGCACGCAGGGCAGCTCGCCCCCGACGTCTCCTTCCTCTCCCCCGTGCGCAAAAACGGGCTACATACCTACTGACTCACCGACTCCCCGCTCTCCCACCCCGCCGCGCGACCCCCGTGCCGCGCACGCAGCGCCGCCCGCGAATCCACGGGCCGGTATGCGCGCGCGGCTCCGGGTCGTGACGTGGCGCGACCAAGCGCCGCTGGCGCCTCCCACGGGCCCCACGTCCCCGCCGCCCGCCACAAGGCTCTCGCGCGTGCCAGCGAGATGCGCGAGCCCTGGCTGCGAGTCCCGGGCGGCCGGCCGCACCCACGCGCGCCCCGCCCCCGCTCGCTCGCAACGCCATCGGCGCGGACTTGCGCGGACGCATCCCGACGTCCCGCCACTCGCGCAAGTCCCCGCGCGCATCGCCGACCCAGCAACAGCGACCCGGCCGCACTCTCCTGCCCATCCCGCACCGCCCCGTTGCGTTCGCCGCAAGTCCACGCGCGCGCGCGCATCCCCGCCCTCAACTCCACTCGCGCGCGCCGGCGATATGCGCGTCGATGCCCGCGATGCGCGATCCCAACGAGTCCCGCGCGCCTTACCCGCCGTCAAACCGCGCCGTCCCTACAAGCCCCTAGTCCACCACACCCGCCCGCCGCCCACCGTCCGTCGAAATGCGTGATCCCGGGGTGCGCGCCAAGTCGACAGCCGGCGGGCGCAGGGCGCACGTCAAAACGCGCGGTTCTACAAGTCGCGCGCGCCGCAATTCTACGAGGCGCGCGCGCCGCAGCTCTCGAGAGCCCGGACTCGCGCCACCTCGACAAACAAATGCGCCAACTGCGGCGCGCAGCGCGCTGCCCGACGCCTCGGCACTCGCAACGCGCCGCCCGCCCCCGCTCCGCAAGACGCGGCGGTCTTCGCAACTGCCGCCGTCGCGCCCCGCCGAGCGCGGCCGCCTCGCGGGCGCGGCCAACTCGAACTTGATCGTTTTGACGCTCGCGCGAATCCCTTGAGAGCGCGCGCTCGGCTCGGCTCGGCGTCGGTGTGGGGTGGGCGCATCGAGAGCCGGCGCTCGCGATCGCGCCAACTCGGGCTGCGGGTAGCGCGAGAGGACGCGCGCCGCGCCGAAAACGGATGGCGCACCTGGGCGGCGGGATGTCCGCGCGCTCGTCGGACGCGGTTCGTAGCGCTCCACGTGCGCTCCCCGTGCGCGCGCAAGGCGATATACCGGGGGCGCGCGTTCCTGCTGGCGCGTACCAAGTCAGTTAAGTAGAGTGGAATGAATGCACTGCGTCGCGTACCTTCCAGCTTCATGTTGCAAGCTTCAAGCTTCAAGGCCCAAGTCCGCAGGGAACCGAACGAGGCGCAGACGGGGAAGTGGTGAACGACGCAGAGTAGCGCTTGGAGCTCGGAATGGCGCACCTGCTCGGATCGAGTTGGTTGGCGCCTCGTTCGTGGGATAAGAGCGACGGACCGGGAGAGAGGCTGAACCTGCGACTTCAAAGCAAGATGCCAAGGTTTGGAGGTAAGTCGTCGAATTGGCCTGGAGAACTGAACGAGTCGTACCTTCGGAAAAACAGCCGTAGTTTCGGTCTTCCGCGTATGCAGGCGCGTGCGTAGGCCCGCCCTTGTTTCGAGTCAAAACCTGAACAGGAAGGGGGTCAGCGCGGGCTGGATATCAAGGCGCTCGATATGTACCGTGCGCGCATTTGGAAACTGCGAGATGTGTGAGTTGAGCTAGATAGACGAGGGTTGTTGACTAGGAGGGAGGAATGGGGTACCAGCTTGGACGGAGATGAACGCAGTACTTTGGCCTGGGAGATGAAGCGCAAGTCGGATCTCGAGAGACTAGAAGTATAGTCGAATCTTACTGCGCCGCGCAATTCCGGCGCAAAGTAGCGGAGCAACAACAACCTTGAGCAGAAGAAAGAAACGAAAAGGGTTCAACTGACTGTGTTCGTGCGCAGAAATCGGTGACCTGCGGGCTGAGTTTGAATGATTTCAGCTAAAGGTCGAGCGAGCTGCGAGATGGCGTACCTCGGATGACTTCGGTCGTAATTAGACTTGAACATGAAGTAGATTTTATTAACCATCCACACCCGCGCTGACTTGTCCTGTTGACTGTTGAAAGTCAACCATCGCAAGCCGAAGTCAAGTCAATTGGGTTGAAAGGGACGCACCTCGAGCATAGTTTCGGTGTCCCAGTGGTCTCAGGGCACACGGGCATAGTCTCGCCCATGCTCGAGCGCGAAACCTGGCAAAAAAAGAGGGGTCGACTGGAGTTGAAGCCGACTGACCTTGCGCAAGTCAGTTGGAAGTAAGTTAAGTTAGATTGAAGTAGAACGAGCCCGTAAGTTAAGTTAGATTAGAACGAGCCCACCTTGCGCAAGATTCTTGCTTCCGAAGTCCGGGAGACTGTGAACGGACCTCCAAAAAGGAGCCGCTCAAAGTCCATGCGCTCAGGGACTACTAGAACAAAGCAAGTCAGTTGAAGGTCAGTTAAGTTTGATCAGAATGGGCGCACCTTGCCCTTGTCCGAGCGCGGAGTCTACGAGCTGAGTCGAGTCCGACTGACCTTTAACAAGGAGCCGTTCATGGTCCTTGCGCTCGGTCAATACACATCTAACTACGCAAGTCAATTGAAGGCCGTCCAATCCGATTAGAACCGACTTACCTCGCGCAATGTACAAGGTCCTTCAAGCTACATCTAACCAAGCAAGTCAGGCGCGAGTAGTTGGACTAGATTCGAGCGGGCTCACCTAGTGCGCTATATACACAGTCTTTGAGCAATAGACCTCAAGTCTGCGACCGAGGGTCTATTGCACTCGTCGCAGCGAAGTCAGTCTGTCAAAGATTACCTTACAGTCAGCCTGGGGCCCCGAGATGGAACATAGTAACGGTCTAGGGTAAGAGATTCGAAGTCAGTAGGGTCATAGTCCACTTTAATAGTCGAAGCTTACTTGATAGGTCAACCCGCTCGCAGCGCAAGGAGTATGTAGCCCGTGCAGGGCCAATAGATCGACGCACTGGTCTATAGCCTGAGCGAGCACGATTGAACGATGCATTAGAGGAACTCACATGCATAGTGAAGGCCTCGTTCAAGGCCATTTAATTAGAGCGAGGCGAAAGCGGGGCTGGCATCAGATCAGATATAGATTGACTTCAAATAGGGACTTACCTCGGTTGCTTGAAGTTTGAACGATCCAGAGTTGAACTGTACAAGGTAAGTCAGAAATGCGAACAGTATGAAGAAGGTTCAGACTTGATTCGAGTACTAACTCGGACTCAAGCCCCGAGCTCAAGCAAGTGAATGCGAAAAGGTAAGTCAGCAGTACTTACTGATGATCTCGCAGCGTAACGACCCTTCAACGCAACTGAAGGAACCAAGATTTGACCTGTGTAAGGAACGGAGGTCAATAGTGGTGAATAGAAACGTAGAGGACTCATCGGAACGACACTTGAATCGAGTACATACTCAGACTCAAGGTCACAGCCCCCGAGCAAGATAAGAATGGATGAAATTAAATAGACCCTTACCGCCCATAGATGAAGCGAAAGCTAGCTAGCAAAATTCGTATCCCATTAGTCGGAGTCAATTCAATGAAGAATTTGCGACGCACGAACTTGAGAACAGTGAAGGCCTGAACAAAGTCAATACAAAGTATCGAGAGCCTGTTGTGAGTTAACCCTGAACGAACTCAGTCTGAACACGACTTACCTCGCGCTGAACAGCCATACTTTCGGTGTCTGAGAGCCTCAGTGTGCCGCAATCTTGAAAGCAAGTCAGTAAAAGTGTTACAATAGACGAGCACATTCAGAAAGTGAAGGGTGAGGCAAGACGGCGTAAGAGAGCTCGCGCCAGGCCTTGTACAGAAGTGAGTTGGACTGAACTGACCTTAGACCGACTTTGTACAATGCTTGCAAGGCATTTTAACTGCGAGTTGCAATTCAGCCTGCTGAAACGAAGTCAGTGTTGAAGACAGCGAAAAACTGACTGACTGCGTACCTTGATGGCGAGGTAACGGCCTATAATGTGCAAGCCAGTAATTGTGAATGAGGTTGAAACAAGAGACAGAGCAAGTCAGCTTCAAGTCGAATTTGGCCTGGGAGCTTAGACCAAGTGAAGATGAAGCTCGGGCACACCCCAGAAAGATGAAAGAAATGTAAGGAAAGGATGAGCGGCGAGGCCAGTAGAGGCTTGGGAGCCACATGAACAGAGTCAGATTTGAATAGAATCACAGCCTCAAGAGCGCTTACGGTCGAGCCGGACTAACAAAGTGCTCGGGGGCAAGAAATGAAAAGTGAAGCAAGATAGGTCATGTCAGTGAGCAAGAACAGGCGCAAACGAGGGAAATGAAGTTGAAGATGGAGCGAAGGCCTGAAAGCATAGGATAGGCGAGTCAGATTGAACTCGATATGAACGCTTGCGCTCGAGTCAAAGTAGCAAGCGCAAGAAATGAAGCAAATGAAGCAAAATGACGGAGTCGGATGAGTGAAGGAAGATCCCGGGAACGGGCGAAAGTACGGATAACAAAGTAAAATGAAGGCAAGACTGAATCGAAGCGTTCAAAGGCCGGCCGGAGCGAGTCAGAATCAACTGGACCCAAAGTCCCCGGGCGCAAGAAGATAAAATGAAGCAGGATAGAGTCGAGACTTATCTGGTTAGCTGGCAGCGCAGGTTTGGGTGAAAAGGGCCTTGAAATTAGCAGTAGTCTTCATCTGTGAAACAAGAGGAGTATGCACATAGAAGTAGAGTCAGTGCGCTCACCGCACTCAAGAGTCAGGATACCGGGGTACCTTGGAATACACTATCTGTTGATGAATTAGAGGATCTAAAGAGTAGGGAAGTGTGAGTCCGGGAAAAGTAAACATATGACAGGCTGTACTTACCTTGGATACCCTCTGCGCAAGGTCGTCGTGGCCGTCGATGGCAAAGTGATGGAGCCCGGACCGGGTTCCGGGGTGCCGAATCGGGCTGATGCTGATGGCGCCGAGGATGCCGATGGGGCAGCGCGGGGTCGAAGTCGACGGCGAGCAGAATCGAGAGCCGGAGGGTGCGGGAATGTGGCGCAGAAGGAAGCCAGCCAAGTGCCGATCCGTGCCGCAGATGCCGGGGAGCGCACTCAAGCTGAGTGGCCGGGAGGGAGAAAAGAAGGGAAGTGGGGGAATGAAGAATGGGGCCAGGGTGCGCTGGCTTATATACGCGAAATGTTTTGGTCTGCTTGACCGATGTCGCTTCGGACACGGCGGTGTGTGGCTCACCGGGTGATCGTAGTATCGATGTACGAAATGTCCATTTTGGGATATGACCTAGAATTATGTCTAGGTCATGTTACAGTGACCGAAAGGCTTCGCGTTATTTATATTGAATATTCAGTACTCTCTTGCTACCTATGGATGCACAAGGAATAGCTCATAAAAGCACAACGAGAAAGTCGGATATTGAAAGATATTCAAGCTGACACATTACACGGCGATGTTACCCTGCCAAGTGATGGAGTCGCTTAGTGTTGTACGTTATACGAGTTCGCCGCTGTTTGGATGTGTCTGGCACAGCCCCGGAGCTTTACTATGCAGAATCTCGGTCCGCCGCAATTGCTTGCATAGCACCTCACGGGGTGGGCGGCTTCCCCCCAGAGCTGTGGGAAGCACGTGAGGCATTGCTTAAAAATGATTACGTAAGGTCTCAGGAGCGAAAGTCAAGCGCGAACTTTGCGGTGCCAGAATCAACGTGGGAGAAGAGATGCACAATTGCATGCCCTGAGGTGCCCGGGGCTTCGTAGCATTGCTCTTCATAGGCACCCAAGTATCTACCGAGCTGCTGGTCATACGTCACGGGTGTCCGGGTACCTCCCTACATTGATATAAATTATCGAGCAATTGTGGTTGAAATTATATTGCTGAGAGATCGGGCCTGCGGGCGGTGGCCGGATGAGCCGCTATCACTACCAGGTACACGAATGACCAATACTCCTACGCTTCCAGCCTCGGAAAAGTCTTGAACAAAAAGGTGGCCGCCGCCGAATCTAGTGACTTCCTTTTTTGGATGTAGGAGTAGTGGTCACGGGGGGCTTTGCTGCCCTGCTCAGTGCCGAAATTTCGGTTCCGGAAGTCAGATTCTGAGCAGAAGCCGCTTGCTTTACGTGACTAACATTGTTTTAAGAGGTGTAACTGTCCTAGTCTATTGAACAAAAAAAAGGCAAAAATCAGCAAACAAAATGCACTCCGAGCTAGTGAAGTGGACCACGTGCAAAGACTGGGAGTCCCGCAGATTATAGCCGCTGCGCCAAAGGTTCCATACCACACGGCGTTCGAGGTACGTGATTTGCTACCCACTACCCGACGTCGCAACCAGCAGCTTGAATGGAATGCAGATTTTCGGCTCCGGTCTTCCGGAGCGGGCTCCCTTTGAGCCATTACATACATCCAAGTTAGTATCAAGGTGTCATCCGTGATGATGCGGACGGGACGAGTTCACCGTGATACTGTGTACCCAACTTCCAGTGTTGCTGACAGTCTCCTCCGCCACTCCAGTTTGAAGGCACCACAAAAAATCAAAGTCACATAGAGCCATTTAGTTTCTCTGAAGCATACAGCCCTCCGTCGTAGCCCTGCACTCAGCGGGCACGCTATTTTCTCAAGCCGTTTAGGGCCGTAACCGAAGGTCACGTGATCCGGTTGGATCCGGTCCCTTGGCATTTTTCGCCTATCCCGCACGGCGACTCGGCACATTCCGGTAGTCTTTCTGCACAGTTCTGGTAGCATACAGCGAACATATTCCTGTTTGTAGTGCTTAAAAAACATATGCAGGCTGAGATCAGAACACGCTCTTTCAAACTTTTGGCCGCTGCCCCGACAGGACTCTTGGTACGGTTCTCTGTTGAGCCGGGGTGCCGTACCGCGGCGGCGACTTGGCGTGGTGAGAAATTTCGGATGACATGCCTTCATTTCCAATTTCTCTAACCCTTCTTTTGCATAAAAAATAGTAGATACACAACAAAATCAAGGTCCCGCAAGCTATGCACTACTGCATTCTGGTACAATTCAAGACCAGCTTTGTCGATATTACCTTGCCTCCGGCAGGCACGTCCCGCGACAGCTTCAATTTGGCCGGGGATAGATGCCGTGATTGGTGCCGTAATCGGTACCACTTGTCTCGACAAGGTAGCCGCCACCACTTCCTTGCCGCCCCATATCTGGCGCCCCGCGACCTTGGTAAGATGGCTGCATCTTAGCAGGTTGCATTTCAAGATGCAGCCACAGTGCATGCGTTGATGTTTGACACGCCGCAAACCTGAGTCTAGCTGCTTGTAAAAAATAAAGAATTGGTGGCAGGCATGTCCCGGCTTCCACCGGTGACAGGTGAAATGAAGCGGGGAACAGTGCCGACACTGTGCCACTCTTCCCCGGCTTAGATTCATCCCGGTGTGAAGCTTCCCGGTGAAAATATGATTTTTGGATGTCCCCCGAATGAGCTGCACAGTCCTCGCGCGCGAACCTGTTGAAAAGCACCACTGCATGCACAATATCGGGACCTGCAGGTCTTGGTCAATAGTGAACGCTGGCAGTGATAGCCGACGAACGGAGCACAGCTCCGACAGGTCCCGCCAGGCACATTCAGTATGTCAAGATATTGCCGAACACACTTGGTGATTTCCGACACACCCTGCAACCCATGCAAAATGGGCGGCGAGCAGGGTGGTACTCCAATAGTACAACCTGTGTACCCCTTGTACAAAAAAATGATCTTCGAGCAGGCATTACTACCAAAGATTTGATTTCTAAGCTTCCCGCAAACGAATGCACCGGGGCACTTGAAAGTTCGATTTTTGGTGTTCCCGAAAACCCGGCTCCAGACTGCTCGGATGTGGTGCCGTCCGCGAGCGCCAAGCCTGCCCTGATAGGAGTTGAGCCTCTGTTTTGCAGAAATTCGATTTTTGTTGTTCCCGCGAGCTAGACAGATTGCATTGCATTGAGGTGCACAGCGCAAAGTAAATGTGTCGCCGTCCGCCAGCGCCAAGCTTGCTCCTGCAGGAGTTGATCGATAACTTACACTTCAGTAAGAAAATTCGATTTTTGTTTGTCCAGTACCCCTTGTACAAAAAAATGAGCTTCGAGCAGGCATTACTACCAAAGATTTGATTTCTAAGCTTCCCGCAAACGAATGCACCGGGGGAGTTGAAAGTTCGATTTTTGGTGTTCCCGAAAACGAGGCTACATACTGCTCCGAAGTGGTGCTGTCCGCCAGCGACAAGCTTGCTCCTGCGGGATAACCTGCCCTCCAAATCGAAAATTCGATTTTTGTTGGTCCCGCGGACAAGGAGACACCACTCAGATGTGGTTCCGTCCACTCTTACAACACCCCCAGCGCAAAGTACAACAGGTTCAAAAATCAATGTTTGTTGTTCTTGCAATGTACACCACAACTGTGCTGAACAACGGTGCACTGATGCTGAATACACGCAGGACAAAAGGCCACACTGAATCGGTGCTGTGTCCGAAACGGGACGTCAGATCTGAATCAATTTGTTCGATCTGCCGTTACTCGCTTATCACGCATATATATGTTTGTCGAGCACCAAACACGCGCAACGCCCTCCTTGTCTCCTACTGAGTCATCTATGTCATCTACCCTCACTTACATACATACATGCACACACCCTTCCACCTTTGCTCTGCCCCCCATTCCAAATTCTGACTTCCGACTTCTCCTTTCCACCTTCTCTGATTTGTTCTCATGCTCACATTTCACTCTCACCCACTGCTCCCACCATCGCGCTGGCATATTCTGCGCATCTCACCCTCCTTCCCGCCCATTTCGATTTGCTTTCCCTTGCTTATTCTCTTGCACCCTTTCCCTTTCTCCATCCTTCATTTCACTCTCAACGTTCTCTTCCCCACACCTTCTGCTCTTTTTTCCCTCATCGTCGTCCTCGACGTGGCACTGCACGTGACTGCGCTGTTGGCCGCGACTTGCAATGCTCTGAGTCCCGAGCATTGGTAAGCCTTTGCCTTTGGTCTTGAGTGCGGCTCACCATCTTTTTCGATGTCTCTGCCTATTCCTCCCCACTACTAACGTGTCCGACTTGTGCGCGAGGTATGCCCGAATTCTCTTGTGGTTTTCCTGTCCTGATTTCGCGCATTGGATCAGAACACGTGACATATTCTCTTCACGTCAACTCCCCTCGGGACGGGGAGACCATGCATTTCCCCCCCTCAACATCTTACGGTCGGCCTCTTTTTCCTACCTCGCGCGCCGCTAACCCCCTGCCGTGGTCCCCCCGTGCCCTTCGGGACGGGGAGACTATGGCCGCACGAGAAAGGAAGAGGACAGGACGGTTTCAAGAAGGCTCGTTTTTTTGAAACCAAGAGAGTGGTAAGCCCCGCGTATCAGGCCGCGCGACCGGCATCCCGCTGTTTTCGCCCGGGCATCAGCCGGAACACGCAGAATCAGTGTTCTCGTCAGTACATCAGAGTCTTTTTTCGGATGATAGTTGTTCTTTGTACATTAGACTTCTCGGGGCACGTCCAAGTATACGATTAATATGTTCACTGGAGTACGTGCGCTTCGTGTTAAATTGACCAATTGTTCGAGTTGGATGGGTGCGCACCTGTTGCGTCAAGTCAATTTCGCCCGTGGCTTTAATCTATCAGGTGAACGAAGCCCACAGTGAGCCACGCGGGGTGCGAACACACGATGCTGGATGGGCTCGATCGGAGCTATATGTGCTAACCTCGGTGCGTCCCAAACTCTTCCGTTCCTGGCGACGTCGCAATAAACAATACTTGAATTAGTTCGTGTACGTTGTTAGTTAGATATCGAGACAGTGCCCTGCCAGAGGAGAGGCAAATATCGTTAACGGAGACTCGGAGAGCGGTCGGGGGCAGGGGCATACCGTATATATCTTCCAGGACCAGATAATGTTCTAATCACAAGCGAGCCAGAGATTTCGGCGGCGACGACTGCATGCCGGCAAAGACCGCGGAGGCGGCGAGGCGGCGCTGCGTGAGGTCCCACACCTGCGTTCGATCGGTCCCTGCCTGTTCTACTAAACTAGCGACGAAACGCACCTCGCAGCGGCACGACGTCGTCTCTGCGGCCACCTCCAGTGTTCTGTTTACCAGCCGCAGCGTGGATCCACTAAGCGGGGTGAGGGGGGGGAATTCAAGGGTCGTGGGTGGGATGGGGCGCACGTCAAGACGGGGTTGTGGAAGACGGTGGTGATGCTGAGGGTGACGCCGGACATGCCCGGGCCGCCCTGCGCGCGATCGAGCGCGGCGACGGCGGCCGAGACGCATCTGGCGCAGTCAGATTAGGAGACGGACAGGTAGTCCACGCACTCGTCTATGACGGTGACGATGAACGCGTTCGCCACCACGTCGCGCCGGTCGAGACTAGCTGATCGAGGGTCCTGAGAACGACCCAAGACGTGGCCATATCTCGCACCGTCCGTCACCTCGAGCTCGCACACCAGAGTGAGCACGCGCGTGTCCTCGAGGGGGCCAGGGGCCAGAGAGACCTCGGTGACAGCGGTGCGCAGCGTCCCCGCGTCGGCGGCAAAGCAGTGCGGCGCCGGGGCGTGGTAGATGGCGAGGCATTTCAGCGCGAGCTCTTTGACGGCGCGCGGGGCGTTGCCTTGTATGCGCGCGAGGGTCGCGTCGGGATACGTGGCGTGGAGGATGGCGAGGTAGCGGGCATGGCCGGCGGTGTCGAGAGGCATGTGCGTGTTGGGGGGTGTTTGTCGCGGCTGTGCGGACCGGTGCGACACTGATACTGTTGTTCCCATGGGAATCTGAGCTCTTGGACTTGCGGACCTCAGCTCGTCTCGTCGCAACCCAATGCGGCATCGCCTGCGACGCCGCGACAGTCGATGTACAGAAGGAGGCGGGAGGCGGGAGGCAGCGTCGAAGTCGGGCAGTGGTGCGCGTCCGCTACGACCTCACGCATACATACGTACTAACTCAGCCATCCTCCTCCGCGTCCCCCCGCTCCCCCGCCCGCCGCGCGACCCCCGTGCCGCCGTCTCGCCGACGCCCTCCTGCCCGTGCTGCCCATCTCGGCAGACGCATCCCTCGACGTTGCCGCCGCTCGCCGCCAGGCCACATGCACGCGCGCTCATCCCCGCCGTCAAACTCACTGGCCGCACCGTCGCCGCAAGTCTCCGGCGCACGCTATCGAAATCCACAAGTCGGGGTGGACGCTGGACGCGCGGCCACGTCCACCGCCGTCAAGCCCCCCGCTCGTCGCGCCAGATGCCCGCCTGCTGCACCCATCCCTCGACCTCAATCTCGCTACCTACCTACGGTGCGTATGCGCTACGGCGGCCTACATACATACTAATTCGTGCGCAGCTCTCCCCACATCCCCTGCTCCCTCGCCGCCGCCACCCGACCCGTCCCGTCCGCCTCGCGCGTCCCCTCGTCGCCGACGTCGCAGGCAGGGCAGCTCGCCCCCGACGCCGCTCCATCTCCCACGTGCGCTGCGCAAGAACGGGCTACATCCGCGCCAACTCACCGACTCCCCGCTCTCCCACCCCGCCGCGCGACCCCCCGTGCCGCGCACGCAGCGCCGCCCGCGAATGCACGGGCCGGTCTGCGCGCGCGGCTCCGGGTCGTGACGTGGCGCGACCAAGCGCCGCCGGCGTCTCCCACGGACCCCACATCGCCGCCGCTCGCCGCAAGTCCACGCGCGCCCCGCCCCCGCTCGCTCGCAACGCCATCGGCGCGGACTTGCGCGGACGCATCCCGACGTCCCGCCACTCGCGCAAGTCCCCGCGCGCATTGCCGACCCAGCAACAGCGACCCGGCCGCACTCTCCTGCCCATCCCGCACCGCCCCGTTGCGTTCGCCGCAAGTCCACGCGCGCGCGCGCATCCCCGCCCTCAACTCCACTCGCGCGCGCCGGCGATATGCGCGTCGATGCCCGCGATGCGCGATCCCAACGAGTCCCGCGCGCCTTACCCGCCGTCAAACCGCGCCGTCCCTACAAGCCCCCAGTCCACCGCACCCGCCCGCCCACCGTCCGTCGAAATGCGTGATCCCGGGGTACGCCCCAAGTCGGCCTTCGGCAGTCGGCGGGCGCAACTCAGGAACGCGCGGTTCTACAAGTCGCGCGCGCCGCAATTCTACGAGTCGCGCGCGCCGCAACTCTCGAGTGCCCGGACTCGCGCCACCTCGACAAACAAATGCGCCAACTTCGGCGCGCAGCGCGCCGCCCGAGACACGCCCTCCGACGCCTCGGCTCTCGCAACGCGCCGCCCGCCCCCGCTCCGCAAGACGCGGCGGTCTTCGCAACTGCCGCCGTCGCGCCCCGCCGAGCGCGGCCGCCTCGCGGGCGCGGCCAACTCGAACTTGATCGTTTTGACGCTCGCGCGAATCCCTTGAGAGCGCGCGCTCGGCTCGGCTCGGCGTCGGGACGGAGCGCAGGCGCGCATCGAAAGCCGGCGCTCGCGATCGCGCGCGCCAACTCGGGCTGCGGGTAGCGCGAGAGTACGCTTGGGCTGCGGGTCGGACGTGAGTACGCGCGCCGCGCCGAAAACGGATGGCGCACCTGGGCGGCGGGATGTCCGCGCGCTCGTCGGACGCGGTTCGTAGCGCTCCCCGTGCGCATCGCGGTGCGCGCGCAAGGCGATATACCGAGCGCGCGTTCCTGCTGGCCTGTACCAAGTAAGTAGAGTAGAGTGGAATGAATAGACTGCGTCGCGTACCTTCCAGCTTCATGTTGCAAGCTTCAAGCTTCAAGGCCCAAGTCCGCAGGGAACCGAACGAGGCGCTGCGGAAGGCGCATCCGGGTAGGTCGAGGCCGAGGAGCGCTTGGAGCTCGGAATGGCGCACCTGCTCGGATCGAGTTAGTTGGCGCCTCGTGCGTGGGATAAGAGCGACGGACCGGGAGAGAGGCTGAACCTGCGACTTTAAAGCTTTCGACGCTTGCTTTGGAGGTACGTCATCGAATTGGCCTGGAGAACTGAACGAGTCGTACCTTCGGAAAAACAGCCGTAGTTGGTTTTCGCGGGACTCGAGTCAAAACTGGACGGAAAAGGGTCAGCGCGGGCTGGATATCAAGGTGCTTGCTGCGTACCATACAGGTTGTGCGTACCATACAGTCAAGAAATTGCGAGATGTGTTCGAGTTGAGCTCGATAGACGAAGGTTTGCCAGAATGAGTTTAGTTTCAGGTTGGACGGAGATTCAGATGAACGCAGTACTTTGGCCTGGGAGATGAAGCGCAAGTCGGATATCGAGAGGCTAGAAGTATAGTTGCGTCTTACCTGATACATTTGAACGGGGCCTGCGCGGCGCAGTCCCGGCGCATAGTAACGGGTCTTGGGCAACTGTAACAGAGATGGATGACTGCTCTGCGAGGGCTTGAGCGAAAGAATGAGATAGATAGTGGTTCAACTGACCTAGATAGACGAGGGTTTTTGACTAGGAGGAATGGGGTACCAGCTTGGACGCAGATGAACGCAGTACTTTGGCCTGGGAAATGGAGATGAAGCGCAAGTCGGATGTCGAGAGACTAGAAGTATAGTCGAATCTTACTGCGCCGCGCAATTCCGGCGCAAAGTAGCGGAGCAACAACAACCTTGAGCAGAAGAAAGAAACGAAAAGGGTTCAATCTACTGTGTTCGTGCGCAGCAACCGGTGACCTGCGGGCTGAGTTTGAATGATTTCAGCTAACGGTCGAGCGAGATGGCCTACCTCGCATGACTTCGGTCGTGGTTAGGCTTGAACATCGAGTAAATTGACCATCCATACCTGCGCTGACTTGACCTGTGTCAAGTCAACCCAAGTTGAAGTCGATAGTTGAACCGACTTGGGTTAGATGGGACGCACCTCGAGCATAGTTTTGGTGTCCCAGTGGTCTCAGGGCACACCGGCATAGTCTCGCCCATGTTCGAGCGCGAGATCTCGCAAACAAGAGAGGTCCCGAGCGCGAGCTGACTGGAGTTGAGTTCGAAGCCGACTGACCTTGCGCAAGTCAGCTGGAAGTAAGTTAGATTGAGGTAGAGCGAGCCCACCTTGCGCGAGATTCTTGCTTTCGAAGTCTGGGAGACTGTGAACGGACCTTCAACAAGGGGTCCGAGCGCTCAGTTACTACAAGAACAAAGCAAGTCAGTTGGAGGTCAGTTGAATTTGACTAGAATGGGGCGCACCTTGCCCTTGTCCGAGCGCGGAGTCTACGAGCTGAGTCGAGTCCGACTGACCTTCAACAGAGCGCCGTTCATGGTCCTTGCACACATCTAACTAAGCAAGTCAGTTCAAAGTCAGTTGTATTTAGTTAGAACGCACTTGCCTTTCGCGATGTACAAGGTCCTTCAAGCTACATCTAACCAAGCAAGTCAGGCGCGAGTAGTTGGACTAGCTTCGAGCGGGCTCACCTAGTGCGCTATATACACAGTCTTTGAGCAATAGACCTCGAGTCTGCGATCGAGGGTCTATTGCACTCGGCAGGCAAGGGCAGCGAAGTCAGTCTGTCGAATACTACCTTACAGTCAGCCTGGGGCCCCGAGATGGAATATAGTAACGGTCTAGGGTAAGAGATTCGAAGTCAGTAGGGTCATAGTCAACTCGGATATACTTGCTAAGTCAAGCCGCTCGCAGCGCAAGGAGTAGGTAGCCCGCGCAGGGCCAATAGATCGATGTACTGGTCTATAGCTTGAGCGAGCACAATTGAACGATGTATTAGAGGAACTCACATGCATAGCGAAGGCCTCGTTCAAGGCCATTAGACCGAGGCGAGTCTGTGCCAAGTTATAATCGGGGATATATAGACTTCGAAGAGGGGCTTACCTCGGTTACTTATAGTATGAACGCTCGAGAGTTGACTGTACAAAGCAAGTCAGAGGAAATGCGAAAGGATTCGATCGGTATACCCGGGGTTCAGACTTGATTCGAGTACTAGCCCCGAGCTCAAGCAAGTGAATGCGAAAAAGTAAGTCAGTAGTACTTGCTGAGGATCTCGCAGTGTAACGACCTTCAAAGCATGAAGACTAGACCAAAAGAGTCGAGGTATGACCTGTGTAAGGAACGGAGGTCAATAGTGATGAATAGAAACTCAGAGGACTCATCGAAACGACACTTGAATCGAGTAGAAACTCAGACTCAAACCAACAGCACCCGAGCAAGATGTGAATGCATGAAAGTGAATAGACCCTTACCGCCCATAGATGAGAGCGAAATCTAGCTAGCAAAATTCGTATCCCATTAGTCGGAGTCAATTCAATGAACAATTGCGACATACCAGGGACCAGCGAACTTGAGGGCGAGTCAAAGTCAAGGACCGGTACCCTATTGAGAGTTAGACTTGAATCAACTCGGACAGAAAAGAACTTACCTCGCGCTGAACAGCGAGAGTTTAGGTGTGTGCCGCAATTAGGTTCAAGGTCTGGAAAAGCAAGTCAGTAAAAGTGTTAAAATGAACGACTCGGAGTGCATTCGGAGAATGAAGGGTGAGGCGAGACGCCATAAGAAAGCCCGCGCCAGGCGTTGTATAGAAGTGAATTGGATTGAACTGACCTTGAACTGACTCGAGCAACGCATGCAAGGCTTTCCGAGTGCGAGTTGCGATTCAACGAGTCAATAAAGACTAAAATCAGCGAAAAATCTGACTGACTGCGTACCCTTGACGGCGAGGTAACGGCCTATAATGTGCAAGTTAGTAACTGTGAATGGGCGCATAGCGGAGTTGAAGAGTGGGAGAGCAAGTCAGGTTCAAGTCGAATCTGACTTGTGAGCTTACACTGAGTGAAGATGAAGCTCCGGCACACACCAAGAAAATGAAAGAAAATTGATGAAAAGATGAACGGCCAGGCCAATAGAGCCTTGAAAGGCACAAGAACAGAGTCAGATTCGACTAGAATCGCAGGCCCAGGAGCGCTTACGCTCGAGCCAGAGTAACAAAGGGCTCGGGGGCAAGAAATGAAAATTGAAGCAAAATATATAGAGTCAATAGAGAACGGGCGCAAACGAGGGAAAACAGGTCGAGGATAGAGCGAAGGCTTGAGAGCCTGGGCCACAGTTTGAACTCGAGATGAATGTACAAGCTTGTGCTCGAGTTAGAATAACAGGCACAAGAGATTGAAGATTGAAACAAAATGGAGTCAATCCAGTGAAGGGCTAGCACAAGAAGGGAGCAGGCAAAGAGATTGAAGCAGAATGAAGACAAGAATGAAATCGCAGCCGGAGCGAGTCGAGCTCCAACTCGATGCAGCAAAGTACTCGGACGCAGGAGAATGAAATGAAGCAAAATAGAGTTAAGACTTATCGGGTTAGCTGGCAGCGCAGGTTTGGGCGAAAAGAGCCTTCAAATTAACAGCAGTCTTCATCTGTGAAACAAGAGTAGTATGCACAAAGAAGTATAGTCGGTGCGCTCACCGCACTCAAGAGTCACTCAGGATACCGAGGTACCTTGGAATACACTATCTGTTGATGAATTAGAGGATCTAAAGAGTAGGGAAGGGTGATTCAAGGAAAAGTAGACATATAAGAGGCTGTACTTACCTTGAATACCCTCTGCGCAAAGTCGTCGTGGCCGTCGATGGCAAAGTGATGGAGCCCGGACCGGGTTCCGGCGGATGCCGAATCGGGCTTGCTGATGGCGCCGAGG
Organism: Mycena belliarum; assembly: GCA_029282135.1. Taxonomy (NCBI): domain Eukaryota; kingdom Fungi; phylum Basidiomycota; class Agaricomycetes; order Agaricales; family Mycenaceae; genus Mycena; species Mycena belliarum. Next base: position 339,048 of record JARJCN010000030.1, read on the forward strand.
ATGCCGATGCAGCAGCGCGGGGTCGAAGTTGACAGCGAGGGAGGTCGAGGACCGCAGGGTGCGGGAGTGTGTCGTAGAAGGATGGCAGCCAAGTACCGATCCGTGCCGGGGAGCACACTCGAGCTGAGTGGCGGGGAGGGAGAAAAGAAGCGAAGTGGGGGAATGAAGAATGGGGCCAGGGTGCGCTGGCTTATATACGCGAAATGTTTTGGTCTGCTTGACTGATGTCGCTTCGGACACGGCGGTGTGTGGCTCACCGGGTGATCGTAGTATCGATGTACGAAATGTCCATTTTGGGATATGGCCCAGAATTCTGTCTAGGTGCTGCTAAAGGCATCGCAAGGCTTCCCATTCTTTATTTTCAGTCTCCAGTACGCTTTCGCTACCCATGCATGCACAAGAGATAGCTCATAAAAGCACAACGAGAAAGTCGGATATTGAAAAATATTCAAGCTGACACATTACACCGCGATGTTACCCTGCCAAGTGATGGGGTCGCTTCGTGTTGTACGTTATACGAGTTCGCCGGTGTTTGGATGTGTCTGGCACAGCCCCGGAGCTTTACTATGCAGAATCTCGGTCCGCCGCAATTGCTTGCATAGCACCTCACGGGGTGGGCGGCTTCCCCCCAGAGCTGTGGGAAGCACGTGGGGCATCGCTTAAAAAGCATTACGTAAGGTCTCAGGAGCAAAAGTCAAGCGCGAACTTTGCGGTGCCAGAATCAACGTGGGAGAAGAGATACACAATTGCATGCCCTGAGGTGCCCAGGGCTTCGTAGAACTGCTCTTCATGAACATCCGAATATCTACCGAGCTGCCGGTCATACGTCACGGGTGTCCGGGTACCTCCCTACATTGATATAAATTATTGAGCAATTGTGGTTGAAATTATATTGCTGAGAGATCGGGCCCTCGGGTGGTGGCCGGATGAGCCGCTATCACTACCAGGTACACGAATGACCAATACTTCCACGCTTTCAACCTCGGAAAAGTCTTGAACAAAAAGGTGGCCGCCGCCGAACCTGTGACTTCCTTTTTTGGATGTAGGAGTAGTGGTCACGGGGGGGCTTTGCTGCCCCGCTCAGTGCCGAAATTTCGGTTCCGGAAGTCAAATTCTGAGCAGAAGCCGCTTGCTTGAAGTGACTAACATCGTTTTAAGAGGTGTAACTGTCCTAGTCTATTGAACAAAAAAAAAGGCAAAAATGGGCAAATAAAATGCGGCCCACGCAGTTGAAGCAAGCCATCGGCCAGGAGCGGGAGTCGCGCAGGGTATAGCCGCTGCACCAAAGGTTCCATCTCACTCAACGTTTGAGGTGCGCTATGTGCTACCCGCTATCCGACGTCACAACTGTCAGCTTGAATAGAGTGCAGAATTTCGGCTCCGGTACTCCGAACCGGGATCCCTTTGACCCATTACATACAATGCTATCGGTTTCAAGGAGTGATCCGCGATGAGGCGGAACCTGAAGGCCTGACGAGTTCGCCGTTGTGGTGTGTATGTACCCAACTGTGTCAGTGTTGCTGTTGGTGTCCTCTGCCACTCCAGTTTGAAGGCACTACGAAAAATCCAAGTCACTTAGAGCCATTTGGTTTCTCTCAAGCATACAGCCCTCCGTCGTAGCCCTGCACTCAGCGGGCACGATATTTCTAAGCGGCAAGCCGTTTAGGGCCGTAATCGAAGGTCACGTGATCCGCTTGGATCCGGTCCCTTGGCATTTCTCGCCTATCCCACACGGCGACTTGGCACATTCAAGTGAGTCTTGCTCTTTCGGTAGTCTTTCTGCACAGTTCTGGTAGCATACAGCGAACATATTCCTGTATGTAGTGCTTAAACAACATATGCAGCCTGAGATCAGAACATGCTCTTTCATACTTTTGGCCGCTGCCCCAGGCAAAATTGATAGGAGTCTGGGCACGCTTCTCTGTTGAGCCGGGGTGCCGTATCGCGGCGGCGACTTGGCGTGGTGGGAAACTTTGGATGACAAGCCTTCATTTTCAGTTTCTCTAACCCTGGCATGAAAAATAGGAGAGACAAAACACATTGAGGTCCCGCAAGCCATGCACTACTGCATTCTGGTACAATTCAAGACCAGCTTTGTCGATATTTCTTTGCCGCCGGCAGGCACATCCCCGCGACAGCTTCAACTCGGCCGGGGATATATGCCGTGATCGGTACCACTTGTCTCGACAAGGTAGCCGCCACCACTTCCTTGCCGCCCCATATCTGGCGCCCCGCGACCTTGGTAAAATGGCTGCATCTTAGCGGGTTGCATTTCAAGATGCAGCCACAGTGCATGCGTTGATGTTTGACATGCCGCAAACCTGAGTCTAGCTGCTTGTAAAAAATAAAGAACTGGCGGCAGGCATGTCCCGACGTCCACCAGTGACAGGTGATTGAGAGGTGAAATGAAGCGGGGAACAGTGCCGGCACTGTGCCACTCTTCCCCGGCTTAGATTCATCCCGGTGTGAAGCTTCCCGGTGGAAATAGGATTTTTGGATGTCCCCCGAACTAGCTGCACAGTCCTCGCGCGCAAACCTGTTGAAAAGCACCACTGCATGCACAATATCGGGACCTGCAGGTCTTGGTTAATAGTGAACGCTGGCAGTGATTGTCGACGAACGGAGCACAGCTCCGACAAGTCCCGCCAGGCACATTCAGTATGTCAAGATATCGCCGAACAGACTCGGTGATTTCCGACACACCCCGCAACCCACGCAAAATGGGCGGCGAGCAGGGTGGTACTCCAATAGTACAACCTGTGTACCCTTGTACAGAAATAATGAGCTCCGAGCAGGCGTCACTACTGAAAACTTGATTTTTAAACTTCGCGCAAACCAATGCACCGGGCACTTGAAAGTTCGATTTTTGGTGTTCCCGAAAACCCGGCTCCAGACTGCTCGGATGTGGTGCCGTCCGCGAGCGCCAAGCCTGCCCTGATAGGAGTTGAGCCCCGGGTTTGCAAGAATTCGATTTTTGTTGTTCCCGCGAACTAGACAAAATGAATTGCATTGAGGTGCACAGCGCGAAATATGCTATGAGTTTGAGAATTCGTCTTTTTTTCTTCCCACAAACTAGACTAATTCCTCCAGACTTCCTGCAAACTAGTGCATCAGGGCGCTTGAAAACTCGGTTTTTGGTGGTCCCACAATCTAGGCTATGCGCCGCTCTAACGTGCTGCCGTCCACCGGCGCCAAGCTTGCTCCTGTGGGATAACCTGCCCTTCAGTTCGAAAATTCGATTTTTGTTGGTTCCGCGAACAAGGACATGCCAGTCAAATGTGGTTCCGTCCGCTCTTACGAGACCGCCCAGTGCAAAGTAGGCATTCAATTTTTGTTCTTTCTGCAAAGTACACCAGAAACATGCTGAATAAAGGTGCGCTGATGCTGAATACACGCAGGACAAAAGGCCACACTGAATCGGTGCTGTGTCCGAAACGGGACGTCAGATCTGAATCAATTTGTTCGATCTGCCGTTACTCGCTTATCACGCATATATATGTTTGTCGAGCACCAAACACGCGCAACGCCCTCCTTGTCTCCTACTGCCACTATCCCCCTCCCGCCCCAGTCATCTATGACATCTACCATCATACATACATGCACACACCCTTCCACCTTTGCTCTGCCCCCCCATTCTGAATTCTGACTTCCGACTTCTCCTTTCCACCTTCTCTGATTTGTTCTCATGCTCACATTTCACTCACCCACTGCTCCCACCATCGCGCTGGCATAATTTTGCGCATCTCACCTCCTTCCCGGTTTTCGATCCACTGCTTTCCTTCAGTTATTCTGCTGCTCCTCGCACACTTTTCCTCCCTTCATTTCACTCTCAACTTTCTCTTCTCCACACCTTCTGCTCTTTTGTCCCCCGTCTTCGTCTCGACGTGGCACCGCGCGTGACTGCGCTGTTGGCCGCGACTTGCAATGCTCCGAGTCCCTAGCATCGGTAAGCCTTTGCCCTTGGTCTTGGATGCGGCTTGCCATTTTTTTCGATGTCTCTGCCTATTCCTCCCCACGACTAGTACTCCGCACGCGTGCTTGCGCTGGATCGAGAGCACGTGACCGACGCGTCCGACTTGTGCGCGAGGTATGCCCGAATTCTCTTGTGATTTTCTTGTCCTGATTTCGCGCATCGGACCAGAACACGTGACATGTTCTCTTCACGTCAACTCCCCTCGGGACGGGGAGACCATGCATTTTCCCCCTCAACATCTTACGGTCGGCCTCTTTTTCCTACCTCGCGCGCCGCTAACCCCCTGCCGTGGTCCCCCCGTGCCCTTCGGGACGGGGAGACTATGGCCGCACAAGAAAGGAAGAGGACAGGACGGTTTCAGGAAGGCTCTTTTTTGAAACCAAGAGAGTGGTAAGCCCCGCGTATCAGGCCGCGCGACCGGCATCCCGCTTTTTTCGCCCGGGCATCAGCCGGAACACGCAGAATCAGTGTTCTCGTCAGTACATCAGAGTCTTTTTTCGGATGATAGTTGTTCTTTGTACATTAGACTTCTCGGGGAACGTCCAAGTATACAATTAATATATTCACTGGAGTATGTGTGCTTCGAGTTGGATGGGTGCGCACCTGTTGCGTCGAGTGAATTTTGCCCGTGGCTTTGATCTATCAGGCGAACGAAGAGACACGCGAGGTTCGAACGGCTCGATTGGAGCTGTATGTGCTAACCTCAGTGCGTCCGTTCCTAGCGACGTCGCAATAAAAGATAGTTGAATTAGTTCGTGTGAGTAGTTAGATAGATATCGAGATAGTGCCCTGCCAGAGGAAAGGCGAATATCGTTAACGGAGACTCGGAGAGCGGTCGGGGGCAGGGGCGTACCGTTTATATCCTCCAGAACCAGATAATGTTCTAATCACAGCACATAGATAACGTCCCAATCACAAGCGAGCGAAAGAAATCACAAGCGAGCCAGAGATTTCGGCGGCGACGACTGCATGCCCGCAAAGACCGCGGAGGCGGCGAGGCGGCGCTGCGTGAGGTCCCACACCTGCGTTCGATCGATCCCCGCTTGTTCTACTAGAATAGCGACGGAACGCACCTCGCAGCGGCACGACGTCGTCTCTGCGGCCACCTCCAGCGTCCGATTTACCAGCCGCAGCGTGGATCCACTAAGCGGGGTGAAAAAGGGGAGTTCAGTGGTCGTGGGTGGGATGGGGCGCACGTCAAGACGGGGTTGTGGAAGACGGTGGTGATGCTGAGGGTGACGCCGGACGTGCCCGGGCCGCCCTGCGCGCGATCGAGCGCGGCGACGGCGGCGGAGACGCATCTGGCGCAGTCAGGTAGGTAGGTAGGTAGGTAGGTAGGTAGGTGTGTAGTCCACGCACTCGTCTATGATGGTGACGATGAACGCGTTCGCCACCACGTCGCGGCTGTCGAGACTAGCTGATCGAGGGTCCTGAGAACGACCCAAAGACGTGGCCATATCTCGCACCGTCCGTCACCTCGAGCTCGCACACCAGAGTGAGCACGCGCGTGTCCTCGAGGGGGCCAGGGTCCAGAGAGACCTCGGTGACAGCGGTGCGCAGCGTCCCCGCGTCGGCGGCAAAGCAGCTCGGCGCCGGGGCGTGGTAGATGTCGAGGCATTTCAGCGCGAGCTCTTTGACGGCGCGCGGGGCGTTGCCTTGTATGCGCGCGAGGGTCGCGTCGGGATACGTGGCGTGGAGGATGGCGAGGTAGCGGGCATGGCCGGCGCTGTCGAGAGGCATGTGTGTGTTGTGGGGTGTTTGTCACGGCTGCGCGGACCGGTGCTGGACTGATACTTACTGTTGTTGCCATGGGAATCTGAGCTCCACCTCGTCTTGGCCTTGGGGACCCGAGCTCGTCTTGTCGCAACCCGATGCGGTGCCATCGCCTGCGACGGCGCGATAGTCGATGTACGGAAGGAGGCGGAGTCGGGCAGTGGTGCGTGGCCGCTACGACCTCACGCATACGTACTAACTCAGCAATGCTCCTCCACGTCCGCCCGCTCCCCCGCCCGCCGCGCGACCCCCGTGCCGCCGTCTCGCCGACGCCCTCCTGCCTGTGCTGCCCGTCTCCGCAGACGCATCCCTGGACGTTGCCGCCGCTCGCCGCAAGTCCACACGCACGCGCGCGCATCCCCGCCGTCAAACTCACTGGCCGCATCGTCGCCGCAAGTCTGCGGCGCACGCCATCGAAACGCACACGGGACGCGCGGCCGCCGTCAAGCCCACTGCCCCGCTCCTCGCGGCAGATGCCCGCCTGCTGCACCCGTCCCTCGACCTCAATCTCGCTACCTGCCTACGGTGCGTGTGCGCTACGGCGGCCTACATACGTACTAACTCGTGCGCAGCTCTCCCCACATCCCCTGCTCCCTCGCCGCCGCCACCCGACCCGTCTCGTCCGCCTCGCGCGTCCTCTCGTCAGCGCCGGGAGCGCGACTCGGCCCTGATGCCGCCTGCATCTCGCTACCTACGGTGCGCGTCCGCAAAGACGGGCTACATACCTACTGACTCAGCGACTCCCCGCCCCATCCGCCGTCGCCGCGCGACCCCCGTGCCGCGCACGCAGCGCCGCCCGCGAATCCACGGGCCGGTCTGCGCGCGCGGCTCCGGGTCGTGACGTGGCGCTGCCAAGCGCCGCTGGCGCCTCCCACGGGCCCCACGTCCCCGCCGCCCGCCACAATGCTCTCGCGCGTGCCAGCGAGATGCGCGAGCCGAGTCCCGGGCGGCCGGCCGCACCCACGCGCGCCCCGCCCCCCGATATCTCGCAACGCCATTGGCGCGCACGCTGCGCGGACGCACCCCGACGTCCCGCCGCTCGCCGCATGTCCACGCGCCCATCGCCCAGCACCAGCGACTCGGCCGCACGCTCCTGCCCGCCCCGCCCCCTTGCGCTCGCCGCAAGTCCACGCGCGCGCATCCCCGCCCCCGAACGCAGTCGTCACGCTTCCCCGCCCCCGCCGCTCGCAGCAACTCCACGCCCGCGCGCATCCTCGCTGGCAAATCCCCTCGCACGCGCCGCAACTATGCATGACCCGGACTCGCGCCACCTCGAAACAAATGCCGCCCGACACGAAAGCGCGCCGCCCGACACACGCCGTCCGACGCCTCGGCACTCGCAACGCGCCGCCCGCCCGCCCGCGCTCCGCAAGACGCGCGCCTTCAGCCAAAACGCACGGTTCTCCAAGTCGCGCGCGCCGCAGCTCTCGAGTGCCCGGACTCGCGCCACCTCCAAACTAAAGCGCGCCACCTCGAAACAAACGCGGCCCGACACACGCCCTCCCGACGAATCGGCTCTCGCAACGCGCCGCCCGCCCGCCCGCCCGCGCTCGCCGGCCCGAAGAGCCACGTTCCCGCACTCGCAGCGCGCCCGCGTCACGTCGGGGCCGACCCGCCGACCGACTGCCGCCGCGGCGTCCGCGCAAACAAACGCAGATCCACTCATGCGCCTTCCCGACGCGGCGGTCTCCGCACCCCCGCCGTCGCGCCCCGCCGAGCACGGCCGACTCGCGCGTCTCGCGAGCATGGCCGACTCGAAAGTACGCGAGGGAGCGAGTGCTTCGAGAGCGCGCGCTCGGCTCGGCTCGGCGTCGGGAAGGGAGGTGGGTGCATGGGAGCCGGCGCTCGCGATCGCGCCAACTCGGGCTGCGGGTCGGACGTGAATATACGTGCTGCGCCGAAAATGGATGGCGCACCTGGGCGGCGGGATGTCCGCGCGCTCGTCGGGCGCGGTTCGTAGCGCTCCCCGTGCGCATCGCGGTGCGCGCGCAAGGCGATATATCGGGGGCGCGCGTTCCTGCTGGCCTGTACCAAGTAAGTTAAGTAGAGTGGAATGAATAGACTGCGTCGCGTACCTTCCAGCTTCATGTTTCATGTTCCAAGACCCAAGTCCGCAGGGAACCGAACGAGGCGCAGACGGGGAAGTGGTGAACGAAGCATCGAAGTTCGGGACGGGCGCGACTATCCGGATCGAGTTAGATGGCGGCTCGTTCGTGGAATGACACGGACTTACTTACTAGCAGAGAGCCAGGACCCGCGACTTCAAAGCAAGATTAGGTTTGGAGGTAAGTCACTACTCCGATCTCGAAAACTGAACGAGTCTTACCTCGGGACAAACAGCGGTCCTCCGGGTATGCAGGCGCGTGCGTAGGCCCGCCCTTGTTTCGAGTCAAAACCTGGACGGAAAAGGGTCGGCGCGGGCTGGATATCAAGGCGCTCGATATGTACCGTGCGCGCATTTGGAAACTGCGAGATGTGTTCGAGTTGAGCTCGATAGACGAGGGTTGTTGACTAGGAGGAATGGGGTACCAGCTTGGGCGCAGATGAACGCAGTACTTTGGCCTGGGAAATGGAGATGAAGCGCAAGTCGGATGTCGAGAGACTAGAAGTATAGTTGCGTCTTAACTGATACATTTGAGGGGGGCCTGCGCAGCGCAGTCCCGGCGCAAAGTAACGGTTCGACTGGGGCAACATAGATGGATGACTGCTCTGCGAGGGCTTGTCAATGAGCAAAAGAATGAAATGAAAAGTGGTTCAACTGACTGTGTTCGTGCGCAGAAATCGGTGACCTGCGGGCTGAGTTTGAATGATTTCAGCTAAAGGTCGAGCGAGCTGCGAGATGGCGTACCTCGGATGACTTCGGTCGTAATTAGACTTGAACATCAAGTCGATTAACCATCCATACCTGCGCTGACTTGACCTGTGTCAAGTCAACCCAAGTTGAAGTCGATAGTTGAACCGACTTGGGTTAGATGGGACGCACCTCGAGCATAGTTTCGGTGTTCCAGCTGTCTCAGGGCACACGGGCATAGTCTCGCCCATGTTCGAGCGCGAGATCTCGCAAACAAGAGAGGTCCCAAGCGCGAGCTGACTGGAGTTGAATTCGAAGCCGACTGACCTTGCGCAAGTCAGTTGGAAGTAAGTTAAGTTAGATTGAAGTAGAACGAGCCCACCTTGCGCAAGATTCTCGCCCGCGAAGTCTGGGAGACTGTGAACGGACCTTCAACAAGGGGTCCGAGCGCTCAGTTACTACAAGAACAAAGCAAGTCAGTTGGAGGTCAGTTGAATTTGACTAGAATGGGGCGCACCTTGCCCTTGTCTGAGCGCGGAGTCTACGAGCTGAGTCGAGCTTCAACAAGGAGCCGTTCATGGTCCTTGCGCTCGGTCAATACACATCTAACTAAGCAAGTCAGTTGAAAATCAGATGAATCGAACTAGAACTTGCCTCGCGCAAGTCAGCTGAGAGCAAGTCGAATTAGATTCGAACGGCCATAGTTACAGTCTCCGAGCGATAGCTCAAGCCAGCAATCAAGGGTATATCGCACTCGTCAGATAATGGCAGCGAAGGCAGTCTGTCAAAGATTACCTTACAGCCAGCCCACTGGTCAATCGAAGCAAGTCGAGTGCAGGATACCGAGTTAGAGTCCCGACAAGGAACACAGTAACCGCCTGGGGCATGGAAGTCAGTAGGGTCATAGTCAACTCGGATAGTCGAAGCTTAGTTGATAGGTCAACCCCCTCGCAGCGCAAGCAGTTTGTAGCCCGCGCAAGGCCGATAGATCGATGCACTGGTCTATACCTTGAGCGAGCACACTTGATCAATGGATTGAAAAACTCACATGCATAGTGAAGGCCTCGTTCAAGGCCATCGAACACATCGCGTCTGTGTAAAAGCGGTATCAGATATAGATGGACTCCAAAGAGGGGCTTACCTCTGTTACTTGAAATATGAACGCTCAAGAGTACAAGGTAAGTCAGAAAAAATGCAAACAGGATTCGAAGGGAGAATCGGTATAAAGAGGGTTAAGACTTGATTCGAGTACTAACTCGGACTCAAGCCCCGAGCTCAAGCAAGTGAATGCGAAAAGGTAAGTCAGCAGTACTTACTGATGATCTCGCAGCGTAACGACCCTTCAACGCAACTGAAGGAACCAAGATTTGACCTGTGTAAGGAACGGAGGTCAATAGTGGTGAATAGAAACGTAGAGGACTCATCGGAACGACACTTGAATCGAGTACATACTCAGACTCAAGGTCACAGCCCCCGAGCAAGATAAGAATGGATGAAATTAAATAGACCCTTACCGCCCATAGATGAGAGCGAAATCTAGCTAGCAAAATTCGTATCCCATTAGTCGGAGTCAATTTGATGAACAATTGCGACGTACCAGGGACCAGCGAACTTGAGGGCGAGTCAAAGTCAAGGACCGGTACCCTATTGAGAGTTAGACTTGAATCAACTCGGACAGAAAAGAACTTACCTCGCGCTGAACAGCGAGAGTTTAGGTGTGTGCCGCAATTAGGTTCAAGGTCTGGAAAAGCAAGTCAGTAAAAGTGTTAAAATGAACGACTCGGAGTGCATTCGGAGAATGAAGGGTGAGGCGAGACGCCATAAGAAAGCCCGCGCCAGGCGTTGTATAGAAGTGAATTGGATTGAACTGACCTTGAACTGACTCGAGCAACGCATGCAAGGCTTTCCGAGTGCGAGTTGCGATTCAACGAGTCAATAAAGACTAAAATCAGCGAAAAATCTGACTGACTGCGTACCCTTGACGGCGAGGTAACGGCCTATAATGTGCAAGTTAGTAACTGTGAATGGGCGCATAGCGGAGTTGAAGAGTGGGAGAGCAAGTCAGGTTCAAGTCGAATCTGACTTGTGAGCTTACACTGAGTGAAGATGAAGCTCCGGCACACACCAAGAAAATGAAAGAAAATTGATGAAAAGATGAACGGCCAGGCCAATAGAGCCTTGAAAGGCACAAGAACAGAGTCAGATTCGACTAGAATCGCAGGCCCAGGAGCGCTTACGCTCGAGCCAGAGTAACAAAGGGCTCAGGGGCAAGAAATGAAAATTGAAGCAAAATAGAGTCAATAGAGAACGGGCGCAAACGAGGGAAAACAGGTCGAGGATAGAGCAAAGGCTTGAGAGCCTGGGCCACAGTTTGAACTCGAGATGAATGTACAAGCTTGTGCTCGAGTTAGAATAACAGGCACAAGAGATTGAAGATTGAAACAAAATGGAGTCAATCCAGTGAAGGGCTAGCACAAGAAGGGAGCAGGCAAAGAGATTGAAGCAGAATGAAGACAAGAATGAAATCGCAGCCGGAGCGAGTCGAGCTCCAACTCGATGCAGCAAAGTACTCGGACGCAGGAGAATGAAATGAAGCAAAATAGAGTTAAGACTTATCGGGTTAGCTGGCAGCGCAGGGTTTGGGCGAAAAGAGCCTTCAAATTAACAGTAGTCTTCATGTGTGAAACAAGAGTAGTATGCACATGGAAGTAGAGTCAGTGCGCTCACCGCACTCAAGAGTCAGAATCCCGAGGTACATCGGATGACACTATCTGCTGGTGGATTAGAGGATCTAAAGAGTAAAGAAGGGTGAGTCAAGGAAAAGTAAACATATAACAGGCTGTACTTACCTTGGATACCCTCTGCGCAAGGTCGTCGTGGCCGTCGATGGCAAAGTGATGGAGCCCGGACCGGGGTCCGGGGTGCCGAATCAGGCTGATGCTGATGGCGCCGAGGATGCCGAAGCAGCGCCCCGGGGTCGAAGTCGACGGCGAGCAGAGTCGAGGACCGGATGGTGCGGGAATGTGGCGCAGAAGGAAGCCAGCCAAGGGCCGATCCGTGCCGCAGATGCCGGGGAGCGCACTCGAGCTGAGTGGCCGGGAGGGAGAAAAGTAGCGAAGTGGGGGAATGAAGAATGGGGCCAGGGTGCGCTGGCTTATATACGCGAAATGTTTTGGTCTGCTTGACTGATTTTGCTTCGGATACGGCAGTGTGTGGCTCACCGGGTGATCGTAGTATCAATGTACGAAATGTCCATTTTGGGATATGGCACAGAAGTATGTCTAAGTGATGCTACAGGCATCGCAAGGCTTCCCATTCTTTATTTTCAGTCTCCAGTACGCTTTCGCTACCCATGCATGCACAAGAGATAGCTCATAAAAGCACAACGAGAAAGTCGGATATTGAAAAATATTCAAGCTGACACATTACACGGCGATGTTACCCTTCCAAGTGATGGAGTCGCTTCGTGTTGTACGTTATACGAGTTCGCCGCTGTTTAGATGTGTCTGGCACAGCCCTGGAGCTTTAGTATGCATAATCTCGGTCCGCCGCAATTGCTTGCATAGCACCTCACGGGGTGGGCGGCCTCCCCCCAGAGCTGTGGGAAGCACGTGAGGCATCGCCTAAAAATGATTACGTAAGGTCTCAGGAGCGAAAGTCAAGCGCGAACTTTGCGGTGCCAGAATCAACGTGGGAGAAGAGATGCACAATTGCATGCCCTGAGGTGCCCAGGGCTTCGTAGAACTGCTCTTCATGAACATCCGAATATCTACCGAGCTGCTGGTCATACGTCACGGGTGTCCGGGTACCTCCCTACATTAATATAAATTATTGAGCAATTGTGGTTGAAATTATATTGCTGAGAGATCGGGCCTCCGGGCGGTGGCCGGATGAGCCGCTATCACTACCAGGTACACGAATGACCAATACTCCCACGCTTCCAACCTCGGAAAAGTCTTGAACAAAAAGGTGGCCGCCGCCGAACCTGTGACTTCCTTTTTTGGATGTAGGAGTAGTGGTCACGGGGGGGCTTTGCTACCCCGCTCAGTGCCGAAATTTCGGTTCCGGAAGTCAAATTCTGAGCAGAAGCCGCTTGCTTGAAGTGACTAACATCGTTTTAAGAGGTGTAACTGTCCTAGTCTATTGAACAAAAAAAAAAGGCAAAAATGGGCAAATAAAATGCGGCCCGCGCAGTTGAAGCAAGCCATCGGCCAGGAGCGGGAGTCGCGCAGGGTATAGCCGCTGCACCAAAGGTTCCATATCACTCAGTGTTTGAGGTGCACTATGTGCTACCCGCTATCCGACGTCACAACTGTCAGCTTGAATAGAATGCAGAATTTCGGCTCCGGTACTCCGAACCGGGATCCCTTTGACCCATTACATACAATGCTATCGGTTTCAAGGAGTGATCCGCGATGAGGCGGAACCTGAAGGCCTGACGAGTTCGCCGTTGTGGTGTGTATGTACCCAACTGTGTCAGTGTTGCTGTTGGTCTCCTCTGCCACTCCAGTTTGAAGGCACTACGAAGAATCAAAGTCACTTAGAGCCATTTGGTTTCTCTCAAGCATACAGCCCTCCGTCGTAGCCCTGCACTCAGCGGGCACGATATTTCTAAGCCGTTTAGGGCCGTAATCGAAGGTCACGTGATTCGGTTGGATCCGGTCCCTTGGCATTTCTCGCCTATCCGGGTCCCACACGGCGACTTGGCACCTTTATGGGAGTCTCGCTCTGTCGGTAGTCTTTCTGCACAGTTCTGGTAGCATACAGCGAAGATATTCATGTATGTAGTGCTTAAAAACACATGCAGGCTGAGATCAGAACATGCTCTTTCATACTTTTGGCCGCTGCCCCAGGCAAGATTGACAGGACTCTTGGCACGGTTCTCTGTTGAGCCGGGGTGCCGTATCGCGGCGGCGACTTGGCATGGTGAGAAGTTTTGGATGACAAGCCTTCATTTTCAGTTTCTCTAACCCTTGTTTTGCATGAAAAATAGTAGATACACCACACATTGAGGTCCTGCAGTAAAGCCCGCATTCTGCTACAGTCCGAGACTAGTTTTTTCTTGCGATTTTTGTGGCGGCCGGCAGGCACATCCCCGCAACGCCTCCAATTTGGCCGGGGATAGATGCCGTGATCGGTACCACTTGTCTTGACAAGGTAGCCGCCACTTCCTTGCCGCCCCAGTCAAACCTGCCCCCAAAGGATGATTTTACAACATATTGTATTGAGTTCCTGCAAACCATGTAAACCAACCCTACAGCCAGTGAAGTTGTGCCCTGATATTACTCTCTCTGATGTTTTGGCTTCCGTCGGCCTGGCACATACAGCCAAGTGCCTCCCCGCAGCACCGCAGTGTTCCGCACGGTCGGAAGTCAGATCCGAGATTATCTCCGATCCCGAGATTAACTGCCAGTTAGATATAGCCAAAAGATGGTGCCCCCACAAAATGCCGAGACCATATATTGGCGCCCCGCGACCGTGTTAAAATGGCTGCATGGGAGAGGGTTGCATTTCAAGATGCAGCCACAGTGCGTGCATCGGGGTTCGACACCTCGCAAACCTGAGTGCAGCCGCTTGAGAAAAAAGTGAAGAACTGCTGGCAGGCATGTCCCGGCTTCCTCCGGTGACAGGTGAAATGAAGCGGGGCACAGTGCCGCCGTTCCCCGGCTTACATTCATCCCGGCGTAGACCTTCCCGGTGAAAATATGATCTTTGGAGGTCCCCAAGCTTGCTGCGCAGCCCATGTACGCAAGCCTGTTCAAAAGTGCGGCTGCATGCCCAATATCAGAGCCTGCAGGTCTTGATCAATAGTGAATGCTGGCAGTGATTGCCGACGAACGGAGCACAGCTCCGACCGGCGGCAAACCGGCGGCGACAAGTCCTGCCAGGACATTCTGTATGTCACAATTGCCGAACGGACTCGGTGATTTCCGGCACGCCCCGCAACCCATGCAAAATGGGCGGTGAGCAGGGTGGACCTGGGTGGTACTCCAACAGTGCAACCTGTGTACCCCTTGTACAAACAAATGAGCTTCGAGCAGGCATTACTACGAAAGATTTGATTTCTAAGCTTCCCGCAAACGAATGCACCGGGGGAGTTGAAAGTTGGATTTTTGGTGTTCCCGAAAACCAGGCTACATACTGCTCTGAAGTGGTGCTGTCCGCCAGCGACAAGCTTGCTCCTGCGGGATAACCTGCCCTCCAAATCGAAAATTCGATTTTTGTTGGTCCCGCGGACAAGGAGACACCACTCAGATGTGGTTCCGTCCACTCTTACAACACCCCCAGCGCAAAGTACAACAGGTTCAAAAATCAATGTTTGTTGTTCTTGCAATGTACACCACAACTGTGCTGAACAACGGTGCACTGATGCTGAATACACGCAGGACAAAAGGCCACACTGAATCGGTGCTGTGTCCAAAACGGGACTTCAGATCTGAATCAATTTGTTCGATCTGCCGTTACTCGCTTATCACGCATATATATGTTTGTCGAGCACCAAACACGCGCAACGCCCTCCTTGTCTCCTACTCCCACTATCCCCCTCCCGCCCCAGTCATCTATGACATCTACCATCATACATACATGCACACACCCTTCCACCTTTGCTCTGCCCACCATTCCGAATTCCGACTTCCCTCCTTCTTTCAAGTTCCTTGGCTTCTCCTTTCCACATTCCCTGTTTCGTTCTCATGCTTTTCATCCACTTTCATGTGTTACCCTCCCCTACACACTCTTCTTCGTGTGCTTTCGGTCCACCGGATCGCCGACGTGGCATGGCACGTGACCGCGGTATGCACCATCGCGCTGGCATATTTTGCGCATCCCCCTCCTTCCCGCCCATTTCGATTTGCTTTCCCTTACTTATTCTCTTGCACCCTCTCCTTTCTCCATCCTTCATTCCGCTCTTAACTTTCTCTTCCCCATACCTTCTGCTCTTTTGTCCCCCGTCTTCGTCTCGACGTGGCACCGCGCGTGACTGCGCTGTTGGCCGCGACTTGCAATGCTCCGAGTCCCTAGCATTGGTAAGCCTTTGCCTTTGGTCTTGAGTGCGGCTCACCATCTTTTTCGATGTCTCTGCCTATTCCTCCCCACTACTAACGCGTCCGACTTGTGCGCGAGGTATGCCCGAATTCTCTTGTGGTTTTCCTGTCCTGATTTCGCGCATTGGATCAGAACACGTGACATATTCTCTTCACGTCAACTCCCCGCCCTGACCCTCGGGACGGGGAGACCATGCGTTTTTCCCCCTCAACATCTTACGGTCGGCCTCTTTTTCCTACCTCGCGCGCCACTAACCCCCTGCCGTGGTCCCCCCGTGCCCTTCGGGACGGGGAGACTATGGCCGCACAAGAAAGGAAGAGGACAGGACGGTTTCAAGAAGGCTCGTTTTTTGAAACCAAGGGAGTGGTAAGCCCCGCGTATCAGGCCGCGGCGCGACCGGCATCCCGCTTTTTTCGCCCGGGCATCAGCCGGAACACGCAGAATCAGTGTTCTCGTCAATAAATCAGCGTCTTTTTGCGAACAATAGTTGTTCTTTGTACATTAGACTTCTCGGGGCACGTCCAAGTATACAATTAATATATTCACTGGAGTACGTGCGCTTCGTGTTGAATTAAGTTGGATGGGTGCGCACCTGTTGCGTCAAGTCAATTTCGCCCGTGGCTTTGATCGATGGTGTGCTCCGTCTGCAGGTTCTGCAATGTGGCCGGATAAGATGCGCGTCGCGCGCTCGTATGGCTACCCACGCACATCAGCAGCGCCCTCGTGGAAGGACAAGACGCTCTCCGGCGCGGCGACGATCTCGAGGAGCAGCTGCGGCCCGTTGGCGACATACTCCCAGCGGAAGAGCGTCGGCACGCGGAACACGCCCTCGGGGAACTGGCGGCATCCCCGCCGCACCACGTCCGCCGCGTTCCCCCAGAAGCACAGCGCCGTCCGGTAAGACGCGAGCACGCCGTCCGCCTCTGCGATGGTCGGGATGGGGTTCTTCACGTCCGGCAAGTCGTCAGCGTAGCGCGCGCGTCAAGCGTCGGAGTACCGCCGCACCTTTTTCCGCGCGCGGAGCCACACGAGGGCGGCGAGGGCGGCGAGGACGGAGATGAGCAGCGGCGGCGTGGCCATGGGTGAAGGTTGAAGACGGATGAGTCGACTCGGAGTCCAGTCGTCGCGCCAGTTTATGTAGCACCTTGAATTAGCGAGTGAGTAATATGTGATTATCGTACCCGGGCCTTCGGGCCTGCGGGCTTCCGAGCGCATTGGGCGTCTCTAGTCATACTCGCACGCGAAGGGTTCAGGTGTGGACATTTTTGGTGGGTGAGGGTGACTCATCTTGTTATATTGGACGCACTGGTATGACTCGGGACATTTCGGGCCCGTGTTCACGATCCAGAGCGACACGCCGGGGAGCGAGGCCAGGTATAGCAACTTCGTGGCAGCCGTCATGAACTTTGTCCGAGTCAGTACTGAGTACCCTTCATGCATGTTGGATTAACCGAGATCTATCGTTTGTTCCCCAAGGTGAGTGGGCGTGCACCTGTAGAGATTCAGAGTCGAAGGGTGCTCTCGCCCGTTGGAGACGCTCACGGAGGCTTCGCGTGGACGTGCTCCGAAAAGCCTGTTTTGGTCACGTGCTAAGGACTACGACAAGCAGAAGCAAGCCGCACCGTGGCTTTATTAATATCAAATCTTTCAGGTGAACGAAGAGACACGCGAACGAAGCTAGAGGCTCGATTGGAGCTATGTGTGCTAACCTCAGTGCGTCCCAAACTCTTTCCTGGCGACGTCGCAATAAAAATCGTGACTCCAGCTCGTGTAAGTAGTTAGATGGATATCGAGATAGTTCCCTGCCAGAGGCAGATATCGTTAACGGAGACTCGGAGAGCGGTCAGGGGCAGGGGCGTACCGTTTATATCTTCCAGGACCAGATAATGTTCTAATCACAGCACATAGATAACGTCCCAATCACAAGCGAGCGAAAGAAATCACAAGCGAGCCAGAGATTTCGGCGGCGACGACTGCATGCCCGCAAAGACCGCGGAGGCGGCGAGGCGGCGCTGCGTGAGGTCCCAAACCTGCGTTCCATCGGTCCCTGCCTGTTCTACTAAAGTAGCAACGGAACGCACCTCGCAGCGGCACGACGTCGTCTCTGCGGCCACCTCCAGTGTTCTGTTTACCAGCCGCAGCGTGGATCCACTAAGCGGGGTGAAAAAGGGGAGTTCAGTGGTCGTGGGTGGGATGGGGCGCACGTCAAGACGGGGTTGTGGAAGACGGTGGTGATGCTGAGGGTGACGCCGGACATGCCCGGGCCGCCCTGCGCGCGATCGAGCGCGGCGACGGCGGCCGAGACGCATCTGGCTCAGTCAGATAGATAGGTAGGTAGGTAGTCCACGTACTCGTCTATGACGGTGACGATGAACGCGTTCGCCACCACGTCGCGGCTGTCGAGACTGGCTGATCGGGGGTCCTGAGAACGACCCAAGACGTGGCCATATATCGCACCGTCAGTCACCTCGAGCTCGCACACCAGAGTGAGCACGCGCGTGTCCTCGAGGGGGCCAGGGGCCAGGGAGACCTCGGTGACAGCGGTGCGCAGCGTCCCCGCGTCGGCGGCAAAGCAGCTCGGCGCCGGGGCGTGGTAGATGGCGAGGCATTTCAGCGCGAGCTCTTTGACGGCGCGCGGGGCATTGCCTTGTATGCGCGCGAGAGTCGCGTCGGGATACGTGGCGTGGAGGATGGCGAGGTAGCGGGCATGGCCGGCGCTGTCGAGAGGCATGTATGTGTTGTGGGCTGTTTGTCACGGCGCGGCTGTGCTTAGCTGGACCCTGCTGGACCTCATACTTATAGGTATTGCCAAGGGTTTCGTCGGACGACCATGTTTCAGACTGAGACTTGTTTCAGTCGGTCATCGTGCACTAGTATCACCCCTCGTCTCTGTCTGCTTGCTCTGATCCCCCAAATGCTCATAATACTCCAGACTACAAATCCAGTAGTACTTCAAGTTCTCTCTCTGCCATGGCACCGTTCTTCGCTCTGGATCGCGACACAGCGGCTTACCGCTCACCTGGTATCTCATTGAGAGAACGGACATCGTGCGCATAGCTGATAGCCATGGGTGAACTTAATTGACGCAATCTCCCATTCTCCGCAGGTGGACGCCCATCAAACTCAGAAATGTCAGTTAATTCTCAACATGAAGCGTACTGAGACAAATTGCGCAGGCAATCCTCCTCCTCCTCCTCCGTCTGAACGGCCACCACCAAGACCAAGTTACCACCTTAAAGCCCGAGCACGCTCCCCGGTGTGTCGCTCTGGATCGTGAACACGGGCCCGAAATTGCCCCCGAGTCGCATAAAAGTGAGTCCAATATGATAAGGTGAGTCACCATCACCCAACCGCAGGTAGGTAGGCAACAGGTGTGCCTTCCTGAACACTTCGTGCGACCAAGTATGACTAGACGACCCAATGCGTTCGGAAGGCCCGAAGGCCCGGGGTCGCGCCGTATGATAATCACATATTACTAACTCGCTAATATAAGGTGCTGCATGAAATGGCTCGACGACTGGACTCATCGACTCATCTTTCTATAGCTATGGGCACGACGACGCTGCTCATCTACGTCCTCGCCGCCGGCGCCGCCGTCTTGTGGCTTCGCGCTCGGAAGAAGGTACGGAGGGACACGCTTGACGAGATCGCTTCGCTGACAAGCCGAAAGAACCCTATCCCGACCATCGCAGAGGCGGAAGGCGTCCTCGCCTCTTACAGGACAGCGCTGTGCTTCCTGGGAAACGCGACGGACGTGGTCCTCCGGGGATGCCGCCAATTCCCCGAAGGCGTGTTCCGCCTGCCGATGCTCTTCCGCTGGGAGTACGTCGCCAACGGCCCGCAGCTGCTCGTGGAGATCGCGGCCGCGCCGGAGAGCGTCTTGTCCTTACACGAGGGGACTGCCGATGTGCGTGGATATCCCGGGTATGCGCGCGACGGCCCTCTGATCGGTTGACAGAACCTGCAAACGGAGCACACCATAGGCGCGGCGATCATGCATAATCCGTACCACGTCGGCGCCGTGCGCGGGAGCCTGACGCGGAATCTGGCGCGGTGCTTCCCGGAGGTGCGGGACGAGATCGTGCACGCGTTCGACGACGTGTTGGCGCTGGAGGGCAAAGGTGTGTACATGCTCTATGCTCTTAGTAACATCGGTGCCTTGACTTCCACTGACAGAGTGGACAACGATGACTGTCCTCCCCCAGTTGATGCAGATTGTCGCGCGGACCAGCAACCGCCTCTTCGTCGGGCTGCCGTTGTGTAAGCAGGAGGACTCGGCGCAGGATTATCGATACGTGGGGCTGACGACCGTGAGCTAGGCCGAGATCAGGAGTTCCTTGACCTGAACGTCAATTACACCGTCCACATCTTCACGCGCGGCCAAGTCATCAAACTCATCCCCGAGTTTCTGAAACCGTCGGGCAACGTCCACTTTTTATCTCTGACCCTCACTTAACAGGAATGCAGGACTCTCGCCCCGTTGTTCTCCAGCAAGAAGAGCTCGCTGCGCCATGCACTCAAGTTCCTGGGCGCGCTCCTCGAGGAGCGGCTTGCGAAAGACCAGGAGCTCGGCGCCGATTATCCGGACAGACCGGTATGTGTCTTTTTCCGGGAAGCGACTACATCTCACGAGGACGCAGAACGACGTCATCTCGTGGCTACTCGATATCGCCACAGACGAAGAGCGCACGGCCCCCGCGCTCGCGCTGCGCATCCTCACGATAAACATGGCCGCGATCCACACCTCCTCCACGGCATCTACCTTTCCCCTCCTCGTCGCGTGCTGGGCTGATTTTTTGAGGCAGACACTGACGAGCGCGCTGTACGATCTCACGACGTACCCCGAGCACATTCTGCCGATGCGCGAGGAGGCCGAGCGTGTTATTGCGGAGGAGGGCTGGACCAAGGCGGCGCTCGCCGGCATGCACAAGATCGACAGCTTCCTCCGCGAGTCGCAGCGCCTCAGCGCGTCCGGGCCCCGTGCGTTTTCATCGCGTTCTCGTCTTCCACCGCTGAACAATCCCGGCAGTCGCAATGACGCGCCGCGTCGTCGGCAAGAACGGCTTCACGTTCTCCGACGGGACAACGATCCCGCACGGGGCCTACCTCAGCGTCCCTGCAAGCGCGATACACAGCAACCCAGGTGCGATTTGCCGCGCGTCGTGTGTTGCTGCTGCTGCTTGACTCAACTTCGGCGCAAGACAACTACGCAAATCCGGAGGTGTTCGACGGCTTCCGGTCGTCGCGCCTCCGCAAAGAGGGCGCCGCACCCGCTGATCCCGACGACCCCACCGCGACCGCGTTTTTCAACCGGCACATGGTGTCCACGGCGCCGGACCACGTCCCCTTCGGGCACGGGCGCCACGCGTGTCCTGGGCGGTGCGTTTCTTAGACGTGGCTTATTTGTTCGACTGGGCGTTGACGGCAGGGGCAGGTTCTTCGCGGCGACGGAGCTGAAGGCGATGCTTGCGCATATGCTGATCAACTACGATGTGAAGGCGGACGTGGAGGGGGTAAGGCCGCCGGACACTGTCATTGGGGTGATGCGCATGCCGAGTGCCAAGGGGAAGATTATGATACGCAAGAGGGTCTAGGTACATGGTGTAGGTACATCGTGAGCTTTTGATTCAGATATGTGATGGCAGTCGACTCCAGTCGAGGGAGCACATATCGCGGGCCGAAAATGCAGTACATGAAGACATGGGTCATGACCGAGCCTGGAGGCGAACCCAGAGACTCCGCAGCGGACAAGCTGCTTGAATTCTCTTACTCCGAGCAGCGTGAGTGCGGTCCGTCTGCCCCTGGGCCCTGTCCGCAGCGTGTCGACCTCTTCGAGCATATTGGATGCACAATTCCATGCATCCTTGTTGGCGGGAATGCTGGAGCAGCTGGTCCTGAGGCCTGAGGTCTGAACTGCTGTCTTGTTTCAGCTGATCGTTCTCATGATCAGGCTTGCTCTCAGGCTACTCGGTTGTAAGGGGTCCAGGTTCAGCGAGCGTCTAAGTTCCGGGCACTAGCTAAACCCTAGACGTAACTTTGGTCTCAAGCAGGTCTCGTTACTCATTCATGGCAGCTGATAATTGTATGTTTTCTAGCCTCTAAGCTCTTGTAGACAGACGAATCGATTTATGTAAACAGCTGACCAAACTGGTCCGCATCTGCACAGAAAATGCACGCATAGGTGGATGATGCTGACAGAGGCATGCTGGCTAATGCCCAGTGTCGATAACTTACCAACAAAGAGAAAATTCCAAGCAGAGATGCTTGATGGTTGAACATTTTTGCTCGTGATGCGGCACTTCCCGGACCGTTGCAAAACTCGCGCAGTCCTTCAAACAAACTTAGCCATCTCTACACTTATACTATTATACTTGAGTAAAACTTTTACTTTCTTTGCTGTAAGCCGATGTGGGATGATCGTCCAAAATGAAAGCTGTCGAAGAGGGGAGTGGGCTTCCAAAAGCGACGAGATTTGTGGCTTAAATTGTGGGGTTGGAGAGTCTCCCGAGTGAGCGACAGTAGGGACGACGGTGGCGGCTTCAAGCTTACCTACATAAGTTCAACAATGAGGAGCGGATTTAGTCGGTTGAAACGTCCGCACCCGGAACTTGAACCCTGGCTATTAATTAATTAATTCCTTACAATCAAGTACAGCGATACAACGATCAGTCGCATTGTGGCGTACTCCGAGATTAGACAGTCCCGTCTAGATATATAGAAGATACAACACCCTCAGGCATTCTCCGCGCACCACGCCTCCGCCTCCCGCTCCGCGTCGTACCCAAACTGCGCGGCGTTCTTCGCGCGGTCCGCCCACATGTTCGCGCTCCCGTCCCCGCGCCCGCTCGCATCCATCGCCCGGCGCATGCTGTCGTCCCGCGCCTGTTGCGCGGGGCCGTCGGGTAGGTGGAACACCGCGAAGTTCGCGCGCGCGGCGCGCTGCGTCTCCGTCGTGCGCGCGTGCCGCAGTGCCTCGTACCCCCGCAACGCCGCGTGCAGGGGGAGGGGACGCGGCGCGGCGAGCAGCACGCCCAGTACGGCGGCGTCTTCCACCTGCGGGTGCGGATGTGAGTGCGCATAGCGGTGCGGTGTCGAGGGCGATACATACGGCCATTGCGGAGCCTTGCGCGCGCGAGGGCTGGCCTAGTTGTCAGGAAGTACGGTACGGGATGGGATGCGACGCACGAGCGTGGGGTGCGCCGCGTCGCCGAGGAGGACGATGCGGCCCCCGGGATGTACCCACCCGTCGAGCGGCTCGCGGTACATCAGCGGCAGCACGTACGCTTTGTCGACGAGGGGCAGTAGCTTCTCGATTCTGCGGATAGTCCAATATCCAGACGAAGGAAGATCAAGGAGACGCCACACCTTGGCTCCCAGCCCGCAAAATCCGCGCGCATTTGCGTGACGGAGCCCTCCGCCATGTACGATTCGTTCGCGGCCATGCACGGCTCGTCCGTGGCGCGGTGGTCGGGGTGCACGAGCACGAGGTTATACGCGGTCTTCCCGCGCTAGACAGAAGTTAGTAATGCAAGCATGCAGCAAAGAACATACGATGCAATAGCCGATGATATGTTTTTCTGAATTTGGTTCGAATCAGCAGCGTAGCAAAGGAGCCAGGTACACGACGCACCGGGGCCCATCCAGCTCATCATCTCCCCGCTTTCGACGAGCCCACGCAGGTCGGGGTCGGCTAGCATCGCCGCGGTCGGGACGAGCGCCCGGTAGGCGGCGTAGCCAGTATTCAGCGGCGGAGGAGCGCAGCCAACGACGGCCACGCGCACGGTGCTCTTGAGTCCATCGGCACCAATGATGAGATCCGCGCAGAAGATATCACCGCTTGCGAGCCTGACGCTGGCGTCGCACCCCTGCGACCCTGGGTCGACCGCGACGACCTTGCTGGCGAGTCGGAGCGTCATGTATGGTGCCGCGAGCTCGTGCAGCATCGAGAGCAAGTCGGCGCGCTGGGCGCGTCAGCGCGGGCGGGCATCAGGGGCGGGTTGCAGCATACGTGGATGTGATAGTACGGCGCGCCGTGGTCGTCCTCCATCGTCTTTCCCCACTTCGTCCACCCGACGCGCTCCCCGTCGGCATCTGTAGGAAGGTCCCGTGAGCGCGATCCTGCTGCAAGGTAAGCACAGCGCACAGCGCAGGAAGTTGAGTGCTTCCGGCTTCGTCGCAAGTTTCTCGAGCTGGTCTCCCAATCCCCAGCGGATGAGGAGGCGGCTCAGGTTGGGTCCCACCTGGCGCGATGGGTATCACGATGTGAGCCAGCAACACGGGTGGGAGATCAGAAGATGCACCTGAATTCCAGCCCCTACATCTGTGATTTCTGAGGCGCGCTCGAGAACCGTAACCTTGTGGCCTGCACGTCCAAGGCAGTATGCGGCGGATAAGCCGCCGATGCCGCACCCAACAATGACTATACGCAGAGATAGTTTTCCACGCAGAGATAGTTTTCCATTCTCGTTGGGCGCATTGTAGCATGCCGTTTGGGTGATTGCTTCCACGTTCATTGCTGGCGTTTCGTCCACAGGCTACCTGAGAGATGGGTTTGGGAGGGGAAGACCTGGGAATATGCGAGATCGTAAAAGATGCCACAAATGATTATCAGTCAGTTATATACCCCCCTTCCTCCTGAGTCCTGGCTGATCAGGCCAGGCCCCCATATGCCAAGGCCATCCAGCTTACGTTGAAGGCGGTGGAATGCAGCGGTTGGTAGTCCAAGACGATCTGAAGACAATCCCACGCATCCGCTGGCAGAGCAATCCGACAGGTGCCGAGATTCACCGGAGCGAACGTACTAGGCGGCGACATGGTGGAGGACATGCCATCTTGCTCCTCCCGTCTGAGGGAGTTGGTCAGCTTCGGGACTTGCGCATGCGTATGGAAGGTGAAGAGAAACCGGACTGAAAAGGCATCAACTCCGTTGCCGGTCAAAACTCCGGAACAAATAGAAACCTGACCCGGCCACATGACACGTGTTGTTGTTGAACTTCAAATTGTATCCTGGTTATCCCAGTCGTAATTCTTACGGATCATACTTCCCGCAGACTGAATCGAGCAGCAGATTTTCAGATCTTTCTGTCGTACCTCAGGCCTCAGTATGGGTAAATCAGCTGCAGGCCGGCAATAGGCTCCATTCTGGGTTCACTCCATTCTGTGCCCTAATCTCCGCTAGACTCAGACGGAGCTCGTAGTGGAGCACTGAGCCTTTGCCAAATACATGACTCTAGGCACAGGGCTGCAATCCTAAATTCCGAGTCGGATACTTTGGCTAGCCGAATATATGACGGATCAAACGGAGATCAGTGCCCCCATTAACGGAGGTTTCTGATTAGAGCTTATTGGCAAGTCGTATAAATTCAAAATCTTCATACCAGAGGACACGCCAGTTCGATTGTGGAGCTCAGTGGAGCGCTCAAAAAATATTTCCACGAGGCCGGCCGGACTCTCAAAACTTGGACGCCGGCTGCGGTTTCTCCCAAGCAGGCTTGCTCGTCGTTCGTTGCGTCGCCGCCGCCGCTTACCTGCGCTGAAGCGAAGTGGTGCGCCGACCGGAAAGCGTCTTGAGGTCAAGAAGGTGATCGTATTTTCGGCGATGACATGTTTTATGGAGCAAAAAATACAGGCCACTTTGATTATGGCTCCACCCAAAAATCATCGGTATAAATCTTTATACCACTTGCCAATAAGCTCTATTATTCGGATTTTATTATCGGACTCGCAATGATATTTGATGTCTTCCGTGGCGGCGGCGGCGGCGTGGCCTGATGGGGTTTATAGCTTGAGAGAAGCAGACCCCAAAAATGCGGGGGCTGTTGGAATGCATTTTCCACACAATGCCACAACGACCCCTCATCTTGATTTTTGGTGTTGCATCGAACACAGGCCGCGGCAGTTTCCGGTGTATCGGGAACAGCATACATAATATAATCGTTTCTGTTGCATCTCGTCGAAGCAGCGCGATATCAATCAGGTATCCTAGTTGTGCCAATATTGGGTGTACCCTGCATCAGTCTTCCGGCCTACACATTTTTGTACAACAAGGGAGGCACGAGCTCCAAATGTTGTAGCGTCTGTATACAAGAGACCAACTTTTTTGGGAGGCTCCGGAATGCTCTGGAATCGGCCGTTCGATGCCTCAAGTTGCAAGAGCTCAAGGTATTAGGATCGTAATTCTGCACTATTAGAATTTCGCCTAACTGAGGCACGAAGTAAGCCACGAGAGCGAAAGTAATAGTTTATGAAAATATCTTGCCAGTGAGTATCTCCGACCACTGTGTTTACCAACCACAGTACTGTTTTTGAGTAAAAACTCTCAATCACCAAGCATCTCAAGATTTTTTTTTTGTTAGGTGTGGTTAGCAGTTATCGACAGACGGCATTAGCCAGCATGCCTCTGTCAGCATCAACCACCAGAACGATTCCAGTGAAGTTCAGCGAAGCGGGCTAGGCGGTAATTGATCTCTTTACAAAAACGTTTAGTCAGTTCAGAGCGGTTCAAGATTTGAATCAATTCGTCAGTCTACAATAGTGCGAGACTAGAAAACATTAACTTCCAGTTGCCATGAATGAGTAACGAGACCTGATTATTAAGCTAGCGGCGAGCGCCCAGAATTCGAACGCTGGCTCAACTAGACCCCTTACAACGGACTAGATAGTAAGGGGTTTGGGAAGGATCAGCTTCAGAAAAAAACACTGTCCAGCAGTTGCCAAGGCCAGCTGTCTGAACAGCGACTATCTGAGCTCGAGCTTGATAACCGCATCGCAGCTACGGAACTCCCGTCAACAACCATGAATAGATTGTGCATCCGATATACTTGATAATGATATTTATACCCTCCTGCGTATCATGATTTTTCCCGTTGCGCTCGGTGTCCGCATCGCCCCAAAGACCATGTCCGACGGCCTCACCCCCTCCACGTCCGCTTTCACATCGTAGTTGATCAGCATGTGCGCGAGCATCGCCTTCAGCTCCGTCGCCGCAAAGAATCTGCCCCTGCCGTCAGCTCGCAGTCCACTCGATATAAGAGACGCACCGCCCAGGACACGCGTGGCGCCCGTGCCCGAAGGCGACGTGTTCCGGCGAGGTGGTCACCATGTGCTGGGTGAAAACCGCGCCGTTCACGTTCGTGTCCTCGGGATCGGCGAGGGCGGAGCCCTGCTTGCGGTGGCGCGAGAAGCGGAACCCATCGAACACCTCGGGGTTCTCGTAGTTGTCTTGCCAGGAGGTCAAGCAGCAGCAGCAGCAGCACACGACGCGCGGCAAAGCGTACCTGGATCGCCATGTATCGCGTTTGCAGGGACGCTGAGGAAGGCACCGTGCGGGACCGTTGTCCCGTCGGAAAACGTAAAGCCGTCTTTGGCGACGACGCGGCGCGTCAATCCGACTGCCGGGATTGTTCAGCGGTGAGATCTTGGGACGCGGAGAGGGAGGGAAACGCACGGGCCCCGGTCGCGCTGAGGCGCTGCGACTCGCGGAGGAAGCTGTCGATCTTGTGCATGCTGGCGAGCGACGCCTTGCTCCAGCCCTCCTCCGCGATGACGCGCTCGGCCTCCTCGCGCATGGGCTGCATGTGCTCTGGGTACATCGTGAGATCGTACAGCGCGCTCGTCAGTGTCTGCCTCGAGAATCAGCCCAGCACGCGAGGAGGAGGGGAAAGTTAGATGCCGTGGAGGAGGTGTGGATCGCGGCCATGTTTATGACGAGGATGCGGAGCGCGAGCGCGGGGACCGTGCGCTCTTCGTCTGTGGCGATATCTAGTAGCCACGAGATGGCGTCGTTCTACGTCCTCGTGAGATGTATTCGCTTCCCGGAAAGAGACACATACCGGTCTGTCCGGATAATCGGCGCCGAGCTCCTGGTCTTTCGCAAGCCGCTCCTCGAGGAGCGGTCCCAGGAACTTGAGTGCATGGCGAAGCGAGCTATTTTTGCTGGAAAACCATGGGGCGAGAGTCCTGCAGTCCCGTTAAGTGAGGATCAGAGATAAAAAGTAGACGTTGCCCGACGGTTTCAGGAATTCAGGGATGAGTTTGATAAGTTGTCCGCGCGTGAAGATGTGGATGGTGTAATTGACGTTCAGGTCAAGGAACTCCTGATTTCGGCCTAGTTCATGCTGGTCAGCCCCACGTGTCCTGGCAAAGTCCTCCTGCTCACACAAAGGCAGGCCAACGAAGAGACGGTTGCTGGTCCGCGCGACAATCTGCATTACTTGGGGGAGAACGTGGAACGACTTCCACTCTGCCAGTTAAAGTCAAGGGTCGGTGATATCAAGAGCATAGAGCACACACCTTTGCCCTCCAGCGCCAACACGTCGTTGAACGCGTGCACGATTTCGTCCCGCACGTCCGGGAAGCACCGGGCCAGATTCCGCGTCAGGCTCCCGCGCACAGTGGCGACGTGGTACGGATTGTGCTTGACCGCAGCGCCAATGGTGTACTCCGTTTGCAGGCTCTGTAGACCGATAAGAGGCGCGTCGCTCGCATGGATATCCACGCACATCAGCAGCCCCATCATGGAAGGAAAGGATGTTCTCCGGCGCGGCCGCGATCTCTGAGAGCCGCTGCAGTCCGTTGGCGACGTACTCCCAGCGAAAGAGCGTCGGCAGGCGGAACACGCCTTCCGGGAACTGGTGGCATCCCCGGGCTACCACGTCCGTGGCGTTTCCCAAAAAGCGCAGTGCCGTCCTGTGAGATGAGAGGACGCCTTCCGCCTCTGCGATGGTCGGGATGGGACTCTTTCGGCTTGTCAGCGAAGCGCTCTCGTCAAGGTGCGTCTACCCCCCGTACCTGTTTTCGAGAGCGGAGCCACGTGGCGGCGGCGACGGCGGCGAGGACGTAGATGAGCAGCGTCGTGGTGGTCATGGGCGGAGATGAGTGGAATTTAGATCAGCGAGCTATTTTATGTTAGCGAGTTAGTCTGAGTTGGTAGTAATATTTGATTATTATATTATATAACCGACCCGCGACTACCGTTTTTGAAATTATGTCCACGTCCCTGGTACTTACCGGTGACGGGATCTCAAACACGAATGGTCGAATCTCTGATGGCTTGCTCGATCATCCCGGTCCGAGTTCCGAGTGTTTTTAATTAATAGATAAGTCCCGAAAATAAATCGAATACGACGCTGCTCTGCCTCGAGGCGACGGGGTTCCCCCGACTTTTTGATCACCTTGCTTGCATGTTCAAAGAATTCAGCTTAAATATCGGGCTACTCTACCGATAATTCTGCATGGGTCTGGAAAGTCTTGCCCATCTTTGTGTTCAAGTACTTATCCTCTGAATACAGAGACAGAGATCCAATTTATCTTAGTTATCATCTATCAATTAGCCAGGGAGGCGAGCTGATTGTATAAAAAATGAGGTTGGTCATGAGCTTGAGCCATCCTATTGATGCTATGCACAAAAAAAAGTGTAAGCTGAATGGCATTGAATGGAATGGATTTTGTCTTTCAAATTTCATTTTAGCCCACAGGTCTGTCGCGTCAACCAGCTCACAATGAGCTGTCTTCTGTATTTTCTGCATTTATGCTGATCTGCAGTGTGAGGTCCTGAAGATTGGGATGCCCTGGCGCTTCGGCTCCAGAAGTTAACCTGATAGATTTTTGAGCTCCGATTTTTCGAGGCCGGGGCCAAAATTTGGATAAAACCTGCTCCGCATAGAGGCCGGGGTCGTTTCGGATGATAAATGCCCGATTAGGAGTGCGGATAAAAAATTCAACCAGTCTGGATTTGTGTACCCGGCCTCTTAGGTGTTTGTCGGGGGTCCTGGACTAAATCAATTGAGCAGTCACTGCTAGTCAGCCAGAGCCTAAAGCACCTGTTTCAGCTTCACTTCCAAAATATGAGCCACAACGGCTTGTGTCGGCGATGATGATTTCTAGAGCTTCGTCAACTCCTTATTCAAATTGACCGAATTTATCTAGTCCTGTGGTTACCACGCCCTGACAGTAGGCGACCAGCCTTATTATGTAATCACCGTTTTAGGAAATCACGTGCGGACATTAGCAGACGCGACTTGACGCGCCGAACGCGACACAAGCATCGTTGGGCCATCAAAACGTGAGGAATAGAATAAGTACCGCACTAGATACTCATTGGATAGCTGTTTGCCTCATGTGTATCACGCAGGAATGAAGAATGAAGTACAGTGCATCAAACTAGCCGAGCACTGGTGAAGAAATACATTTCAGCAAGAAGAAGACAAAAACCCCGTCAGAAGTAATCTATTAGCTCTGTTAACCTTTTTTCAGCCAAAATTTGTGTTTAAATGCGAAGTAAGAGGGAAGAACGCGTCAAGGACGCGTGGATTA
The DNA here is from genome assembly GCA_029282135.1 of Mycena belliarum. NCBI lineage: Eukaryota > Fungi > Basidiomycota > Agaricomycetes > Agaricales > Mycenaceae > Mycena > Mycena belliarum. The sequence continues at coordinate 368,942 of JARJCN010000030.1, forward strand.
GATGAGTTGTTTGGTTGTGCATCCCCCATCATTACATAATAAGATGGGACGCCTGTCACAAGGGCGCGGTAACTAACAGACTAAGATGAGCGAGGAACGAGCTTGTTCATCATAGCGTCTGTCTTAGAGAGACTAGAATTTATCTCGAAAATTCACTAACAACCAGATCTGAGATTATTCCGTTTGGCTTGCAAAACTGTGCATTCCCGCAAGATGACAGAGTCAATGCAAGTCAATGTGCTGTCGTTCCCGCCGCCCGGATGCAAGCTGGCAGGAAGTTGCTGGCTCTTGCAGAATGGACCGGGGCTTGGTTGTTGTTAACATGTTGTTGTTCATAGTGAAGAAAAGGTTATCTCTTGCTACAACATTTTGAGCTCGTGCCTCGCTTGTTGTAAGAAAAGGTTTCGACGCGCCAAATGAGTTCATTCTACTAGGGCTACCACTGATCAGACTGTTCCACCCGCCCCCCGCAAGTTCGCGGATTTCGCATTGCACAAAACCCCACCGAGTCTGATAGGCGAGTGGTAGCGGGCGCTTCTGATCGAACAGATCCCATGATCAGCACCACAACTCTCACCCAATCCTAGGAAGACGCACCATGGCGGCTTCAATTGCCCTTCAGTAAGCCTACGAAGACTGCATCAACCCTCAGAGCAAATCAGGCTTCACCTCCTTTGCTCTCCATCCTCGCCCCTCCCCTATTCCAGCCACAACTTTGTGCCCCCATAGTACCCCCACTCTGCATTTGATGCGCTCTCCCGCATGCTCCGCCGTGTGCGCGCTAATTGCGCGTTTTTTGCGACGTAGGGACGCCAGCGGCGTACATGCGAGCATCTCCGACGAGGTGCTGCTCCTCCTGAGGCTGCGCAAGAGTAGATTCAATTTTTACCCCACTTAGCTGTGGTAAGTACAAAGTACAACTGAATCGTTCAACTCGTGAGCATCGAGAAGCCAGCACCAGGATGGCCTAGGCTCTGCTCCTCTTGCTCTATCTCGCGACTTTCTTGAGTGAGCTCACACGGGGCACAGCAGCACGACACAAGGCAGTCATTGACCACGCTTCCGTTGATGCTGTAGCGCGTGCGCGTCTGTCCGCGGCCAAGCATCCCAACGATTCCTCCACATCCGATGCATTGAGCAGCACAGTCTATGTACAAGTCATGAGCTCACATCCAGCAGACGAGAAATTAAGACGAACACATGATGCTATCGCCACCGATAATGCCATCAACGGCGTCCGCGCTCACGGCGCCCTAAGAGGGAATTAGCACTTACTACTTGTGTTATTCAAGAACGGCCCTCACGTAGGTCTCCAGCGCCTGGAATCGCGTGCGGTTGCGCCCGTAGACAATGCACGGCACGAAACATGATACAAGGACTGGAAGAGTGGGTCATTGGGAAGTTGATAATGCTAATTAACTCTTTTCGCTCACAGGTCAGGGGATCGCCACAACATTCGAAGATACCATTGGACCATTCGCGCTCGCCATCCACGATGGCCATGCCCTTGAAATTGCGCGAACCGCCGGGAGCTATCTGCATGGGAGGCGCTGCGAGGGGTTGTTCGTCGCTGTACTGTGGGATGCATGACTGTTAGAGCACTCGGAGATGATGCTGAGGCGGGAGGGAGACACACCATAGTTGGTAGCTTTCGGGATTTTAGAGAGTGTCGAACAAGGCCAACGAACTGCCGTTTGGAGGCTCTGTTTATATGCAAACCTGAGTGGCGGTGATCAGAATCACCGTTGACACTCGCGGGATGGGTATACCCCATTGGGTGGTCCGTGTATCGCCTTGAGCCAGGAGATTTCCGTGATCGCGTTGGGGCATGAGAAGGGAGCGTACCCGAAATGATTCCCGTGTTCAACGCTCCTCCAGCGCTGTTTTGATTGACCCGCCCGTTCACGGAGGGGCAGGTGAAACATGAAATATTACAGACCTGTGCAGTTCAATGGGCCCGGGGGGCTTCTGCTGGAAATATCAGCAGGACACCAAGCACGTCGTGGGAGAGCACAAGTGTTGTATACCACCAACCGATTCTGAACCGAAGCACTGATGCACTGCCGCTTGCCAGCTATGCTGGGGCCTATCATGGGTTGACTTCTTTGCACTGCTGTATTTGATTCTCCCTCCATCCCGAATCTGATGTGCGCTGCTCTTATTTACCTCCTTTCATACACACACACATATACAGTATATTGAAGAAGTGGCACATTTTATTCCCTTTGCGCTTTTGAAAAGGGTCTCGGTCTTATAATTATCAAAGAGTCTCTTATAACAAGCTCCTGACTGAACGCATTCGGGTTGTGAGAGTGGGAGCTATGATCCCATACCCAGTAGGACCACGTGAGATTCCCAGGGTTCGAAAATTGAGAAACTCGAACATTCTTCGCTTGACGAGGTACTTGTAAATTCTTCGGATTTTCTCGCAGCCTCAACCCACTTCTCGCGGCGCAGCATCAAAAGCCGACGTCTTCCCAACTTGGTGCTACCAGGATAAGAATTATGTAATGATCACTTTTAGATCATTAGTTCGGCCCGAATTCGGCCTCCTACCGAGTACGACCATGTAAGTATCCCTCGACTTGCTTAATTCGAGCCCTCGCCTCCGTGAAGCTTAGGCGCTCTAACTCCCTCGGTGTGGCGGTGCCTCCGGCCCTCTCTTCACCTTCCCGCCACTTCTATCGGGTACTACTCACGGTCACCAGTGCTGCTGCTCACTGAATTGCGCTGTCTCAGACTTGCTAGCTCACAGTGACCATTCCGCAATGAGCCGCGTGCTAAATCATCTCAAGATGTCCGCCTTGAAGATATCTGGAGCAATTCGCGTTGCATATAGCTTCACCTCGACCGACCATCTAACAACTATGGTCCCTGCGGTGCGCGGACCCTCAACCTCACCCGGTACCGCGGGCCTAACTCTAACCTAGCTCCTGTATGCCATCATTTCCACCCCAAAATTCTCTGCGGGCCGCATGCTACAGGCCATCCTCTGGGTCTGGTTCCACATCCTGCAGACCTGCACAGCCAACCAGATGCTCGGTGTGCTAGAGGACACCATCAACAAGCCTCACAGGCCGATCCCGGCGGGACGTATCTCCGTGGGGCACACAAAGATCCTGCGCTACAGTCTCGTCCCCGTTTGCCTTGGACTATCTTGGCTTCTCGGCGTTGCTCGCTTCGGGATGGTTTTCGCGGTCGGGATCTGGGTGTACAACGAGCTGGGGCTCTCCGGGGCGAGCTTTTACACGAGGAACGTTCTCAATTCCGTTGGCATTGTGGCGCTCGAGACCGGGGCAGCGGAAATCGTGGCCGGAGGTATGTAAGCTTTCAGTGAAAGGTGTTCCTGTTTGCGTTCCAACTTCCAGATCTTCTGTGATAGGGGCTGAATCAGTGGGGCCGTCGCGAGTTCACCTATATCCTGTAACGGCCCTTCTAATCGCGACCACCATCCACGTTCAAGACTTCCGAGATGTAGCGGGCGACAGGAAGCAGGGGCGCACGACCTTGCCTATCGCCATGCCGGAGTCCAGCAGAACGATCACGCTCGGGCTCATGATATGCTGGAGTGCCGGGCTGACCTTCTTGTGGGGTAGGTCGTTGAGTTTCCCAACTGCCATGTTATTCTTGGGGCTCGGAGTCTACGTCGGAGGCCGCATCTATTTCTTGCGCACTGAGCCTGCGGATCAGGTATCGTTCAAGTTGTATATGGTGAGTGATCATGATTGAACCGTTCGCTGTGTGGCGACCAAAGTTGATCGATTCACATAGGTTTGGCTGGCGTTCGCCCAAATTCTTCCGTTGCTCTGAGTGAAAAACATAATGATATATCACTTGATAACCAAAGAAGTGGGCGTCCTTCGAATTCAAGTTGGTTTTGTTCGAGTAACCTTGAAGTTCATTTTGAGGGGAGGTTGGAAAAGGGGACGGGATGGAGTTTTTACCTTGATTGCTCGTTATGCGGCTTCGATTAGAAGCGACGTGACAAGTAAAACAAACACCTTCCGCATCTCCGTATACCTGACTTGCCTAAGAGTTCTTTTGAGCCTTGGTAAGCTTGAGATTCTTGAACGATTCACGCGATGAGACGGGCCAGCAAAAATGTTCGGTATACCGCGAACGACCCAGCTGGAATCGAACCAGGGCTTGCTGCTGAACCATTCCGTTGCGACTCGGAGGGGTTGAAACAGGTGCAGGCGCGGAACCAACGGTTGCAGGGTCTTACTCTGAATTCGTCTCGATAAGTGAACACGGTCAGTCAGAGCTTCACAGAATGACGCTGGAGACAGAGTTTGACACGGCCAGTGGCGGACGGACCGCTTCAGCTCCGAGTAAAAGAAGCAGCTTGTCCGCTGAGGAGCTAGGTCATGAAATTGATACCCATGTCTTGAATTCATGTGCTTCATTGTCGCCCGCGATATCTGTTCCCTCTTGACTGGAGCCGACTGCCATCATATATCTGAATAAGAAGCTCGTACCCCCACCTGCGGGATGTACCTACACCATGTACGGTAGTATACCTAGACCCGTTTGCGAATCATAATCCTCCCCTTCGAGCTTGGCATCCGTATTTCCCCAAAGAACAGGTCCGGCGGCCGCACACCCTCCACCTCCGCCTTGACATCGTAGTTGATCAGCATATGCGCGAACATCGTCTTCAGCTCCGTCGCCGCGAAGAACCTGCCCCTGCCGTCAGCGCGCGGTCCACTCAATAAGCCGCGTGGGAGACGCACCGCCCAGGACACGCGTGGCGCCCGTGCCCGAATGCGACGTGCTCCGTCGAGGTGTTCACCATGTGCCCGCTGAAAAACGCGCCGCTCGCTTTCGCGTCGTCGGGATCAGCGGCGGTGGCGGCGCCCGCCTTGCGCTGGCGCGAGAAGCGGAACCCGTCGAACACCTCGGGGTTCGCGTAGTTGTCTTGCCAGGAGGTCAAGCAGCAGCAGCAGCCCCCGGCGCGCGGCAAAACGCACCTGGATCGCTGTGTATCGCGTTTGCAGGCACGCTGAGGAAGGCGCCGTCCGGAATCGTGGTCCCGTCGGAGAACGTGAAGCCCTCCGGGGCGACGACGCGGCGCATCATCGCGACTGCCGGGGTTGTTCAGCGGGGGAGGGCGGAGAGGGGGGACAACGCACGGGGCCCGGACGAGTTCAGGCGCTGCGACTCGCGGAGGAAGCTGTCGATCTTGTGCATGCTGGCGAGCGACGCCTTGCTCCAGCCCTCCTCCGCGATGACGCGCTCGGCCTCCTCGCGCATGGGCTGCATGTGCTCGGGGTACATGGTGAGATCGAACAGCGCGTTCGTCAGTGTCTGCATTGAGAATCAGCCCGGCGCGCGACGAGGAAGCGAAATATAGATGCCGTGGAGGAGGTGTGGATTGCGGCCATGTTTATGACGAGGATGCGGCGCTCGAGCGCAGCGGCCGTGCGTTCTTCGTCTGTGGCGATATCGAGCAGCCACGAGATGAGGTCGTTCTGCGTCCTCGTGAGATGTGTTCGCTTCCCGGAACGAGACACATACCGGTCTGTCCGGATAATCGGCGCCGAGCTCCTGGTCTTTCGCAAGCCGCTCCTCGAGGAGCGGTCCTATGAACTTGAGTGCACGGCGAAGCGAGCTATTTTTGCTGGAGAACAATGGGGCTAGAGTCCTGCACTCCCGTTAAGTGAGGGATGAAGAGGAATCGTAGACGTTGCCTGACGGTTTCAGGAATTCAGGAAGGAGTCTGATAAGTTGGCCGCGCATGAAAATGTGCACGGTGTAGTCGATGTTCATGTCAAGGTACTCCTGATTTCGGCCTAGTTCATAGTGGTGAGGCCAACGTATCCTGGACCAAGCCGCCCTGCTTACACAACGGCAGCCCGACGAAGAGGCGGTTGCTGGTCCGCGCGACAATCTGCATCAGCTGGGGGAGGACAGTCATCGTTTTCCACTCTGTCAGTGGAAGTCAAGGCACCGATGTTACTAAGAGCATAGAGCATGTACACACCCTTGCCCTCCAGCGCCAACACGTTGTTGAACGCGTGCACGATTTCGTCGTGCACGTCCGGGAAACACCGGGCGAGATTCCGCGTCAGGCCCCCGCGCACAGCGGCGACGTGGTACGGCTCTATCGTGATGTCGTGTAGTCTGTTTGCAGGTTCTACGAAATGATGAGAGATTCGTCGCCCCGATGAACATCCACGCACCTCAGCGCAGCGCCCTCATGGAAGGATCAGATGTTCTCCGGCGCCCGAGCTCTGTGAGGCGTACATAGTCCCAGCGAAGGAGCGTCGGCACGCGGAACAGAACACGCGGCGAGGGAAGTGGGATCATCCTTGCTGAACCACGTCCATGCCGTTGAATAGTAGGTAGCGCACCGGAGGACAAGATGCTGTCAGAGCCGGTGGCCGGGATGGGGCACTTTCGGCTGGTCAGCGCTCAGCACTGGAGCATTCTCGACAGGTTGAATCCCACGTACCTTGTTCCGAGAACGGAGCCACGCAATAGAGGCGACGGCGGCGAGGACGTAGATCAGCAGCGTCATCGTAGTGGCCATGGTGGGGATGCTGATAGTGCGAAGGAGTCAGAAACCACCTAGTAGTAGTACCTAGCTAGGCGGATAAGCGGGTGCCCGAAATACATATCATTCACCTTGAAGCATATCCTGAGACGTGTTTTTGCGCCCAAGTCCGGCGTTGACTCGTAGACCGTGACGCGTGACGCGCCGTCATTCCCTCACCGTGTGCGCTACGACGGACGGCCTGCCTGGCTCGCGTGCTAACTCATCCGCAGCTCTCCCTCGGCTCTCCCCCACATCCGCCCGCTCCCTCGCCGCCGCCACGCGTCCTCGACGGGACCGTCTTGTCCGCATCGCGCGTCCCCGCAATGCCCTCGGCGACGCTGGGAGAGCCGCTCGGCCGCCCTGATCCCGCCTCCAGCTCGCTACCTACGGTGCGCGTGCACCAACTAAGACGGGCTACATAAGTACTGACTCGTCACCCAGTCAGTGACGCAGGGGCCTCTGCGCCCGCTCCCTGTCGCCGCCGCCCGACCCCCGTGCCCCATGCGCGTGCCAGCGCTCAGATGCGGCCCTGCCGTCAAGTCCGCTCGCGCGCGACGACAATATGCGCCTCGATGCCCGCGCGTCACTCGGCAGTCGTCGGGCGCAAGGCGCAACTCGCACCGGACGCCAGACAGTCTCCGGTGGCGCGCATCCCCGCCGCCACGTCTGCCCCCGCGCACGCACGCGCTATCGGGATGCTTGCCCGCCTTCAAACTGCGCGGTCCCTGCGAGTCCCGTTCCACCGCACCCGCCCGCAGCTCTCCCTTGGTTCTCCCACACACCCCCCCAGCTCCCTCGCCTCCGCCACCCGACCCGTCTCGTCCACCCCGCCCGTCCCCTCGTCGCAAGATGCGATGCCCTCGACGCCGCAGGCAGCGCCGCCGGCATCTCGCTACCTACGGTGCGCGTGCACTAAAACGGGCTACGTACCTACTGACTCAGTGACCTCTCCGCCCGCCGAGCGACCCCCGTCACGGTGCCGCGCGCGCAGCGCCACCCGCGAATCCACGGGCCGGTATGCGCGCGCGGCTCCGGGTCGTGACGTGGCGCTACACAGCGCCGCCGGCGGCTACCACGGGCGCCCACGTCGCCGGCGCGCTCTTCCCTCCCACGTCCCCGCTGCACCAGACAGACACCGCTCTGCTCCGCCCTCGGACGAGCCCCGGCGCGCGAGCTATGAATGCTGACGCCGCCGCTCGCCGCAAGTCCACGCGCGCGCATCCCCGCCGTCACGTCCGCCCGCGCGCGCGCTATCGGGATGCGCGATCCCGGCGAGTCCCACGCGCCGCAAGTCTCGCGTGCCCGCCGTCAAACTTCCTTGCGAGCCCCGTTCCACCGCACCCGCCCGCCGTCGAACCGCGTGATCCTGGGGTGTCGGGATGCCCGTGCGTCAAGTCCGCGGGCGCATGTCAAACGCGCGATTCTCCGAGTCGCGTGCGCCGCAACTCTGGAGTTCCCGGACTCGCGCCGACGGCTCTCGCGCCACCTCGCCACAAATGCGCCAAGTTTGGCGCCAGACTTGTGCGCCGCCCGACGCGCCCCTCCCGACGCCTCGCTCGCCTGTCGCAACGCCGCCCGCCGCGCTCCGCAAGACATGCGCCGATCCGAAGCTGCGGTCCTCGCGCTCGCAGCGCGGCCGCCGCGAATGACGCATCCACCCGCGCGCGCCTCCCCGACGCTGCGGTCTTCGCAGCTGCCGCCGTCCGTCGGCCGACTCGCGCCCCTCCGAGCGCGGCCAACTCGCGCGTCTCGCGGGCGCGCCCGGACTCGAAAGTGCTCGGGCGAGTTCCTTGAGAGCGCGCGCTCGGCTCGGAGTCGGGGCGGGAGGCGGGCGCATCGGGAGTTGCGCAGACTTGGGCCTGCGGGTCTATAGAGCGTGAGTACGCGCGCCGCGCCGGGAATCTGGTAACGCACTGGGGCGGAGGGATGTCCGCGCGCTAGTCGGGCGTCGAACGGGACGACGCCGGACGCGCTTCGTAGCGCTCCCCGTGCGCATCGCGGTGCTCGCGCAAGGCACTAAACCTGTCGGGCGTTTATGCCCGGGGCCTCGCGCTGCCCCGTACCAAACAAGTGGATGAACCAATGCACTGCGTCGCGTACCTTTCAGCTTCAGATTTCAAGTCCGCAGGGAACCCGAGCGAAGCGCTGCGAAAGGCGTATACGGGGAAGTGGTAAACAAGGCCGAGGAGCGCGGATCGAGTTAGTTGGCGTCTCGTTCGTGGAATGGGAGCGACGTACCAACAGGGAATTAGAACCCGGTAGCAAGCGTTCGACGCTTGCTTTCGAGGTAAGTCACAAAATCCGATCTCGATAACTGAACGACTCTTCTTAAGTACCTTCGGACAACCAGCCATATCCGGGTATGCAGGCGCGTATTCCCGCCCTTGTTTCGAATCAAAACCTGGACGCAAAAGAGTCAGCGCGGGCTGAAAATCAAGGAGCTTGTGCGTACCATCCAGTTAAGAAACTGCGAGATGTGTATCCGTTGAATAGATAGACGAAGGTTTATCAGAATGAGTCAGTTAGAACGGAAGGGAACGCAGTACTTTGTCCTGGGAGATGAAGTTCAAGTCAGATATCGAGACACTCAAATTGATTACAGTTCAAGCTTACTGGGGCAGCCTGCGCCGCGCAAATCCCGATGCAAAGTAACGGTTCTGGAGCAACAAAGATGGATGACTGCTCTGCTAGGACTTGAGCAAAAGAACGAAATGAAAAGTGGTTCAACTTACTGTGTTTTGTGCGCAGAATCGGTGACCTGCGGGCTGAGTCCCAATGATTTCTGCTCGAGGTCGAGCGAGATGGCCTACCTCGGATGACTTCGGTCGTGGTTATACTTGAACACCAAGTAGATTAACCATCCATACCTGCGCTGACTTGTCCTGTGGAAAGTCAAACATCATAAGTTGAAGTTCAAGTCAATAGGATTGAATGGGACGTACCTCGAGCATAGTTTCGGTGTTTCAGCTGTCGCAGGGCACACGGGCATAGTCTCGCCCATGTTCGAGCGCGAACTCTGGCAAACAAGAGAGGTCCCGAGCGCGAGCTGACTGGAGTTGAATTCGAAGCCGACTGACCTTGCGCAAGTCAGCTGGAAGTAAGTTAGATTGAGGTAGAACGAGCCCACCTTGCGCGAGATTCTTGCTCTCGAAGTCCGGGAGACTGGGAACGGACCTTCAACAAGGGGTCGTTTAAAGTCCTCGCGCTCAGTTACTACAAGAACAAAGCAAGTCAGTTGAGTTGAAGGTCAATTGAATTTGATTAGAGCGGGTGCACCTTGCCCTTGTCCGACGAGCTGACTCGAGTCCGACTGACCTTCAGCAGAGAGCCGTTCATGGTCCTTGCGCTCGGTCAATACACATCTAACTAAGCAAGTCAATTTAAAATCAGTTAAATTAGACTAGAACGAACTTGCCTCGCGCAATGTACAAGGTCCTTCAAGCTCCATCTAACTCAGCAAGTCAGGCGCGAGTAGTTGGACTAGATTCGAGCGAGCTTACCTAGTGCGCCATATACACAGTCTTTGAGCAATAGACCTCAAGTCTGTGATCGAGGGTCTATTGCACTCGTCAGGCAAGGGCAGCGAAGTCAGTCTGTCGAATACTACCTCATAGTCAGCCAACTTTGAGTTGGGGCCCCGAGGTGGAACATAGTAACGGCCTGGGGCAAGATACAAAGTCAGTAGGGTCATAGTCCACTTTAATAGTCGCAGCTTACTTGGTAAGTCAGCCCGCTCGCAGCGCAGGCAGTATGTAGCTCGCGCAAGGCCAATAGATCGACGCACTGGTCTATAGCTTGAGCGAACACAACTAAACGATGCATTATAAAACTCACTTAATAGTCGAAGCTTACTTGGTAAGTCAACCCGCTCGCAGCGCAAGCAGTATGTATTCCGCGCAAGGCTAATAGATCGACGCACTGGTCTATAGCTTGAGCGAGCACAGTTGAACGATGCATTAGAAAACTCACTTACATCTAGTGAAAGCCTCGTTCAAGGCCATTAGACCGAGGCGAAATCGGGTCTGTGCCAAGCTAGTATTAGAGATATATAGACTTCAAAGAGGGGCTTACCTCTGTTACTTGAAATATGAACGCTCGAGAGTTGAACTGTACAAGGTAAGTCAGAAAGAATGCGAGCAGGATTCGATCGGTATAACCGGGGTTCAGACTTCATTCGAGTACTTACTGACTCGGACTCGAGCCCCGAGCTCAAGCAAGTGAATGCGAAAAAGTAAGTCAGTAGTACTTACTGATGATCTCGCAGCGTAACGAGCCTTCAACGCATGTAAATCGGACTGAAGGAACCGATATTTGACCTGTGTAATACAAAGTATCGATAATCTGTTGTGAGTTAACCCTGAACGAACTCAGTCTGAACACGACTTACCTCGCGCTGAACAGCCATAGTTTCGGCGTCTGAGAGGCTCAGTGTGCCGCAATCATGAAAGCAAGTCAGTAAAAGTGTTACAATAGACGAGCACATTCAGAAAGTGAAGGCTGAGGCAAGATAGCGTAAGAGAGCTCGCGCCAGGAGTTGTACAGGAGCGAATTGGATTGAACTGACCTTGAACTGACTTGAACAACGCTTGCAAGGCTTGTCAAATGCGAGTTGCGATCCAGTCTGTTGAAACGAAGTCAATAAAGGTTGAAAACAGCAAAAATCTGACTGACTGCGTACCTTGACGGCGAGGTAACGGCCTATAATGTGCAAGTCAGTAATTGTGAATGAGGTTGAAGCGAGAGACAGAGCAAGTCAGCTTCAAGTCGAATCTGGCCTGGGAGCTTACACTGAGTGAAGATGAAGCTCCGGCACACACCAAGAAAATGAAAGAAAATTGATGAAAAGATGAACGGCCAGGCCAATAGAGCCTTAAAAGGCACAAGAACAGAGTCAGATTGGACTAGAATCGCAGGCCCAAGAGCGCTTACGCTCGAGCCAGAGTAACAAAGGGCTCGGGGGCAAGAAATGAAAATTGAAGCAAAATAGAGTCAATAGAGAACGGGCGCAAACGAGGGAAAACAAGTCAAGAATAGAGCGAAGGCTTGAGAGCCTGGGCATCAGTTTGAACTCGAGATGAATGTAAAAGCTTGTGCTCGAGTTAGAATAACAGGGACAAGAAATTGAAGAATGGAACAAAATGAAGTCAATCCAGTGAAGGGCCAGCGCAATAAGAGAGCAGGCAAATGGATTGAAGCAGAATGAAGAAAAGAATGAAATCGCAGCCGGAGCGAGTCCTCGATGCAAACAAAGTACTCGGGCGCAGGAGAATGAAATGAAGCAAAATAGTCAAGACTTATCGGGTTAGCTGGCAGCGCAGGTATGGGTGAAAAGGGATTCATACTGGCAGTAGCCTTCATCTGTGGAACAAGAGTAGTATGCACATGGAAGTAGAGTCAGTGCGCTCACCACACTCAAGAGTCAGAATCCCGAGGTACATCGGATAACACTACTGTACAGTTTCGTTCAATTCGGATGTCACACGTCACAGGGCCCAAAATTTACGAACATATTCGTGCCTGTCACGGGTCACCGAGGGCATTTATGAACTTACAAAAGGTGTCACGAAATCGCGAAAATAGGTCAAAAAATTGCAATTTTTCGCCCAGCGCGCGCATCACTCAGTTTTCGAACGGCACGCGGCCAAAGATACACTGCGTTGAGGCCCCTCACAGACAGAGGGTCTGCGTACCCCCCTAGACCGAGGTGTAGACACATGTCTATGTCTAGATGTATATACATTAGTGCATGCCCGTAGACAACCCTTGTGGGGATCAGTGAAGCTGTGCCGAGGTCTGCCTACTGCCGTAGACAGATATAGGCAGAGGTAGAGCATCTGCCTAGATCTTCCTGTACTTTTTTGGCCTTCAATTTTTTGCGCTGTTGAATTTGCAGCTGACTTGCTAGACGGAGGGTTGCCGAGCAGTGCCGAGCTATGTGTACATGGGTCAAAGCGGTTCGGCAGAGGTACAGCCACATAGTCACGTGCTTGCACAGCCTGTCTACCGTGGTAGACCGGATGTAGTTTATGCGCCACAGACCCCATGTAGACAGGGGCTGTCTACATGGATTGATAGATGTACACCGAGGTACACCAATATAGGCACATGTAGTTTATGCTGGACATAGTCTGTCTAAAGGGGGTCTCAACGCAGTGATAGCGAGTTTGGCGTGACTTGACGTGATCGGTGCCAAATCGGGCTGTTTTCTGCTGTTTTACTTCCACACGGACACACAAACCCTGCTCCTCATTTGCTAAGAAACAGCTTCGTGAGTGCATGTGAGATCCTCCTGGCTGTTTACCGGTCTCTCCCGCCAAAAAAAAGGGGCATTTACGATTTTTTTTTTGCGGTCACGGCCCAACCGGCCAATTTACGAAATCCGAAGTTCGGATGTGTGGGTCACAGGTCACAGGCGCGGAGAATTGAACGAAACTGTACAGTATCTGCTGGTGGATTAGAGGATCTAAAGAATAAAGAAGGGTGAGTCAAGGAAAAGTAGACATATAAGAGGCTGTACTTACCTTGAATACCCTCTGCGCAAGGTCGTCGTGGCCGATGATGTGGAAGTGACGAGGCGCGGACCAGGTTCCGGCGGATGCCGAATCGGGCTGATGCTGATGGCGCCGACGATGCCGAAGCAGCGCCGTGGGGTCGAAGTCGACAGCGAGCAAGGTCGAGGACCGGAGGGTGCGAGAATGCAGCGCACAAGGAAGGCAGCGAAGTGCCGATCCGTGCCGCAGATGCCGGGGAGCGCACTCGAGCTGAGTGGCCGAGAGGGAGAAAAGAAGGGAAGTGGGAGAATGAAGGATGGGGGCCAGGGTGCGCTGGCTTATATATGCGAGATGTTTTGGTCTGCTTGACTGATTTCGCTTCTGACACGGCGGTGTGTGGCTCACCGGGTGATCGTAGTATCAATGTACGAAATGTCCATTTTGGGATATGGCCCAGAATTATGTCTGGGTCATGCTAAAGTCATCGCAAGGCTTCGATTTTTTAATTTTAAATATCCAGTACGCTCTTGCTACCCATGCATGTACAAGGGATAGCTCATACAAGCAAGATGAGAAAGTCGGATATTGAAAAATATTCGAGCTGACACATTGAACGGCGATGTTACCCTGCCAAGTGACGGAGTCGCTTAGTGTTGTACGTTATACGAGTTCGCCGCTGTTTGGATGTGTCTGGCACAGCCCCGGAGCTTTACTATGCAGAATCTCGGTCCGCCGCAATTGCTTGCATAGCACCTCACGGGGTGGGCGGCTTCCCCCCAGAGCTGTGGGAAGCACGTGAGGCATCGCTTAAAAATGATTACGTAAGGTCTCAGGAGCGAAAGTCAAGCGCGAACTTTGCGGTTCCAGAAGCAACGTGGGATAAGAGATGCACAATTGCATGTCATGAGGTGCCCGGGGCTTCGTAGCATTGCTCTTCATAGACATCCGAATATCTACCGAGCTGTTGGTCATACGTCACGGGTGTCCGGGTACCTCCCGACATTAATATAAATTATTGAGCAATTGTGGTTGAAATTATATTGCTGAGAGATTGGGCCTCCGGGCGGTGGCCGGATGAGCCGCAATCACTACCAGGTACACGAATGACCAATAATCCCACGCTTCCAGCCTCGGGAAAGTCTTGAAAAAAAAGGTGGCCGCCGCCGAACCTAGTGACTTCCTTTTTTGGATGTAGGAGTAGTGGTCACGGGGGGGCTTTGCTGCCCCGCTCAGTGTCGAAATTTCGGTTCCGGAAGTGAAATTCTGAGCAGAAGACGCTTATCTTAAGTGACTAACACTGTTTTGTGACATGAAACTGTCTTAGTCTATTGAACAAAAAAAAGGGAAAAATCCGCAAATAAAATGCGGCCTATGCAATTGAAGCGAGCCACAGGGAAGGGGCGGAAGTCCTGCAGAAGATAGCCGCTGCGCCAAAGGTTCCATACCACCCATGCTTCGAGGTACGTTATGTGCTACACGCTATCCGACGTCACAACCGTCAGCTTGAATGGAATGCAGAATTTCGGCTCCGGTACTCCGGAGCGGGATCCCTTTGAGCCATTACATACTCCCCAATGAGTTTCAAGGCGTGATCCGCGATGAGGCGGACCTGACGAGTTCGCCGTGATGGTGTGTACCCCACTGTCAGTGTTGCTGTTGGGCTCTTCTGCCGCTCCAGTATCAAGGAACTACTGAAAAACAAGACCCATAGAGCCATTTGGTCTCTCTTAGGAGTACAGGCATCCGTAGTACTAGTAGGCTCGCACTCAGTGGGCAAGAATGATATTTTCTAATCTGTGTATGGTCGTAACCGAAGGTCACGTGATCTGGTTGGATCCGGTCCCTTGGCATTTCTCGCCTATTCCGCACGGCGACTTAGCACATTTATGTGAGTTCGCTCTTTCGGTAGTGTTTCTGCACAGTTCTGGTAGCATACAGCGAACACATTCATGTATGTAGTGCTTAAAGAACACATGCAGGATGAGATCAGAACACCTTCTTTCAAACTTTTGGCTGCTGCCCCATTGCCGCCCCACGCAAAATTGACAGGACTCTTGGCATGGTTCCCTGTTGAGCCGGGGTGCCGTATCGCGGCGACTTGGCGTGGTGAGAAATTTTGGATGACAAGCCTTCATTTTCAGTTTCTCTGACCCTGGCATGAAAAGTAGGAGAGACAAAACACATTGAGGTCCCGCAAGCCATGCACTAGAGACCGCATTCTGGTATGATTTGAGACCAGCTTTGTCGATTTTTTTTTGCCGCCGGCAGGCACATCCCCGCGACACGTTCGATTTGGCCGGGGATAGGTGCCGTGATTGGTACTGCATAGCTGCCGCCACCACTTTTTTGCCACCCCAGTGAAACCTGCCCCCAAAAAGAGCTCCACAACATATCGAGCTCACACAAATCATGTTACCTGGAGC
This sequence comes from Mycena belliarum, assembly GCA_029282135.1. Taxonomy (NCBI): domain Eukaryota; kingdom Fungi; phylum Basidiomycota; class Agaricomycetes; order Agaricales; family Mycenaceae; genus Mycena; species Mycena belliarum. Next base: position 384,394 of record JARJCN010000030.1, read on the forward strand.
CAGTGATTTTGTGCCCTGATATTCATATTACTCTCTCCGATATGTTGGCTGCCGCCGGGCACAATGCTCACCAGTGTTCCGCACACTCGGAATTCAGATCCGAGATTATCCCCGATCCTGAAAAATGATAAACTGACAGTCATATAGCCGAAAATGATCCCCACACAAAATGCCGAGACCATATATTGGCGCCCCGCGACCTTGATAGAATCACTGCATCTTAGAGGGTTGCATTTCAAGATGCAGCCACAGTGCGTGTGCCTTGAGGTTTGACGCCCCGCAAACCTGAGTCTAGGCGCTTGTAAAGAAAATAAAGAACTGCCGGCAGGCATGTCCCGGCTTCCACCGGTGACAGGTGAAATGAAGCGGGGAACGGTGCCGGCACTGTGCCGCTCTTCTCCGGCTTAGATTCATCCCGGTGTAGATTGGGTGTAGACCTTCGTGGTGAAAATACAATTCTTGGAAGTCCCCCGAACTGGCTGCACAGTCCATGTACACAAAAGCCCGTTCAGAAGTGCGCCTGCATGCACAATATCAGGACAGCTCCAACAAGTCCTGCCAGGCGCATTCTGTATGTCACCGAACGGACTCGGTGATTTCGGACACGCCCCGCAACCCATGAAAAAATTGGCGACGAGCAGGATGGTATTCCAATAGTGCAACCCATGTACCCCTTGTACAGAAATAATGAGCTCTGAGCAGGTGTCACTACCAAAGATTCGATTTTTCAACTTTCTGCAAACTAATGAACTGGGGTACTTGAGAGTTCGATTTTGGGTATTCCCGAAAACCAGGCTACAGATTGCTCCGGTGTGGTGCCGTCCAGTAGCACCAAGCCTTTCCTGACAGGAGTTGGGTGTCTGGTTTGCAGAAATTCGATTCTTGTCGTTCCTGCCACCTGAACGGGATAAATCACAGTGAAGTGCACAGCGCAAAGTATGCTATGAGCTTGAAGATTGGGGGTTTTTTCTTCCCACAAACTACTTCAGACTTCCTGCAAACTGGTGCATCGGGGCGCTTGTAAACTCGGTTTTTGGTGGTCCCGCAAGCTGGGCTATGCACCGCTCTAACATGGCACCATCCGCCAGCGCCAAGCTTGCTCCTGTGGGATAACCTGCCCTTAAGTTCGAAAATTCGATTTTTGGTGGTCCTGCGGACAAGAAAATGCAACTCAAATGTGGTGCTCTCCGCTCTTACAACACCCCCAGCGCAAAGTACACCAGGTTAAGAATTCAATTTTTGTTGTTCTTGCAATGGATAAAGGTGCGCTGATGCTCAATACACGGCCGCAATGAAGCGGCTCTGTGTCCGAAACGGGATGTCAGATCTGAATCAATTTGTTCAAAAATTCGATTTTCGTTGGCCCCGCGAACAAGGACATGCTGCTCACATCTGGTGCCATCCGCTCTAACGAGACCCCCCAGCACGAAGTACACCACCAGGTTCAAAAATCAATTTTTGTTATTCCCACAAAGTGCTGGACAATGGTGCACTGAAGCTCAATGCATGCAGGAGAAAAGGCCGGCTCTGTGTTCCAAACGGGATGTCAGATCTGAATCAGCTTGTTCGGTCTGCCGTAACTCGCTTATCACGCATATATATGTTTGTCGAGCACCAAACACGCACAATGCACTTCTTGTCTCCTACTCCCACCATCCCCCTCCCCCGCCCCAGTCATCTATGTCATCTACCATCATACATACATGCACACACCCATGCACACGCCCTTCCACCTTCGCTGTGCCCCCGATTCCGAATTCCGACTTTCCTCCCTCTTTCAAGTTCCTTGACTCCATTCCCTGTTCCGTTCTTATGCTTTCCATCCACTTTATACGCGTCACTCCCCCCTACACGCTGTGTTGTCCACCGGATCGCCGACGTGGCATGGCACGTGACCGCGGTATACACCATCGCGCTGGCATATCTTGCGCATATCACCCTCCTTCCCGCCTGTTCTGATCCATTGCTTTCCTTCACTTATTCTCCCACACTTCTCCTCTATCCTTCATTCCGCTCTGAACTTTCTCTCTTCCCCGACCACTTCTGCTTCCTCGACGTGTCACCGCACGTCACCGCGCTGGTGGGCGATGCGGTTCACCAGTCTCCGCCTATTCGGATTCCACGCTGGGCCGCCGACTTGAGCGCGAGGTATGCCCTGTCCAGATTTCGCGCGGTCAGTTGACTTGTAAGTTTTTTTTATCTGACTACATTGCACCTCCACTAACCTCCTCACGCCAGGACGGGGAGACTCTGCTTTTTTTTCACCAAGATTTCACGGTCGGGGCTTTTTTTCCTACCTTGCGCGCCACTAACCCCCTGCCGTGGTCCCCCCGTGCCCTTCGGGACGGGGAGACTATGGCCGCACGAGAAAGGAAGAGGAAAGGACGCTGTGGACAAGGCTCATTTTTTGAAACCAAGGGAGTGGTAAGCCCCGCCTATCAGGCCGAGCCACCGGCATCCCGCTTTTTTCGTGCGGCCATCAGTCGGAACACGTACAATCAGTGTTCTCGTCAATAAATTAGACTCTTATTTTGCGCACACTACTATATTCAGCGCCAGTCGAGAAACGTGCAAGTGCAAGTCAATAGAATTCAACTAGACCCGTTTGCGAATCATAATCCTCCCCTTCGAGCTTGGCATCCGTATTTCCCCAAAGAACAGGTCCGGCGGCCGCACACCCTCCACCTCCGCCTTGACATCGTAGTTGATCAGCATATGCGCGAACATCGTCTTCAGCTCCGTCGCCGCGAAGAACCTGCCCCTGCCGTCAGCGCGCGGTCCACTCAATAAGCCGCGTGGGAGACGCACCGCCCAGGACACGCGTGGCGCCCGTGCCCAAATGCGACGTGCTCCGTCGAGGTGTTCACCATGTGCCCGCTGAAAAACGCGCCGCTCGCTTTCGCGTCGTCGGGATCAGCGGCGGTGGCGGCGCCCGCCTTGCGCTGGCGCGAGAAGCGGAACCCGTCGAACACCTCGGGGTTCGCGTAGTTGTCTTGCCAGGAGGTCAAGCAGCAGCAGCAGCCCCCGGCGCGCGGCAAAACGCACCTGGATCGCTGTGTATCGCGTTTGCAGGCACGCTGAGGAAGGCGCCGTCCGGAATCGTGGTCCCGTCGGAGAACGTGAAGCCCTCCGGGGCGACGACGCGGCGCATCATCGCGACTGCCGGGGTTGTTCAGTGGTGGAGGGCGGAGAGGGGGGACAACGCACGGGGCCCGGACGAGTTCAGGCGCTGCGACTCGCGGAGGAAGCTGTCGATCTTGTGCATGCTGGCGAGCGACGCCTTGCTCCAGCCCTCCTCCGCGATGACGCGCTCGGCCTCCTCGCGCATGGGCTGCATGTGCTCGGGGTACATGGTGAGATCGAACAGCGCGTTCGTCAGTGTCTGCATTGAGAATCAGCCCGGCGCGCGACGAGGAAGCGAAATATAGCTGCCGTGGAGGAGGTGTGGATTGCGGCCATGTTTATGACGAGGATGCGGCGCTCGAGCGCAGCGGCCGTGCGTTCTTCGTCTGTGGCGATATCGAGTAGCCACGAGATGAGGTCGTTCTGCGTCCTCGTGAGAAGTGTTCGCTTCCCGGAACGAGGCACATACCGGTCTGTCTGGATAATCGGCGCCGAGCTCCTGGTCTTTCGCAAGCCGCTCCTCGAGGAGCGGTCCTATGAACTTGAGTGCACGGCGAAGCGAGCTATTCTTGCTGGAGAACAATGGGGCTAGAGTCCTGCAGTCCCGGTAAGTGAGGGATGAAGAGGAATCGTAGACGTTGCCTGACGGTTTCAGGAATTCAGGAAGGAGTCTGATAAGTTGGCCGCGCATGAAAATGTGCACGGTGTAGTCGATGTTCATGTCAAGGTACTCCTGATTTCGGCCTAGTTCATAGTGGTGAGGTCAACGTAACCTGGACCAAGCCGCCCTGCTTACACAACGGCAGCCCGACGAAGAGGCGGTTGCTGGTCCGCGCGACAATCTGCATCAGCTGGGGGAGGACAGTCATCGTTTTCCACTCTGTCAGTGGAAGTCAAGGCACCGATGTTACTAAGAGCATAGAGCACACACCCTTGCCCTCCAGCGCCAACACGTTGTTGAACGCGTGCACGATTTCGTCGTGCACGTCCGGGAAACACCGGGCGAGATTCCGCGTCAGGCCCCCGCGCACAGCGCCGATGTGGTACGGATTCATCGCGATCTCGGCGCCCATGGTGTACTCCGTTTGCAGGTTCTAGAAATGATTAGAGATTCGCCGCCCCAATGAATATACACACACTTCAGCGACGCCCCTCTCGAAGGACAGGAATTTCTCGGGCGCGGAAGCGAGCTCTGTGACGAGCTTCGACCCGTTGGCGACGTAGTTCCAGCCAAAGAGCGTCGGCACGCGGAACACGCGGTCGGGGAACTGGGAGCGTCCTTGCTGGACCACGTCCATGCTGTGGAACAGGTATTGCAACGCTGTCCTGTAGGAGGAGAAGATGTTTTCAGAGCCTGTGGCCGGGATGGGGCTCTTTTGGCTGGTCAGCGCTGGAGCATTCTCGACAGGTTGGATCCCGCGTACCTTGTTCCGAGAACGGAGCCACGCGATAGAGGCGACGGCGGCGAGGACGTAGATGAGCAGCGTCGTCGTAGTGGCCATGGTGGGGATGCTGATAGTGCGAAGGAGCCAGAAACCACCTAGTAGTGGTACCTAGCTAGGCGGATAAGCGGGTGGCCGAAATACATATCATTAACTCCTTAAAGCATATCCTGAGACGTGTTTCGAATCCAACGCGCCAAAGTGGGCCCGCGTTCGACCCTGTTCGATCCAACAACTATCACCTCACTTGTCGAGGTCCCCCCCGCCGGGCCGCCAGAAACAAACATGTTAAACTACGTATAGTAACAATATACGCCCAAATGCTCTACCTAGGCTCGTCCCCATCCGGTGATTCAGCGAGCAGAGCCATCGCCAAGGCTCGGTAGCCCTCCCGACTAATTTCGGCAGCGGATTTAGGAGATCCGAGACTGACGAGCCGGTCAGTCTCGGATTTGACGCGAATCTCATCACATCAGCAAAGCAATGTTCGGCGCTTGATCCGAACCCAGATTCAGCCCCCCATTTGAGAATGGTTGACTCGAGAAACAAGGGCTCTGAACGTTCTGAGCAGTGAGAAGGTGTAAAGCCTAAGTGAAGGTGGGGCAACTGGAGTCTTCGTGACAGGAGATGCGGAATACTTATTTGATCCTGTTATGGTAAGTAACTTTTGGTCCGTGCGCTGTTCAACTACTGGGGAACCGGGCGCTCAACCGAAACATCTGCATCTTATTAGGCAAGGCCCACATCATTCGAAGTATATCTCTTCATCGTTTCTGATATTTTTAAGTTACAAGACTCTATGCTGCATTTACTGTGAAGTAGGGCGGACACCCGGGGATCATTTTCATGATGGCCGCAAAACTTCAACCAATGCCAATTTTGCATTCCAGGATCCTTTTTACAAAGTAGTATAACATAAAAGGAACAGAAGATCCATTTGAAAGGATTCTGAAGAGCACTGTCTCTTCAGAGTTTCATTTGAAAGATCTTGAACATCGAAAATTTCTCCGGGCACTCGGTAACTCCCAACCATACTAGCCGATAGCCGCCCGATAGCCGCCGGTGATTTAGTTCTAGTCCGTTCAATTCTCTTTTTTGCCTGCGAATTGATCGGCTGTCATGAAAATTTGGTAGGCAAGAAACATGGTCAGACTAGTTCGAGTCTATTCGAGTCCGTTCGGGAAATGGCGAAACCGGCAGATCGGGTGGCCGGCGGTTGACCGGCGGCTGCTGACAAAAGTGATCGACATCGGGCGGAGTTGTAATTAGTGATGCAGCCCCTGTCGGGCGCGAGATATGCAAAGACTAACGCAAGTGAGCCTATCCCAAACCTCAAGGCCTCAAGTCATGCGGTTCGTGGGCCATTTGTACATTCCATACACACCGTCCGCCCTTGTGCGTGTCAGACCAGATGGTCATACTGTATACATGGGTGAATATTGAGTTACGATGATTATTACTATTATCAGGTCGGTACATGCCACAAACATGCCGTGCGTAGCGCAATGACACGGAGATGATGCGGTATAGGGCGGCGGCGATGCGGCGAGACAGCGCGGCAGCAGCGAGTACAGCTCCGCATACACGCGTGCTCGAGTTGTGTTTGGCACGCTACGCAAGGAGGGCGCGCGCTGGCGACTTGCGTGCGCGAACGAGCGTGCGGGACTCGTCACTCGCGTGCATACCCGGCGGGCTGCGCTTGGCGCGGATCTGTGCGCCCCGGCGTGTGAGACAGGGGCAGGACGAGGTCTGGGCTCGTACGACGGTGCGCTCGCGCCTTGCGCGCGTGCCTCACATCCACAAAGCCGCGTGCAAGCAACCTGGGGACGGCGGATGGTATGGGATTTGTGTTATGTGGCAGCGAGGGCACAGCGGGCGTACAACGCGGCCGCCGACTTGCAGACTTGGAGTCGCGAGCGTACTTGATGCATGTGCGGCATGCGACGGGCGGACACGGCGTGCGGGGGCGACGGACGAGAGGGCGGGTGGGCGAAAGCGACTTGCATGGTGTGGGGCGGCCTGAGGGAGTGAGCGAGTAAAGAGTCGAGGGCGATGTCAGCCATCTGAGTTCAAACTCCGTCTGAGATGCCGCCGGTTCTGCCGCCGGTCGATCTGCCGGTCTCGCGGATTCCCGAACTTCCTGGTCTATTCACAAACCCTGGTTGGCGAACTCAGAAAGAACTGTATACTGACTGCTTTTTTTGTTTGACATTAGCGCGTAAGTTATTTTTTACGAGACTTGTTGGTCACCCCCTCGGCCGACAGACAGACTGGAATAAAACTGTCTCTTCAGAGATCTGATCTAGGAATTGGAATTTTCCGCAGACGCGAAACTTCTCCAATCGAAACAAATCCCTCGGCAAAGCCCGACCGTTCTAGCTGCTACTAGCTGCCGGTGGTCATCGATCATCTTCCAGTCGCTTCGCCGTCACCCTTCGATCGACTGACATCGAGACAGTGTTTAGTAACAGTGTTAGTGTCCGGCTGTGTTCGAGTCTAGCTTGAATTTGTGACAAGTCTTGGAAGTTGGCGCCTGAATCTTTGAGCGTGCAGAGGGGCAGCGGTATCTCATTCGCGAATTCAAAAAGTAGTAGCATTGCAGCTCCACAAGTATTAAGTACACATCTAATCTATAGATCTAGTGTACGGAAGGCAAAAATCGCATCTAGATATCTAAGGTCTAAATCCAAAGCTCCATGTCCATGGCTCGTGTGTTTGAGGTCTAGACACCCGCAGCCGCGTGTAGATATTATGCACTCTAAACAGCTGCCCTCGCCCCCAGCCACCCCGCCACTGGGAACGGGAACGGCACCGCGCCGCACAGGTCCGTCGCGACCGCGTGCAGCTCGTCGAGCCCCTGCGCATGGTATATCAGCATATTATCTGCACAGTCCGAAAAGGAAACACGCACCTGCAGTACCTGCGCCACCGCGCCTAGCGCGGATGTACGGTACACGTCTGCCAGTGAGGCGCCGTTCCCTGCTGCCCCGCCTACCGCAAGTGAGGCGTCAGGAGAGAACAGCCGCGCGGGGCGCAACGGCGCGCCCGTATACAGCGCCTGCGAGACGAGCGCGAAGGAGGCTAGGACGTCCGCGATCTTTCCTGCAATCAGCCTTTGACAGAAGGAAACACGAAAAGCGCACGAAAGCTGGGTCCAGCACGCGCGCGTCGGAGCCCTCGGCGAGCGCACGCCCACCCGCCTCGTCCTCCAGCTGGCTCAGGGCGGTTCCAAGCTACACATGTCGAAGTTAGGGTGACAAAATACATAAATCCAGAGCGAGTGGGTGCAAACGCACCTGCGCGAGGCCCGCGAGCATATCGGCCTGTACATCGGCGAGCCGCTGGTACTCCGCGGCAGGCCAGCGCCCGCGCAGGCCACCCTCCCACGGTGCGAGCGCCGCGAGCTCGCCGATGGCGTTCAGATCCGCTGCGAGTGCAAGGAGACGCGCGCGGAAAGGCGGACCCCACATTGGGCACGCGGACGTGTCGGCAGCGGCGGCGGTGCGGGTGCGTTCGGCGTCTGCGGGGGCAGGTTTCCCATCCGAGTTAGCGGGAGGGGCCGACCCGCCGATCCACACGGAGACGAGGCTCGCGTAGACGTCCCCGAGCGCGGTGATGGCGGCGGCGTTACGCCGGCGCACGGCCTTACGCCCGGACCTGGCGGGGAACATCATGAGGACGAACGACGCGGCGGAGCCCACGACGACGAGTGCCCAGCGCTTCCACGCGACGCTCCACCCGATTCCCGGCGAGGCGAACTGCACGCTGTGGCCGTCGATCCAGGAGTAGCCGACCTGGGAGCGTCTAAGGCTGGTTCAACAACGCATAAAATAGGCTTACGACGAGTGCAAAGGTCGCCTGCGGAGTGGGAGTTGTTAGCAGGGGAGGGGGGACGAGGATAGTTGGCGTACGCAGCACATAACGTTCCCCGCGAGGTAGCGCTCCGGCGAGACCACGCGCAGGAAGACGAGCGGGAAGGACGTTACGCCGACCGCGGCGGCCGCGCCGTACGGGTTGCCGTTGCCCGTCCCGTTTCCTGCATCCCGCTCAGCACGCGGGTGTTATGGGTGAGGGACGAGAGGATCGCACCTGCATACCAGGCGATGAGCCCAAGGCCCAACCCGACGAAGGTGCCGCCCAGGCGCGTGATGTAACTGCGAAAAGCAATAAGTCGAACCTGCGCCTGTCGGCGAGAAATACCCGTTGTATGACTGACTTGTATATCTGGTCCGCGGCGTAGATGTTGAGCGTCATCTGCGCCATAATTAGCGCCCTGCATACGGGTCGTGAGCAGGTCCACCCCGTACTACGCGTGTTTCAACCAAGGTTCAACACACCAGATACCCTTCTCCACGTAGTAGAAGTCTGCAGTTTCAGCGCGTAAGCAGCCCACAAGGACGAACGAGAGGAAGGACGACGCACGGGCGGTGCGCCGGAACACGGCGGGCAGCCACATGGCGAGCGAGATGACCACGTATTTCAACGTGAACTGCACGTGCACACCGCATCAGTTCAACCCACTGCAAACAACGCCAAAGAACACGTACGACGCCCTCTGCGCTGCCGGTCCACTTGTACACCGCGTAGATACCATGCATCACGCGCTGCACTGCGTTTGACGGCGGGCGGCTGTCTGGATCCCTGCCTACAGTAACTCATCAGCCCTGCGCCTACAGAAGTACTGTACTATTACGACCGGATGTTCAGGTGACGGGTGACGGCGGGTCGTGAACTGAACACTTCGGTGGTAGGTGACGGTGACATTGAGGCTCTGGAGCCCAAATAGGCGGGAAAATGGGCAAAATTTCGCTCCGGCATACGCCGGACTGCCTTATATGGGTTGATTTGTAGGAATGAACATCTACAAAAATGAACATCTTAGGTGACGGGTGACATGGTGTGAACATTCGGTCGTAATAGTACAGTAAAAGAAACAAAATGCCACGTACGGAAGCTCTCTGCCTCGGGCGTCGCCTCCGGGGTGCGCACGTCCTCCCCAAACGCACCGTCCGGGCCGCTCTCTCGAGCACGTAACAGTTTCCACAGCCCGCGCATGTGCGTCGGCGCCCACAGCCGCGCCTTCACGGGGCGCTTCGTATTGAGCGCCTGCACCGCGGTTGCGAGGGCGAGCGCCGCGTCTGCTACCGCGAGCAGGCCCGCGGAGAAGCCGTGCGCGGCAAGCAACGCGGCCTCGTTCCCGCTGTTTCCGTCCACGGGGTTGAGGAGGAAGGTAGAGGGCACGAGGAGAATGACTTGGAATGCGCCGATCGCGCTGCGCAGTTGCTCCGCCGCGCCGTCCAGCACCGTGGAGCCGGCGCTGCGCCCGCGCCAGCGCGTAGTGTTCACGCTCAGCAGCTCCACGCGAACGGCGGCGAGCGCGGTGGCGGTCGCACGCCGCAACGGACGCGTCGCGGCGTCGAGTGCGGGGAGGACCGCTAGGAGGGCTGGGGAGGGGGACGTGCTTGCGAGAGGGTCCAAATTGAGCAGGCAGCCTGTCAGGAAGCGGGACATTAACGCAGCTCAAGGGGTGCGAATCAGACGAGACAGCGACGCACCGACGCGTGTGATGAGCGCGACCGTCGGCTCCTCGAGCGCACGCACGTCATCGCCGTTCCAGCGCCGCGCGAGAACTCGAGCGTGAGAAAGCCCGAGGTGGACATGACTTGTGGTATACCGTCAGTCTCGCAGGGGAGAGGAAGGTGGGAAGGGGGGCGTACGCCGTTGCTGCGCGGTGATAACGTGTGCGCGAAGCGCCTTGAACGCTGCGCGCGGGTCCGGCTTACTGCCGGTCCCTGCAATCGCGTCCGGGGCCGAGGCGGCCGCCGCAAACACGCTGTCGGACAGCGCCATGAGCGCCTCGACGCGCGCGAGCTGTTCCGCGAGCGCAGCAAGTGCGGCGTGGCTCATGCTCTCGGGAAATACGAGCACGGTCGTGACCAGCGCGATGCCCATGTACGCCGCGATGGAGAGAGCGGTGGAGTTGAGCAGCGTGTAGCGCGCAGTGGGAAAGAGTGGGCCGATGGACTATGTGGGCCACTTCAGCGTGCGAAACAGGAAGGAGCAGAGGAAGGGGGAGAAATGTGTGGGATCCGAGGGAAAGCACGCACGCAGAAGATATCGATAGCGATGGTGCCGAAGATGCTCAGGAAGAGCAACTTGGGCGCGTACGCGCGCACGAGCCCGAAGACGAACGCCCCGAGCGCCAGGAACACGCCGTACACCGCCGTTGCACTGCATGCAGCACACACCTCAATGTTGAGTATGAAACGTTAGAGGGAGACTGACCGCACGTCGAGGAAGACACCTGCGAAGATCGCGCTCGTCTTCGCGAGCGCAGGGTTCACTTGGAAAGCGGGGGTCGCCTGAATGCTGCCGTCGCTCGGATCATCGAACGAAAAAGATGGTTGATTCGGCACACACCTTGCCTGCACCTGAGCGGCCGCCGCCTGCAGCAGCGCGGGGTCGCGGACGGCGTTCGCTGCGCGCATCGCCGCGAGGCCAAGGCCCCACCCCGCGAGTAGGCCGAGCATCAGGGTAGCGAGGAGCTGCGACATACTCGTGAGTCAGTTGCATGGACAGTGGAGGGGACGCACGAAGATGGTGAGCTGCAGCGGGAAGTACGGCGGGAGAAAGAGGCTCGTGATGAGTGCAAAGAACGAGCTGTGTCGACAGACGTTAGCGGGGGGCACGGGAAGCAGTGAAAGAGGCGTATACGCACGTGGTGCCCATGGTGCGGAGAGACGCGTCCGGGAGGAGGATGACGAAGGATGTAAAGACGGCGATCCACGAGCGCAGGAGTACCTTCCACGCGCGGGATGACTGGAGTGGGCCCGAGACCCAGGCCGGCAGCGCAGCTAGTATGGACGCCACGATGGAGCGCTGTGGTGCGGCGGCGGCGGTGGCGGCGGCAGGTTTGTCGCAGTGCGCCAGCTTCTCCGACGGCGCACTCAGCGTTGGGGACGCAGGGGCCTCGAGGGATGCCATGATGAGAACAAGAGGGATCGGCGGCGAAGGAATTCGCTGAATCCAAAGCCGCACATGAAAAGGAAAGCGCAAACGAGATCGTGGCTCGGCTAGGTTCAAGTTGTGATTGGCGTTAGTTGATTGTCCGGTAATCGGGTATGTAGTAGCCGGTCCGATAATCCTTAGTAAAGCTGGGCTTTCTGGTCCCGGAAAAATGAGTTAAAGTGGGAGCTCCTTCGAAAGGGTAAGGAGGACGCCTGTTATCTTGGGCTCCCTGAATACCTATAAACCATAAGTAAACAACTTCTGTAATGGTTTCAGGCAACCGGAAACTGCTTGTCTCCCGTTCAACGTTCAAAGAGTCAAAATATGGTTTCGATCGCGACCGCCCTGCTGAACGACCCCTGGATTTCTACGCCATCCGGTACTCAACCGCCTCCCAGCTCCCGATTTGCAACGAGACATTGTCAGTCGATGATGACCGGTGACCGGTGACCACGACCTCGCTCGGATCACGGAAACTGACGACGGAGTGGCGGTGCTGATCGGATCGATAGTTGAACTCGTAACCCAGATATTCGTGATTTGTGGGCTCGCTGCGTCGGTGGCTCGGTATCGCCGACACAGTCTTCGGTCACCTCGGAAACTGTTTCTAATACATCTAGGAAACACTAGATAGTTCTGGAATATCTTCCGGACAGCATAGAAGCTAGGTAGTTCAGCAGAAGAAAAAAAAATCCCGCTCCGCTGGATTCAACCAAGCCTCTTCAGCTTTCAAATTTCAGAGCCTGTGTGGTGAGTTTTGAAAATTCTCCTGTTCCACATCTGCCTCTATTTTTTTGGCTGACTTACTCGATGGCTTGGCAAGTCCTCCACTGTCCAAGAAAACAAGACCTCCACTACTATCCAAGAAAAAAGGGATGAAGCTGAGGATGGCGATGTATCTATCCAGGACTTCGAAACCACATCCGTTGCACAGAGAAACTGCATATATGTGTATTGAGAGAGCAATTCAGAAACGTTCAACCAATAAAAGAAATAGGATCTGGATTAGTTGAGTTCGAGATTTGGTATAAGATTCGGGTTCACCACATATTGCCTGGTTTATGATACTTGGTGGAGGGCAGAACAGGCCCCCGGTCACTCAGGCCTACGTCGGTCCGCTGTAAAGTAAATCAACGACCCAAAATTGGACCTATGTACCTCCGGTCTGTAAGGTAAATCAGCTTCAAAAGAGCCAGGCTTGCTCCGATGTAAGGTAAATCGGGCGCAGCCCGAGATTTTTTTTGGAGTCGAGGGCCTTCAAACCTGGTGAAAAAGTAGGGAAAATTTCCAGTCGACCGATTATTTCTCACCTGGCACACGAAAGAACGTGATGCAGCTTGCGCGCTACACAGCAGAAGCCCATGGCCCAAAAAAGTTGAAAAAAACGCGAAAAACTGGCCAAAAATCGGATTTTAGGGCATGGATGTTGGTCCGATGTAAGGTAAATCAACCCCCAGATGCCGCCAAATCGTAAGGTAAATCAACGAAATTTTGGGCCCTCAGCGGAGCGACCTAAGGCTGAGTGACCGGGGGCCTGGCAGAACATTAAGATGCCGAAGCAATTGAGGCCCTAGCACAACACCTGAGACCAGAACCACCATCATCAAAGTATAAAAGAGTGGATTTTGGCTTGGTGTGTCCCCTCGGTGGATCTACGCTAGACGGGGCTCGTCTGCATAGACAGCGGGCCCCAAAGTCGATTCGAGACCTCGAGGGCGCCGTCGTGCAGCGTCGTGCATGCCCAGTGACCACTGCAGGGACACTAGCGGAGCCACCGGATAGGTGCCTGAGTACATCGGCGGCAGGCCTAGGCCGCCGCTGGGTATGTGTGCATTCACAAGTAGTAGCGCTGAGTACATACAGAGGTTGGGAGCGAGGTGGGGTGGGGAGGGGATTTTGCGTCGCGGCGTGCCAGCGCATCGCGCAAACCCTTGCCCTACCCGGTTCCGGCCCGGGAATATCTTGATGCCGCATGTTATCATTCACATCAGCCGAATCAGGATAAGATAAGATTCCCATCCATAAAACTATCAAGAGCAGTCGACCGCAGGCTAGGGCTGGCCCGTTCTTCTTGCCATCTTCTCAGATCCCCCCTTTTTATGTAGTTTAGTAGATAGTCTGCATGCGTGGCCTGGAGGGACTGTTGAGGCGACGTCTTTGTTGATTTCCTGGTCAACGGGGAGTTAAGTCGGCAGCAAGGAATTGCTGCTGGCTACCCACGAGGTTTTACCCGTCTGGCCTACCTGCTGTGGCCACATCAGGTCAGGGAGATCAGTGGATACTTAGTCTTTCCGCCCCCCTCTAGTAGTACGTGTGTTCTACGTAAAGACAGGTAGCCATTTAGCCTACAATCAGTTACCAGATGTCTTCGTAGTAGACTGGCTGTTCCAATTGTGGGACCGTGTCAGTATAATTTACCTCCTCCTCCTCCTCCTGACTGAGGCTGAGATTCTGTAGTCCTGAGTGTGGGGCTAGAAATGATGGATTAATATTGTTGGTCCATCGCGATATTGTCATCTGTATCACTGTTGAGATTTTCAATGCAAACTGTTTGCAAACTGCCGCTATTCGAATTTCTGCGAGGCTGGGTAGGAGACCACCGCGTTCTGTGGACTCGGAAGCATGTCGAGGTAAATGCGGGAGCGCCAGGGCGGAGGGTTGGGCGCGTCCACAGCATCATTGAGCACTCGAATCATTATGTCTGGCAATGAGCTGCGCAGAGACTCAGAGGACTCGAGCTGCGCAGCGAGCTTCTTTCCCTACTTACAACAGGCGAACGGTAAGGTCGCCAGATAAGGAATCATGAGACTTACGGCCATATGAAATTCCTTATCCGCAGCATCTGCAAGCGCTGTCCTCTGAGCTGCGCAGCGAGCACCCGGGCACCCAAGCGAGATTCGAGAATGCCGAACGATTTGGGGCACAAGAGGCAGAGTCAGATGGAAATAGCGATGTGAGATATTATCAGGGGGTATGAATGCGTAGGGATGTTGTACAAGGGCGCGGGTACACAAGTTCGGGTAGATGTATAGGGAGGGTGTAGGGTGTACACGCACACCGGGGCCATTGATTCCACCTGTTTCGTTGGAGCGATATTCGGGTCCGAGCGCTGCGCGCTCTACTGGCGCGCCTCAATCTCAGGGATGCGCGGGGAACGGCGGCTTGCCCTCGTGTGCGGCGGCGGCGAGGGCGGTGTCGCGGCGGCGTGCGCGACGGACGAAGAGGTAGCGCACGAAGAAGAGCCCCACGATGCCCGCGATTACGGCGAAGGCGACGCCGACAATGAGCCCTGGGGACGCCTTGGTCTGCCGCTCGGACTGGAGTTTCTTTCTCGGGGGGGCCCTGCGGGAAGCAGGGTTAGCAACAAAGACGAGGGCAGGGGGAGATAGACGGACTTCTGGGAGTGGGTCCTAGTGCCAACGGGGGCTGGGACGTCGGCGGACAGGGTCGGGGGGAGGGTTACGCGGGGGACGATGGCGGCGAGGGTGGGGGCGATGGTGCTAGTGAGTGGTGCCATGGGTGCAGCGAGCGAGTGTGGTGGTGAAGAAAGGGAGACAGAGCAAGCGTCCGCTGCGGAGGAAATGGACCCTTCATAGGGCAGCAAGCGAGACTGCGAGTGCGGTCCACCGGAGACAACGGTGAAGAACAGAGCATCAGTGCCATACACTGGCAAACACGCGCAAGCTGCTCGACTTGTTGTGGTCTGCTGGCACGCGACTCGCTGGATGCGTGGTGCTCCCTGCTCGCCGCCGCCCTGCCGTACGACGCTACGGATAACTTTGCTTACTTGTTCTTTTCAGATTGCGCAAGGCGCCCGCACATGCGGCGGAGTCGGGTTCAGGCGGACTGCGAGCACGTCCTCCGAGAGCCCCCGAGTCGTCGGCGCAGCACTCGTAACTAGTACTTGATGTACCCGAGTCCCACCGTGACGTCGCGATACCACGGCGAACCCGCAAATATTTAATTGCATAGATACTTATTGTACTGCGCCGGCATCTTAGCTATAGCTTGCGCCGTTGGCCGAATCTCTCTCTCTCTCGTACTCAGTCGTTACACCGCCCGTCCTGCTTGCAGCGCCGCCGCATCCCCACCGCCCGCCGCCCTCGCGGCCCACGGCAGCCCCGCCCTCACCCCGCTGCCGTGTCGACGCTCCCGCCCCGCCGTCGCACGCCTCGCTCTATCGCCCGCTGCGCATCAAGGCGAGACTCCGCCTGTCATATCGGCGCCCGAATTTACTTGGATATCTGAATCCTGCACTTCTTCACCGGTTAACATTCTTGCAGAGCAAATGCGAGAGAAAAATACAGCCTCGGAAACTACCCATGACCCAGCCTGGACTCAAATTAATGGATAGGTGTTAGCAGCGGCCATCGATGCCGGTAGGGCAGAACTGATGCGTGCGGGGTGGGGCGTGCGCCGCCGGGTCTAGCTAACTGGTGCGCCTATATACCCATACGTGGTTCAATTTTTGAACTTCAAGCATGTCTTTCAGAATATTTCTCCTGAGGAGGAAACCGGTTCACTGGCGACTTGCAGCTGCCAGTTGAGGGGGTCTTAGCTCAAAACGAGCTCAAAACCGTAAGAAAAACTCTGATCACATGTGATTGACCGATGAATGACCTGGCAGTCTGGAGTCGAACCAGGTACTCACGGCGTACAAGTCAGGACTGGGAAGACTCCATGCTGCGCAGGCGCGGACCGTCCACCACTGAGTCTCTTGTGTACGTTGAATAGCCGTCTGAGGCTGGCGCGGAGCAGTCCTGCGCCAAGACGAGTGAGGGAGAAAAAATTGGCAAGGCTTACATGGAGAACATACCTGAATGAGAAAGTTCACGGAGTTCACGGTGCGCTCGGTGAACTTGGTGAACTCGGTGAACTCTTATATAAGCTATCGGTTCCCCTTTACCAAAGCCTTCAATACGGTCGGCACCGCGACAAAGCTCGGCCGCCACTTCCTATTTCCTTCATTTGCACGAAGGGGACCGACCATTCGATGTCCCTCCCCTCCCTCGCTGGGACATCTCAGGTCGGCACTCTAAAGCCTCGTTCGCACTTTCCATAGATATCAACCCTAACCCTAACCAGCGTAGCGGGATTTCACGGCAGATAGCCGGATGCGCTTGCCCTAACTCCTCGAAAGCGGCTCACGAGTGTCGCCAACAACGCAGAGCGGGTTAAGTATATTTGGATTAGGGGGCTTACCAAGTGGTTCACCAAGTTCACCGGGTTCACGAGGTTTACAGGCATCTGGTGCACTTGCGCACCCCCGGATTTACTGCTTACATGGTACGTGGCGTAAGTCAAGACGAAACCCAAAAGAAAACAAGACCTAGCCAGGAGGAGTCGAACTAGGGTTTCTTGTCACAATTACACTGTTGTGCCCACGATCTCTCCGCCAAATTCGGATTGTCCGCACTGTGCAGAGACAATGCAGAAAAAAGACTTGTTCAGCGAATATGACCCAGCCTGGAGTCGAACCAGGATCGAGCAATCGCACTGATGCCACTCGGCCCTCTTGGACACTATGAATGGACCGCCCGCGACCGGGTCCTTAAAATGTCGGCAGAAGCGCATGCTTGAATTGTCAAGCATGTCAGGGCTGAATCGGTGGACTCGGAGCGTCGCGACGACAAAAAAGACCCTGATCAGCCTAAGGAATAATGACCCAGCTCGGAGTTGAACCGAGGATTTTATGAGCGACGCACAGAGCCTGTGCGCCACCGGGACTCGCTTACACGGCGCGAAGCTGTTCGAGGTACCAGGGGGCGAAATAGGATTGTGGAGGGATAATGAGCGGCGCAGGTCAGAGCTGAGCGCTGGAGACTGAGTGCGGTGTGGTTGGGCGGGACTGGAAGGGATATAACGTAAAGCGCGGCGGATGGCGGGATTTGGAAGATCATATCGGATATCAGGGACTAAGTATAACGATTGGGGTAAGTTGCTGATTTCAATCGAGTGGATGGATAGAACGCTGTGCCGGATGCATATGCGTATCAGCAACTTGAGCAGCGAAGACAAAGCGAGGAACGAGTACACGTAGGCAAGACGCCTCAAATTCGTGTTTGAAGCTTCGAAAAGCGCGCCTGCCATCACGCGAGAGAAGATACCAGAGCAGAGGTCCCCCGGCCCCGAGCCGCATGTAATAGACTCCAGAGCAAGGCATCATCAGGACATGATGTATAATCGTTTGGCGCAGCGGGTAATCCGAATTTGGGCGGGTTTCCACGGTCCAGGGGGTTCACAGCACTAGACGGCATTTGCACTGAGTGGTCCAGGAGTGCTCTCGGAACGAAAATTTGGCGCCGGAACTGTCAGTGGCTCGGAGCTCGAGGGGATAGCCTCGAGGTACAGTAGCCGCACCGAGAGATATTAGCGAGGTGAGCTGCCGGAAAATAGATTGAAGTTCAAGAGCAGAAAAGCATGGAAGTCAAGGGTGAGGGAGGGCTCTAGCAGTGGTTCCCCGCCGTACGCAAATTGAAAGACGAGCTCTAGAGCAAGGCATCATCAGAACATGACGTTCACTGCAATCGCTTGGCGCAGCGGGCAATCCGGATTTAGGCGGGTTTCGACGGGGTTTACAGCATTGGACGGCATTTGCCCCAAGGATCATGCGTGGGCGGTGTGCTCTCGGAACAGGAATTTGGCGCCGGGGGGTGAGTGGCTCGGAGGCTGGAGCTCGAGGGGGACCGGGGTAGCCTCCTGAAGGTACAGTAGCGCCGCAGTGAGAGACATTACTGAGGCTGCCGGGAATAGGTCAAAGTTAAAAAGCAGAAGAGCATGAAAGGCAAGCGAGGCCTGGAGGCCCAGTCGATGCGAGTCCGACAAGTCGCGTGTGCAGCGGACCCACAACAGAACCGAACGAGCTAAGAATAGAAAGTGACCATGCGGAGTTTGCGCATGTTTGATTTGCAGGACATTTATTGATGCGCAGTTCTCCTTTGGATCTCACCGTTGTTGACGACGACGACCGCCCTCGCTCGCTGCGCCCATGGCTCTGCTCACCGCCGCCCCCACCCTCGCCGCCATCGTCCCCCGCGTGACCCTCCCCCCGACCCAGTCCTCCGGTGTCCCAGCCCCCGTTGACACTACAAGCCACGCCCATAAGTCCGTCTGTCTCACCCTTCCGTCCGCCCCGACCACCTTGCTAATCCCCTCCCGCAGGTCCGCCCCCACAAAGCAACTCAAGTCCGACCGGCAGGGCAAGGCGCCCGTAGGCGTCATCGTCGGCGTCGCCATCGCCATCGTCGCGGGCCTCGCCGCGCTCTGCTTCATCCGTTGGCTCTTCATCCGCCGCGGGCGCCGCCGCGCCACCGTCCTCGCCCCCACCGCGCGCGAGGGCAAGCCGCCCTTCCCCGCGCCGTTGCCATTGCCGCACGCAGAGCTTGGCGGCGGCGGGACGGAGCCGCACTATCCGCCCGGCGCGGCGCCCCCACCCTCGCCTGGGCACGCCTCCACGCCGTCCTGGCCCACGCCCTTCGCGGCGCCAGCCCCTGGGGGCGCGGACGCCTCGCCCGCCGCGCGCCAGGCGCACATCGCCGCCGAGCTGCGCGCGGCGCAGGCGCTGCTCGAGCGCGGGCGCGACGTCGACGTCCCGCGCACGAAGGCGCGCATCCGCGAGCTCGAGGCGCGCCAGCAGAGCGCGTGGGCGCTCGGGCTCGAGTAGCAGTAGTGATCATGACGGCTGGACCAAACGCGCTTGGACTCGCACGAGATAGGCGGAATCGATGGCCCCGGTGTGTGTGTGCACCCTACTCCTACTCCCCCTCCCCCTCCTGCACCTCTACCCCACCTTGTGTACCCGCGCCCCTGTACATTTCTACGCATACCGCGAATTTGCGGACTGTAGCACATCACTATCTCCTGGACTATAGCACATCGCTGTTTACATCCATCTCGACGCTGCCTTCATTGCGCGTCGTCGGCGCGGCGGCGCTCCGTATCCGCGCCGATGACGCTCCACGTCCCAAGCCGCTTCGCCTTCATGAAGTCGCTTGGGTGCTCGCTGCGCAGCTCAGAGGACCGCGCTTGCAATGCTGCGGACGAGGAATTGCACATGATCGTATGTCTCATGATCAATCAGGTGCACTCAGTCGTTTGCCTGCATGTTGTGGCGAGGACTCAGATGCTGTGGTAGCACGGTCCAGGATCAATGTGAGCCCCCCACCCTCCGCCCACATACAACCACTACTAGAACGCGATTCACTGACTGTGCTGCCAGTGGTCTCCTCTCAACATTCGCAATAACGACAGTTTGCCAATAGTCTCATTCCGCGATCGTCTTGTTAAATCGATAATGTGGGACCCTAGTTTGTTTGCAGAGTCCAGGCTTGGACATAGCATGTACGCCTCTTTTTTCCTTCGCTCATCTTCACGCATGACAGGACTCCGTAAAATGGCTATTCAACGTACACAAGGGACCCTGTCCCGGCCTGCGCCCTAGTATCTATTCCGAGTCTGGGATCTGATTCTGTCCGAAGTCTGAAGACCAGTAAGAGACCCAGTGGCGGACGGTCCGCGCTTGCGCAGCGTAAAGTATCCCTTGACTACGCCGTGAGTGATATATAATACCTGGTTCGACTCCAGACTGGGTCGTAGTTGACTAGGTGGAACAGTTTTGCTTTCCATCTCTGGTTCAACTCTGGTTCAGATACAGTATATCCCCTCGACAGCCCAGCCTCCAGGCTTCATCCAAAGAAGAAAGACATTTTGAACCACGTATGTGTTTGCTATGTATGTATGTGCGCCATCCAGTCAGACCCGGTGGCGGACCCGCACGCATCAGTTCTGCCCCTATACTGCCGGTGGCGCCGCGTCGATGTAGCCAACTTCTGTCCCCTGGTTCGACTCCAGGCTGGGTCATGGGTAGTTTCCGAGACCGCTTTTTTTGTCCTGCTCTCTCGCAGTTACGCGATCTGCGCCGCGTCTGGACTCAGACTGCACTTGAAGAATGGGTTCAAGTTATCTGTCAGGTGAAACAAGTGCAGTCTTCGGATATCATTCAAGTAAATTCGGGCAAATTCGGGCGGAGCAGGGCGGAGCGGTCTCGCCTTGGTGCTGCGGTAACCAATCTCTCGTATGAGACAGATCTATGTAGACAGATGATCGTTTATAGCGACTCGAGAGAATTTGTCTTCATACGCGAGATCGGTTGCCGGTCTCGTAGGTTAGGCCCCCGGTCACTCAGCCCTAACACGGTCCGCTGTAAGGTAAATCAACGTCGAAAATTTGAGCTCACCAGGTCCGCTCCGTAAGGTAAATCAGCCTCAAAACAGTGTCACCCCGTCCGTCGTAAGGTAAATCTAGCGCAGCCCGAGTTTTTTTTTTGAGCAAACTGTGCCCTAAGGTTGGCGGAACAGGTCCAAAATGGCTGCGCAGCCACCAGCACATCACTCGGCAACATTTCACCGCTATAGTACCTTAAAAAGGTGGCGGGGGCCGAAAAAAGCGAAAAAAATGGCTCTAAAATCAATTTTAGCACTTTTTTTTATTGGAAGTCGGTCCGATGTAAGGTAAATCAGCGGCCGAAAGCCCTAAAATCGTAAGGTAAATCAACCCGAATTTGAGGCCTCTTGCGGACCGTGTTAGTGGTGAGTGACCGGGGGCCTCGTAGGTTGCTCGACAATCTCCGCGTTCACGTTACATCGCCATCTAAGCCACAGGCACTGGCTGCGCCGCTTACGTAGACCAGTCGCAACAAGAGGGATGGAATCATGGATACATTCTGGATTCTGGATCGATGGACAATCGAGTGCGGCCAGCGCTCGTCCTGTACAGTAGATACTGCTACAAATTATTGCACGTCGGGCTAAATTCTCTCTCGAATCTACACCCGAGGCCTTCCTCTCAACTGAAACGAACGAACAAAAAGATGGTGGTACAGAGCTCGCAATCGGAGCGCAGAGCAGGAAGCAGGTCACAGAGGCGCATCTGGGCGCGCGCGATGGATACGAATGCCACGAAATGAACGTCGGGTGGGCATGCACTGCCCATGCTTTTTTGGGGGGGATTCACCACGCGCGCGCATACGCGTACGTGTGCTCGGGCTTGTACGGCTGGTCCGCGTGCAGCGTCGCCGCGTCCGCCTCGCCGTCCCCGATGTCGGACACGCTCTCCTTCGGCTTCGCGTCCTCCTGCTATTGTCCGGTTCAGCTCAAAGCGTTTGGTGCGGTGGAGAGAGGGGGGCGCACCCGCTCGACGTCGCGCGGCTGCGCGAGCGGCGCGGAGCCGTGCGTGAAGGCGACGGTGGAGACGCGCACGCCGGAGGTGGGGTGCGAGCGCGAGAGCGCGTACGCGTCCGAGTCGGTGCCGGTGCGCGGGCCGCGCTGCCGCGCGTTGAGCATCGCCATGAAGGAGTTTACGTAGACTGTTGGATTATCAGTAACGCGTAGTAGGAGGGAGAAGAACGGGGGAGAAGACGCACGGCGGGTGAGGAGGTAGGTGATTGAGAGGAAGACGAGGTTGTGCGGCATTAGAATGAACGTGAAGAAGCACGCGAGGGACATGGCGCTCGTGAACACGCCGGTGGAGAGCGTGTATTGCTGCGCGCGTGCGTTAGATCGTGCGGAAGGAAGGGACGGGACGGCGACGCACTATCAGCGTCGAGATGCGCGAGTTGAGGCGCATCCCCGCGCCCTTGCTCTTGCGCAGGTAGAAGCACATCGCGCCGGAGAGGAGGATGTCGATCGCGGTCCCAGCGGCGAAGGACGCCAACACGGCCCAGTCCATGGCCGCGGAGTCCGCCCAGGTGCGCAATCCCCACGACTCGATGGCGAGGACGACGCCGATGCCGGAGCCCGCGAGGACGACGGCGGCGACGAGGTAGCCGATGACGCCGCGGTGGTAGCCGCTGAGACGCCAGACGCGCGAGGTGTAGAGGCTGTGCACGAGGAGGACGATGATGACGTTGATCGTTATGGCGAGCTTGACGGGCCAAGTGACGATTTGCAGGCCTGCGAAGTCGCCGAAGCCGCGTACTGCGTAGTGGTAGGTCGAGGCGATGGTAAGGGAGAGGTGGGTGGCGTCGAGAACCCTGGATTTATATATTAGAACAAGGATGGACGATGGGAAGCGCAGAAACGCACCACAGGACGCCCACCTAGGGATGCGCGGTCAGTGTGTATCGGTGCAATTCGAGATTGTGGACGCACAGAAATCTTGTGTACCCTGGTGTCATTCGGATAGTAGTGGTAGTAGTGATACACCTGCAGAGTGCTGACACCAAAAAGACTGGAACAGAACGTCTGTCTGAGTCGCTGCGAGCTGGTTAGCTTGAAGAACACGCACATGCAGGACAGCACGACAGCCAGGAAAATTGCGCCGAGCGTGTTCCCCAGCGTCGGCGTCTGTGTGCTCGGGAGTGGCGACATGGAGAAAAGAGGGAGAAATAACCGCCTGCGCCCAGCAAGAGGATGTCAAATATAACAAGGATCGGGGTCCGAGCTTGTCCGAGTCCTTCGCGCGGCATCGCATTTGCGCCTGTTATTGAACCCGCTATTGCCCATAGTGAAGTGAGATCGCCACTGGGACCGCGTGCTACGTCTCCACGAGAACAGCCCTAGCGTTTTGCGATGTTTTTACCCGGAGGTCCATCGTGGGGGAGGTTCAACACGAGTGACGCGGGTCGAGGTGCGAAAGACTCAAAGACTCAGAGGGTAACAAAGACCACAAACATGCCGTACGACGCTGAACGGGGGCAAACGAGGCCCGGGGATGGTGGGGGCACAGCACGAGCACAATTGCCTAATCAGGCTGCTTTTCGGCGCCGATGGGGAAGCGACGATGCCGTAACATTGCTTGGAGGTCTGGGGACCTGGGCCGCGAGTAGCCGAGGATGAAATGACCCCTGAAACCAGGGCGAAGACAATCGAGATTGAACCCGGAACAGCTCAAGCTCTGAGTCTCAAGCCAAGCTCCAGCCGGCGCTGTGGACTTGCGGAGCATCCGGGAAGATAAATTGGAAACACAAGAGAAAAAAGAGGGTGTCAAGCTTTAAGAGCTGTAGGGAGCCCGCTTTCCTGGAAGAAAGTGCGGGAGAGCTCCAACACAAAGACCATGACGATTATCAATCGCTGTCAATTGTTTCGAGAACGAACGGTGTTATGTTAGGTTAGGTTCACGCAAGCCTGTTTCCGGGCCGGTGAGCCGGTCAGTCTCGGCCTTCATTTGTTTTGACCCAAATCTGATCACATCAGCAGAACAATGATCGGCGGGCTTGATCCGAACCTAGACTGGTAACCGAAATAAAAGCTACTTACATACTTATGAGTGCTTTAGGATTTATCTAATTTGAGTCAATCGGAGCGGAATGAGGGAGAAATAGAAATTGTGTCTCGAACATCGAGTAACCCCATGCGCACTGTCTTTTCTCGTTCGAATTTTGGGAAGTTGCGGGGTTGAGAGTGCTTGAGTAGATACAGCTCGTATACATAATACAGAGCAGCCCACTGTGCTTGTATCCTTGATGTCATTGGGCTCATGCAGCAGCATTTGAACTACATTCACATGAGCTACTAGGCCAGATCCCGTGGCGTGTCTCGACATAGAGCCGGGCCACATTGAAGCCGAAGCGCGTAAGTAGTATGGCTCGTCAATACGCAGCTAATTTTCGAGCCCACCGTCGAAACAGCTCCACACGGAGAACTGGACAGTCTGTTATATCAGGTAGTTCAATGGACGCATGAAGGTTCCCCGGCTATAGAAGTTTGGCACTTATAAGTTCGTCCTTGCATATGCTTTCCAGTCTTGTCTGGTTTGACTTGTCGAGCGAAATAGAGGAGATTGAAGAATTTGAAGTGTGTTCACGATGTATGGTTGGCTGTTCAAGCTTTCAGGTTCGTTCGAGTTAACAATCGATCTGCCGCAGCTCCGCTCCACTGTTCAAGATCTCATTACCATTCCCAACGACCACCGGCAGGTATCTCATCTTGCACACTGAAATTAGATGTTTCACGACTTGAATCGGTTGCATTTATATTTCCCAAGGCTTGAAAGAATCTCGCTCGATACAGTCAGTCAGTCTGGACTCTGGCCAGCTCCTACATACATATTCAAAGCACCTTCACTGTCTCTTGCGAATCCAGATCTTCGCTGTGGGATCCGGGCTCCTCGCCTGGCCAAAGGTGTGGTCCGTCGGGCGCACTTTTTCGGGCCCCAATTTAACGTCGTAGGTCAAAACGACATGGGCAAGCATCGCCTTGAGCTCGTTCGCCGCGAAGAACCTAGTGCGAGCCGCAATCAGAAGCGGGGAGATACAAGGTCCCAGTCCTCTCACCGTCCAGGGCATGCGTGCGATCCATGGCCGAACGCTAGATGCTCCGGCGCAGTCGTGATCATGTGGAGCTTGAAGACCCCTGGAGCGCCGCCCTCTTCACCTGGGCTGCCCCTCATCCGCGAGAAGCGGAATCCATCGAATACCTCCGGGTGGTCGAAGTTCGCTGCAGACAAACGAATTGGGTTCATGTCCCGGGGGCTTTACCGAAGTTACTCACCGGGATCGTGTTGCGCAGGCCGTCCAGACACCCCGAGGAAAGATCCGTAAGGAATGACGGTCCCGTCGGAGAATGTGAACCCCTCCTTGGCAATGACTTTCCGGTTCAGCGCGACTGTCCGGCCGCGTGTGAGCACTACATAGCCGATGAGACGGCGCACTTACTGTTCGACGAGCCGTTCAGACGCTGGGATTCGCGGATGAAGCTATCGATCTTGTGCATGTTGCTCAGTGCAGATTTGGTCCAGCCTTCCGCTTCGACCACCCGTTCTACTTCCTCCCGCATGGGCGCAATATGCTCCGGGTGCGCCGCGAGATCGAGCATCACATTGTCGATGGCCTGGCAGTGTTCAGAGTGAGGAAACGAAAATGATCAGGACACGACATATACCATCGTGGAGGTATGTATAGCAGCCATATTGGTGACGAGTACCCGTCTTGCGAGTCCGCGAACAGTCCGCGCTGACCCTGCATCTTGCATGAGCCACGAAATGAGGTCGTTCTGCAATTCCGTAAGGTGTTCGATGTGATTTGTAGGAACGGGGAACACACTGGTTTGTCTGGCCACTGGGGGCCCAGTTGCTCATCTTTTGCCAGCCTGTCACTGATGATTGGTCCGAGAAATTTCAGCACGTCGTGTAGGGCCTTCTCCTTGGGGGACATCAGCGGACCCACAATTCTAGATGTTTCCGATAAGTATGAGCGTGCGAGGCATAAACAGAACCGACGCTCACGGCCGCAGAAATTTGGGGAAGAGGTTGAGGATCTGGGCGCGCTTGAAAACCTTGATGGTGTATATGATACTGACACTGAGGTACTCTCTATTCCTGCCTTTCCGAATTTGAGTCGATTACTAAAGAGATCTCCGGTGTACACACAGAGAGGGAGACCAACGAAAAGGCGGTTGGTGGTACGTGCTACGATGTGCATCATGCTCGGCAGGACTGTGAACTGTTTCCACTCTACAGATAGTGAGCGTCCAACGACAAATGGTTGACTGTGCATCTTACCGTCATTCTCGAGGCGAAGAACATCGTCGAATGCGGAGACGATTTCGTCCCGTATTTCGGGGAGACAGCGCCCGAGATTCCGGGTCAGCGTTGTCCTGACCGTAGTGTGGTGGTACGGATGATCCAGTATCTCAGAGCCCATCAGATACCCCACCTGCAGCGTCTGCAAGCAAGGCCCCGTCCGTCAATGTCCTCAACAAAATTATATGCCTATCACTCACCTCTGCAACACCCTCCTTGAATGAAAGTACATTGTCCGGCGCAGCGGCAATCTCTGCAATGCGCTGAGCCCCATTCGCAATATAGTCCCACCGAAAGAATCGCGGGACACGGTAGACGCCGTCCGGATTCTTGATGTAGCCCTCGAGGACAACATCCCCAGCATTGGTAAAGAACTGATAGGCAGCCTTGTACGAGGCGAGGACACCGTCGGATCCAATGAGGGTAGGCACCGTGTCCTAAGAATATCGAGCACACCGTCAAGACTGCTAAAGCACGCCACACCTTTCGTCCACCCCAAATCCAAGAGATTGTTGCAGCCGTGGCAAGCGTAGAGAGAACGAGGATTCCCGTGTCTGAGATGGCCAGTGGCGGGCTCATGGTGGCAAGAGCTGGATGCGACGAGGTTCCGTGTGACCCTGAGAGTCTGAGAAGCAGCTCATATGAGCTTCTTGACGAGATGCAGGATTGGCCCGGCACCCGCTAGTAATACCCGCTGACTCGCTGTCTATGGCATGAGAAGCTGCATCTGAGGGAGGTCCATGGATCAGGTTACTCTTAATGCCAACGAACGGTGGTGCGAGGTGGTGCGGGCAACGATTTTGAGCCGGTGACCGGTCCCCGAAAAGGCATCTTTTTCGCACTGCTCGATTGGGAAATGCCGTTCGAATCCATTCCCGCGCATTCAGTGAGATATGCATTGGTTCACTCTGATATTAGCTTCAGAAGCTACAGAGAGACTAGACACTCCGAAACCCATTCCGTTGTCCTGATTTCTGAGTCTACGAAGGGTTGGAGGTGAGTAAAGTCTCTAATTATCGATATAATCCCTATTTTCCCGAGGAACGATAAGTGCTGAGCGCTGAGCGCTGATTTGTTCAAGCCAATCATGTACTTAGATGATGTTATTTCTCCGATCTCAGGCCGGGAGATAGACATTTTCGGGGGCAAGGTGATTACCGCGACGCGATATCCTCTGTGCTGGGAAATCTCAGTGGTTAAACAATTCGTATTAGGGAGATGCGTAGCTTCTTGTGGACGCGGCCACAAATCTAATTTCTCCGCATTCTAAAGGAAGGACGAGTTCATCTTTCCCGACATGTATCAGTACTCAGCACCGGACAAGTATAGTTGACATACCTTGATATATTGTGGGCAAGTTGTACCGAACGGCCCCTCCGAAGAGGGAAGGAAATCCAAAAATTACGCTCGGACAGCCCATGCAGCGATACGAAGCAAAGCCACGCGCTCTGAATCCGAACCGCTCCGAAGAGGGGAAAGGATGCAAGGTCTGGGCCCGAAAGCGCTACACCCTCTCCCAGTCGTTTGAATCAACGCTCCGCCGACCGATTAAGGTCGGTTTCGCGTATATATACCGCAAAGAAGCGGTTTGCATATATATATTCTTGCGCGCATATATTGGCGTCAGATAGCGCCCATTCATTGTACCCCGGACTTCAGGGACACGCGGCGAAAACGACGGCGGCGCGTCTCGCGAGCGCAGCCGTCGGGCGCCGATAGCAGGCGGAGACCCGAGGTGGGCCTGCTCGCCTCGTACACCGCGCCGCGTGTATGTACCAGAGACCATGCAAAGTTTCCTTCGCGCATGCACGGTGCGAGGCGGGGCGCGGGGCACCCGGCTGTGGAGCGCGCGCCGGTTGGGTGCGGGGTCCACACCTGCACTCGTTCGAGTGCAAGGAGCCTGGCACCGAAAGAGCAAACAAACGGGCGGACCCGGAGGATGCTCCTCGGCGCCGCGCCTCCCAACGTGCATCTTGTTCCCCCGCGAAAACACATCGCAGTCAGCGCCGTGTTTTCGAGTCGATACTCGCGCCTGATGGTCGCGCCTGATGGTATCATGAGCGGGTTAGCGCTCATGTTCATCCCGTTCCTTTGCAAGGCGAAATGGCGGCGCACTCTTGCGAGCACGACACGCCCGGCGCCGATAGAGCGGTGGAGCGTCGGCCCCTCCTCTCCTCGTGCACCGCGTCTTGCGTTAACCAGCGCGCGAAAGCTACTTCATCCGTGTGGTGTGTTTTGCGTGGGCAGGGCCGAAGCCCGGCCGGGAGCGCCTGCGCAGGCAGCAGACGCTCACCACCTGCACTCGGGTATGAGCACAGGGAGCCTGGCGCCGATAGAGCAAGGACAAGAGGCCCCTCGCTCCTCGTACGCCGCGCCGTCCCGCAGTGTCTACCCATAGGCAAACGATCGAATTGTACTGCTGGTGGCAGTGTCTAGTTGCGCCCAGCGTCGTCGCATACGAATGACTGGGATGCAGCCAATCTCGACGAGAAAGAAGGTGATATTGGAGTCCCACAGCGCGCCTCCGAGTTATCGTCTGCGGCACTGGCATCGAGTTCCCTCCTGCGGATGCGATCTTTGGGCTGGACACGGACGCAGGGAGGAAGAGACAAAACGCCGCATTTTTCTCCTTTAGGCTTTGGCTCTGTGTGGTTGGGTCTCACACGTGCAGCTGCACAGCTGGTCTAGTACCGCAATTGCGCAAGCTCTCAAGGTCCTCCTTTTGTTGGTCTAGGAAAGCCGGATTCGACTCGCGCTGGACTGCCGCCATGGACAGTCGCATTTTTGTCAGATTTGTTGTGCAAAGAATGAAGATTTCCGAATTCAATCACAATACATATCTCATGCTCCCAGCGTGTCGTAGGCTGTCGTAGGCTTTAATTTACGCAGCAGTGAGTAAAAGACATATTATTCCAAGGAGTGTGTATACGGCGGGCTCTGCGAGCGCGTATTAGGCAATAAAAGGAATGTTGTGGTACGTGAGGTATCGAGAGCAGTCATGATATCACAAATACTTGTATGGTGAGAATGAAACCCAAAGGAAAGAGAGAAAGAGATAGAAAAAAGTTCACAAATCTGCGCCGACGGCATCGACGACATACAGCACCGCCGACGGACGGACAAACAGCCCGCGAGACTCGCCCGCGCCGTCTGCGTCCGAAACTGCGGGGCTGGTGCTGCGGATGCGCTTCGCGCCGCGCAACGTCCCGAGCGACTCGCCTTCGCGCTTGACCCCCTGCTGCGAGCCGCCATACACATACCCACCACCGCTCCCTCCGCTGGCCTCGAGCCGCCGCCGCCGCGTCGCGCGGTCGCGCCCTTCGTCACCGTACTCCCACTCGGATCCGGCACCACCGATTTCGAAGTACCGGACACCGCCCCACGACCCGTCGTGCCATTGGGCCGCGCTCATACTCGTGCCCATCCCACCCGCCGCGCTGGCGGGCACCTCGACACCGACCCATGGACCCGCCTCGCCTTCGACCTCGCCAATGTAGCGCGCAAAGGCCTTGAAGCGCTTGCGCTTCGATGAAATGATGCAAGGAATACCGATTTCGAGCATCGCGCCACGCGGCGAGATTGGTAGGTCCTTGAGCGTGCCTGGCCCTGCAGGCGCTGGCGCTGGCTGTTTCGGTGGATAAGTTGTTTTGGGTGGATAGGTCGAGTGTGTTGTTTTGGGCGGTGGTTTGCTCGCGGTGACGGAGGACGGTGGTGCACCCCCGGCTTTGGTGGTGACGGTCGAGACCGTATCGCCCGACCCCTTGCGCTTCACCCGAAGCGTCGACGCGCTAGCGGTCGACGCCGTGCTGTCAGTCTTTCGGTGATCGCGCTCCTTTTCGTCCTCTACAATCGCCTTCGGGGCCTCCGTCACCACCTCCACCTTCTTCGCTTTCTCCTTCTCCTTCTCCTTCTCCTTCTCCTTTCCGCCCACTGGCACTCGTCCGCGCTGCTTTAGCGTGATAACCTTTGTCTCAGGGCGTTTCTCGCGGCCGACCGCAAGAGTCGCCTTGCGTGCTGCACTGGCCGCCGTGTCCATCGTGCTTGTGCTCCCAGTTGCGCTGGCGACGCTCCGTATGCTCGGTGTCCCGCGTTTCCGTACCGCAGGATCCAGCACGGGCATCGGCGGCCGCGTACCCCCCGCCGGGCCCGAGGCTCCCGTCGTGCGTACGGAAACGTCCGACGCCCCGCTTGTCTTGCGACTGCGCACCGAGGCTCCCGTCTTGCTCACGACGCTTGATACGGAGCTCTGTCTTGATCTTGACCTCGTCGTCCCTGTGATCGCAGTACGGAACTCAGAGACGCTTGCCCCTGCGCTCGTACTAGCGGCAGACACCCGCCGCCCGCCGGCCGTGTTGAGCGGTGGTGGCCGCAGCCCAGCGCCACGTGTCGTCCGCGCGGTGGACGTTGATGCCGGAGAGCCTGCACGCGTAGACGTTGTGCCCGTGCGTGATGATGCCGAGGAGCGAGGGCGGGGCGCAGGGGAGACACTCACTGCAGGCCGCTTCGACGGCGGGGACGTGGTGGCGGTGGTGGTGCTACTAGTGGACGGAAGGGTGGAAGTCGACGGCGTCGGCGAGCTTGGTAGCGCGCGCGTCGGCAAAGGCGGCTTCTTCGAGGCCATGGTGGGCGACGGTGGCGAGCTACCGTTGACGCTTGCTCTACCCTTCCCCTTGAGGGTGCTACTCGCGTCGTCGAGCGAGCGAAAGAGGGTCCCACCAAGCTCTGGCGTAAGCTTCGAGTCAGGCCGCTCGCCGCCCTCGCCCTCGTCGTCGTCCTTCTCTTCGGGCACCCGCTCGCCGCGGACGCTACGCGCGGCCCGCGGTGTGGGGATGCTGCGGCTCAAGACGCTGACGCGCATCGAGCTCTGCTGGGTGTGAATACTCAGGCTGTGTGCGTCCGGGTCTTTGCCGCCAGCGGTGAGAAGCGCGGTGGACTTCCGTGATGTCGAGGTTGGCTGGCGTGTGTGTTGTTGTCCTGCTGCAGGTGGGATCGCGGAGAGGAGATCATCAACGGGGATATCGAGGACTAGAAAAAAAAATCATGAGGTGGTACTCAAGGGACCGGATAGTGCAGCAGTCTCGAGCTGCAGGAAGCGCGCTCCACCGAAAACAAATCATGAACCAGGCCAGAGTGACGCCAGCCGTCATTGGGACGCGACCTTGGTATGACCGCGCAGGCTACCGATGGTCGAAAATCGCTCTAGCCTCGAAAAATCGGCAATCCTCCACACAGGAGCAACAAAGCGGAGAGCAGGACGAAATACAATCAGAAAGAAGGCCCCCAGCCCACGAGAAAGAGTCCCGAGTCCATGAAAAGTGAAAAGGAACTCACAGTCCCCGATCTCGCGCACAGCCCACACCTCGACGCCGTCCAGCCCGCCCTCGCGTGCAACGCGATCTGCACGTCCGCGGCCGCCGCGCTTGAGCCACTGGAGGACGTCCATCCTGCGGAAGAGCAGTGTAAGCCACGAAATGGGAACGAAATAAGAAAGCAGGATGGATAATCGAAAGGGAAAGAAGAAAAGAGAGGGGGGGGATTAGAACAAGGGGCGCAATATGAATATATGGAAATTGTGGAGGATGAAGGAGTATGGGGAGGTTGATTAAACGACGCAAAAGACGAGAGACAAGATGGATGAGGGAAAGACGAGAGGTAGGCAAAGGATGGAACTCACCTAGCCTGCTCGACTTGCACACGCACATGGCTCGTCTGCGAAAGTAGCGGCTGGGCGGGGAACGTCCCCTCCTCCTCGGGGTCTGGATGCGGGAGGAGCAGTACATTGACAAGCGCCTGTCGTGGTATGATTAGCACGCCACCGTGAAGAGCAGACAAAGAAAGAGAAGCGACACGACAGGATCGGCAACAGGGTGCCATGGGGAGAGAGATAGAAAACTGAATGCCCACCTGATACACCCGCCCCGCATTTCCCTCATTTGTGCCCCGTACGACTCCACGCATCGCCCATTCTACCCGCTCCCCGTCCTCGAATCTCACCCCATCCGCGCGCATTATCGCGCCCCACTCGTCCGCAGCCAACACCGCCGCGGTCTCGTCCCCCAACACCTTATCCACCTGCTTCGCGCCCGCGTCGATCAGCGGTCGCACCACATCCGCCCACGCATCCACCAGCGGCGCAAGCCGCGCCCTTGCCCCCTCCGCCGCCCAAAGAATCGGGAGAACGTTCGCCGGCGTGCTGCGCTTCGCCAGGCCCTTCAAGGCTGCGGCGTGCAGCTTCGCCGGCAGTGCAGCGAACTCGGGCGTGCACCAGCCCGTGCCGAACAGTCCCACGAGGGCGCGACGGGCCCCTCGCTCGAGCACCGCGTCGCTGGCGTCTGGCCGCAGCGCGAACTCGAGGATGCGCGGGACGCGGGCAGCACACTTGCGGCACGTGCATCCGCCCGCGCGCCACGCGCCGCGTGTCAGCTCCTCGTACGCGGCAAAGGGGAGCGCGGCATGGAAAAGCCCATGCGCCATCTCCGCGACGACGCGGGCGCGGACCTCGGCGTAGAGCGTTGGCAGT
This sequence comes from Mycena belliarum, assembly GCA_029282135.1. NCBI lineage: Eukaryota > Fungi > Basidiomycota > Agaricomycetes > Agaricales > Mycenaceae > Mycena > Mycena belliarum. The sequence goes on from JARJCN010000030.1 coordinate 417,004, forward strand.
GTCAGGTAGTTGGCAGAAAGAAGGAGCGCGAGTGCGGTGGCTAGGTCGTACGTGCGGTGGGAGAAGACAAGGGTGCCAGTGTAGAGGAAGCCGAGCGTAAAGTGAAGGGAGGCGGGCGTGAAGGGCGGGGAGGGGAGGGTGAGGGTTAAAGGGTCCGTGCCCAAGCCAGAGAGGGAGGACGACAGCGGCTTGGGGGGCGAGGGCGAGGGCCACGAGACGAGCGCGGTGTGGAAGTATGGCGAGCGCGAGGCGAGGATGAAACGGTGGGACGAGAAGACAGGCATCTGTCTGTCATGCGCGTCGTCGTCATCTCCTGAGGGCGGGGGGGCATTGCTCGTCAGGGCGATGCGCACGTCGGAGTACAGTCGCGAGCGCCACATGAAAACCAGATCCTTGCGCAGTTTGTCGATGCGCAGCTCCTCTGCATCGTCCCCACTAACGCTCTCCTCGCCCGCCTGCTCGTCAAAGAGAAACTCGAACGCCTCGCCAAACCCCTGCCCCGTGTAGAGATATTCGAGCTCGTTCGAGAAGAGCGCAGGGTTGATGCTCGTCGTGAGACGCGTGAGACCACCGACAGTCGACGGGGCAGGCGAGGCGGCGCCGTTACGGAAAGGCGATGGCGAGGACGAGCGGCTTCCTCCGCGCGGGATATCAAGGGAGAGTGCGGATGCCGCCAGCGGCGAGCCCCCGCGGGGCTGTGGCCGAAAAGAAAAGTAGCGGATCTGAAACGATGGCGGCGCGCGGGCATATACAATAGCTACGGAGGTGATGAGGAATCGCTATCTCGCGTGATGATTCGACTCACCCTTGTGTCCCCAAACTTCCTCCGTACCCTGGCCCTCGGTGGTCAGCTCCCAGACAACGTCTGGAAAGCGCTCCTTTGCATGCTGGAAAAGCGCTACTAGGTCCCGCTGCCATGCCGAAGTCGAGTTTCGCGTCGCTTCCTGTGTGGCCATTCAATCCGATCAGAAACCCACCCAGTTAGATGACTTGTGCTTGCCTGTAGCGACAATGCATGTGTCGCCTCCTGCAGCGACATAGAAAGAGAGAGTGCTCGAGCCGGGCGTCAAAGGAAAAGAAGAAACAGGAAGCTTGCGAACACGAGGCAGCCCCGCGCTGATGGGGTCAGTGTTCCGGCCCCCAGTCCGAATGCGCAGCGGGCAGACGAGCAGCTGAAAAGCAAGGACTGGCAGATGAATGGGTAAGAGACTTGAAGAGGTCCGTCAGGCGAAGCGTGCAAGAGGTCAGAGCAGGAGCAAATCAAGCGCGGCAAAATCCAGCCACATCAGGGTTAGGGTTAGGTAGCTTTAATTATTTCAAGTTCCAGTGGCAGTGTTACTTATCAATTAATTGTGTTCCACCAAAAGTGCCACCACTTACAAGAGCCTAGAGGCGCTTTACCGTGCCGTCTGTGGCTACAATTATCAGGCTTCCGATGTCAGTTGCTGAATCTGCCCAAATTTCCGAGGAAGTTTCCAGCTTAAACATCTTTTGGGCAACCCTCGCTTGTCAGCTTCAAGTCATTCATCGCAGCTACGAATCCCAAAGCGCGCTTTCCCGCAAATCAACTGGTGGCCTAACATGAGTCTGTCGCCCCTAGCAAATTTAAAGCATCCACGACTCTACGATTCAAGATCCAGAACACTGCGCGCCTCGCGATGCCAACACAAATGACTGATGAAATTTGTTAGGCTCCTTCCACGCTTCTTCACGCGTACCGGCCGGCTCTCTTCCTCTCGCTGTTCCGGTGACCAGAGGAACTCTCGCGACAGCGGACTATTCCCACCGGTGAGTACAGACAGACGAGAACCGCGACCTGGTCCCGCAAGTCTTCGCCCTAGTGTTATAATCATCGTTCTTCTTCCGAAGCATCTACGCTACGCCGGTCTGGAAATTGGCCTCCATTTCAAAAGTCTTCATCCGTATCCGTTTCAGACTCGGAATCGCTTCCAAGCTCTTCAAGCGGACCCTCGAGAACGGCTGGATGACAGTTCAGACGGTGCATAAGAAGAGACGGTGGAACGGACCGCGTATTTCTAAAAACTCCCTTTTCCCAGCTAATCGAGGCCGCAAACAGGCCTTCTGAGCGGAATCAACAACTACATCCCATATGTGCCAGTGCGGAAGCCAATGCGGGGGATCGTAAAAGTCGACGCGCATGTGGATCTCGCGGAGCCAGGGCGTCATGAGGACACTTTCCTCCGCAACGCCCCTCAGCCTCGCAAGATATCGGGCGAATTGATGTACTGTTAGTGACCGGTTGTTTCGCCGTTCAGGAGGGTCGGCCTCAAGCGCAAAAACTCGGAGATCATGAAACTCTGGCAGAACTTCTTGAAGGATATGCTATGACAGGATAAGCAGCGAACCGAATGAAAAAGCGCGGAAACCTACTGCCGGGTTCCAGATAGCTTCCATGTCCGGGTCCCGGCCGACATACCGGCGGATTGCCAGATGTCGCAGGTAAGGGAAGGCACGTGGAAGATATCGAAGGAGTGGTTCATCCGAAGCATCCATCGTGTACCATAGTTCCAGTCTTGTAACCGCCGGGAGATTGACGTCACTCAGCGCCTCTAAAACTTCGGATGCTCGAAGGACGTTTGGTAAGCGCCGATATGGTACGCCTAGGTAACAATTGATCACGAGCGTTTCGAGTCCGAGAGGAAGGATAGAAAGTATGCGATCGCCCGAGACGAGTGACGTAACTTGAAATTGTTGCAGTCGAGGAAGGAATGCATCGATGGCCAAAACGTTCTTTGGCACAATGGGATCGGTGGAGGCCCCATACCAACGGAGCGATACCACGCGAAGATTGGGTAGATGGTGGAGGACAGAGAGCAGGGATATTTCCGTGCTCTCTGGTTTGACTCCTTCTACGAAGAGCTCCCGAAGAGAGTCCCAGGTCAAAGAAAGATCGAACGCCAAGAGTATGAGCTCCCCAGGGACGGTCACAGACTCTAAACTGGGACGACTCGCCCGTAACATGGTACGCAGATTGTACATTTCGCTTTGGAGCGCATGAAGCGGACGTTTGGAGGTAACCGTGATGGTTTTGCGATCGTCAGCATAGTGGGGAGCGATGTACTCGAACTTGCGGAGGGGCAGGGATGGGATGCTCGGTGGAAGATCGAAAGCATTTATCCACTCTCCGAGCCAGGGTGACTCGTTTAGCTTGAGTTGAGCCAATGCGGGTGCAGCAGAGATGATGTCCAGCATTTGCGGCCATAGTCCGCCCCTGAGATCCTCGAAGATGAATGTATGGAGAGCCGTCATGCTCTGGATAGCGTGCTGAAGGTGCGATTCAAGGACAGCGCGTTTCTCTGCATCGAGTACACGAAAGTCGCATGTCCCCACAACGACAAAGATACTGTTCGCGAAGTCACACATCTGGTATGTGTGCGGCTGAATGCCACGCACCGGATAAGGGGCCACAATGTTCGCCAGGGGAACGAGCGACGTTTGCCCAACCATGGCGACCATGTGTGCTTGCCAAAAAGCAATGGCATGGCGCAGGAGCGCCAGCGGCGGGAGGTCAAAGATATGTTTAACAAGTCTGCAAAGCCGAGTTCAGGTCTTCGAAGAATTTCGTCCAACACGTCGTCATTGACCCTTCCAGTCGACTGAACTAACGGGTCTGGCGCGCGCGCCGCGGAAGCCATGCCTGGAGAGATAAGGCAGATAGAGCAAGAGACCAGTTGATGAGCATACAGTAACAGAGAGCCAGCTTAGTATTCACAAGTTCTGCAGATTCATCACGAGACCAGTGGCAGAAACACGATTGAAACACGAGGACCTGCTTACCTAATACTAAGACTACTTGTTCGGATTCAGTGTAGCGTCCCCTCCAAGAGTCAGCTTTCAGCCTCGCCAAATGAAAGAAAGGCACACCGAAAAGCAGCGAATAGCCCACGGGAATCTAACAGGACCCCATACAATCGGCGTCTTTTGCAAGGACTGCTTTCGTGCGTCTGTCCTGATGTGTCCCGTCGCAGAGACTGATACTGGATGATGTCTTTGCGACGAGGCGAAGTCATTCGTTACAAAGCCGACGAGCGTCCCTGTGCCCACCCCCTGGAACAAATGTGTGTGTCTGAGTCGATTGCGGTGCAAGCTGCCCGGCTGTCCCTTGGAATCCTAGAGGAATGATGAATCGTTGGAATCCGATGATTTTCCCTCACGATGAGCCGCAACGTAGCGGGATGCGCCCGCCGTCACGCGCGTCCTCGGCTGGGCGCTGGCCGAGCTCGTCGGGCGCGTGCTCCCGGACCTCTGCTTCGCGCGCGACGTCGTCAGCGTCGGGCGCGCGCTCAAGGATGCGAGGCGCCCCGTCGAGGGCGTGCGTGTCGGCGGCGCGGCCGGAGGCGGGGTGGGTGGGGAGAAAGAGAGGGAGAGGGAGAAGGACTTCCTTTGAGCACATCTGTTGACTGTTTTTGTCCTGCTGCCTTTCACCTTCATCACCTTCACCTTCATTGCCCCCTCGCCCGCCGTCTTCATTCGTAAAACCCTGCTAACACTCTCCAGCCTCCGCTTCCACCACCCCCGTGCCCGCCGATCTCCTGCGCACCGTCGACCTCGTCTTCCGCGCGCACACCAAGGCCGGCGCGTGTCTGGATCGAGGCGCGCGGCAGCCTGCACGTCGATCCCAGCAAGGGCCGCAAGGCGATCGTGCTCGTTGGCCGCGCACTTGCCACTGCCATGGCCCCGCTTACCGTTCGCCGAGTCAAAACGCGAGCCCCAGTGGCGGCGGCGGCGGCTAGTATCCGCCCGGCGTTCCGCAGCAGCAGCACCACGGCCAGAGCACGTCGCAGCCGACGGTCAGCGGGCTCGGGCGCGCGCTACAGCCTGGGCAGAAGCGACCGCGTATTGAGGTGAGTTTTGTCGTTTTTGTGGCTAGAGGACGGCGCTGACGGCTTCGCAGGAATCCCCGCCGTCGGTCTTCCACCGGCTGCTCGACGCGCACGGACTGCTGCTCTCCGTCGGCGCGGGCGCGCGCTGCTGGGGCACGAGCCGCTCGCGCTGCTGGTGCCCGATGTGCGCGGGACACGCCTGCCCACGTTGCTGGTGCCCGATGCACGCCTCAGCAGCGCACGCCCGAACGCGCTCGCGGCGCTGCTGCAGGGCGGGCTGCGGCCCGGCGACGTGCGCGAGGGTGCGTATCGTGGGCGTCGCATCGGGCGCGCTGCCCCCGCCGGTGGCGCCCGCGCGGCTGATGTACGAGGTGCGCGCGACGGGGGCGGGGCAGCAGCAGCCGCAGCCACAACCGCAGCCGCAGGGCGACATGTTCCTGCGGCTAGACCCCGCGGCGGGGGGGAGCTGGCAGTACGAGCTGCAGCAGCTGCGGTTCGCGAACAAGCGGCTGGAGGAGGAGATCGCGGTGCTGGAGCGGGCGGAGCGCGTGCGGGAGGCGGAGCGCGTGGATCGTGAGCGGGCGAAGGAGGGAGAGGGAGCGGGAGCGGCAGGAGCGGCAGGAGCGGCAGGAGCGGTACGAGGCGCAGCAGGCGGAGATGCGGGGGGAGGCGCAGGCGCAGGCGCAGTGGGGCTACCCCACGCCCGTCGCGTACCAGCTGCCGCTCAAGCGCGGCTGGGACATGCGCGACGATGCGTAGGTGCGGCGGGGCCCAAACTCAAAACGAACAAATGAACACGGCATACTCCATACTTCAAAGCTTCATGCTCCATACTCTCATATTCGGGCAGCCACGGACTAAAGGGACTCAGATCTCTCCTCAGTTCTTTTTCTGCGTTGGTTTCGCTTTGTGTACTTGTATCTGGAAGTGCATAGTGTACATTATGGCAATCGACTGGTCTGTATCTAGAAGACTAGAACGATATACGTGCAATACCATGTAGATGCGATGTTCTCCGGAGGACTCTCCAGCGAGCGCGCAGCATCGGACCGCTGAACTCGCGTACGGTGGACCGATCCTTGTGGTCGGGATCCCGGAATCGTTATAGCAGATGAGGGCTCTGGGCGTTCAGGAGATGGTGAATAACGCCAGAGCAGAATAACGTTGCTGAGCTGCTCTCGGATGGAGGCTTTAAGTTATTAGTATAAACCCCAATTCCCGCCAGGGCCAAGCTCCGAAGCATCTACGCTACGGCGGTCTGAGAATTAGCCTCCAGTTCAAAAGTCTTCATCCGTTTCAGACTCGGAATCGCTTCCGAGCTCCTCAAGCGGACCCTCAAGAACGGCTGTATGACAGCTCAGAAAAGTGCATAACAAGAGAGGGTGCAACGGACCGCGTATTTCCGGGATGTAATTCTCAGCCATTCGAGGCCGCATAGAGGCCGTCTGAGCGGGACCAGCGACGACGTTCCAGATATGCCAGTATGGGTTCAACGACACATCAACATACATGTGGATCTCGCGGAGCCAGGGCGTCATGAGGATGCTTTCTTCGCCAACGCCCCTCAGCCTCGCGAGATGTCGAACAAATTGGTGTATTGTCGGCGAACGATTACTTCGCCGTTCAGGGGGGTCGGGCTCGAGCGCAAAAATTTGTAGATCACGGAACTCTGGGAGTACTCCTTGAAGAATTTGCTGTGATACGATCAGCACGAACCTGACTGAAGGTACGCAAAACCTACAGCCGGGTTCCAAACAGCTTCCATGTCCGGGTCCCGGCCGACATACCGGCGGATTGTCAGATGTCGCAGGTGAGGGAAGACGCGTGGAAGATGTCGAAGAAGTGGTTCATCCGAGGCATCTATCTTGTACCATAGTTCCAGTCTTGTGACCGCCGGGAGATGGACGCCACCCAGCGCCTCGAGCAATTCGGATGCTCGAAGGACATTTGGTGCACGCTCGTATACTGGTGCACGTTGATAACCAATGATCGCAAGCGTTTCGAGTCCGGAAGGAAGGATAGAAAGTACGCGATCGCCCGGGACGAGGGACGCGACTTGAAATCGTTGCAGTCGAGGAAGGAACGTATCGAGGGCCATAACGTTCTTTGGCACGATGGGATCAGTGGAGGCCCCATACCAACGGAGCGATACCACGCGAAGATTTGGTAGGTTGCGGAGTACAGAGAGCAAGGATATGTCCATGCTCTCTGGTTTGACTCCTTCTACGAAGAGCTCCCGAAGAGAGTCCCAGGTCAAAGAAAGATCGAAGGTCAAGAGTATGAGCTCCCCAGGGAGGGTTACAGACTCTAAACTGAGACGACACGCCCGTGATATGGAGCGTAGATTGTGCATTTCGCTTTCGAGTGCAGAAAGCGGACGTTTGGCGTTGTACCAGACGGTCTCGCGATAGTCAGTAACATAGCGGGGAGCGATGTACTCGAACTTGCGGAGGGGCAGGGATGGGATGCTAGGTGGAAGATCGAAAACATCTATCGCCTCTCCGAGCCAGGGCGACTCGTCCAGCTTGAGTTGAGCCAATGCGGGTGCAGCAGAGATGATGTCCAGCATTTGCGGCCATAGTCCGCCCCCGAGATCCTCGAAGACCAATGTATGGACAGCCGTCATGCTCTGGATAGCGTGCTGAAGGTGCGATTCAAGGACAGCGCGTTTCTCTGCATCGAGTAAACGAAAGTCGCATGTCCCCACCACGACAAAGATCCTGTTTACGCAAGTCACAGATGCGGTATGTGTCCGGCTGAACGCCACGCACCGGATATGGGGCCACAATGTCTGCCCAGGAAACGAGCGACGGTTGCTCCACCATGGCGACCATGTCTGCTTGCCAAAAATCAATGGCATGACGCAGGAGCGCCAGCGGCGGGAGGTCAAAGATATGTTTAACAAGTCTTTAAAGCCGAGTTCAGGCCTTCGAAGAATTTCGGCCAGCACATCGTCGTTAAATCTTCCAGCCGACCGAACTAACAACTTAGGTTTGACGCGAGGAAACCACCCCTGGAGAGATGAGGAAAGAAGAACAATAAGACAATCGATGGGCTTACAGAGAACCACCTTAGCGCGACATGTATACACCAGTTCCACAGACGCATCGCGAGCAAAGCAAAAACACGAGGACTTGCTTACCTGATATCTGATCCGGTTCGGACTGTGATGGCTGTGCTACTACCAGTTCTCCTTGAAGCCTTTTGCCTTTCAACTTGTTCCTGTTCTTTTACCAGCTTCAACTACCACTACCACGGAATGCTCTGCGCCCATCGACCCGCACGAAACCCGCCCTTTGCCGCGCTATCCCGACGCCCCCGCTTCCTCAATCTATACTTCAAGTCCGGAACCGTGGTGCGAGGAGTAAGGGCGCGCTCGTCCCGCCTGCGTTCGGTGCGCTTGAGCCTGGGTGTCGGGGCGAGCGCAACTCAGCGCTGAGGTTCCACTGGGAATCACATACGCGGACTTTGTGGCGCGTGGACGGCGAACGGCGTCTTATGCGACTTGCGCTCTGCGCCTGCACCCACCGACTTGGGCGCGAGCATCTCTCTAAGGTACGTTCTCGGATTTTTTCCACTTACTTGCTGCCAACCCTCCACAACTCATTCCTCCCCGGTGCTTTATGAAGTTCTTACACTCCATGTCTACTAATCCGGTCGCCGTTCAATAGATTTTGACGTACCCTGCGCATGCGCATCCATTCGAAGTGGCCGCGCTCGCCGGCAGCCTCCGATCTACCGTGAGCGCGCTGAGGCGCAATGCGATTCAAGCTGCGGACCTGAGCGCGGCACGTAGGTGACGCAGTTGTCGCCCTGGCACGCCCTGGACTTGCACCGAGCAGAGGCAGAGGATGCCCCCACACAACTTAGGCGGCCACGCTGCTCGCGCCGCCGCGGCTCCTCCGGGGCAGCTCCTCGGTGACCTAAACACCGCTCTGGAAACGCGCCGAGTGCCGGGACGTTGAGGATGTCCCTGCGTCGGTCGTGCACGGATCGGAGCCTCGTGGCGTGTGGGTAATGTGGACGCCACCCGCGCCTGTACATGTTTAAACTCTGCATCAACGCGAGGAGTGCGCCACGTCACGACCCGGACCCGCGCACACACACCTGCACGCACTGACCCATGGATAGGCATTCGTGCGATCAATAGGCATTCGGCTGAGCTGCCGAATGATTCTACTAAAGTTGTTGTGCCTCCAAGAGTTCGAGCTCCGTTCACGATCTTGACAAGGATGTATGTTTTACAGGACAAAAAGAGAAGAAGCATCGTATGGCAGCCATTATAATGGCTACATACAAGATTATTGTGGTTGCACGACTAGATAGTGTTCAACAGTTGGATTTGCGGTTGGCAAATCGTATTCTGCCTCCGGTGCCTTCTGACGCAGTACGTTCAAACTCTACAATCATACCCCGGAGAAAAAACTGAGGTAGTACTCGCACGTCAGATTCGTCCTGGGCCTGAAGAATGATTAGAACTCACGTTCCCCAATATGCAACATCTGTACCCCGGTGCTCCTAGCATTTCCGTGATTGTCCCCACAGGTTTGAATGCTCCGTATGCAGAAGATTCGGATGATTTCCCTGTAGACTGTCTAGAGTTTGGACGAGGATCCAGCATTTTAGAGAAACTCAAATCGAGCGACAGATTCTGATCAAATTCAAGTGTGATCACTTTGTCGGTCGGTTGGTGGCGAGGGTAGACCATCATCGGGTCACCTATCTTGACTTCACCCCGCAGCACCTGGTTCAGCAACGTGCATACATCCCCCGGAAGGTATGAATAGGCTGTACCTAGATGGATCGTCGTAAGATGTGTGCACGTCGGAAGTCAACTCATTCTCACCGGTGTCGAGAATGGCACTCTGGGCTATTTTAATCGTGTGTCCATCAATACTGAGCGACTTGAGATGCAATTTCCAGTGCGGGCCCGTGGCAACCACATCTAGCCAGCGGGTCCACATGCCGGTCATTCCGATGGTTTGAGTACTGTCAGTGTTATCTCCAATGATGAGGTAGCTTGCTCTCCATACGATCAATATAAGTAATGATAGAGGGGGGAATACTAGAACACATACTGTTCGCGTTTTTTTTCACCGAGGGCAATCGTGAATCTATCACGCTGGATGTGAAATTTTCATGCCATTGACAACTCGGTTCAGAAGTGCAAGCTACCCACATCGATTAGATCTGCTTGGTGCAGCCGGAACACAAAATTCTGTCTGTTCTTGAGCTAGCACGGGCATATTGGCAGGAGAATCACGGACCTCCATATCTTCATTATGGGCTCTAGAGATAGGTAAATTTTAGATCAGTGGTGGGATAGGCCAAAAATGGAACCTACTCCGTAATCGCAAGTCCCAAGATGCCATCCATCTTCCTCGTCTCAAAATGGTCGCTGGCTGCCATTGCAACTCCAAATCGGAAATTTGGACAGCGACAAACTCGGTAGGAGGGCTCAGATGGATGTTTTCCGGCCCTAAGAAAGAAAGGGCCCCGATGATGGTCAACTTCTGCTGTTCCTTTCACATGTTTGCATAGGAAGTAAAGCTTCGGAGCGCACCAACACTACAGCCATCTGCATAGTTCAAGGCTGTGGTCGACCCCGGTAGCAGGGTGGCATTCGAACTGTACAAGGCTGAGCGTGGCGGGCGATTGAATGTATCTTGATGGTTCGAAATATTGTTTTGGATCAGTCGGGGATTCTTTGATCCAAAAATCCAGCTAAAGCGATGTCCCGAGTTAAGTGTGTGGAACATTCTCAAGAACAAATCCCACGTTGCAGTGCTCCCTGACTCAAGTTGAAGAGCATAGAAAAATATGATGTGTTACACGCACCAGTATCGATGGCTAGCTTGGCAAACTGTTCGTCCAATCCAGGGGCAGGCTCGCCTATTCCCTTCAGGAGTTTAAGCTTCGGATGAAAGCGATGCAGAAGGCTACCCACGACGGGGACCGCATGGAGAAATCCTGGGTTAGAGTCGATAGGTTGAATCATGTTGAACAACAACGATGAATCGTACCAAAAACAGCATCGTGCAGCTGGAGCTGGCGCCGTTCAATAGTCCATTCAGTAACAAAGCTGCGTTCTATCCCAGAAGAACCGGTAAAGACAGGGATATTCTGGTGTGCGCCAAAGCCAAGGGAGAAAGACGACATCGGTCGACAGGCCTGAGAGGCTGAACCTCTGCTGTCAGGAGGCCTAGCAATAAGCTCCTGAAGACGGCCGGAGTCTGGGTCCACAAAGATACCCGGAAATTGTGTCGCTGGTTCCGATATACCCCATTTCAATACGTCTGCCTTGTACTTCCAAATTCCGGATGATCAATGACACCCTCTGCAAGCAAGGTCGTACGAAGGACTTACGTAGGGCTTGTGGCGGGCATCATGATCGATTTCTTCCAGCTCTATCAATGTAACATTCGCATCCGTGTGTGTTGTATCCATGATAGTTATCGGGGTGCAGATGGGCAGCTTGTCGTCCAGTTATAAAGCACTATGAGAGCTGCTTCGTCAGGAATCGCAGTCAAGTCTCTGGCATGTAGTGGCAACGTGCCCTCAATGAGCCCGGTGTCAATTACCATCCAGAAGCACAATTTTCCATCGACGGATGCTCGGGCGTCTTTCCGAAGTGGTTCTCCATGCTGCTACCACGAGGAGCAGGGAAGTGTGTCTGAACAGCTCAGCCGATCGAGGACATCTGTAACACTTTTCGGCGAATAGGGTGCGGTCATCGTCGTTGATCCAAGGGTGTATCTATTCCAAGAAGCATGAGGCATCAACGTGTCTGGTCAGTATCTTTGCGCCAAAAGAACCCGTCCAATGATGCGTGTTGAGCGCGCAGATACGGTGAACTGAAATAGAGCGGCAAAGGGTATGTATTTGGCTTACAATAGATAACATATATTGCTGTGTAGCCCAATCCCACAAAGGCATAGAGGATTGATGATGACGCGGGGGCGAGTTGTCTGGGCCCTTTCTTATTACACTTTTCTTGATGATTTGGGCCAGGATTTTCGTCGTGGACTCCAACACGATTATAGCGCTGCTGTCAATGAGGTGATCACCGTCGATTCGAGACTGCAAGTGGTGTGCATCAGCGACGGGAGCGGCGGCGCGCCAGCAATGAAAGGGACGCACAGAAGCTTGAGAGCGGTGTTACAGCGCTGCGCCCCCGTGCCCCGTGCCCTGTGCCCCCTCCGCATATGCAGGAACATGCAGTAGAAAAGCAGAATGGCGGCGGAGGGGTCGGGGCGAGGCAGAACGCAAGCGCGTAACTCAAGCTCTGATGGAACAATGTGAGAGGGATGTATACACATAGCAGAAGGTGCGCGTACCGGTCGTGGCGAGGGCCAGAGCCGCGGGGAGGATGACGACACGCCGGTACTTACTACGCCATGTAGCAGCGGAAGAGCTGGAGAACTATCAACGAAAAACACACAGATGACAAACGAACCGGCAGAGTACCAAGAGGCCATCCACCACCGCGCTACGCGCAAACGGTCAGCATAGACGAGGCACAGGGGACGTGCAACAGACTTATTCGTGACCACGAGCGTATCTTGCGCGGCCATGAGCGCCGCCTGCACGGACGCGCCGGAAGACAGCGAGCGCCGTCGTGGCCACGTTATGGCGGATCCTGGCGGATCGCGTTGTCAAAGGCCGTGTTTGTGGCATTGACGATCAGGCGGGCCTTTGAATATCGCAGATGCTGGCGTGAGGGGCAGACTAGGCATTAGTGGTGCTCAGTACTGCCATGTGCGATAGATCATAGTCGCACTGCGTTTGCTCGAGGGCGGCTACTTGCCCTGTCGTCTCTCTCCGAGGAGGCGGGCTAGAGTCGTGCACCTGTCTGTAGATGGCGGTTAGCGCAGAGTGCCAGAGTCGCATGCGAAGCCGCGCTGCACAGTCGCGCCGGTTATGCACATAGCCCCAGACACGAGAACGCCGGGAGAATAGAAAGGAGGCGGAGTCCAGTGCGCGTTTGCGACGCCAACAATGGCTACCGACGAGTGGCGCCGATTTCGGGTTCAGGGCACAAGAAGCTAGAGCAGGCTGTCGACGCGCCCAGCGTCCGATGGGCGTATCGCGCAAGGCAACGCAAGATGATGGGGTGTGGAAGCAGGATCCGAAGCTGAACTCTAGCACAAGACCACGAGCACGGTAGCAGCGAGGCGGGCGTACGGCGACGGCGCCAGAACAACAATTTGAGCATCGATGCAAGTGACCGAAGTGGTAAGATATAATTCATCCTCCTTCCTACACTCTGTAACTCAGGTGTAAGCCATATGTAGTAAGTAGTCTAGACAAACATCGATCACTATTACATGTCCGCCCCAACTTCATCTCGACCTCACTCAGCAAGTCTCGACATTCCGGCCAGGGCACGGGCGCCCTATGTGGAGGCGCCCGCGGAGCGATCTGCGCCCTCGTTCCCCTCGCACCGCCCATTCGTTTGGGCGGCGTAGTGAATAAGAGGGCGGGTGTACGACTGACTACAAGGAGAAGTGGAAGAGGATGGGGAGCAGGAGGGGAGGGGAGGAACAGGACGAGCGAGGAACGAGGACAGGAAAGGAGTCAATCACACAAGCACGAAAAGCAGAAACGATATATATATTCACCAGCAGACACGCTACGAAAGCATGTCCGCCCCAACTTCATCTCGACCCGACTCCAGAGAAGATCGCGACATTCCGGCCGGGGCACAGGCGCCCTATGTGGAGGCGCCCGTGGGGCAATCTGCGCCCTCGTTCCCCTCTCACCGCCCATTCGTTTGGGCGGCGTAGTGAATAAGAGGGCGGGTGGGTGTATAGTAGGGGAGGTGACAGAAATGGACGAGGAGGGGAAGGGATGGCACGGGAGAAGAGGAGGAGGAGAAGAAGGGAAGGGAAGGGAAGGAGGAGAGGAAGGGAGAAAAGTCACACACAGGCACCGCAACATATATCTCATTAACAAGGACAACAGGACTATGCGCGCAGCTGGTTGCGGAGGTTCGCCTCGAGCGGGCCCTTGGGCCGGATGAACTGTACATACGCGCCGTCCCTGCGGCGTTGGTGAGCCAAGGGGAAATATAAAGAAAGGACGGGGGCCACGCACTGCAACACCTTCTTGTCCTCCTTCAGCTTCAGGTAGTCGCCCTTCGCGACGTTCGTGAAGCCCCACTTCTTCGAGACGATGATCTTTTGGCGTCCGGGGAACTTGTACCGCGCGCGGCGGAGCGCCTCCATGATGACCGGCGCATTCGCATCTTTGCAGCGGATCGAGAGGATGACCTGCCCGATGTTGACGCGCGCGACGGTACCGTAGGGCTTGCCCCACGCCCCACGCATACCCGTCTGCAGACGATCGGCGCCGGCGCAGGACAACATCTTGTTGATGCGGATGACGTGGAAGGGGTGCACCCGCACGCGCATGTGGAAAGAGTCTTTGCCGGAGGTCTTCGTGACGTACTGGGGTGCTAGCATTAGCAAGGAGGAGTACGACAAGGGGATAGGGCAGGACGCACCTTGTTGGCGCAGATACGGGCGGCCTCAAGCGCTTCGCTGCTCAGCTGCTCGTACTCATCGGAGACAAGGTGGCAGCAGAAGGGGAATTCGTCGACCGACGCGCGCTTGCGGCCCAGGTCGAAGATGCGGATCTACACTGATGTCTCAGCATTCGACTCGATGAGGAGCAAAAGACGATGGACCTTCGGGTCGGGGACACCGCGGTTGTAGCGGGACTTGGGGTAGGGTTTGTTCTTGCAGTAGCGGTAGCACCGGGCGGGGCGACGACCCATCTTCGTCGGCTCTAAGCAGGCGGAAGTCAGCGTCTTTTCGACTTTTTCCAGGCAAAAAAAAGGGAAGTCGTCATCCGGGCCTGCAAAACGCATCCAGCGTCTCTGCCGTCCATTCCGCACAAAATGAGCTGGGACGGACGCAGGAGGCGCTACAATGCATAGATTCCGGGCAGCAGGGAGGGGACTCACATTTGGGGGGTGGTGGGGGAAGGAGCTCGCTGGCGACGTCCGCGCTTTATAAGGGGTTTGTAAGCAGCCCGTTTGGGTGAGTAAGCGACGTCGGAGTTTAAATTCTCATGTCAGACCATTTACCCGAGCTCAATAAGCCTACCAACTCGACTCACATTATGATTTCGCGGAAGCGTGCGGGCGGCACCGACTGGTATTTTTCTGGGATCTTCTTGTCCCGTGGCGCTTCTTGATGCAAAAAAACTCTTTTGTCTTACTGTGTTTTTCGATCGGAAATTCGAGAAAATGCTCACTTTGCTCTAGATGATAGATCTCTCCTGCTCCGAGGATTTGAACCATGGCTCATCTCTGAGACTCCGACGCCCTCGTACACCACCGCGAATGAATAAACCTGGACAGCCTCAGTTTACACCTCTCGCATTACTGGCCTCGCCACTCAGTCAGCGCTAGCCAGAGTCTACCATGGCTCCTGTTTTTCTCGAACCTGGAACACATTACTTGTGGAACGTTCTTCTGGCTTCTGTATCGCAGAACCGACTGGCTCTCTGTACCCAGCAGCCGCAGAAGGCTCCCTTGCGGTGGAGAAGCGTGCGACAGGTTTTCCGCACTACTGCGGAAACAGACGTGCAGCGCCCAAGGCGCTGCAGATTTACACTCCTGGACCAGTGCATTCGTCGCGACTCGCGGAACGCCAGATACCGACCCTGTCGTGTGGGCTGACGCTACTCGGAATCACTTGATTTTGCCTATTTCTGCTCTCGCATGCCCAAAGACCCCCTAAAAATAATAGGATATCGGAACACGCGACTATATCAAGGCGACGTTAAGTACTCACTCATGATCCCCACGTTCTTCCAAGCAGCCAGTCGACTCAACGAAGCAAACCTCCCCTGATACAGATCCTGTCCGTCTTCTTCCGATCTGTCGCCAGTGTTGTCGATTTCTTAGTATTTCCATGCCACTTCCCAGTCACCTCCAGGGATCATTGGGCTACGCCTGACTCACTACTGCTCTGCCTTGTTGCCGTGTCATAGTGCAAGACTCGGAGCCTACCTACCGATCAAACTCCACTTGTGCTAGGTCGTTCTGGCCCCTTCATCTGGCAGAAACAACCATTCCCCACGTCGCGGCATCATTCAGTGACCTCTATGTAGACGTCCGGCTTCAGTTTAAATCAAGGCCCCGCAGACCCCACAATGACCCGAACACTACTGGAATTCGAGTCTCGTCCGCGCTCTTCGCTGTGCCGACTGGGCACGGCGATACCTCACGCAAAGCTACCTCAATCCAAGGGCCACACAGCGCATTTGATATCGCGTACGGCGTTTTTGACGGTCTGTATCCTATACTTCTGCTGCCATTCATCTGCTATCCCAGGCTCTCGCACAGCAACCACTGGCAAGATCATTTCCGCCGCAAGCTCGTTAGGCCGCGCATGTTTTACGCCCTTCAAGAATCAAATACCTGCTTATAGCTACAACAAGCGAGGCACGAGCTCAAAATGTTGTAGCGTCTGTTTTCAAGAGACTAGCACTCACTTGCGATTGAAGTGTCGGAAAAATCGAAAACACCTGATCAAGACTGATCAGGCCATATCAAGTTCGGTCAGGCCATCAGGTCTCCCCGCGGCGGATCAGGGTCGAAAAACCCTTATAAAGTACTGATCATGCTGATCTGCCTGACTGGCCTGATCAGCATGACCAGATCTGATCAGGATAAGCTGGCAGTAACGAACAAAAGAACGAATCTAATGTCCTTGGTCTTGCGTAGTCCTAGTTCATACTCGCTTACTTTCTTATGACTTACTATTAGATTGTAGTTGAAGGGGCACAACATACTAGAAACCGGGTTATGACTGGGGTTTGAACACAAGACCTTAGCGGAGCACTATACAAACAGAGCCATTAACCGCTCTGCCAAAGGGAACATGACCAACAATGAAGCCCCACACACTACATACCCTTCTTTTTTCGGCATATCAGTGCTGATCAGACCTGACCAGACCTGGCCGCATACTTAACCCAAGCATGCCAATCGTCAGTCACTGTACTAATCGTCGCGACAATACGTGGGGACCCCGCGACGATTCGAACGACCACAGAAGCTGATGAAGTACTTTGAACTGCAACAGGTAATACTTGACAGCCCCAGTGAACAATGGCGTCCCATTTTCGCATGCGTCTGCAATTCAAAGTTTATGTGATGCACTTCAAGTTTGCAAAGCAAGTGGCAATTCAATGTTCCCCTCGTATACGGGTGAGTCAGAGGCAGCAAATGGAGGCCAAAAACAATGTGGGCTGGATGTCAAGTGTGTAAGGTGCGTTGCTGACCTGATGACGGTGGAAAGGAAAATCTGCATTACTTTGTGGATACAGTAGACATAGACATGTTCTTACACGCCAATGAGCGGGAGACTACATAACTATCCATTTCTTGACTTTGGTTGAGCTCTGACTAGATCTGCCTGACCATCGCTGATATGGGAAACCTTGAAGCCTGACATGGACCTGATCAGGCTCCGTCAGGCCGTCAGTGCCCGTCAGGACCGGATCAGGTAAAATCGATTTTTCCGACAAGTCAATCGGGAGTGAGTATCCGCGTTCGAGCCGCCTTGCATGGCCGGTACTCTAGATCTTCTCGAAGTGTAATCACACCCCGACGGCACAGTTACATATTTTACACTCATCTCCCAAGTTGAATTCCCTCGAACAAGCCGTCGCAAACAAGTCGCAACTTGCAAACAAACTTTAACAAAGACTCTCGCCTCGTGTTCACTGGCAGCACACACATCCGACGTCAGCCAGACGACGTTGATAACTCCTCCCCTCAAGCCTCGAATTTCCTGGCTGCTCAAGCGCTCCCCGTTCTCGATTCTTCGGAGGGCTTACAAGCCCGGGCTTCCGATCATCCTACTAAATAAATGCCTCCGACTCGGATCAACCTCGACTCAGATGTACTTGATGAAATTCTCCGAAGGCCTGAACTCGACTTTGCAGACCTGCTAAACATATCTCTGACTTCCCGCTGCTGGCGCTCCTGCGCCATGCCATTGATTTTTGGCAAACAGACATGGTCGCCATGGTGGGGCAACCGTCGCTCGTTTCCTGGGCAGACATTGTGGCCCCAAATTCGGTGCGTGGCATTCAGCCGCACACATTGCAGATCTGTGACTTCGCAAACAGGATCTTTATCGTTGTGGGGACATGCAGCAGCTCTCGTTTACTAGATGCAGAGAAACGCACTGTCCTTGAATCACACCTTCAGCATGCTATCCATAAAATGACGGCAGTCCATACAATCGTCTTCCAGGACATCGGGGGCGGGCTATGGCCGAAAATGCTGGACATCATCTCTGCTGCGCCCGCATTAGCTCACCTCAAGCTGGATGAGTCGCCCTGGCTCGGAGAGGCGACAGATGTTTTCGATCTTCCACCAACCCTCCCTTCCCTGCCCCTCCGCAAGTTCGAATACATCGCTCCCCGCTATGCTGACTACCGCTTTGCAGTCAACTCCAAACGGCCGCTTTATGCACTCGAAAGCGAAATGTACAGTCTACGCTCCATATCACGGGCGTGTCGTCTCAGTTTAGAGTCTGTAACCCTCCCTGGGGAGCTCATACTCCTGGCTTTTGATCTCTCTCTGACCTGGGACTCCCTTCGGGAGCTCTTCGTAGAAGGACTCAAACCAGAGATCACCGACATATCCTTGCTCTCTGTACTCCGCAAACTACCAAATCTTCGCGTGGTATCGCTCCGTTGGTATGGGGCCTCCACTGATTCCATCGTGCCCAAAAATGTTTTGGCTCTCGATACGTTCCTTCCTCGACTGCAACGATTTCAAGTCGCGTCCCTCGTCCCGGGTGATCGCGTACTTTCCATCCTTCCTTCCGGACTCGAAACGCTCGCGATCATTGGCTATCAACGTGCACCAGTATACGAGCGTGCACCAAACGTCCTTCGAGCATCCGAATTGCTCGAGGCGCTGGGTGGCGTCCATCTCCCGGCGGTCACAAGACTGGAACTATGGTACAAGATAGATGCCTCGGATGAACCACTTCTTCGACATCTTCCACGCGTCTTCCCTCACCTGCGACATCTGACAATCCGCCGGTATGTCGGCCGGGACCCGGACATGGAAGCTGTTTGGAACCCGACTGTAGGTTTCCGCGCAATTTCATTGGGTTCCCTGCTAATCCTCTCGCAGCAAATTCTTCAAGAAGTACTGCCGGAGTTTCATGATCTCCAAGTTTTTGCGCTTGAGGCCGACCCTCCTGAACGGCGAAGCAGTCGGTCAACGTCGCTGAATCAATATGTCCGCTATCTTGTGAGGCTGAGGGGTGTTGCAGAGGAAAGTGTCCTCAGGACGCCCTGGCTCCGCGAGGTCCACATGTATATGGACTATTACGATCCCCCGCGTTGGCGCTCGCACTGGCACATCTGGGACGTCGTCGCTGGTCCTGATCAGAAGGCCTGTGTGCGGCCTCGAATAGCTGGGAGGCTTATGCCAGAAATACGCGGTCCGTTCCACCGTCTCTTGTTATGCACTTTTCTGAGCTGTCATCCAGACATTCTCGAGGGTCCGCTTAAGGAGCTCGGAAGCGATTCCGAGTCTGAAACGGATGAAGGCTTCTGAACTGGAGGCTGATTTTCAGCGTAGATGCTTCGGAGCGAACTTCCGCGGACATCCAGCGCTGCTACAATAAGATAGGCCCTGGCGGGAATTGGGGTTCCTACTGATAACTTAAGGCCTCTTGATATGCGCTGATATGCGCCATCCGAGTTGAGCAGCTCTAGAGGGCCCAGAGAACATCGCATCTACATGGTATTGCACGTATATCGTTCTAGATACAAGCCAGTTGATTGCCATAATGTACACTTATGCACTTCCAGATACAAGTACACAAAGCGAAACCGACGCAGAAAACGAACCGAGGAGAGATCTGAGTCCGCCTAGTCCGTGGCTGCCCGAATATAAGAGTATGAGCATGAAGTATATATGGAGTATGCCGTGTTCATTTGTTCGTTTTGAGTTTGGGCCCCGCCGCGCCTACGCATCGTCGCGCATGTCCCACCCGCGCTTGAGCGGCAGCTGGTACGCGACGGGCGTGGGGTACCCCCACTGCGCCTGCGCCTCCCACCGCATCCCCGCCTGCTGCGCCTCGTACCGCTCCTGCCGCTCCCGCTGCTTCCTCTCCCTCTCCCTCTCGCGCTCCTTCGCCCGCTCGCGCTCCTTCGCCCGCTCGCGCTCCACGCGCTCCGCCTCCCGCACGCGCTCCCCCCGCTCCAGCACCGCGATCTCCTCCTCCAGCCACCTGTTCGCGAACCGCAGCTGCTGCAGCTCGTACTGCCAGCTCCCCCCCGCCGCGGGGTCCAGCCGCCGGAACACGTCGCCCTGCGGCTGTGGTTGTGGCTGCTGCTGCTGCGCCCCCGCCCCGCTGCCCTCCGCCGCGCCCGCCGCGCGCACCTCGTACATCAGCCGCGCGGGCGCCACCGCCGGCGGCAGCGCGCCCCCCGATGCGACGCCCACGGGCGCCTCGATGCGCAAGCGACCATCGAAGACGAGGGAGCTCTGAGCAGGACAGAAAACAAAACAGGACGATTCAGAAAGAACGAAGGATGCGCTGTGGGGCATAAACGGGCGCAAGAAATCGGGCAGCGGGGGGATGGCAAGGACGGGCGATGGGGAGGGGAGGGATGAGGAAGGCGGGGACGAGGAAGAGGATGGGGGACGGAGATTGATGGCGAGCGATTCAAGGGTGTAGCCGGATGATAGCAAGCTTAAGGATAGGTTATGGGGGAAAGGATGGGCGGGGAGGGCGGAGAGGGCACGAGGAGGGTGCTCCGACGAGCGACAAGGATGGGCGCCGGAACGGGCGTGGAAGCGGGCGGACGGAGGACGAGAGGACGAGCGGGAGATGAAGAGGGAGGGAGGCGGGGGATGCAGGACGCCGCCAGGAAATTGAGGCGTGCGGGGGACCCGCAGGAAACGGGTGCCGATGCGAGATGCGCGCCATGGACATGGCATGCACAGAAGACGGGAAAATAGGATATAGAATAGGAAAGAAGGGAGGGGGGAGGGCGGGCGGGAATTGGGATGGACGACGGAGAGAGTCGGACGGTGGTGGAGGCGGGGAGGATATCGATGCGGGGGGGGGGGGGGGGGGGGGGGGAAGTTCTGGAGATGGTTGAGGAGCGGGGGCCGTGCGCACCGCGTCGAGCGGGGTCCGCCTCGATCCGACTCTGGATCTGGATTCAGCCACATCGCAGGGGTACGCGGCCCCGTCCCTTCGGCAGCCCCCTGTGTACACGAACCCCTCGCCCACATACGCCGTGACGCTGGGTGGGACGTGCCCGACGCGATTGGACGTGGACTTGCGTTTGAAGTCGAGGTGTGCGACTCCAGATGTCAAGTCCAACTTGGGCGGCCGTCGTAGCTCGCGCAGGGAAAGCGAAGACCACCGCCGCGGCCGCTCGTGCAGGTGCCAGCACCTGCGGTACTGCGCGGGCGGTTGGTGTGGTCGGCGGCCCCGCCTCGCCAGGCGTCAAGCGGGAAGGCGGGCGTGCAAGTCCGCTGATGTAGTGGGATGAAGGCGGGTGCGCGATTGACGTCGCTGCGGGCGCGTCTCGGGAGTTCGTGCGCAAGCAAGCCAGATACGATTGATGTCGTGGTACAGAGGACCGGCACCACTGTTACCACACACTCGCTGCTTGCCCCCCCCCCCCCCCCTCCCCCCCCCTCAGTCGCGCAGCGCAGCCTAAGTAGGGCACGGGGCACGGCTCGCGCGCTCACGAGGGACGTGCGGCCGTCCGCGGCAGTTACGAGTTGCGGGGCCAGAGCCTGCCGGATGCGGGGCGGGGCGGCACGGGGCGGCAGGCGCTTGCGTCAGAGCTGCGAGTTGCGAGGTGCGGGTGCGGGTGCGGGTGCGGGGCCTGACGCGGACGGGCCGGGGTCGCGCGTCCGGCCGCAGACCGAAGGGGACCGTGGACCGTGGACGTCGACGGCCCTGGATGCAGCCGGGCAGCCGGGCAGGTGCGCGCGCGCGTGCGTCCCCGAGGTGAAGCTCTCGAGCTTTCAAGCTCAAGGTCGGACGTCAAGCGCTCAAGCGCTCAAGCGCAAGTCCATTTGTTGGCGGCGGAGAAAGGCGGCGGAGAAAGGCGGGGCCGGGGGCGGGGGCGGCGCGCGGAGGAGGTGGGGGAAAGTGGTGTGGGAAGTGGAGAGTGGCGTCGTTGAACTGGGCGTTGCTACATAGGGCGGTTCGTGGGAGCCTCGAGCTTGAGCTTGAAAGTTGCACGTTGACTGAACGTTTGAACTCAGGCGGGAGTGCAAGGACGCCGTGGGATGCAGGCGGGCGGGCGGGCGGGCGGGCAGGCTTTCCGGACGCCGCGCAGGCGCTGCGGCGTAGCCCGGGGCACGGCTCGCGGGGGACAGGCCGGGCGCGCGGGCGTGCACCTGAGTTACGCGGGTGCGGGTGCGGGTGCGGGTGCGGTGCAGGGTCATGTCATCGCGGACGGGCGCAGCGGCACACAAGGCCGACGCCGATGTCGGTAGTCCCGACAGGCTAGCTGGAATGGCGCGTCTCCAAGTCCAGAGTCCAGAGTCCTCCGACTCGCGAGATATGTCATATGTATGTATAAGTATTCATGGACTCGGAGAGATTGATTGATTTCGTCTGTTTGGATTTCGTGTCGGTTTCGGCGGCGGCGGCGGCGGTGGCGGAGGATCAGGGGGGGGTAAGGGCCCGGCGGCAGGGGCAGGGGCAGGTGGGAGATGGAGGGGCGTCGATGGACTGGTTGGAGGAAGTGAAGGTGTTGGACGTTGGCCAGAGAACGGAGGGCGTAACTTTGAGGCGAGATACGATACAAAATAGCTATAGACGTCGTATCGGTTTCGGCAAGAGACGTCGTATCGGTTTCGGCAAGATGCTTTCTGCAGGTGTGTTGCTGAAGAGTCTCCACTCGATATGTGAAGCTTGAAGAGTCTCCACTCGATAGACTGAACTCGGAGCCTGGAGGCCAGCTTCGGATTCCGAGATTGGAGGTCTGCGCCGTGCGGACGCAATTAGTGGCGGCGATGAGAGTCCCTGTGCGGTTTCGGTTCGGGTTAGCTGCAGGGCGAAGTCTAATTCTGCAAGGGTGCAGACTGCGGGCCAATGGGCATGTGTGGGGTGGGGTGGGCCGGCCTCCTGCGGGGACACGTCGACGAAGCTTCAGCTTCATTGCCAGCTGCAGGGTCGCGTGCCCCCGCTCGGAGGCTCTCTCGCGTTCACGCACATAACGGGTTGACGTTACGAAAGCGCACATAACGAAAGTCGACGTCAGCGCTCCACTCCACTCCCCCGTCGCAGAAGGCGGCGAACGTGCACAGGAGTCCGGTGGCCCGTCCGAGCAAGGAAAGGGAGTCTCTGAACAGTGCGCCCAGCGCGAACCTTGCGTCCAACATAGGTATTGATATTGGACACTTGAACTTTATTATATATAGGTCTGTGAAAACACTCCGCTTGACGGTTGGATGTATTGTGGATCCATGGACGCGCGTCTCCAAGTCGAGAGATATATGATTCCAGCGGTGGACGGGGAAAGCCAGCAAGGGGAAAGGCAGTGACGTCGTTAGAGAGCTTGGAGAGATAAGGCTGGTTGGAGAGACGCCTTAGGCTGGTTGGAGAACGGCGTTGCTAGGGCGCGTCGCCGTAAGCACTTAGCAGACTCGTCGGACTTGTCACTTGCTTTCCAAAGGTCTGTGAGAACGCTCCGAGTCACTCCACGATAGACTGCGTCACTGGCTCCGAGTCGGAGCGAATCGACTCGGATGAGTGGCGTCCGAGTCGGGCGCGATGCGATTGAAACATTCGAGGCCCCAGCGTGGTTTTGGTCTAGCTGCAACTTGGTGGTTGAAGCTTTGAAGTTTGATTCTGCAAGGGTGCAGAGGAGGGGAGCGGGAGCGGGGCCACGCGGTACGACGAAGCTTCAGCTTCATTGCCAGCTGCAGGGTCGCGTGCCACCGCTCGGAGGCTCTCTCGCGTTCACGCACATAACGGGTTGACGTTACGAGAGCGCACATAACGAAAGCCGACGTCAGACTCAGCGACGTCAGCGGCTCCACTCGTCGGAGAAGGCGGCGAGCGTGGAGAGGAGTAGCCCGCAAAGGAAAGAGTGTAGTGCAGAGTGAACGCAGCGCGAACCTTGCGTCTGAATCCGTTTGCAACATGGGAGGCCCTCCGAATTCGAGCACGAAATGCAACGAGATGGCTATCAGAGGGGTGTAATGTACATACGGTATACCGGCGGTGGAAGCAGATGCGCCGTACGCGATAAATGCGAACGCAGGCCGAGAGGCGCGGGGTGCCAGCCGGGGACTAGGGTGCTGGCCGACGCGACAACGCGACACGGGGATCTCAGGCTGTCGGCGGGCGGCGTTGCGTGACGTCGCGTGCACGGGCCAGGTGGCGACCGGCGGGGCCCTACTCGGATGGTCGCTGGGCGCGCGGGCGAGGGGGGATGCATCTGGCGGGACTGGATAGATGAGGAAGGAAGGAGGGGGACGGGGCAAGGGGGGTGCTATGGAAGCTTACCTAACCGTGCATCGCACCCCGTTTCCACTTGGCCTGTTTGTAAGTACTTCGCTTCCTCTTCCCCTCCTCATCCACCCCACAGCGCACACCCCACCGATGTCGTTTGCGTACCTGCAGCAGGGCACGTTCTTCGACGACAGCCACGACGAGCACCCCGCGGGCCTGCAGTTTCAGCTCCCAGACTACCTCTACGATGCCCCGCCCACCCTCGCGCCAGGCGGCGGCGCGGAGGCGCTGCACCCCGCCGTCGCCGCCCAGTGGTTCGCGAACAGCGGCTTCCGCCAGCCGCAGGAATACCTCCACGTCCCCGAGCTCGAGCAGCAGGAGACGATGGATATCGAGCCGCAGATGCCCATGACCATGACCGTTGGCGGCGGCGGCGGCGGCGGCATGATGGGCAACATGGGCAACATGGGCAACATGGACAACATGAGCACGGGGATGAGCATGGGGATGAGTATGGGGGGGATGGGCATGGGGATGACGAGCGGCATGGGACCAGGCGCGGCGTGGCCCGCGCTCGCGCAGGCGCAGGGGCAGCTCACGGCGCTGCACCCGCTCTTCCCGCACGCCCGCGCGCCCCCGCCGCTCGCCCTCCCCGCCCCCGCGCCGCCCCTCTCACACCCCGCGCCGCAGCCCCACCCCGCGCCCCTCCCGGGCTCCCTCCTTGCACCCCCAACTCCACCCCTAGCCCCCGCCCCACCTTCCCCCCCGCCGCCCCTCACCCCGACCCTCACCGGCGGCGGCCTCCCGCTCTACTCCCAATCCGGCTTCGACGTCGTCGCGCTCCTCGCGCGCGTCGCCGCGCGCCCCGCCCCTTCGGTGCGCCTCGGGCCCATCGACTTCGCCACCTCCTTCCTCGTCGTCGACGTGCGCCGGCACGACGACCCGATCGTGTACTGCTCGCCGAGCTTCTGCGCGCTCACGGGGTACAAGGAGCGCGAGGTGCTCGGGCGCAATTGCCGGTTTCTGCAGAAGCCGCCGTCCGCTTCCTCGTCCCTTTCCCCCCACCCCGCCTCTGCCCCCACCCAAACCCACCCTTCCCCGCCAGCCAACGTCGCCCCGGGCGCGCGCGCCCTCGCGGCCGCCGTCCGCGCGCGCAAAGAGGCGCAGGCCTCCGTCGTCAACTTCCGCGCCTGCGGCACCGCCTTCGTCAACCTCGTCTCCGTCGTCCCCCTCCCCCTCGCCGCGGACGCCCGGCCCGGCGCGGAAATCGTGTGGTACGTCGGCTTCCAGGTCGACCTCGGCGCGCAGAGCGCCGCGATCGGCCGCCGCGTGCGCGAGGGGCGCTACTGGGCGCCTGCCCTGGACCTCAGTACCACCACCACCTTCAACACCACCTTCAACACCGGCACCAGCACCACCGCCTCCACCTCCCCGACCGCCCGCGCGCTGGTCCTCGCCCCGACCACACACGCGAACAGCAAGGGCGCGCGAAGGAAGCCCGACGCCGCGCCGCGCGTGGCGCCGGCGCTCGCGCGGCTGCTCGCGTCGGAGCGCTTCCTCGCGTCGTGCGGCGTGCACACCCACGGCGGCGGGGGCGGGGGCGGCGTGCCGCCGGACCCGGCGTCGCACGCGCTGCACAGCCTGCTGCTGGGCGCGCTCCCGGACTTCGTGCATGTGCTGAGCCTGAAGGTGCGTGGGCTTCCGTTCGGTTATCCGATCTGGCTGTTTTTTCCGCTCGGGTATCTGTTGCGCAGGGCGCGGTGCGTTCCTGGCGGGTACAGGCGGGTTCAGGCGGGGTTGGTTTGGGGCGCGCCTCTTGGTGATATGATAATACATGTTCCCTCCTGTTCGCCCGCCCAGCTCCCGCCCGCATCGCACTGGGGTCCGCATGATGGTGTATATCCACTCCCATGCCCTCCTCGTGCATCCATCGTCTGCGCCCCCCGCTTCTCTTATTCTTATCCTTATTCCTATTCTTATTATTTTGATCGCTGTTCTCGCTCCCCGCTTGTCCGTGCTGACCCCGCGCCCCCAGGGCGCGTTCCTCTACGCCGCGCCGGCCGTGACGCGCGTCCTCGGGTGGGCGCCCGCGGAGCTCGTGGGCCGCGCGCTCGCGGACCTCTGCTTCGCGCGCGACGTCGTCAGCGTCGGGCGCGCGCTCAAGGAGGCGAGCCTCCCCGTCGAGGGCGTGCGCGTCTCTGGTGGGGGCGGGGCGGGCGGCGGGGGCGGGGGTGGGGGTGGGGGTGGTGGGGATAGAGAGCGGGAGAGGGAGGGCGAGGACGGGGATGGGGAGGGGGAGAGGGAAGGAGGAGGAGGCGAGGACGGGGAGAAGGGTGAGTCGCGTTCCGTTTCGTGTCGTTCTGCCGTTCGCGCTGGGTGCCTTGGTCGTTCTCCCTCGTTCCTCTTCGTCGTTCCCTCCAAACGCCCTTACGGCTGCACTGTCTGCCCTCCCGTATTGAGTGTCGTTTTCCCGCCTGTCTATCCCCCCCGCCTTTCTCTCCGTTTATGTTGGGTTCTGCATCCCGTTCCCATCCCAGTTCCCGCCCTCCTTCGGCTCGTCCGCTTCATGTTGTTCGCTCGCGCCGCGTTCGCGTACCCCGGTCGTCGCCGCCCTCATCCCCGTTCCGCTCCACGCCTCCCTCGCATCCCCTTACCTCTTCTCCCCCCGTGCTTTTCACCGCGTACACACTCTTTCTCTCCACCCACCCCCTTTCCCCAGTCCCGTTCCTTCTGCTATTTTCTTTCACTGCACTCCTTCCATGCTGCCCGCATCAAACCTCTCTCCCGTTTTTCTCTTCCCTCCCTACGCAGAACCCTACTGACATCCTCCCAGCCTCCGCCTCCGCCCCTACCGGCACCGTGCCCGCTGAACTCCTCCGCACCGTCGACCTCGTCTTCCGCGCACGCACCAAGGCCGGCGCGTGGGTCTGGGTCGAGGCGCGCGGCCGCCTGCACGTCGAGCCCGGCAAGGGCCGCAAGGCGATCGTGCTCGTTGGCCGCGCGCGCGCCATGGCCCGCGTCGCGGACACGCTGCCCGGCCCCGGCCCCGCGTACCGCTCGCCCAGCCAAAGCGCGAGCCCTGGCAGCGGCAGCGGCGGCGGCGGCGGCGGCTATCATCCGCCCGGCGTGCCGCAGCAGCAGCACCACGGTCAGACCACGTCGCCGCCGACGGTCAGCGGGCTCGAGCGCGCGCTGCAGCCTGTACAGAAGCGACCGCGCATCGAGGTGGGTTTCGTCGTTTTTGCAGCGAGGGAGGACGGCGCTGACGGCTCCGCAGGAATCCCCGCCGCCGGCCTTCCACGGGCTGCTCGACGCGCACGGGCTGCTGCTCTCCGTCGGCGCGGGTGCACGCGCGCTGCTGGGGCACGAGCCGCTCGCGCTGCGCGGGACCCGCCTGCCCGCGCTGCTGGTCCCCGATGCGCGCCTCAGCGCGGCGGCGCGCCCGAACGCGCTCGCGGCGCTGCTGCAGGGCGGGCTGCGGCCCGGCGACGTGCGCGAGGTGCGCTGCGTGCTGCGCGGGCGCGCGGGCGGCGTGCGCGCGGTGGTGCGCATCGAGGCGCCCGTGGGCGGCGTGGGCGTCGCATCGGGGGGCGCGCTGCCGCCGGCGGTGGCGCCCGCGCGGCTGATGTACGAGGTGCGCGCGGCGGGCGCGGCGGAGGGCAGCGGGGCGGGGGCGCAGCAGCAGCAGCAGCAGCAGCAGCAGCCACAACCGCAGCCGCAGGGCGACGTGTTCCGGCGGCTGGACCCCGCGGCGGGGGGGAGCTGGCAGTACGAGCTGCAGCAGCTGCGGTTCGCGAACAAGCGGCTGGAGGAGGAGATCGCGGTGCTGGAGCGGGCGGAGCGCGTGCGGGAGGCGGAGCGCGTGGAGCGTGAGCGGGCGAAGGAGCGCGAGAGGGAGCGGGAGCGGGAGCAGCAGGAGCGGCAGGAGCGGTACGAGGCGCAGCAGGCGGGGATGCGGTGGGAGGAGGCGCAGGCGCAGGCGCAGTGGGGGTACCCCACGCCCGTCGCGTACCACCAGCTGCCGCTGAAGCGCGGGTGGGATATGCGCGACGATGCGTAGGCGCCGCGGGCAGACGGCGGGCCCAAACTCAAAACGAACAGATGAACACGGCATACTCCATACTTCGTTCATGCTCATACTCTTATATTCGGGCAGCCACGGACTAGGCGGACTCAGATCTCTCCTCGGTTCTTT
The DNA here is from genome assembly GCA_029282135.1 of Mycena belliarum. Classification (NCBI taxonomy): domain Eukaryota; kingdom Fungi; phylum Basidiomycota; class Agaricomycetes; order Agaricales; family Mycenaceae; genus Mycena; species Mycena belliarum. The sequence goes on from JARJCN010000030.1 coordinate 445,524, forward strand.
TTCTGCGTTCAAGGTTTCGCTTTGTGTACTTGTATCTGGAAGTGCATAGTGTACATTATGGCAATCGACTGGCTTGTATCTAGAACGATATACGTGCAATACCATGTAGATGCGATGTTTTCTGGGAGGTGTGCGTACCCACTGCCGAGATGCGGGGGCGGTCTGCGCAGATATCACGCTGTCTCCGCTTTACAAGGTATACAATGTGGCTGAATTCAGATACAGATGGAGGCGAACGGGACTTGGGCTTTGTATGTCCAGCAGTGCACAACCTCCATTCAACCCGGCAGAGCCTCAGTGCGCCTTCCGTCGAGCTTTCGTATGCATTTTATTTTGTTCTATCTTACAGCAAGGGCTCCCGACTACTCGAGAGCCGGTTGAGATGTATGTACACGTCCGTGCCGAAGCCGTCCATCGCGATGAGGCGCAGGTCGCCGCCGAAGTAGCGCGCGTAGAGGCGCGAGAGGGGCAGCCCGTAGCCGAAGCCCGCCATCGGGGCCTGCGCGCGTCAGGTTGGAAGAACTAGATAAGGGAACGGGACGCGCCTTGAAGTCGCTGGCATGAAAGTCCTGGTCGATGCGCGTGCCCTCCATCGTGGTGTACATGTACGTCCAGATGAGCGGGATCGCGCTGCGCGGGATCCCGCCGCCCTCGTCGCTGATCTTGATCGTGATGTCCTCCGTGCCCTCGACGACCACGACCTTGATCGGCGGCCACCCGCCCGCGGGCTCGTCCCCGCGCGCGCCGTGCCGCTCCACGACCGCGCGCAGCGAGTTCTTCAGCAGCTCGAACACGATGTGGCTGAGGTGCCCCGGGACGTACGGGAAGGCGAGCGCCGGGGGGCAGATGAGCTGCACGGGCGGCCCGGCGAACATCGCGTAGTGCTCCTCGCAGACGAAGCGCGCGTTCTCGATCGCCTCGGTGACGATGTCGTGCACGTTCGCGTTCGTGCAGATGATCCCGACGTAGTCGTCGTGCGCCTGCTGCGTGTTGAGCGCGATGTCTGCGCGGGGGTCAGATGCGGGGAAGGACGGGAGGGAGGGGAGGGGCCGGGACGGGCGGGGCGGGGCGCGGGTGCGGAGACACACGGCAGGCCCCTCCGGGATGGCGGCTGCGGGGAGACGGAACACGCACGCTGGCCGATTAGGAACCGGATCCCGATCCGCGACATGTAGAAGCGGTCGAGCCAGGCCTGGATGTCGAGCCCGATGCTCTGCGCGCCGCGGCTCTTCTTCCACTCGAGCACGCCCTGCGCGACCGTGGTCACCGTCGGGTCGTGCCGGCTCTTGATGGCCTCGAGCGTCTTCGTAAAGCGCGTGTTGTAGTGCGCGACCTCCGGCGGCCAGTTCACGCCCTGGGCGTTCGCGTAGTATCTGGGAGCACGGAGCATCAGGAGGGGAGGCGCACGAAGGGGACGGGGCGGCGCACCGCCGCTCCATGGGCACGCGCAGCTTGAGCTTGTTGAAGCCGTTCCCGTTCGCGCCGTTGCCCCCCATGAAGGCCGCGCCCTGCAGGCTCGGGTTCGGCGTCGACTCGGGGAGCGTGGCGTCGTCGGTGCGCGGCGCCATGAGGGCCTGCCGGATGCCCGGCGGGAGCGTTATGGCGGGGAAGTTGATGAGCTCCTGCCATACCACCAGATGCGGGTGAGCCACGGCGGACACGCGGCACACGACGCACCTCGAACGACTGGGCGTACCAGTTCTTGACCTTGTTGATCGACGGCATCGCGCTGAGGTTGTGCGGCAGCTCGTCGAGCTCCTTCACGCGGTGCGCGAGGCGCACGGGCAGCTCCTCTGCGCCACATACGATCAATATCCGCCCCGCGCGTCGGAGGTGGGCACACAGCGCTCACCCGCGAGGAACTGGCTGGCCTTGAGGAGCGTGCCCTGGCTCGGGTTCTGGCCGAAGAGGACCATCTGCTGGAGCGAGACTGCAGGGGCGCGCGTGAGACCGCCGCCGCATCGCCCGGGCGCAGGCTACGCACCGCCGGTCTGGGGAAAGGACGCAAAGTGGTGGATCCGGTCCCATAGGGCGGGGGTGATGCGGAAGCCAGCCGACATTGCTGCTGGGGTGGTCGTTCGTCGAGGGGTCTACCAAACCATATATAACGGAGGCGGAGCTTGGCGAAATCACATGCCGTACTTCATCGAGCCTTGCCTCTGTCATGACTCCGGCAATTCACGACGCCATCGGGCAGAAACGCGATTCAGCGGCGGCTCTGGACTGCTTGAAAATCATTCTAGATTCCTTCGACGACCGACGGCAAGATTCTCCATGAAAATTAAATGACTCGGACGAAGGGAGCTGTCTTAGCTTTGGACCGTAACTACTAAGTATGCAAGCAATACTTTTGCCTTTCATCACGGCCTGATGGTCTAGTAGTATGATTCCTTGTTAGGGTTCGACGCTTAGCGTCACGTGTAGTCACGTGCCTCGAGGAGGTCCTGGGTTCAATTCCCAGTTAGGCCCTTTTTGTAATTGTTACCGATAGCTTCTTCTTTTTACACAGCCTTGTTACCCAGAATTTACACCGTTATCACACCGCCCCGCACTGTCTCAAACGGACGGATCGGACAAAAACGGCAGCCGTTTTTGTATTAAGTATCAAAATACTTCTACAATAAGTATATATAAATGGGTCCACAATACACTACTGCCTTGAGGCCCCTCACAGTCTGCCTACCCCCCTAGACAGAGTTGTAGACAGATGTCTATTTCTACATGAGTCTAAGCCTGTAGACGACCCTTGTGGTGATAGGTGTATCTATGCCAAGGTATACCTATCCCCATAGGCAAAGGTAGGCAGAGGCTCTACCTCTACCTGAACCAAGGACATACTCTATCCACTCAGGACTATTATCTAAAGGGATAATGTCCGGTACAGACGTTGGTGCGAGGACTGTGTAGGGTCATTCCATGACTCTGACCAAGGCGTATACAAAAACTGGGAGTCTAGTACATTCAAAGTGGAATGGAGATTCCCGACAAGAGCTCAAACCACCATGACCAATTCGCGGTTAGCCACCCACTGTGGGGAAAGGCCTCATGACGACATGGTTAACTACTCAAGGATGAAACTAGCTAACTGAAGGAGCGGTTAGCTATCCGAGCCAATCAGTGCTGCCGGAAGTTGAGTTAAGCTGGGCTTAAGCTCAGCTAAATTCAGGCTCAGACAAGCTTAAGGCATGATCAGCTTGAGCTCACTCAAGGCAATCATACAGCACTTAACTTATTTGGATTCCTGGATCAGACAAGCTGCGCGCGTGCCGCTGTGCCCTGTGGTGTCGCATCAGAGCAGATTGAGGAGGGCAGACTAGTATAGTAACGGACAGTTAAAAGCATCAACTGGGCCAGAGGCCGAAGTTTCGTTTCAATTAAAAAATGGACATCAGAATCAAATTCAGCACATGAAAATAAGCCTATATACAATTGTTCGGATTTTTTTCACAAGGGGTTAAGGTTGGCCAAATTTTCGGCCGGTGTGAACAAAATTGTGTGTACCTCTTTGGGGGTCCGGTGAAACGGTGCACCTGAGTATGGGCTGCCGAAGACTAAGACTAGAACTAGTGCGCGTGAACACACTACAACTAACTCAACCAACACACACACAACACACAACCAATACTCGGTACCAACAATGAGTTCGGGTCACCCTGAGATATACAGGTAAGATGTAATCTCACGATCAACGTTCTGGGACAAGGCCTGCACACGAATGCGACTTCTCTAGAGCACTCCCAAGTACTTCCAGTAGTTGTGGAACAACTAAACTAGAACTCTCTCCACAGATACCGGGGGAACGGTATACGGGGTGGGTGAAAGATGGTAGTGTTCTAAGAGATCCAACGAGTTCTTAGAGGTCTGGCAGAGCACAACAAGCCTGCTATACGGGGTCTTGTATCAATGCTGGCCCTCTATCACAACAGCCCTTTCTATACGGGGAACTGTCTGTGCGACCTTCGACACTATAGACAAAGGATTTACGGGGTCTCACAAGTGAGTTGAGTAGTTTACAACTGATCACAAGTCCTCAAGCTAAACAACCTCTCAAGGTCAAGTTCTTAATGAAACCAACAGATAATGTTTTATTGACAAACAATCTCCGCTCAGTTACAGAGGACACCAACGCCGTGGGATAGTACTTTGGACTGCGGGCAGTCTGTGGGCACGATCTGGGGGGCAAGGATGAACTACTGTACTGCGGCTACTACTTGCTATTTTATAGGTTTTCTGGGAAATACATGACAGATAGAAATGACGACAATGACAGAGTGAAACAGATAAGATGAAACAAGTCCGGATCCCGGGAACGTCTATGATTGGCTGTTGAGAGCCGGTCTGGTCTGGATCCTTGCGCCGCGAGAACTCCAGAGACCCGTTGTGGTATATTTGCAAACTCTAGGCCAGGCCAAGAGCACTGTTGAGTGCTCCCGAGTACTTGCCAAGTACTTGTAGAGGATGCCGCACTTCGGCTTGGTTTGTAAAGCCCAATGGCATGCTTTGCCGCTCCACTAGAACTGCTGCCGCAGCGGTTGACCGCTTTGACCGATGTTCCGGGGTTGGTTCGTCTGCTAATCTCCTAGCCTACTGGTTTCGACTCCGTCCGACTCAGTTCGTGTGGGCCAGACCTCTCCAGAGGTCTTCTCGGCATTCCTACAGGTACTGTGGACTTCTCGTTGAACAACCTTTGTCCTTGTTTGACTTCTCAGATCGCGTCGTACTGGTCACATGTCTCGTTTGACGTGCCAAGTACTATGCTGATCACTGTCATTCCTAGCAATTCATGCGCCTATTGCTCTCTATAGTTCCCAAGTACTCCTAGAGTACTCTGAAGGACTTCTCCGCGTGTCGCGGCCTTGAACCCTACTACTTGGTTCATGCCTGTCTAGTGGACTGTGGCCATCCAGTCCCTTGGGTATAGTCATGGTCTCCAAAGTTGTCAAGGCTTTTGTGGGTATTCTCCTGGGTATGGTATCTAGCTTTCGTAGTGTAGTCCAAGTCCTGGGAAGAACTCGTACTTCACTAATAACCGCACAGAGGTCTTAGCAAGCAATATGACAGTCCCCGTTTAGTAGGACCAAGAGCATAAGTACTTGTCTAAACATGATACGGCCTCTAATAGCATGGTTAATACACAATCAGCAGCTCGGAGCTCCGCTCTGACTCTAACTGTATGTCACCGGACAGGGTTCAAGTACCAAGTACTCAGTACTAGTACCGAAGTACTAGCAGTTGTACCGGTTAAGTGATAAATCGCAAAAAGCGACCTGACGAGGGGTCGGCAGATCCGACCCGTATCACCGTGATTGCGCCTACATCAGTAGACACTCTTCCTCACCCCATACTGCCTTTGCCAAAATTAAATCACTGCTGTATATTTGGAACAACATGCCAACTTGTATGTACGACAAATAGGACATAATTTTCTTGGAAGATCTGATTATTCTTTTTGGGGACTGAGGACAATCCTTGGTTAATCTGTTTGCCGCGGATGTCCCATGGGAAGAATGTTTACCTTAAAAGAATATTCAAACCCCAAGAAGGGAAGAAATGAAAAGACTATGGATCCAGAAAAGACACACCTGAGTCAAAGGATTGAGTCAGAAGAAGGATGGAGTCATACCTAGTCAATATGACTTGTATCAAGCAAAGTCAGAATGAGTCACAATACTGACTCCTGCAGGAAGTGAGTCATAGTGCAAAGGTATATAAGGAGGGCAGCAGTAGATAGTTTTTTTCTCTTTCCTAGTGAGTAGTGCCCCTTTGTTGGTATTAAGCAAAATATTGTTTTCTTTACTCTATTCATTCGGATCCTTGAGTTTCTAAGCTTCGTTCAAAGGCTTTATCAAACAACTTAGTGGGCTCGGAAGAAACCGTCCACAGTTGCTGCTATCAGACAAACACATCAAGACTCACACGGTTTTCCTGACCGTCCCCGTTCTTATTGAAGTCACCCCTTTATAAGGATTTCACCGCCCAACTCTTGGAAAGGAGATTCCATCGGAGAGTTTCCACACCGAAGATTCTACGGATAAAACTCTTATCCAACAGTCTTTTAGGGGTTTTGTTTTACTGTTTTGCTGTGTGTTCATCCTAGAGCCAATGGAAAGAGAAAGGTGAGTGACAGCCTTTCTTATGCCCAGCCACATGCCAATTTGGGACCATCCAGCAGATGTTTGCGGGGTCCAGACTCAGTCGGTACCTTGGTGGCAGTTTGTTCTGTCTTCCTCATGATCCTTTTGAAAACTGGCAGGCAATATCATATGAGAAGATCAAGTAGGACAGCATGAAGTCCATGAGGGCAGCCAGCATGAGAAATGTCATATTGCAATAGCTAGACATTAGGGTGAGCGCTCCAATCAAATCCAACAATTTTAAAATCTCGCCTGCAGGTCCCCCGATGCCATTCAGCTGCCATATATTGTGATGGGTGCATGTGACACCACCAATGCCTGTCACATGCAAACCTTTTACACATTGACGAGTGGGGCAATTTTGCGCCTCTGAAAGACAACTGAAGGGCAAGGATTAGGCCATAATAGGCTAGAAGAAGAAACACAAAAGGGGCATAAGCTACCAAATATTCAGACGATGAATTACAATAAAAGCCTTGGGGTGTCAAAACACCCGTCAATCCTGGCGCCTTCGAACCATAGCTGAAACGCGACGAAGCAACGATAAGCGCGGAGATTAAAACTTGCAGGACAAAGCAGTGACATTGGTCACGTGACTTGTCACACATTGCGTTTCGGGATCAAACACGTCTTAAACAATGGGGAACGCGTTTCTAGGGCACCCTCAACACGTGAGCAGACGGAGGGGAGAATGGTCGTTCTATGCATAGCCTGAGGGCAGTGAAGTAACCATGGAATCACTCTGAAACCTAGTAACGGGCTATACCGTAGTCAGGTTTCACGAGGACTGTAGTAGTACGACGCACTGTAACTGGAAAACGAAGCGTTTCCAGGCAACACTTGCACAAGGGCTCCTATTTGGTAGGTACAAACAGTAGGGATATATAAAGGCCATGAAAATGTAGTAGGAGAACAACACACCCTGCCCAGACTAGTTCTGTGTCTCTTGCTTTTGCACTCGCACTCGCTCTCGCTCTTATTTGCTTGCTTGTTCACTTTCAGATTGAAGGATTATTGGGACGGATTGGAATAACGGGAAGGACTTATGGGACGGGATAAGGGTTTTTGGACTTAGGAGTTTGGGTTGGAAGGATTTTCATTGAAGCTACACTACACATCATTTCGCACTCGAATTCGCACTCATGGTTTCCTGCCACGTGAACCTTGGACCACCACTACGAAGACTTGGATTTTGGTGTTGCGAACGTTGAACTTTTGGATAAAGATTCAACTGCGTACCAATTTCATACCTTTCAACGTTTGGAATTTGACAAAAACAAGATATTTGACTGTTGTACATAGTTGTTGTTGCAGTAAAAGGGGATTCAGCAAGCAAGGATGGAGTAGTTGGACAGCATGTTCAAATTATTGGATTATAGATGCCAAAAACAGAGAACACAGCTCACTCAAAGGTTTGCTCGGTTGCCGCTGTTGTGTCGACCAGCTCACATTGAACCAGCTAAGACTTGGATCACACTCATATCTACATCTTGTGGGAGTGGGCAGCAAGCGGGCCATCAGTGATTTCTTTGTACATGTTGTTCCCTGCCGGTTAGAAACCGATTGATGCCTGCCAAATTGTAAGAGTCTGCGTGTGCAGTGGACTCAAATATCACTGGGGGCAAGGTGCAATATACAGGCCCGGTAAATAGGTGGCAAATAGTGGGTATATTTTAAACAAACTTAACAAATACTTGTTATTTCCTGGCCTGTTATATTTTGAGGATATTTTGAACAAGCATGTGATTTGGTCATGATTTACAGGCCTGGGAAATTTAGAACATTCTTGACATTTTCCAGAAAAGAAGTCCCTATTTCCCGGCTTGGGAAATATCAAATCTCCGGGCCTGGCAAATAGTAATCAAATTGTGATCCCAAACAAGCCAGATCCCAGGAATCCTACCAACACCTAGTCTCCCTAGTCAGACCAAAAATCAAGATTTTCTTTTTTTGAAAATTTGAGAGCTCAAAAAAATAACCTGATATATGGTCTGATTCCACTCGCGCCCCAAAAGCCCTAGGTCAGGCTTCCGGATTAGGCCATGCCCAAAAGGGATGTGTCACATGTGACATTTGGCATCGCGTGAGCCCCGTCGTGTCCCGTCGCGTCCTATGGCCCATATAACAGCTCAATCAGGGCCGCCGATACAATGGCAAGAGACCGTAACTCCTTCAGCACCTAGGCAGCCTCTCTCCGCCCAAAATACTGGTCCTCCATCGATACAAGGCACGCACAAAGCCTCCAAAAACCCCTTCGGCACTATTGCTCGCCCACTAGGCTTCCCCCAGTTCTACGGAGAGGTTACTTTCGGCCCCATACGAACCCCCGATCAAGTCTTCGACTACTCTCCTCCCAAAAAGCGCCCTAGGTCAGCTTCCCGGACCGACGAAAATGTGGCACCAGCATCATCTACCAGCTCCCCTTCCCCACGCGATGCCTTCGAGCCACCAACAAAGCGACCGAAACCAAACCCGACCTCTTCTCACGCCAGTGCAGGCTCGAGCCAGCGTAGATCCCCGAGGACAGACACGCAAAAGATCGAAGTAATCCTGGGCACAATCAAAGACCAGAATTGGACTTTCGCTTCCTTCCTGTTCAACATATTCCGAATAAAAGATACCAATGGAAACGAAATCAACCGCAGTCCGACACACTCTCAGATGGTGTCGATTTTCTTGGCTGGCAGAGCGAGTAAAACAGTGGGGAATATTGTTTCGGAGTGGATGGCCCATCCAGACGGTCGTATTGCCCGAGATTCACCAAATTCGGACTTGATGTACTCTGCGACTGTCCCGTACACCAATATTGGGCCTGTTCGTGCCGCGCTCACGGCATTTGCCACCCAGACCATCGGCAAGAAGGTTGCTTTGGAGGCTGAGATGGCCGTAAAGCTTAGCAGCGGTCTTCATGTCTCCATTGGCGCGCACAGTCATCCTGGAACAGAGCTTCGGCGTGAAGATTGCGGAGCAGCGACCATTCCCCGTGTCCAATCTGTAATTGAACGCGACCAGGCAGTTACGCTGTACCTGTGCCAGAACATTGCAATGCAAAAACCGCGGACACGGGAAGGTGTTGTTCTCAAGCGGAAATCATGACCTGCAGACATAGTAAACATTTGTAACCGTCTCAAAGTGCTGGGCTAATTAATCTCTATCACAGGTCATCACGCATGCTATCGCGTCGCTCAATTGCTGTTGTACAGATCAGGCAAATCTTCTTCCGCTCATGCGCGGGATTCTATATTTTGGATCTTCGGCGCCGGTGGAGCTAATGAACTATAACAGTCGCATCGGAACCATGCCTGCTCCCACAACAATTCGCCGCACACTCATTGGCCTGTCGAAAGCAGAGGCCAGTGCAACCACAGTCCGTGGAAGTGACCCGGACACCGCCGGGTTTCTTCTCGTCGACAATTGCCAAAATTATCACCAGGTGCGCGACCATCGGGTTGGCCGTGAGGCAGTCATGAACGTCGGGATGTCAGGACTCTATATGGAGGCCTGTCAGGGGAGCCCCCGCTCCGGCCCCCGACCTTGCCTCCGCTCCGACCCTCACCCTGGCCCTCGCCTCCGTCGCTCCCCCCGTCGCTCCCTCCGCCCCCGCTCGCCCGCTCCCGCAACCCCGCCGGAGCTCCGGTTCCGGATACCACGTGGCCTGTGACCGCGCACGGGACCTATGCACGTCACTCCGGTTGCTCCGATCACCCCGCGCACGTGCTACTAGTCAGTAGGTATTTTAGGCGGCTCCAGGCGTGGGAATCCTCAGACGTTCTTCTTTTCGGATTCCCCACGCCAGGTGCGCTATACTTGTACTTAGTAGCACGGCCTGTCAATTAACCTTCGGATTCCCCACACCAGGACCCTTGACTTCTCGGGCCGCGTGGTTGCCCTTACAGGTAGATTGATGTGGCTGTGAAGTTAGCCGACGGCCCATCTGATGTCCTTCACTGCCCACTCCCACATCTTGGACCACACTCCCTAGATTGCAGAGCCAAAGAAATGACAGAGACAGGGGACCCCCATCCTCTGGTTATAAATTATTTAGACTATCAGAAAATATACCGAGGTGGCGAGAAGCCAGAGAAGCTCACAGAGGAAGAGGAGCTAGTCAAGTGCAAGGAGCTGGCACAGAGGACGATGGGGGGAAAGATAAGAGATGGATTGGGGCTATGCTCGACTACGGAAGACTATATATACAGGCATCTATCAAAGAAGTGATATAGATCATGTACTCATGTACTCGGACTGATGCGAACAATCATATATACTGACATAGACATTCATAACCCCGTCGGGACCGCCGCGGTGGCCGGCCCCGTGGTCAATGCCCCCGCCGTCTTCACAGCCGCCCCACCGGGAGGTTTCCAGGTCTACGGCTGGGACGCGCTATCCGTACGTAAAGGAATCAGCGCCCGCGGCCTGACGATGTGGGACGATATCGGTCTCAAGGCTTTTGTGTACGCGTGGAACCCGAAACGCCACGAGAAATCCGACACCACTATCGAAGAACTCAAGACCTCGATTGCCCGAGTGCTTGGCGGCGCCACGCCCCTGGTCGGCCCTGCCGATCCCGCCCCCGGTACTAGCGCCACCCTTGGTTGTACATGGAAGGCTTAATGGCTGGCCCTAGCCATAACATAAATTGCCTTCCTGCACGGCTCTAGCCAGGGCCCTGCCAGCCTCAATTCTTACTCGTTCTAGGGCCATTCTGTGCCGCCTGCCACCTTAAAGTCATTTCCACGGATTTAAATATTCTTATAATCTTTAATCTCATATTATTCATATATAAGAAAAACAATTATCTAGTTTCTGATAGTAAAATTATATATCGGCCGTCAACGCCAAACCCCGCAAAAGGCAAGCTCAGTTTCTATCGCGTTATTGTGCCCTCGCCACTGTCACCCCTGGTCTCGTGCTCACCTTCCACATCATCACCCTCCTCGATGCCCACGGCTCTGCCGAAATCCCGCTGCTCATCGATGTCTCGCGTTAACTCCTCAAATGCGGCCATCCCCTCCGCAAGCTGCTCATCATCACGGATAGCCATCCGCACTGCAGTGGCCGCAGACGTGTCCCACATCGTTTTGAACTTCCGTGCGATCTCCCGATGCAGAGCCGCCTGGCGCGCGGCATAGGCATCCAATCCCATTCGCAGCTCCTCCCGGACGTGGTCGCGTCTCGCGCCACGTTTGCTTTCCCACCATAGGCTCCGCCAGCGCAAGAAGCGCAGGACCCTTCTCATCTCCTCACGCAGCAACGTGACTTCCTCCTCCCATCGATCCCTTCGCGCCTTTGCCCTTGACCATTCTACCCGGACAGCTACGAAGACAAGCTCATCAGTTTCGGATCTCCCATTTGTACGAGCTGGCGCTTACCGTCATGCAGCTCCTGCTCATTTTCCCCTGGGCCTCCTCCGGCCGTCCAGATCCATGAAAGTACCTTTCCCTTAGAACTTATACGCGGCCCCATCCGGCGGAATGCCTTGGACCCTATATTCCCCAGCTTTTTCCGCGCTGCCGTATCAGGCCCCCGTTCCTCGTCGAGCTCGATATCCGCCCCTTTCAGCTCTTTCCACGCCTCGCACGCCGCATCCCCTCTCAGCGCCAGCAGTGCCGCGCGCGCCCGTCGATATTTTATTGCCACCGCATCCACACGCTCCCCCAGCCGCTCGATCAGTGTATTTGCTCGCGTCGCCGCTCGTTGCCCCACAACATTCGTGTCGCGATATGTGAGCATATGCCGCTTTGCGTGCAGCCGGCTCCGTAATTGGCGAAGCGCGTCGCCACACTGCCCTTCGCGCAGCTTTCCTTCCATCTCGGGCAGACCCTTCCTGCAGCCCACGATCCTCTCCGCTGCTGGCAACCCAGACGGCAGGTACAAGCTCACATCTTCCGCCCGAGGCGCTGGCAGATCAGGGTCGCGCGCATCTTCTTCGGCTTCCAGAACGCGCACGGCCCCTGCCATGTACACTTCTTGAAGCTTGCGAAAGCGCGCAAGCTTGGTGAAGAACGCTCGGCGCATTTCTGCAAGTAGTCTGCTCTGGTCTGCAGCCAGTAATGTACGACCTTGAACCTCCAACCGTATTCGACGTCTGTCAGGTAGGTATCAGCACCCATCGGCTCACCGAGTCTACTCAGGGACTCACTGGGACTCCTCCAATTGCAGTCCGGCCACCAGGAAGGAGATAACACTCGATCCGTGCAGCTTCGCGCCCCCCCCTGCCGCCTCCTCCGCCTCGTCCTTCGTCAAAGCCAGTCGTACGGCCGCCTCACTTGGTCCGCCTGCCCGGTGCCCTTCTCAGCCCACTTGTGCTCACAAGACAGTGTGCTGACATACCATCCTTTCCCTCCTCAAATTCGTACGGGTTTGGCTTTGTACGGTCCTTGAGCCACACATCTATCTTCTCCTGCCATGTTCTCCGTAGCGTCGAGCGTAGAGTGGAATCGACTTGGTGGAACGATGCGGCCTGGCGATCACGCTTGTCGATGGCCAAGATTAGCTTGTGAGGTAGCGCAGTTCCTAGATTCATTGTCAGAAGAACGGCCAATGGGTCCGTGTCTGAGCTACTTACCTTGTCCAATATTCTTGCAGAAGTTGTAGTGGTCCACCTTATCATCAATGGCGTCGGTGCGCGCGCCGGGAGCCATCTCTTTTGTTGCCCAAGCTAGAGGATTGAGCACCGCCCACGTCCTCTCGATGCCCTCTCCGTCCGTTCGCCCCACGCCCTCGACGTAACTCAAGGAGTTCTGCGCTTGGCAGCGACGCTCGTGTGCCGCCGCGTGCCACACTGGAAGCCCGTACAAAACGGTGACCTTGGTCATATCGAGCTGCATATGTTCGGGCATCTTTGTCATCCGTGTTTTGAAGTTCACCTGCCATTGGCAAGCTATATCGTACGAGATGGCGAGATACAAGGCCGCGATACCGATTACGGAGGCGAGTAGAATGTAGTCCATATTTGCGTAGCTGGGAAGAAGTCAGTTTTTCATCTACTGTTCCCCCTGCAAGGTCACGTACCGCTCGCCCTTTTGTAGATCTCCCATACCCTGTGGACGCACGAGTTCGTGACGCGCGCACACGACACCGCCAACCCCCGAGCATCGCAGGCCCGTTGTCATCCGAGTATCCTTCTGTAACAGCGCAGCGAATGCGATACAAGTACTTACCTGCATATATGTTAGCCGCAGTTCTCAATGAGAAAGTATTAGCACTTACGTCCTTTTCCGCTACGTAGTCCTTCAAGTGTTCTCTATATGGTGGTTCGTGCACTAAATGGCCCCAACCAGGACCTAGAGGCTCGTCCGGGTGCTGATTCGCGCGCAGCCGACTTTTGAGTCTGAAGTTCGCATCAATAGCTAGCAGCGGCATATACAAGAAGCTACCAAGCGATGTCAGCAAAGGTTGTGAGTGTCACATTGTGGGCATACCGAAACTCCGGCGCCACGTCTCGCCAGCCCTCGGGCAGGTTCTTGCCATCCTGTGGACAAGTCCAGCATAGAACCCCGCATTCTCCCTCTTTTGTACTCAACACACCGTCCGGATTGTAAGCGCAGGCGGCACGCTTTATACGCAGGAGGAATGCATACTGACGCGCCATCCGGCCAAACGCCTTGTACCGGTCCTGCTCCAGGAATTGATAGTTGTTCACCAGTAAGAGTATAGATTTCCACATACCGGCACCGCGTTGACTTGACACGCGTCTGTATGCTGCTCCAGCATGCCCACAAAGTCATGCACGTTGACGTTTCCTACGACACTCAGCAACCGAAACAGGTCGAGCGACGCGAAGGTCGCGCACGTCGCGGGATCTGTCATCGTAGCCGGGAACCACTCGTTGCGCAATAGCTGCTCCAGGTTCTGAGTATTGTCGTTCACTCGACACGCACAGTACTGGATGCGGATTGTGTGGATGTATCCCCCATCCATCACCACCATCTCGCGCGGCGGCGACGGACGCTTGCATTCGTGGCCCCCGTGGCCCAACTGGTATATCGCTCCCAGCGCGTAGAGGCTCTTGCGGACCCAGTACGTCCCGTTCCACTCCTGTTTGCACCCGTCAGTCTCTGCAGTGGGTATTGCTGCCTCGAGCGTACCTTTAAGCGATGCAATGGGAGCAGCGCGTGCCGGCTCATCACGCACTCCAAGCACTGATCAAAGACCCCGCAATCCTTGCAGCGGAAGCGTCGCACACTGCGGATGAAAGGTCTCATGCAGCAAGGACACGGGCCTCCCTCGCACGCATCCCCAAGGCCCTCGAGCCTCAGCAGCTCGTCCAGGAATCGCGGTATAAGAGGTCGAAAAGCCTTCATCGGTGCATCCTGAGATAACATAGGTGTTAGTTCGTAGTTCGTCAACCTCTGTCTGGTCTGACTTACCGAGCTCTCGTAGCGCTTGCGTTTCCCTCCGACTTCCGTAGTGTCCTCCTCTTCGTCCTCAGCTGGTCGTCCGTCCTCCGCCAGCGGCATCCATTCACCAAATGTGTCGTCCAGGTCGGAAGGATGTAGTCTTCGGCGCTTGACGCCCACGTTCAATGCGGTTTTCACCGCACGCCAACCGTCCTGAGATGCGTAGTATCCCAGATCGCGGGTTTCATCTCCCGGCCTTGTTTCGTACTCAAAGGCATAATCGCTGCGCTGAGATCGATTGGGTGCGCGCGAGGCAGAGACACGCGACCGCCTGCTCGTGCTGAAAGAGGACGAGGGCAGAGGCGAGGACGGGCGCACAGGCGAGGACGAGGGCAGAGGCGGCGACGAGGGCAGAGGCGGCGACGAGGGTGGCAAGCTAGACGAGCGCCACATGGCGGCCAAGACAGAGTCCTGGACCAGGCGGCCGATGAAACATCTTGAAGGAGGAAGTGCTCACAAGTCTCAGTGCTTGAGTACACCGTAGAGTATGTGAACTTCGACTTCAACAGTCTTCTATACGCAGTGGCAGTGCGTTGCTCATTTAATGCTCACGTGCCCCACGCGACAATCACAACAAAAACAGACACAAAACACTAGCTAGCTCAGAGGATGTAACAACGTCTTCGACTTTCTAACAATGACATTCCCTTGCTCATCCGAGAAGGCGTAGGAACGGCGCCTCTCATATGCCGAATGTTTCCCGTTCTGGCAGTGACACAGGACATCACGCACCCGATCGACGAGATGGATAATCTACCAAAGTCTGTGTCAGTTGATCACACCGGCGTCCCCATCGAGCTTGACTTACACGTAGCTTGTGAACCTCTCCGTCGAAGTCGAGCGTATCACGGCGGAACTCTTCCCCCATCGGACGCGTGGTAGATGCCCAAGGACTAAACGATCCCGTTGGATACATAGAAGAAAAGAGACTCGCCACGTACTTCATATTCGCCCAGCTGTGTTCCACGGCCTCGCCATGCGTCCGTTCAAGCCCTGACTCTAATCTGACAGTTTTATTCAGTTGTGTCCTTGGGATAGCCAAGGAAAAAAAACTCACTCTGCCCAGCGACGGTCCTGTACCCAGCCACGCTCGACATGTTCCCCGTTAGCAAGGCCCACACCAGCGCCGTCTTGTTCCGTGGCAGCAGCGGCATCCGAGGGTGCTGTTGCTGGCTCAAGCGGAGGAGGGCGCGACCCTTCAGAATCTGAATCGGAGTCCCTGTATTCAAGTGCCAACTGTCAATTCGAGCTCGGAATGGAGGCGGTAAACAAAAAACCCACGTGTGCGGCGAGTTGGCTGTCTCCAGCGCGTGCACATTCCTGTAATACTGGCAACCAATATCGTAGCTGAGAAGGACAGAAGAACTGGGGTCTTGTACTGCGTCGCTGAGACGCGCACGATATGCCCTCACTATCTGGTGCCGCTCGATGCTGTCGTAGTCTAATCAGTAAGGGCAGGTACATATATTGATACGAATGCTTACGGTGGGAGGCCGGAGATCGTCGTAGTCGTGGACACGGTGTATGAGACGACCCGCGCGTCAATGTCTGGGCCCATATAAGTCAGCAAGATATGGGGCTAGACGTTGGAAAAATCTCACCGCTGTCGCTCAGGTCGTCAGAGAAAATGGAATCTGGGCTGGGAGGCGTTTCCTGCGACGACATTGTGGGGGGGATCAAGAGCGACGACCGTCTGATGGACCTTTTAACCGTTTTGTCTGTTTGCATGTGCATACCTTCGCTTAAAAGATTGGTAAGCCACGGCTCCAGCCAGAGGCCAGGGAAAGGGTCTGCGGACTAAAAAAGATAATCAGTGTTCCTCCCCTCCCCAAAAGAATTTCCCCACCTAATCCAACCGCGCTGCCCATCTGTCCACCCGCTTGCGATGACCACCCGCCGCATCAATGTCTCCACTCCCGGCTTCGTCCACACTCCTCGCGGGCCGCCGTACGTCCCCCTTGACTGCGTGGCTGGATACCGAATGCCCGACCGCCACGGGACCCTCGAGCCCCACATCAAGTTCCAGTTTGCCAAACGACTCGGTGAACAGCTGGCCGCTCGGGACGGCCCGCAGCCGTTCCCGGAGTTGCCGCTCCCAGAGGACCTCCCCCCCCCTGCTCGCCCCGGCTACAGGCAAGCACAGTGGTCTGAAGTCAACAGTGAGAAACTCTGTTATTGAGCAATGTGCTGGAAGAACTAACCTGAAGTCAACAGTGAGAAACTGAGGACTCCAGTCTAAGCTAGGCTACTTATATATACAGTAGATAGATAGATGAGTAAGCATGAGTAACTGATCACTAAGCATGAATAAGCACGAGTAAGTGGATGAATCAGCATGAGTAAGGGATCAGTAAGCAGCCTAACTCAATGGAGAATGCTCAATAAGCATATCAGTCAGCATGACTGATGAATGTAAGTATGATGACTACAACTATGTAAGAGAGAATGACACAGTCCAAACCCATGCTCCAACACTATGCTCATGCAGAGGTCCAGACAACGGGACACCCCAACACTCTGGTCAGAAAGCTCTCCACAAGAGTCAAAGGGCTCGAAGACGCCCGCATAGCAGCCGACCGCGAGCGGCGCTTTCGCTCCCTCCAGGCTACGGCCCTAGGGGCGCGCAGGCAGGAGCTGTCATGGGTCGTGTCTCCCCGTGCGGCCATTCGGGTTGCCCAAGGGAAAAGCTTCGATGCCAGCTTGATTGAAGACCGGGACTACGACCTCTCGGAAGTCGTTGGTCCCCAATCTCGGTTCCATCTGCGTCTGGTTCCTTGGGGCGGAGGGCAAGTGCTTTGTCCAGCTTACCATGTATTGGCGACTCACATATCCCTGCTGTGCAGGTCGCCCAGAGCTGTGGTTGCAGACGATTCCAGTCTTGTGCTGGTCCTTGGTGGTCGTCCGCGCAACGGCGATTGGGTTCCCCTGTTAGCCCCCGAGGCAACGGGTGCCTGCTCCGAAGCGGCGCAGAGGATGGTGCAGACCCCAGATGAGATAGCCTCCGGCGCCGCCCCTACGCTCACAGGAGGCGTCGGCGAGACTTTCAATGAAGATGTTCGTTTTTTGACACGCGCGTCGCTCGTGCTCTGATTTTTGTCCTCAGATTCCTCCCACCGAGCACACGGGTGGTCGAGCTTTGAATGCACTGATCTTCTTTCAGCTCTTCCGCTCATTGGCTGTCAAGCGTCTGGTTGGCTATGGCAATCGTGAGTTGGTGGCTATGTCGTGTTGTCGATGCTTATTAGGTTTCCAAAGTTCTCCTTCAGGTGTACTGTCCGACAGCGTTCTCCGCCCTCCAAGCCGAGAAACTGGCTTTCCTCGAACACAAACGTTCCGCCCTCTATCCATGCGACTCCAGCGTCTTCTCAAGCACGACATTTGAGTTTGGTGGGCCCCACCGGCGCACAAGCTCCAATGGACAACCGGATCGCTTTCAAGCAGGAGCCTGGAGCGTGCTCCACGCGTTGGGGAATTATGCCCCGACGCGGGGGGGGCACGTTATCTTCTGGGACCTAGGCATCGTCGTATGCTTTCCATCTGGCTCTACTATTCTCATTCCCACCGGCGTAATCCATTACTCTTTTGTCAAGGTTCGCGAGGACGAATTCCGCTACTCCCTGCTGCAGTGGGCTGGAGCAGGTATCTCTCGCTGGCTCGCCAATGGGCATCGAACAGATCTGGAGTTCGCGGTGCATGCGACGGCAGCTGAGCACGCCCAGCGCGAGGAGACACGCATGTACGCTCATATGGACGCTGTGGACGCCTTCCCTCTCGAAGAGGAACTTCCGGACGAGGATATCTCCTATTACTTCCCATTTGTTGGGACGGACCCGCGTGTTGACGACGACGCGAAGCCCCAGGCTCTCTAAATCACGGAGTGCTCCTCCAAACTGCTCATTCCATGACGGCATTCCCTTCCCTAACTTTTTGCTGTCTGCGTTATGTTCAGCCCCTTTTGTATACTCATTATCGAAATTCTATGTGACACCCCTCAAAACAAAAAACGCCAAATAAAATTGATTTTTGCTTGAAATTAAAACCAGTACTTGCGCCCCTGCTTGAAATAAGCCTGCTGGCCGGGCAGCGGAACATAGTCCTGGTGCCCTGTTGCATTCAGCAGCGGGCCTAAACCATCGTCCGGTGGTGTCCAGCCGCGGCCGCCCGACCGATCCTTCTCAGTATCAGCATCCCAGGCGTCCTCGTCGTCCTCTTCATCACTCTCGTCGTCCGACTCACTCCGGTCAATCTCAGAGAGGCCGCGGGGGACAGGAAGGGGAAGGGGGGCTGATAACGCCTGAGCGCGTGGCTTGAGCAGTGCACTCGAGCTCTGCTGCCTCACAAACGAGGCTGAGGAGGTCGCTTCCAATAGCGGTGCCAGGGCCTTCGTTTTGGTGGCCATAGCTCTCGCGCTCGACTTGGATGTTTTGGTGGATGTTTTAGGCTTTTTGGCGGGTTCAGGCAGCGGTGTGGCAGCTTCCTTTGTGCGTCTACCCGTCATGTCGTTAGTCAAAGGCAAGGAGGCGTGTGGGCCACCCACTGTCTGTAGTTTTGTCGATAACGGTTAGCCCGGATCTTCTGCTGCTGTTGTACAGCGCTGGGCGCGCTCTTCAGACGTTCACGGAACTTTTGCATGCGCACTCGAGCCTTTGCGTTCACGGACTCCTTGTGGCTTAAGATCCGTTGCTTTGTGGGCTATGGTGAGGAAAAGGGATCGTACCGTTCGCGGTAGAGCCAGGCGGTGTACGCGCGACGTGTGCGCGTTTCCTCCTCTGTCGGTTTGGACTTACGGGTGGCCATGGAGTGATGTGGCACGTCGACAAAAGGTGGCGGTGCTCATTAACGATGGTCTTGACCGTCTCTGGGGCGTCGTATGTTACAATAATTGAGCCAGGGACATAAGCGGCTGCAAGCCAGTTGTGGGACTTGTAGTCCGACAGATACATCCCTGCAGACTGTGAGTATGATCATCGGAACCCGAGCGGGGAGTTCGTCATTTCGACCTTTTGTTAATTTATCCCTACAGACTGGAAACCAGACACTGAATTATGGGAGGACCACATTGACAGAGGATTGAACAGTAGAAAAAACTGGGAGAAAACTAGGTGGCCGGGATAGTACAAATGGTCGAACGAATGGTCGAAGTCAGCAGTGATCAAGCTTAACTCAGTTTGTAGTAGGTAATATTATAGCAGGTCCGGAGTTCATCATCGCCTCGGCCGTCCGGGGTCTGTAGGGTCCTAGCGCATCATTTTTTTTTACAATGGGGAGGATGTGCATTGCTACGAGAACATGCAGCCTTTACATTGACGAAAATGTGAGGTGGGCGTTGCCAATAAGGACGTTTACATCGAGCGTTACCGTTGTCACTCTTGTTACATCTGACGAACTCGCTCGATACAGATGCTGTATTCTGAGTTGCATGCTTCAGACGACTTGCGCAAGACACAGAGAAGAAACATAGCGCTCGATTCCAACAGATGAAGACAAAAATGAGCAAAATCCATTCATTTCTAGTAGTATAGTATCGACGTCGACTCGCTAAACTACCACGTCTACGCTGCGAGGAAGAGTGCGCACCTGGCCGCCCCGCTTCGCCTGCCGAAACGCGGACTCCGCAGCCTCACGACTCGTGAACGAGCTGCATAAGTTGCCCCTAATGCCGACCGTGTTGAGGGCACACTCCAGGTAGGAGCGATAGACTCCTGGAGCGACTCCGCGGCAGACTGCATACCACAAATTGTCGTCCGCACGACCCAGATTAAGCGGGTTGTCATCGTAAGATAACGGCAGTGGGAGGGGGGAGGGTGGCGACCCCTGGGGAGGTATGCTCTCGGCAGTCCAGCCCTGGGAATGCGCGTAGGCGAGAGCGGCTTCGGCTGCAGCTACAGTGCGGAAGCCGCCATGAATGGCGAGGCTGTGGCCAGTGATGCTTGCCTGAACAGCGTCCCAGCTCTGAAATACACCGATCTCCCCTCCAAAGAATACGGTGTATGCCGCAGATGGGGGTTTACGGGGACGCCTGGCGCCACGAGCACGAACACCCCCCCCGGGAATGCCTTGCGTAAGAGACCCCGCTTCAAACCAAGAAACGGTTTCACCGACTTGGGTGGGCAATGCGAAATGGTATATCTTGGGATGTGCCACTGTTTGAGGAGTTGCGGGAGTGGAGTGCGTATTGCGCGGCCTGGCGGGGGTACGGGGGGGCTCTGGGGACGTCGGGGGTAAGGTACGGGGGGGCTCTGGGGATGCCGGGGGTGGAGGATCTAAATGAGCGACAGTCAATCCATATAAGTTTGAGATTGTGTCCCAGACACACCTGAGATAGTTGCGAGGTCGAGGTCGCGGAGGCGGGAGTTGCCGTTTGAGATCTGCAAGGCCAAGGCGGTCGACCACTTCTTCCAGCTGCGCATCGTTGAGGTTCGTGATCAGGTTGTCGAGCTCATCCGTAGAAAGACGAGCTGGGTGGTTGGTTGGGCGAATGAGTTCGGCGATTTCTGCGGGGGTGAGGTCGTTGGCGCTCATGGATGCGATGCGGGCTGATTGCGGAAAGTCAAGCGAGGGGGGCACGGGGGGGGGGGGGGGGGGGGGGGGGTAGTCAAAACACGAGAAGAGAGCAGTGTTCTTGCGAACACCACTGATGGGAAACAGAAAAAAACCATGTGGCCCGAGCCAAGACCGGGGCTAGAATTTGATTGATAGATTCATGCCGGGCGATAGCCCTGGCTGAGACCACACGCAGTGTTGCTCAAAAAAGGCCCCAGCCAGGGTTGAGCCAGGGTGAACAAAAAACGAAGGCGTGAACTTGGCGCGAGTGGACTACAATGATTGAATAAACAGTGAGTTGGCGGGCGCAGGCTTTCGCCCAAGATTGTGTCTTCTGATTCTGTGACGCATGGAAAGGAACATCAGAGCCGCCGAGCTCGTCAGGAAGTGCCGCTATACCGTCTACGCAGGCATGAGGGAAGCCCCGATGCTTTGGAGTAGATCCAAATGCATCTTTGATGTTACATTCATGATGCGCGGGAACGGAGGGCTAGGGTTTTTTTTTCCAATTGCACGCGAGGGAGTATGACTACGAGAAAAAGAGCTACGGGGGCCACTTAGGCCACCTGGACACCGCCCCAGGTCAAGGCTTTGTTGAAGGCGGTCAGCGCAAGAGCCTGGGTGGTGTATGCCTTGCGAGCCGCATTGCCAACACCTGTAATCGCAACAGCAGAGAGGGCGCTGAAAAATGCTTTTATCAGCAAGGCCGGATGGGAGAACGATGGTAAAGAGCAGTACATACAATTGATCGACAACGCCAACGAAACGTCCGTGCGTGATGGCATACCACTCGGGCGCAGGCACCTCCTCCTCAACGGGAGTGAGAGGTTCCGTCGGAGTGACACTGTAGACCTCGTTGGCACTCCAAGGGCCCTCGCTGCGGAGGAGAGCGATGAGGGGGGCAGGTAGTCCAGCCCCGGCGGGCGTACGAGTGGGGGTGGTCACAGCATCCTTGTTGGAAGAAGCAGGCGGTGGTGGGGTCCTTTCGCGCGAGCGGGGGGCAGGAGCTTGCGTTGCAAGAGACGCGAAGGGAATCGATGCGGTGCCGCCAATGAAAACAACGGGGAGCACGAGGCCAACAACTACTTGGTGAGGACGGACTCCAGAGCATGTATAAGCGCAGGCCACTTACAGGAATGCTGGAACGGCAGGCTGAGCTGCGGGACAAGTTCTGCCATGTTGTGGTTTGTCATGGAAATGGAATAGGACAGAAAGCGAAGCTGGATTATATAGGACCTCGGGAGATAGCCGGATTCTAGCGTGACCGTTTGTTCGATCACGCAGTCTGACCTACTAGTACTGGTACTGTGAACTTTCCACGCGCACGCAGCAGAAGAAAACCAAGGGCAAGCACCGCCAACGTGTTTTCTTGACTTGGTGAGCCGGACGTCGATGTAGAGCTTAGAGAAGAACCTCTAACAACTCTTTGATGCTTTTAGAATCGCTGCATAACATGGCGAAAAACGACGATGGCACGCGCAAGCGCGTGCGCAAGTGGACGCGCATGGCGAAGAAGGACCGGCGCAACCTGAAGTTGTGGGCAGAAGGGGCCCGAGAAGACATTTTAAAGCCACACATTCCTGGATATACAGACGCCCTGGAGCGGGGATGGCGTGCAGAGCGCGATTATCTGCAAGTCGTGTGCAACGAGTTTCATGCGCGAATATCTTGGCGCTTGGAAGACCACGAGGAACCAGAACTTCCGCTGCCAGCCTACGACGAGTTTGCGCCGATTGTTCTTGAAGAGTTGGACGACGAGGACGAACAAGAGAGATATAGGCGCACAGACATTTTGAATGCTGTAAGTTGTTGATAAATGATGCAAAGGCTCGTGACTGACAACACACTTTTCTTTTCTTGCAGCGGATTGGACGCTGGTTCAAGTACCGCGCTCGTCGACTCCGGAGGCCGGCAAAGATGGATCGCAAACAAGATCCGTGGGGCGTTTTGCTGGCCAAACTGGCCGGGATCAACTCTCCTCCAAAGGCCCGTCAAGCGTTTCAGCAATACATGCACGAGAGCTACGAGGCTGACATCGCGCCTGCGGTGCAGGCACGCTGGAAGGCAACATGCGTGGAGGCGGATGGCATCACATTGAAGGGGAAGAAAGGCCCCGACGCGCCTTTCCGTGCGCAGGTAGCGCGAGAGTTATTCAACGAGCTGTCCACGGAGGAACAGGAGGGCTTGCGGGAGCGAGCACGGGAGGCAGCGAAAGTGGCCCGTGCGGAATACTTAGCAGCCATGAAGAAGGGCCCGTCCAAGGCGCCGGAGGATAGACAGAGGTACGTCCGCTTTTGCAGAGACGGATCACTCAGGAAATTTGACTTCTTGACAGATGTATTGACAACCTCGGCGTCTTCATGTCCACCATCTTGCGCGGCGTCTGTGAGTACACGGGGCTCTATTCATTTGTGGTGTTCGGTGGGCCGATACCCCAGTTCAATGGTGAAATCCGTACAGTTCAGTAAGTGTCTTCCGATCCTCCTCAATTGCTCTCGTGTTACTTACTACAAATGCTACCTAGTGTATCGCACGGCCGAAATCTGGGTCCTACACCCTCCTACTTCCCAAATTGGTCGAAAGCGAGATTCGCGCGCGATGTGCTGGACTTTATGAAAGAATTCTTGCACACAGCATTCAGTAAGTGTCTATCGAAAAGTTCTAGGGCCGGATTAGCTGACAGCCACGAGTAGCACCTCTTCAATGCACGGAGGCAGCGCTTCCATCTGACGATGGCTCAGATCCCCTAGCTGCTGCGAAGTATAAAATCGCTTCCAATGGCGATTTGGCATTCGTGGACGACGAGGGGTCTGGAGATGACTCGGACTCATCATCCTCGTCTTCCGATGATGGTGAGGGATCGGACGAAGATGACGAGAGCGATAGCGATAGCGATCTGGACGAGGACAAGGGGGGGAAGTCCAAGGCAAAGCGGAAGGCGCGCAGAAGGAAAAGGAGAGAAAGAAGCGGGAGAAAGAGAAGGGGAAGGGGAAAGCGAGCGTCAAACGCAAGCGCGGGACCGAGAAGGGTGAGAAATCCGCGGAGGGCAGCCGCAAGAGGCCCCGTGGAGAAGACCCATCCACCTCAAAAACCGCCCTGCCACCGCCAGCCCCCGTTGAGCCCCCTGCGCTGACATATGAACAGCAGCGGAACGCGACGATAGCAAGGAACGCTGAGCTGCTGCGAGGTGTCGATGACAACATGCGCTCGAAGTATCCGGAGATCTGGGAAGACATAAACCGGAGAAAGAAGTCGGGGAGCGGGGCCGGGCCGTCAGGCAAAGCGAGACCGAGACCCAAGCCAAAGGCTTTGGCAAAGGCAACACTAACGAGCCCGTGGCACCACGGCGGCTGGGTACGAGAAGTAACACTACAGGTCAGTGGAACATGTCGCAAATAGGTGATTTAACCTTACTGACAATCTGGTAGCGGACGATAGAGATGTAGAGATGGCGCCGCCGCCGCACGTGCCTTCTCCTCCTCCGCCGCCACGCGTGCCTTCTCCTCCGCCGCCGCGCGCCCCTTCTCCTCCGCCGCGTGTGCCTTCTCCGCCGCCGCCGCGCGTGCCTTCTCCGCCGCCGCCGCGCGTGCCTTCTCCTCCGCCGCGTGTGCCTTCTCCTACGGGACGCGAGATCATCCCGCGGAGGGAGGCGACACCGTTTGAGGACGACTTTTACAGATCGCGCAGCACATCGCCCTTCGCATTGCCAGGATCAGGATCGCGAGCAAGTTCGTCCACGTCCGAAGGCCAGCATGCCATGCATGCGGTGGTCGACACGCGGCTGGTAGGCGCTCAGTGGGATGACACAATACCCCCTCCTTGCCCGGCCGACGCCCCTGACTGGTTCCACGCGGTGTACGGGGAGGTAGTGGGCAGGAACCTGGGGACGTTGTACAACGCTGTGTTGGAAGAATGGGTTGAGATCGAGCGGGGGTATGAGTGGGATATGAACAAGGGTGGCCGTGGTCTGAGCAAAAGAGGCCGGCCAGCAGAGGTGAGCGCGTGGGTGTCAGCTGGGCGGGGATTGCGCAAGGGACCATTGGCAAATGGTGTGGGCCCCGGAATCCGGTCCCTCGCCGTCTTTGACGCGACATGGTGGCGTTGGTGGGGGAGTCTGCAGCCCGAATGGCGCTCCAAATGTCGAGGAACACCCGGAAAGTTCGAGCGTGACGTGTATCCCGATAGCCATGGCGACACATGGTCCTCACTGCGGCACCCTGGTCAGAACGGGGTACTGAGTGTGGTGGCGAGCCTCTACTGGTGGGGGAAGAAGGTTACAACAGATGGTGTTCGGGAGGATTGGGAGTCTTGGACAGATGCGATGCGAGATGTGAGATGGATGCTGTGTGGACTGCGCGCAGCGAATGTGCAGCAGGGGGTCGAGCTTAATAATGCCGCACCGGGTGCAGCTGAATAATGCCGCGCCGCCCGCCCGCTGTCCTTCGCCCGCCCCCAGTCCCATGTCTTTGTCGCGCTGCGCTGCTGTTCTTCGCTGTTTTGCTTTCATAAATTGCTACTAGTCAGGCACGCAGCCTTGTAATACATACATATATCTATTGGTTCTAGATGTGGGACTTCAGGGGACTGAGAGAAGTCACAAGTGACAAATTGGGTGGCCGCATCAGGCGGGGCTATACGGGGCCTGTTCTGAATAGCAGCAGACTGGAAAGGAACAAGAAGGACTTAGGTGTCGGGTGCAGCTGCTAAGGGTGGTTGCTAAGTGCCAAGGGTAAGTGCTGAAGATAAGTACCATATTCCAGCCAAATATCAACCAAATATACATTAGCAATGCCCGAGGAACGCCGAAGGAGGTGCCGAGGTACCGGCAAATAACGGCACAGTGGTTGCGAATAAGGCCTGATTAGGTGCCACACATGACCCTGGCTGGAGCCGTGTGGGAAGACAACACAACCGCCTGGCTACGGCCACGTACTTTAGTCTTATAACTACAACTTGGGCTCCTAGCGCGGCCGAAGGCCCCTTCCTCTCCCTCATCGTCGGCCTCACCGCGGCCCAATTTCAAGTCCTCATCGATCAGGTCTGTTGGTCCGTAGCCGGTGGCAAGACCTTTTTCGTCATCCCATACTCACCGAGCCCCTGCCCATTCCTCATGACGATCGAGGGCCTCATGTACCCCAACACGCAGGCCGCCGCAGTAGAAGTCGCAACTCTCGTTGCCGAAACAATCATGAATACCAGTGACGCTCTGAACCACCTCGCCGCCTTCCATGACGCCTACCCGGCCGGCCTGGCGCCAATGGCCCACTTCGTATCGACAATCCGGGTCGCCCCGATCCAGCACGAGGGCCTTGTAGCCTGGAACGTCACCGCGCAACCACCCTCGCTCGACGCCTCCCTAAATCAAGCCTGGGTCGCTATCGTCTCCCGCCTTCGCTTCTACTCCGCACTCTACTCTAGTGGGACGGCCATCTCGCCTCCTCTGCGCTGCGGGGGATGCCTATCCCTCGGGCACACCGGCCCCAGCTGCCGGTTTCACCTCACTCCCGGATGGAACGAGACGGTGCCCGCTGCCACCTTCTCCCGCTCCGGCTCAACATCGACCCGCGGACGAGGCGGCCGAGGCGGACGTGGCGGCGGCAATGGAAACCGAGGACACGGGAATCAGGGCCGTCGTGGACGCAATAACAACTGACCTCGCCATTACGTTCTATCGCACTTTCTTTGACATGCTGAACCCCTTTGTCGTATGATGAGTAGTCCATGAAATGAAAACTCTTAGACAAATCCTGTGCGACTTTCGATCATATAAGCCAAATTGTTCATGCAAGTGTCTCAGAATCCTTTCTTTACTAGCGTCGCTCACCGGCTGGAACGGGGTTGGTGAGTCTCAGCTGTTAAACGTACCGAGTGCTCTCAGCTGTCAGTAGACGCGAGGGGCAATGCTATAGCTCTATCTCATTGCACCCGAACCCTCGTAGGCCCAAATATACTACCGACCAGCTTCGGCAGTGGGTAGGAAAGCCAAACGAGGGGAGCAGGTGCCCCCAAATTGGAGGACACCAAAAAACGGCGGCCCACTTGAGGCCAGAACGTGCCGTGCCGAGAGGCTTTAGTAAGTTGAGAGCTGAACGCGCGGTGTGTACGCCCTTCCCCTCCCCGCGCCACGATGCTTTCGACATAGTTCCCCGCGGTAGGTATTAAACCATAGTCTGGGTAAGACTGTCCGCTGCCAGGCTACAGCTGTAGGCCTGGTTGCGTCAACAACCAGCTCGTCACGATCATCCCCCCCCCCCCCCCCCCCACGGAAGTCAACGACGGTATAACGGTAATCTCGCGCCTCTCTGGCTCCGGAGGGGACCGCGGTTTATCCATCAACCGCGCCCCCGATGAAGGAGAAAGAGAGATTGGTGATGGAGCATATGAAAATGGTTTGAATGGCATCTCGAATGCCCCCACAGCTAGCAACGGTGCCCGGAGGTCTCAGCGCCTCCGGGACCAGGCTAACAACTCTAATGCAGGGCCCTTGTCCCATGCACCGAGCTCGCAAAACGTTCTAACAAGGGGAACTCCCCCAAGCAGCTCACACGCGCCACGAGCGCACCGACGTAATGGACGTCAGCCACGGCCCATACCCCCCGCCTCCCCCGCCGGCATCTCAATTAGTGATGCACCAAGTCAACGCCAAACAGGAGCAAGGAGACCCCCCAGGGGTCCCCCCCGAACACTCCCTGCAGACGAAGAATCCGCCCCGGTGTTCCTCAACGCTGTGGTATTAAATAAAGAAACCCCAAACATCGAAGGTGTTACAGTCCATGACTTGATCGCAGGGAGGGCAATCCTGGTCACAGTCCCCTGGCACGGCACCCGAACGCTCACTCTTCTTGCTATCTATGCACCGTCAGGAGACATGAGCGCAAATAAGGCTTTCTGGGATGAGCTCACCCGCCTATGGCTTGAAGAGGACCTCCCCGTGCCCGATATGACACTCGGGGACCACAACATCGTGGAAGAACCAATTGATCGCCTCCCGCACAGAAAAGACCCAGATGGCGCAACCGAAGCCCTCGCACGCTTCAAGCGGGTGTTAGAAATGAAAGATGGTTGGCGGAATACCAGCCCCGACGTTAAGGCGTACACGTATACGCACCCAAGTGGCTCCCACTCCCGTGTCGACCGCATCCTCGTCTCACCTAAGCTTTTCAAAATGTGCCGCAAATGGGATATTACGGATGTCCCAGTTACGACGGACCATAGGATGGTATCGGTGGATATCTGTGCCCCGGGGGCACCCTATATAGGAAAGGGTCGTTTCCAGATCCCCGAATACCTGCATCGTGACAAAGAATTCATCGACTTTGCCATAAAGACCGGAATCACCGTCCACCCTGAGGGTGGCGCACCCAACGATGGGTCCACCCTCCAGAAACGTTTCAAGCGGTACAAAGACGGGCTCCAGGAGTTTGCACAAAAACGAGCCAAAGAAAATACCGGCGCCCTAGAGCAGAAAAAGATTAAGCTGCAGACCGAACGCGATAAGATTCTAAATGAAGGGAACGACCCCGATGGGCCTCCAAAGGAGGCCGCGGCTAAAGCTGCAGAGCTGCAGAAAGGGATTGTGAAAATCTTGACACTCCAAAGAGACAAGCGCAAGACCCGTACAAAGGTTCGCTTCCACACCGAACTCGACAACATCACGAGATACTCAGTGCAAACCGTCAAGGACAAGAAACCACGGGACACAGCCCACATCCTGCGCCGCTCCGATGTGACTCCCCCAATAAGCTGTACGCGCTCTGATGAGATGGCCGAGCTAGCTCGGAACTACCACAATGACCTACAACAAGACGCCTCCGCCGCCAACCCGGTAGCGAAGGCGAGAAACATCGACGCGGCGCTGGCCTCCATGCCGGCGCTACCTGCGTCCCTGGATATGTCAGCCCTAGAGAAAGACTTAACAGAAGTGGACGTACACATGGCAATGCGGGAATCTGCCTCCGGGGTAGCGGCCGGAGTGAACGGCATTAAGACCGAGCTATGGATAAAGCTCGACGAGATTTTCCAGACAGACAGTCAATCCGAGCCTGACCCTCACAAGCCTAAGTTAATCTTCGATGTAGTTCGGATGCTTACCGCAGTCTACAATGACATAGAAAATAATGGTGTAGAGCGGGGTACAAAGTTTGCTCACGGATGGATGTGTCCCATCTACAAGAAAGGTGATGTTACCGACATCGCAAACCAGCGCCCAATAACCGTGCTAAACTCTGACTATAAAATTTTCACAAAAGCTCTGAACTCCAAGCTTGCAAAGGTGGCGCCAGAAATTGTTCACAAGGACCAGGCCGGGTTTATGAAGGGTCGGAAAATTGCCGATCAAATCTTCCTCTCACATGTCCTGGTTGAGTACGCTGAAGAAGAGCTTCTGAACGGCGCAATCGTCGCCCTGGACCAGGAAAAAGCTTATGACAAGACCTCACACCAGTACCTATGGCAGACTATGCGCGACCGGGGCATCCCCCCGAAGTTTATAAGCACCGTCAAAGCGTTATATGAACACGCCGAAACCCAGGTTGTCATAAATGGGGTGCTGAGTACCCCCTTCAAAGTTACTCGAGGGGTCCGGCAAGGGGACCCCCTGTCCTGCCTGCTCTTCAATATTGCGATTGAGCCTCTCGCCGCTATGCTTCGTGCATCAAACCTCAAAGGGTATGAGATTGACGAGACCATAGAGCGAGCAGTGACCGCTCTGTTCGCCGACGACACAACGGTCTATCTACGAGACACAGACAGTTTCGACGCACTCCAGGAGATCTTGAACCGTTGGTGCCTCGCGTCGAGCGCCAAATTCAATGTCACAAAGACTGAAGTTATCCCGATAGGTACTCCTGAGTACCGGGCCCAAGTTGTCACAACTCGGAAGCTCAACGAAGATGACACGGCCCTCCCTGCCCACATTAACATTGCGGCTGACGGCGAGTCAGTTCGCATACTCGGAGCCCGAGTTGGAAATGAAGTCGACATTCAAGGCATATGGACTCCGATACTCGAGAGAATCGACTCGCGGCTCGAAAAGTGGGGCCGCACCCACCCGGCTCTTGAGGCACGACAACATATTGTTCAAATTACGATTGCGTCCATGACCCAATATATGACTCAGGTAAACGGCATGCCTGAAGATGTGGTAAAGAAGCTTCTACAAGTTCAGCGCGAGTTTATTTGGGCTGGTGCAAAGTCCTCACCAGTGAGTCGAGAAGTGCTCGGCGCCCCCATAGAGGCTGGGGGGAAAAACATGTTTGACCTCCGAGCCCGAAACGACGCCATTCAGATCATGTCCCTTAAATCTCTGGCAGAACAGGACCCTGCGAAACGTTCCAAGTGGTCCTATTTCGGCAACAAACTTCTTGCTAAGAACGACAAACAGGGCTCCAGAGTCCAGCCGCAGTCGCACCAGAGCTTTCTCCTCCAGAACTGGTCGCCAAAGACGAACCGTCTCCCCACTTTCCTACGAGAGATGATAAAGAGCTCTAAAAAGTATGGTGTGGAGTTTGACTCACTACACCCGTCGCGCGAACTGTGCAACCGCCTCCCGCTCTTCCACCACTTCGGGGAAGACCCAGCAAAGCGCCAGATAAATAACTCCGCGGCGTGCAAGTGCCTGCGGAAGAAACACGGTGTCACGACAGTCGGCGAAGGAATCGACGTAATGAGTCGCCTTACCCTTGGAACGCACCGCCCAGTCGCAGGCTGCATTTGCCCCCCGTGCATCGAAGACCGCCTCGAGAGAGGCTGCAGGAACCCCCACAAGTGTGCTGCTACCGTACGCGAGCGGCTAAACCAGATCCTCCCGAAATGGGACCCCAGACGAGTGGTCGACGCGGTTGAAGAGCGCGCCGAGCAAGAGGGGGTCTTCAGGCCTCCCAAAAGTACCCGGTCGCCTACTGAGGGCATCCGAATTTTCACCAGCCTCTCCCCCAACACGGACGAGGCCGGAGAGGGCCCCGAGCCCGTCCCGCTTGATTTCCCCGGAGTGGGACCTATAAAGGTGGCCATCGGCAGCTATTGTACGCGCCCAGGACAAGCTGACGCCCAGAGTGGCGCGGGTATATGGTTCACCGAGGGAAGCCCCGCAAACACGGCCCTAAAGATTGCCTCCGAGCAACCACAGTCCAAAGCGCACGCGGAAATCCTCGCGGCGCTGTATAGCATCCAGGTCGCCCCGAAGAATAGGAAGCTTCACATCAGCCCAAAGAGCAATGGTATTGCGAGCGCTATGATAAAAAATCTCAGCAAGTGGGAGGACAATGGGTGGATTGGGGTCCCCGGTAGAGGACCACTCCGAGCACTAGCGGCTGGCCTGCGCGCCCGAACGGCAAAGACGACCTTCCACTCCCCAACGTCGTCAAATGACGCCCCCATATCCCGAGCACAGGCCCTCGCGAAAGGGAGCCTGCAAAACAATGAAACCCACTCCCCATTCCTTAAGATCCAGCCTGCCGCACAACTGCGAGGTGCCAAGCTAGCCACCATGACTCAGGCCATAGCCTATAGAGGGATAAAAGAGTCCCGCACCGTCCCGTCCCGGAAAGCAACCGAGGAGAACGTTAAGCTCATCCAAGAGTCTTCCGCGACACTATTCAAGCGCATACCCACCCCCGCAAAAATATGGGCATCCATCCGCCACCCTGACCTGTCTCGTAGGGTTAAGAACTTTCTATGGAAGAGCATTCACGGGGCGCACCGGGTTGGTAAGTTCTGGAAGCACATTCCGGGCTACGAGGAGCGAGCTATGTGCAGCCTATGCAATGTCGAGGAGTCGCTCGACCACATCCTGATCGACTGCCAGTCCCCAGCCCGAGCGCAGGTGTGGGACTTTGTTCGGAAAGCATGGCAAATGAAGTTCGGTCAGCTTCCGCCCCTCTCCATGGGGTGGATCCTGGGCTGCTGCAACGCGCCCTTCGAAAAGGAAAGTAAAGCCGAGCCGTCAGGTGTTAACCGGCTATTCCGGATCCTGATATCCGAGTCCGCTTTCCTCATCTGGAAGCTCCGATGCGAGCGGGCAATTCAAGGAAAAGTACATTCCCCGAACGAAGTCCAGAACCGATGGACCCACGTACTAGACACCCGTCTTGAGATTGACTGTTTCATGGGGACCGAGCAAGCCCAGCGGGGGAAGAAAAAACCCTTCCACTCTTGGTCCTCAAAACTTGGCAAAAGATTTTGCTCGAGGAACAAGACCTACCAGATGACTGGTTGAGAGAACCCAGGGTTTTAGTGGGTATAGTGCCTAGGCGACGTCGCTCAACCTCTGCAACCTCAGACGAGGGAGACAGGAGCGAGTCTTTTGACTAGAGCACAATGAGCCCCACACTTGCGGCAACTGTCGCGTGCGTAAATGCATTTCCCTGGGGGGTGGACCCCCCTCCTCATTTTGAAGGGCAATTTCCTTCATGCTTACAAGTCCATTGCGGGTTAACTTTGTTAATTGCGTCTTGGGCGATATCGGCCTTCGGCCGATGATGTACCACCAAAAAAAAAAAAAAAAAAAAAAAAAAAAAAAAAAGACATAGACATTCAAATTGTTCAATTATTTAATTATGGATGTTTGGAGGCTGGACTGATATGATTGTGACAGTTTGTAATTTGTGTCTGAGATCTGGAACCTGATCAGGTACCAGGAATACCTCCCATTAATATCAACAGATGATATGGCCTTTAGGTAAAAGCTTCCCTGGCTCAGTTGGTTAGAGCGTCAGTCTCATAATAATGCGTAAAAGTGGTTTACTTAATCTGAAGGTCGTGAGTTCGACCCTCACGGGGAGCATTTTACTCCTACTACTTTTCTCATTTTGTTATGTATAGTGAGGACCCTCACTAGGGTGAGTCCTGGCTTACCATTTTGTCCCAACTTGAGGCACCTAATTGGCCCACATATACACACATATATTACCCTAGCAATATAATGAAGTTGGCAGGCCTAAGTAGTGTTGCTCTGGGAATTAATTCTATACACGCAGAAACCTCACTTGAAGTACATATTGGGAACACTACTACCGCCTAACAAAGGTGCTGATATGGGGCGCTAAGCAGTCATCCTGGCACGCACGTATCCATATCTCCCTGCATCCACACCACATCAGCGGAGATCACTCCATCGCCCCGCATCACTGGGATCATTCCCAGGCGCAGCCACAATCAGCCAGGCCCGCCCCAGATGCTGACAGTATAGACATTGGTCTCTCGTGCCACAATGCTCTGATAAGCCGGGCGAGCCCATGACAGCTGCCCACCCACCGCTTGTCCGCCAGCGCGCACATCCACCTAAAATCACGCAATTATTCCACTTGTAGTTCCCACATAACCCCTCTTGGTAGAGGGATCTTATAGGAGACATGTTCCCTCTAACGAGAGGTGATGTAAAGGAGATCCACTCCACACTTGAATGCACGGTGGAGGGAGCGGCTTGAGGGTGGACAAAAATTGATGTTTCACACCTTGACTGTCAGGGGAGCCCCCGCTCCGGCCCCCGTTCCGGTTCCGGTCTCCGCTCCGGCCCCCGATCCCGCCTCCGCTCCGACCTCAGTCCCCGCTCCGTCCCCCGCTTCGCCCTCCGTGTAAGAGGCACGCATAGCTTCCATCGCTCACACTCGTAACCCCTACTCCGATCGCACCTATTAATTACTGCTTACTTCATAACGATTACATCATGTACTATATAGTTGTTTGGTCGTGGTGTGATGGGATCAACTGAGACTTGACCCATTACTACCACGTCCTATTTTCTATCAATTAGAACTTGGGTCGGTTTAGTTGTGGTGTCTTAAGTCCTAAGTTAAAACCCCTACCAACCTAACACTTTTTTAAACCCTATTGGCTTCACTCGAAGCACTTCTACATTCTGAAAAAAACAACTACTCGGTACATTCGTAATCCCACGGAACACCGAATACTGGCGACATGTCGACTCCCTTGGATTCGAGCTCGACGGCCGCCAACAGCGATAACTGGCGCGCGGTACCACCCCATATGACTGGCACTACGACCAGCGCACCAACCCCGGCCGCGAGATCGCAGAGTAATCTGCCGACCTCGGGAGCACAGGCCACCCCTCGTCTTGACTCCGACGCCCTCCATGTGCCGCCTACCGCCTCCGCGGGCACCACATTTACATCGGCACGGACCCATGTATCTCAGGCGACCCATCAAGCGATATTCGCCCTACTGGCCGGTGACCAGTCTGGGGCCCCAAAAACCAGGAGTCCATCCCTCGTATCGTCCGGATCTCCTAGACCAGGGACCACCTCTCCAAGTGCCCCCACTGGGCTCACCGCACGAGTGGTCGCCGCGGCGGACGGCTCGTTCTACCTCGTCCATATGGAAACCGGCCTTCGAATCGATGTAATAGACGACGACAATATAATTCTTCCGGAGGAGCTGTCAAGGATTCACACAGTGAGACCGTCGACTTCGGACGAGGACCAGAAAACACCCTCCGAGGAATCCGACTTGCCAGAAGAATCGCATGCGTCCGCGACTGACAATGGCGGGGCCGGAATTAATGCCCAGCTGGCCGATCTACTAGCTGAACTCGGTCCCGACAGACTTAATGAGCAACAACTGGCCACGCTCAACCGGTTACGAGGCTCGGTAGCTACAGGCCGTGACCGACTGTTCACTACGACTGCGGTCGTACTCGATCATCAACAAGACACGTTAGCCAATCACGCCAATATTGTATTATTTCGGGACGAGGTCAACAACCGTCTAGCAAGTATACACGACGAGATGATTAGTCGCCATGACCTTCTCACCCAATGCGTGAGCGACAACATTAAGGTCCTTCAGGACCTTGGGACGTCAGAGAACCTGCTAAGGCAGATTGTGGTTAGTGCCTCCAATGCTCGAACGCAACAAATGAGACGGCCCGAACTCACCGAGTTAAGTAACCCCGCTAACGCAGAGCCCACTCCGGCCGACGTGCTCGCCGGGGTTCACGCTGCGCTGAGTCCTAGACGACCGGGGGAGAGCATTGAGGAATTCGGCCGCCGAGCTGAGGCAGCATTAGCCCGAAGAGATCGGGCCGCCGCCGCATTTGAGCCCATCATATTCCACCCCGTGCCCGAGGTCATCACGCCGCCCGAACCACAACCTCGTACCGCTCATTTTGAAGATATCGGCAGCATCTCAACTGCACCACGCCGAGGCCGAGTTCATACCCCATTCACTCCCGGGAGACCCACAAGCCAGGGCATAAGTGCCCTCAGCCACACTGGGTACCTCACGGCCATCGATGAAGGGGACGTTCTTGAAAATTTCCGCCGGGAGACTGATGAGGAGATCACCCGCATCGTTGACCGTCAGCTTGGCGAGGAACTGAACCTACCTGCGCGTATACGTCCACCTAAACTCGACACGCCTCCCAAATTTACGGGGACCGACAACCACGTCGAATTCATCAAGTGGTTAGAGAGGCTGGTAGCCTGGATGCGAACCTCGTTTTATGGAGGACCGGACGCGGATGAGTACAGGGTCTCGATACTCAAAAACCTGTTGGACGGCGCAGCTCTCGAATGGTATATTGAGTTTATCGACAACAATCGCCCCGAATCGTCCGAGGACCAAGTTGAGTTCATCGAGGTTCTCTGCGCGCTCCACCGAAGATTTATTACGACGGCTACGGCCCATCATGCATTGCGAGACTTTGATCTGATACGATTCCGTGTTGAGGACGGGCCCATGAAACTCGTAGACGACCTCGAGACTTGCTCCCGCCGGATGAGGGAGCCGATGCCTGAAATCATACTCAGACAAAAATTCATGAGGCTGATCCCCGCTGACCTTCATGACGACCTGAAGTCTCTCAGAGGAATATCGACCGCTTATTCGTCCCTCGAGCAAATGCGGTCCCACGCCAACCAACTGTGGGACGCAATGAAGACAGCCAGAGGCAGCGGTCGCCTCCGAACTGGCGCGCCCTCGACTCGGCCCGAACCCGCCTCTCGGGGACCCATGGCTACCAACCGCCCCACCGCAACGGCAGTGGAGGTTAAGCCCCGGACCAATCCGACGAACGTAACGGCTCGGACGCCTACCAGTAGACCCACAGGACCGAATCTTCACGCTGAAAAGATCTGCTTCAAATGCGGAGGACTTGGACATCTAGGCAATAACCCGATATGTCCTCGATACTCCGACCAGCCATCTTTTAAGGAGCGTCCTCGGGTCGGGGCCCAGCGGGTGTACGACAGCTATCCCGCAGATGACGAAGAACTCGCCCAAGACCTCGAAGACGCTCCAATGCATGACGACTGGGGAGGTCCTCAGTATGACGAAGGGGATGGGGACCCCGAACCGACTCACATCGGAGACCTAGCAGAACTAACCGAAGACGGGGAGCTCGATGAGGCAAGACTGAGCACAATGCGCTATCAATACTTCTCTATGCGGATCGAGGAAACCCCCCACCGTGGTCCATCCACCGCAGAGGTACTACTACTTATGGATAACTTGCCATATCCCCTCAATCCTAGAGGAGGATTCTCGGAGTCCGCCGGCGAGGACCTCCAGCTGTTGACTCGACACCGCGCCCAGAGCGGCCTACCCGCATTCACCGCTCGAGAACGGGGAGCAATCCTCGATGGACTCCGGCAGGCCCATAGGTACGAGGACGAACCCGCGACCGACTTTGGTCAAATGGCCCGCGACTTCGAATCGCGACACGAGAGTGACACGCTACCCCGGCCCGCCAATGACGAATGGGACGCACTGATGCGCCTAAGTGCCGCCGAACAGTTGTGGCACCAGAGCCAGCGATTACTAGACATCCGCCTGGACCCCTTTGAGGAACCTGCTCCGCCAGAACTTGCCCTCATGACGCCTGAGGAACTTGACACGCGAATGGTATCGCTCACCTCCCATACCTCTGATCTGGAAGCGGCGAGCGACTCCATATTCCCATTGAACCATCAAGCACGCAGCGAGATGAACAGACTCCGGGAGCGCCTTCAATGCCCGCGCGACTCCCGTAGCAGGGCCTGGCGTGTTCTCGACCTAGCCAGAATACGGTTAGACGAAGTGATTCACGCCACCGCGGACGTGCTGAGCGTGATAATGAATCGGTTTGACACGGCTCGCGCGTATCGCGTGCGACTCCGTTACGAGCACAGTTTCAGGCCGACCCTACGTGACCAGCTAGAGGGACCCATCGAAGTTCCCCCAATTGAGGATGAGGGGATCGAGGTGATTACCCTCCAGGAAGATGGAGCACGGTCGGATTCGCCTCCCAGCATTGGGTCGACGCCCCCCCCTAGCTACCCGGGCACTCCGGAATCTGGAGGGCGGTCACCTGGGTCGACCGGACCCGAGGGCGTGGCCATCGAGGAACTCCTACCTGCAATGGAGCTGGGACAAAGAGCCATGAGGATAGCGGATGGTGACGGCGAAGAGCCTGACCCACCGTTTGGACCCAACGAATTCGCACTGGCGGCTCCTGAAGGCTCGACTGACCAACTGCGAACCGAGCTTGATCATTATTTTGCGCGATCAGCGGAACGACTTACACTCGCCGCGGCGCCTTTCCACACCGACGGACCATCCGTCCTAGCAGAATGGGAACAGCAACAGACCTCAACCCAGGGCGTGACCAACCAATGGGAAGGCCTCTCAATTCCCCAGAATAGGCCCACTTATACCAACGAGCCCATTGATGACCGGCGAGACTGGGTATACGGACCAGGATTTGGGTTTGAGAGGCTACCGGAGCACCCTGAGGATGAAAACATCGGGCGCAGTGAACCACGCACATTACATGTTGGACGCCCGGGACCTATATTCGATGACCCCGAGGTTACGACCCAGGACATCGCAGTCACCGCCGAGGCACCGCATCGGGAGAGCACCGCCACCCACGGCAACCCCGGCGACCCGGCAGAGCCAATCCCGACGCCCCATTGGGATGACCCGTGCATCCTCAGATCATTGGTGTGTCTCGCTGGTCATACCCCAGAACACTACCTTACGTTCATGGACGCACACGGCGTCATGTACATCGAGGCCCGCGAATTGGGAGATGACCACTTTCGTAACGCGGACTTCCGACTGGACCACGAGGCAGCCATGCAAGGGGCTATAGCCCGACGCGCCGCAGAGCTACGCGTCGCCCCTGTACTGACTCGACCCACGGTCACTTGGGCCGAAGTCCCCTATTCCCCCGACCATTCCCCTCAGGAATCGACCTCCGAAGACTCTGAGACTGAGGTTGAGGAAATACTAGGTGGCTATGACGGGCCACCGTCCCCCGATCTACAAGTTTTCGCCCAACACGTAGAACTTCTCTCCAACGTCAACCGGAAGGAGATCCACGAATTGGAACAACCCTCCAGGCTACGCAAGAACATCGCGTGCCTATCGGCGCAAGTTGAGATTGCGGGTACCTTGGCGTATGTACTGTTCGACTCAGGTAGCAACATTGATTCGATTACGCCCGAATTCGCCCGCGCTACCAACTGCAAACCTATACGACTCAGTGAGCAAGTCACACTACAACTGGGTTGCGTCGGGAGTAGGTCCAAGATAAGCTACGGGACCCGACCGGCCGTCAACTTTGGAGGAATCAAGGGTCATGTGTACTTCGATCAGGCCAACTTGGACCGATACGACGGTATTATCGGCACCCCGTTCATGAACAAATATGGTCTAGTCTTGGACTTTTCCAAGCGCGAAATCCGTTTCCCCAATAATCGGGTAATAAAGGCATTAACCAACCTCGAAGAAGCCTCGCTGCTGTCCACTCGTGCGGCGCTGGAGACTCGCCCGAAACTGGACGCCGACCATTGACTCGAACCCGGGGGTCGCGCTCCTGACCTCAATGGAGCGGGCGCCCCGGAAAGCGGCCCCAAAGAGCCTGGTGCTACTTATACCCCCACTGCCGGTCAGCTTAGCCTCTATGATACTCAAATATTTGACGGTAGTGAACTACCATTGGAACCACAACTTCCTGCCCTTCCTTACGACTCTCCTATAATAATGATACCCGAGTTGGAGTATTGGTCCCTACCGATAACGGCCTTTCGCCCCATCAAACGGACTCGCAACCACCCGAGTCGATTCCCCACTATGGAATCGATACTCGAGGATGAAGAACCTAATCCTCTACCTCACCTACCTTTCGATCACCCTTGCATTATGATATTGGAAAGTGAATTTTCTGGAAAGCGCGAACCGAGCCCTGATCGTGAGACACGCCCCACTCGGCCACTACATACGCCCCCCACGAAATCTCCCCCTCGTATGACACGGTGCCCCACCCTGCCTGACGAACTCGAGTGGCTAATGCAAGACGCACTTACGCGACTGAACGCCCCGCCCGAGATACCGGCAAAGGCGGAAGCTGTCCCGATACCAGAACAGGCCCAACAAGGGGAATACGTGGATGACCTGGACTGGGAAGATTTCCCTCAGTACCCATACCAGGAACCATTGGCGTGGGCACCCCCCATCCACTTCACGCTCTCTACACAGCCTACCCATTCGGAGGCAGTATTTTATGACAACCGTGGACAACATCGTGCGACGCCTGGCCTGAAAATCCGGGACCACGTCTCGGCTCTAGACCCTGCTTACTTTACGGGTCGGCTGGAACCCCACAGCTTGGACACCATAGCTCTCGAGGCTGCGGTGGACGTGATAAGTCTCCACAGCATGAGAACGACACACCCAGCGCCTGGACTGACCAAGGGCGACATTCCTGAGCTGAGGTCCCGATGGTACGAATCGTGCGCGGACCTAATGGGGCCGATTCCCTTGACCCTACCACCCTTCAGAGAGATCAACCATGAGATTAAATGGATAGATGAGGCCGCCGTCTACAATTTCCACATGCCCCGCTGCCCCGAGGCTCTCCGCCCCCTACTTAGAGAAAAAATGAATCGCTATATCAATGCGGGCTGGTGGGAAATGAGTCCCGCGTCGCAAGCTGCCCCCCTTCTGTGCTTGGCTAAGAAAGATAATGGGCTTCGGACAGTCGTTGATGCAAGGCAGCGGAATGACAATACCGTAAAAGACGTCACCCCCTTCCCCGATCAAGATGGTATCAGGATGGACGTTGCGCGCGCCCCATTTCGATCTAAAATTGACATGTCGGACGCCTACGAACAGATTCGGGTGGTGCCTGGCGATGTACGGAAGACGGCCTTTGCCACACCATTCGGCACCGCATACTCCCATGTGATGCAGCAAGGCGATTGTAACGCCCCCGCCACATTTCAGAGGCTCATGACCTGGATCTTCAGAGATGTGATTGGGGACTTTGTGCACGTATACTTAGACGACATATTCATATTTTCGACAACAGTCGAAGACCACGAACGGCACCTGGAGTTGGTGTTCAGTCGGCTGCGTGAACAAAGATTATATCTAAGCCGGAAAAAATGTGATCTTTACTCCACGAACATGGACTGCCTCGGACATCGAATTGACGATAAGGGCTTACATGCAGATGACGACAAACTCACCAAGGTCCTCGAATGGCGGACCCCACGCTCACATACCGAGGTTCAGCGTCTCCTGGGATTGATCCAGTACTTAGCCAATTTCTTGCCCGACGTGGCTCATTACACATCACCGCTGGAATCCATATGCCGTGGCGGCCAGCCATTCTCGTGGCGCCCGTTCCACCAAGTGTGTTTGGAACGCATCAAATCCGTCGTGCGCCAGACCCCCATACTGCGTCCGATCGATGCTACGCGGTCCGAACCGATATGGATCATCAGTGACGCATCGGTAGTCGGTGTGGGCGCGGTCTACGGCCAGGGGGAGGACTGGAAAACTTGCCGCCCAGCGGGATTCATGTCAAAAAAATTCACAGCAGCACAGCGGTCCTACAAAACCTATGAGCAAGAAGGGCTGGCTATAATTGAGGCCCTGATGAAGTGGGAGGACAAGCTACTTGGACGACACTTCAAAATTGCCACTGACCACCAAGCCCTGACTAGTGTCAAGTCAGCTGCACGCGGCGGCGGCAATGGGCGCCTCATTCGCTGGGACGAATACTTATCTAGGTTCGATTTCGAAATAGTACACGTTGAAGGTACCCAAAATAAAGTTGCCGACTGCTTGTCCCGCCTATACGAAAACGACGTGGAGTCGGATGAATACCTGCCCCAGGACTTCGTCAATGCCGACATACGCCTGGACCCGGACATGGAAGACCTAGGACCCTCACGAGTTGCAGAACTCGAGAAAGATACCCCGGCCCTGCGCGCCCGTCGAGTACGGGAACCGCTGGAAGACCGTATCGTGGAAGCGGCGATAATGGCGGAACACGCGGAAGAACTGGCGGAGAATGGCCTCGACACGACCGCCGTGTCCCTCGCCGACGCACTAGCCGCCGACCCCCCACTAGATGCCACGATGGAGGGCGACCTCACGTTCCTCGCGGATGTACGCGCCGGATACCAATACGATCCTGTGTTGCGACCTGTGGTGAATAAACCGGACTCCTTCCCACAATTTAAGCTGGAAAACGGCTTACTGTACTGCAACAACACCACGGGAGCGAAGGTACTCTGCGTTCCCCGTGCGCCCCGCCCCGGTGGTCACCGCCTGTTGACAGAGATCGTACTTGAGCAATCCCACACGACACTGGGACACTACG
Source organism: Mycena belliarum (assembly GCA_029282135.1). Lineage (NCBI taxonomy): Eukaryota > Fungi > Basidiomycota > Agaricomycetes > Agaricales > Mycenaceae > Mycena > Mycena belliarum. The sequence goes on from JARJCN010000030.1 coordinate 487,217, forward strand.
GCGAACTCCGCACTTCAGAGTACGTTCGGAGATGGTTCTGGTGGCCCCGGATGGGATACCTGATATCGCGCTTCTGCCAATCCTGCGCAGCGTGCAAGATGAGCAAACCGGACACTCAGGCACCCGTGGGCCTACTTCATCCGCTTCCGATCCCGAGGCACCCGTGGGACTCAGTGGGCATGGACTTTGTCGGTCCGTTTCCAGACTGTCTCGGCTACAATTATATGCTGGTCGTCATATGCCGACTCACCAGCATGGTGGCCCTCTGCCCAATGCGTGTCACTGATACATCCTCGGACGTGGCATGGATATTCCTTCGCGACATTGTTAGACTACACGGGATGCCGTCAACGATAGTGTCAGACCGCGACTCTAAATTCACGGCAAAGTTCTGGCGCGAACTGCACCGACTCACCGGCACTAAGTTGCTCATGTCCACGTCGTTCCACCCTCAGACGGATGGTGCATCGGAGCGAGCTATCCGGAACGTCAGCCAGATACTGCGATCGACCGTGGACCCCACGCAGCGTGACTGGGTATACCGGACGCCGATGACCGAGTTCGCTATCAACTCTAGCATTAGTGCGTCGACAGGGTTTGCTCCATTCGAACTCAACTACGGTTATGTTCCCCGCCTGGCTAATATCTCGGACGAGGAAACCACCCTGCCTGGGGTACGGGAGTTCGTTAACCGGGCGCTGGCAAACCTGGTAATAGCGCATGACAACATTATTGAAGCCCGGGTACGCTCGACGGTGCAGTCCAACAAACACCGACGCGAGGAAGCACCCTACGACATTGGAAGCAAGGTATATCTATCGACCAAGAATTTGAACTTACCAAAAGGTCGTGCTCGCAAGCTGGCACCCAAATTCATAGGACCATTCACGGTCCTCGCCGCCAACCCCCAGACCTCGACATACACGCTGGACCTATCAGCGGACCTGAAAGGTCGCCGTAATCACCCCACGTTTCACGCGTCGCTGCTACGCGGCCACGAACCCAACGACGACGTGATCTTCCCTAGCCGAGAGGCGAACCGCTTCTATGACTTTGGGATGCCTGACGACGAAGAATGGGTCGTGGAAGAGATCCTAGAACATCGTTGGGCCGGCAAGAACTCGGTGAAGTTTCATGTGAAGTGGTCCGCAGGCGACTACACTTGGGAGCCACTGAAGAATCTTGACGAGTGTATCGCGCTCGACCAGTACCTTGATGCGATGGGTGTCTCAGCCTGGCAGAACCTTCCGAGGGCCGCGTAGCCCCGGATCACGATCATTACCCCCGATACCCGGATCAAACAAATTTCTTCCGCTCTTTAATATGGCCCACACTTACGGCGGCCACGAACACTTTCTCTCTCCTACTTTTCCACTCTTAAATTCAAAACTGCGAAACCAACGGAGATGGCCTACGACATCGTCAGCGGGGTTATGAGGGAAGCTGGGCGCGTCATGGCCGACCGCCTCCTCCCCGATCGCCGCGACCGCGGCCCTTACCGCGACTACGGCCACGACGACTACGACCGACGACGAAGCCGGTCCCCGCGCCCTTATAGCAGCAGCGGATCTAGCTTAGGCCGCTACGGCTCCGACTCGGGCGCCTCGATGGGGCGGCGTGATGCCTCCCCACACGGCGACCCACGGCACTACTTCGAGCAACGACGGGGCAACGACCGACCCCGCCGCAACGAGTCGCCGCCGCGCCCGGACGTGTATTGGTCCAGACGGTATCACTCGCCGTCGCCAACCCGCAGCGATCGCTCCAGATTCCAGGACAATCGGCCTTATCGGGACCGACGACGAGGCGACCGGCGCGGTAGCCACCGCGGCCGGGGGCGCATGGTGCAGCGCGAGAGCAACGACGAGGACGCGCTACGCCGCCGCGCCGTTGACTCCCGGCCTGCTAGTAAGCGCACTATCTTCCCGCCGAACATCATGGCTGCTACACGCGATAACTGGGGACACCCACTCTTCCCGGAAGCCGAAATCGAGGACGGCGAGAGCACCGAGGAACTCGCCGCTATACGCGAGCCACGGGACTACCAGGCTAACGAGGAACGCCGCTGCGCCATTGCGCGCGCTGACGAGGTCGCCGGCAAGATGTACCGAAAAGTCGTCGACGTCCTGGACCCCAACCGTGTGGGGCCTTGGTCGATCGCAACAGGCGTGGTGACCTTTGTGCAGGCTGTTAACCTCCTGCGATGGGTCCACGCTGGCGACACATTCTCCGCGGAGTACCTCAAGAGCGTGCAAACCCGCCTCGGCACTGACCCCACGCTGCACCGCACTCAAGGCGAGGTCACGCTCTTGCAGCACCAGATGGACGCGATGCGCCAGTACAACGCGATCGTTGAAGGCACAAAGGTCGCCCGCGGCAAGATCACGAATCCTGGACGGCGCTCGCCCCCCCGAGCGGGCGCGCCATTCCAGGGACCTGCCCCCGCACCAGTGGTATTGGGCGGCCCGGTAGGACCGGGGCCATTATCACCCGCGCCGCCAGACGAGGACGAGCCGATGCCTGGCCCGACGACAGAGGCCCCAGCAGAAGCCGCCGCGCCTTCAAACCCCGATCCCAGCGTCCCAGCCTACCTCGGTACGTCTGCGATCGCCGACGTGGACACGACACTCGTGGTCCTGACCGAGATCGGAACCACAGATGCCTTCGCCCGCCCTGGGATGAAGTCCTCTCTGCTGAAAGCGAAGAAGTGGTATACGAACGTGCCAACGGGCCACTGGCCCAAGGGCATGCGCGTCTCACACTGGGAGCTTCCCTCCTCAACGACCGCCGTACCCTGCGACGCTGACGTACGAGCGTGGTTCACGCTCAACGCGCTCATGCCCCAGCGGGGCCCCGGCGGGACGTCGATCCATCGCGCGCGCTTCCTCGACGCAGCGACTCGCCTACTATCAGTCCATGGCGCGTTTCATCGCTACGCACAATTTGGACAGTATGTGGTAGCGCACTTCCCATTCGAACACTACCCGTTTGATGCTACGAACATCTCATTCGCTCAGATCGTGGCCTGGCTCGTACAGCACGGTATCGAAAGCCAGTCCGAATCAGTGGCGATCCTGGAGTCCTTCGCGCGTGCGCGGCGGAACCACATAGCCGGGGTCGCGGACGTCAACACACTGGAATTCGCGGACGGATTTCCTTGCTCCCTCAACGATGTCGCAAGCATCGTCGTACGCGATGAGGAACTCTGGGCCAACCTGCGACACGGCTCGGTTCGACCAGATGAAACGACGCTATACCCCTCTCACCCTGCGGGGGACGTCGAGATGCATCCGCTGCCGCAACAAACTGAGGAAGAGCTTGCCGCATTGACCGGTGACGCAGCGTAACGCATAGCATCACAGGCGCGCGGCTGTAGTGTTACACACAGACGCGCGCCGGCTCGGAAATGTCGGACTCGGAGACTCGTCCTAGGGGGGAGGGTGTAAGAGGCACGCATAGCTTCCATCGCTCACACTCGTAACCCCTACTCCGATCGCACCTATTAATTACTGCTTACTTCAGTTCATAACGATTACATCATGTACTATATAGTTGTTTGGTCGTGGTGTGATGGGATCAACTGAGACTTGACCCATTACTACCACGTCCTATTTTCTATCAATTAGAACTTGGGTCGGTTTAGTTGTGGTGTCTTAAGTCCTAAGTTAAAACCCCTACCAACCTAACACTCCGCTCCTGCGCGCCCACCCCCGCAACCCCGCCGGAGCTCCGGTTCCGGATACCACGTGGCCTGTGACCGCGCACGGGACCTATGCGCGTCACTCCGGTTGCTCCGATCACCTCGCGCACGTGCTACTAGTCAGTAGCTATTTTAGGCGGCACCGGGCGTGGGAATCCTCAGACGTTCTTCTCGTCGGATCCCCCACGCCAGGTGCGCTATACTTGTACTAGTAGCACATCCTGTCAATTAACCTTCGGATCCCCCACGCCAGGACCCTTGACTTCTCGGGCCGTGTGGTTGCCCTTACACCGCAGTTTCCACACCACACAATCCAGTATCAGGCCTGTGCTGATTGTGATGACCTGGTTATATGCTTGCACAAGATTGTTTGATTCTGGGACTATTTCCTTTGGATTTTTGGGTTCTAGGAGATCTTTGGGTTCTTGGGGTCAGTTGGCTGTTGTCCAATGTGTTGGAGCTTGGATCCCGGGGTGTAGCAGCGGAGCGCGCGACGAGTACAAAGGCAAGATAGTGGATGGTCATGTGATACAAACGGCGGTAATCTAATCTTGTCTCGACTCTAATCTATTCCTTCCAACACACCCCCTGAGTCGAGACACCCCCTGAATCACATCGAGAACTCGGCTTCGTCCTCCTGCAAGGACATCCCTCCAAATGCCGACTGGATCTCCTCAACTGTGATGCTATTCTTCTTCTTCTTCTTCTTCTTCTTCTTTGGGGTTCCAGCGGAAGTCGAGGTCGAGGCAGTGAGAGCCGGAGATGGAGGGTGAGGTAAGGGATCAGCAAGGGGACCAGGAGCAGGATAAGGGACGGTGTGAGCGGCGAACACGCTCTCATGAATGATTGGGTCCATTGTGTCGATATTGATCTCGAACGGGAGGTCAATGGCAGCAGCGGCGACGTGGGAATGAGTGGGAAATGCAGATGCAGCAACGTGCGGTGTGTCGTTGTCGCTATCGCTCGATTCGTCCTTCGCAAGCTGGGCCTGACGATCGCGGTTGCGAACAATGCGGCGTCGGACGTCCTCGGGCATGACTGAGATGCAGTACTGCGCAAAATGGCCCGGGAGACCACAACGATAGCAGACGTCCATGCGGTTCTTGGTATTTGTCCAATCGAACTCTTTACCAGCCGATGAGTGCGAGTGCGAGTGCGAGAAGTTTGTGGGGCGGGAGCGATGAGGACGATGATCTGCAGCGAAAGCACCCCCTTGATTCACATCATCGAGGTCCATGACGGAACGTGCAGCCTTGATGACAGAATCTTTACGCTGAAGATCAGCCCGCTCCCATGCGTTAATCGCATTGATCATCGCAGGTACATCGCGCTGAGGAGATTCCATCTGAAGGTGGGTAATGATAGGAGAGTAGGCGGATGAAAGACCACTCAGGATTTTGTCCTGGACCATGTTCAAGGGGAGCGAGGCAGCGATGGCCGTAAGGCGACGCTCTGCGGTGACGACGGCCTGCAGATAGGTATCCGCAGACTTGGAGAGGTCGTGAGAGATGCCATGGAACTGGGACATGAGGATCAAACGAGTAGCGGGGTCGGCAGTGGTGTAAAACGACTCGAGAGTCGCCCATAGCAAACGTCCGTTGATACCAATGCCTGTATTAGCAATCTTGTCCTTCACCGCTTGGCTCAGCGTGAGGAACAATACCCCATGTGCCTTCGAGTTGGCATTAGACCAGGCACGGAGCTGTACCGCACCATTTGGAACGGGGACCGATGGGTCGACCGCATTCCAGAGATCGTCGACTAATAACAGGGATGTCGCATCCGGTTTCCAGTTCCAATAGTTCTCCGGTCCTTCGAGTTTCGCAATATCCGATGGCTTCATGGCGAGCGAGGTCGAAAATCCGGGTGGCAATAGAACAAAGAGAATGTCGAATGTGGCAAGAAACCGGGTGCTGATCGTGACAGCAAACAATAAACGGGGGAGGATGGTAGTCTTCAATGAGTAGTGGAGCTATAGGCCCATAACCTGTTGGAGCTTGGATCCCGGGGTGTAGCAGCGGAGCGCGCGACGAGTACAAAGGCAAGATAGTGGATGGTCATGTGATACAAACGGCGGTAATCTAATCTTGTCTCGACTCTAATCTATTCCTTCCAACACAATGTCTCTAGTATGTCGTCCTGTTCTCGTTCAAACTCATATCACTTATCAGTGTTCAACCCTTCTAGCGTATTGGTTGTTGTGTTCCTGTTCAACCTCATATTCCTTACCAGCTGGGTGTATCTCATTACTTCTAATTTGTTCTGGACTTCACTGACACCAATTCACCAGACAAACCAAGTAGGATGCAAACACAGCGTGTCTGAGCTTGTTTTCCGTTTCCTTGTCCGTCCTTTCTCTCCCACTTTCTAACTATCCCAAGGCTGACGACTATGGGTGCAGGCTGCAACAGACGGTACTGCTGGCCGTGTTACCTACTTTCTTAGATTATCCTATTCCCTCCCTTCTACTTACTAGGACGTACTCTGGTCGTGACAAGACAATGGGGCCCTATTGTCTTGTGACGCTCAGAGTACGTTCATTCCCTTGTTCTGACACCCTTGAAATCATAGAATCTACTGTTCCATTTAAAAAAGTGTACACTTTCTTGACTCCTTTGCAAGGCGTCAAATATCACCGCGGGCAAAACCAGTGGCAGTACGGAATGTACTGCCAGCAAAGCAGGTTGCCGGCAGGCATGTGAGCAGTAACGATGGCATTACCGGTGACAGCATCATGGCAGCTGACACCGGGTAATATATATAGCCCGGGCCGGGCCGAAAGCTGTCATGATAAAACAAAGCTCTGATAGATTCGAGATTCCTTTCCCCCCCTTTCCCACTTATGCCCTCACAAGTGGTGTGTGTCTGTAGCTCCTGCAGAACCCACTCAGAGCTCCGCAATGGCATACTGCAGCCGGGGAAGTCAGTCAGCTCCTCAACGCGCTCCAAGCATAAAGATAATGATTGGCATGCCCGGGTTGCTGCCGCTGCCAGCCAACGAGCAGACCCAGGTAGAAATGTGCAGCAGGATGTGAGACCTGATCCAGCTCTACAGGAGCCCCCTCAAATCATGGACTTTACAAAAGGTGCGTAGGTTGTACTGTTCAATTTATAATTGAGAATATGATACTTGCAACAGTTTTATCACCAGTGACTACATTGTGTTGCTTTCTTGTGGCCTGGCTTAATCTACATGCTGGTGCTAGTCGCCAAACAGCCAACTCTGTGCTGAAGGCTATGAACTTTATCTTGGTTGCTACACTTCACCTTGTGTTTGGAACACTTCGGGCTTCAGGTTTCCAGCTGGAAACACCAACCATTCGGTTGCCTCAGGATGTTCGGACTATCTATACTATGGGCTTGGAACCGGAAATAACTCGGACTGCTTGTTGTCCAACATGCTTTTCGATGTATCCTTCACATCGTCCCATCCCAACCACCTGCACATACAAAAAGTCTGCACAGGCTCATGCATGTGGTACACCGCTGTGGAGGGAGCGTAAAACACGCAAAGGCACCAAACGTGTACCGGCACGCCTCTACAGCATGCAGTCATTTGATTCCTGGCTTCGATTCTTTTTTGCTCGCCCAGAGATTGAGGAGCACCTCAAGAAATGTGCTCTCCGAAATCAGAATATGGGTCCTCAAGGAGATGCATATGTTATGCATGACATACAGGATAGCCCTGCTTGGCGCAGCCTTGGAAATTATACCCGATTTCCATACAATCTGGTCTGGGCTATCCATATTGACTAGTTTAATCCGTTCACAAATAAAATTGCTGGTGTGTTGATACTTCAAGTTATCTTGGATGAGGCTGGACTAACCACATGAACAGGAAAAGTTGTGTCATGTGGAGTAATCTTGTTATACTGCTTGAATCTCCTGCTTGAAATCCGCTTTCTTGTGGAAAATGTTTTCATTGTTGGCATAATACCGGGACCTGGCATGCCAGATGTTTGGGCCATTTCACATAATCTCACATCATTCGTGGCCAATATGAACGAATATCGGGCTCCTGGACAGAGTGTACCTACTCATCGGCACCCTGAGGGTATCCTCACCCAATCCCAGGTCCTTCACCTTCTTGCCGATCTTGGTGCTATCCGGAAAATTGCCGGGTTTCTCTCCCACTCGGCAACTCTATTCTGCTCATTCTGTCTTTTGAAACTCAAAGACATTGAGCGGCTTGACCACCATGCATGGGAACACCGCACTGGTCCTACTGTGAAAGCACAGGGTCTTTCATGGCTCTCAAAAACTACCATCACAGCGAGAAATGCATGGTCCAGTGAAACTGGAGTTCGCTGGACACCGATGCACGACCTTGTGGGCTGGGATCCTGTCAAACACACTGTCCTGGGGTTCATGCATAATGCTCTTGAAGGTCATGCAGCAGAGCAACTTCGGACATACTGGGGAATCAGGTCAAAAAGCTGCGCTGGAAATTGATATAAAGGAGCAGGAGAAGGAGGAGCAGTTTTCAGAATCAGATGCTTCGGAGGCATCAGAGGACCTAGCAGAACTGCTGAGGGATATGATCACACCCTTGGAGGATCTGATGGATGTTGACACATATCAGCAGGAGACTCGAACACAGCGCTCAACACCCACTCCTGCTAATCTGGGTGGGCATCTGCAATTACTTGCAGAGGCGCCAGTGGAGCCTGATTCTGATGAAGAGGATGAAGATGTCACACCTCAGCCTGGCGCTCCTCTGGTTGAAATGGATGAAGACTTTGTTCCACCTGAATTTGATTCAACTGCTGGATCATTTGACTTCACTGCGGAGGAACTTGAAACTATTCGGCAATGTATTAAAGATGTCCACTTGCCCACTTGGGTGGGCCGACCACCCACAAATCTAGGTGAAGCCTCTCATGGAACCCTCAAAGCCCAAGAGCTTCTTATCCTTTTCACTGTGATCTTCCCTCTGATTATCCCCGAGCTTTGGTGGGAAAAGACAGATCTCAGCCAACGGCTACTGGTCAATTTCCACCACTTTGCTGCTTGCATAAATATTATCGCCAGCTTTTCAACCTCAAAGATTGCAGCAGCAAAATATAACCAGCACTTCATTGAATATCGCAAAGGACTGCAGGCCTTATGGCCCTGCATCGCTTCAAAGCCCAACCATCATCTAGGAATGCACTATGAAGAACATCTTTGTTTCTGGGGCCCGCTTGCATGTATCAGTGAATTTCCGGGAGAGCGTATGAATGGTGAATTTGGGAAAGTCAAAACAAACAGGCGGATATGTGAGTCAAAACAAAATTAGTCAAATACTGACACATGATTCAGATGATATGGACTTTACGATGATACGGCAAATGGCTCGACGGGGCCGTTTGGAAGCTATGCTTCATGATCGAACCTTCAAAGCAGATGGATCCTCCTCCGAACTGGTTGCCGGACTGGCTAAAATTCTACAGCCAGATGAAAATGACTTGAAGGATCAGCTCAAGCCATTGACTGGACTTGAAGAGGCCAAGTTTCTTGGGAAAGGGAAACAGATACCAGACAGCATCTACACTGCTCTGCTTGCATATCTGCATTCTTTAGGACAGGTAAACTGGTGTGCGCATAAACAACACCTCCCTCACCTGGCCCATGAGTTGGTTCTTCCGCCAGCTGGCCTCAGTCCCTCCGAAATCAAACTAGAGGGACATACTTTCAGCTGCAGGCAATCACACGAGGGAAACAGTGGTATCCAATTCAAGAGCCCATCAGATCTTTCTATCCATCTTACAGGTCATATTGATATGATTTGGCAAATCCCCCTCCAAGGCAAGATTCAAACATTTTTTGTTGTACAGAAGCACACCCCGATACCACTATACCTCCTCCGAGACACTCCTTATCCTTCCATGCCCGAGTTTGCGACAACCGTTGTTGATGCAACACCATCGGGACAATTTATCATCATTGAAGCAGAACATATCCTTACCCATCTTACGGTCCTGAAACGGCCCAAGGGAACTTATGGTATAAATACCAGAAGCCTTCTTACAATCTGCTGGTCCTTGAACCGGGGACGTCGTAGTTGATACCTTGTATTCTCTTTTCAGCTACCTTTGCCTGACAAAACAATTGATTGCACTTCTCTCTTTATATTCCAGTAGTTCGGTCCAATTTTTTCAATTATAAAAAATGGTGTTCAGTTTAAGTCTTATGTAGTTGAGACTCGGTCAAATATCTGTTCTGAGGTCGTTTACGCTTGTGAGCGCAGTACTCAGGTGTCTTCTCCTTCTCCACCGCCTCAATCGCAGGCACCGCGCCCTTCCGCGTCGCACGCGCCTTGGGTGCCACAGGAGCAACAGCCTTCTTTGCCCGCCAACCCCGCGCCGGCACTGTCAGCTCGTCCTCCTCCTCCTTCACTGGCGCCTTGACGCTCCTACTGCGCGCCCGGCTCTTGGTTGCGACGACCTCTACGACCGCCACATCTGGCGTCCCGCCAATCGAGTCGAGCGGGTCCGCGTCCCCTTCGGGCTCCTCCACCGGCGCCCGCGAACATCTGCGGGGGATCTTAGATCTTCAGAAGACGGCCGTTCCCGCAAGCTGGGCATGGGCAAGCCGTACTCGAAGGGATCCGTGATGCCGGGATTGGCGACGTGGCCATATAGTCCGACTCTGCTCGCTGCATTTGCGCGCCCCGGCATTTGCCGCCTGCGACGACCGCGTGGAGAGTCCCCGGGCCGTGCCCCGGGACGTCGGCGAAACGGAGGCGGCGGGGCTCACGGAGTTTGGGTGCCCGGGGAATCAGCGCGGGACGCAGGCGCACAGGTCGAGTCGTGCCATGCACGCCGGTTTGCGTGCGCCCCCTGCATCGGGACCGTGGCGCGCCCTGGGTACATTGCACGAAGCGATTCAGCGCGGCGGCGGCGACCGAACAGCTGCGCGGGATGCTCGACGACGTCGTCTACTGCGCGGGGCTCGGCCCCGGGCCTCGACGGGGGGCGTGGGACTGACGTAGGGACGCACGAGGTGCACCCGCTGTGTGCACGCGACCGATGGCGGGATTTTGCCCGTGTACGCCTGCGATGCACGCTGGGCGCCCAACGGCGGCTCAGGTGCTCGGTGGGTTCAATGGTCGTGCGCGCGCAGGCCGCCAGCAGGGAGCGACGGCCCATAAGAGACGTACCAGGACAGTCCCGCGTCGCTATGTGGGGCGTCACACCGAGCTCGCTGTGGGACTGGGATATGTCCAAGGCCTAGATCGTGAAGCCCGGGCTGCACAACTCCTTGCTCACGGCGCCCATGCCGATCACGTCGATGAGCCAGATCCTTGGGAACAACGAGTGCCTCGAGCTATTCAATTAAGTATTGCATAGAAATTGACATAAATGCATGGGCATAGAACATTTTCATATAATTGAGCATGTGAGATATAAGGGAATCATGGTGTAAGGGAATCCAACAGAAGATTGAGCACATACGGCTCAAGGTCAAACATCGTCCTCATCCATCGCAGCATCAGGGCTGTCATTGTTGTTGTCCTCGTCGTCGTTGTCGTCATCCCCCTCGTCGTCGTCGTCATCATCGTGTCCATCCGGATCTTCACCGTTTGCCCGCATTTGCTCAATCTCTTCCTCGGTCGGAATGTTGTACTGCGCGAGAACTTCGTTGCCATACACCGCCATAAAATGTGTGCCATCCATCGTTTTGAACTTGTTGGGAACCTTCCCATTCAGCCAATGACGCATTGCAGGTAGGGCAACAGCATTTTTGCGGTACTGTGCACGGAGACGAGCCGGAAGTGCATTGAAGAATGCGGGGTCGAAGTAGTCGATGGGAACATTGACCGGGAGCCGGTCAGAGATGGTGGAGGGCTGCGCGTCGGGATCCACCACACGGGTGCGGAACTGGGTCTGCCTGCCTCTTGACTTGGACATGGCAGCACGCCCTGGGTCAACGGTGCCACGAATAAATTGAGTAGTCGTAGCGCTGCGCCTGGCCTTTGGTTTGATGATATAGCAGTTGCGTGCAGAATCAAACTCATCTTCACTGTTGCTGAAGGCCTCCTCGGTGAGAAGCCCAACGACCAGTGGCCAGCCGTCACCATAGATGGCAGAAGTGCGACTCTTTGCTAACTGCGAAATCTAAGCATAGAGCACAGGTTCGAAGGAAAATGAAACGTACTGAAGCACGACCCTTGTATGTATTGGTTTTTTTGCTCCGCAAAACAACAGTTCCTGGCTCAACAGCCTCCTGCCGAAGGCGCTTCTTCATCATGGAGTAGGTGAAATTGCGATAGAGTTTCTTGAGGAAAACACGATCTTTGATTCGGGTTAGATCAAAGTTCAGACGCAGATAGCCATGATCAGTGGCAACAGTCTGGAATGTCGAGATAGCGAGGTCCTCGTGGGCTCTGTTGTAAGGTGACTCGGGTGTACCACCTAGTATGTCAGGCCGCCATGCTAGCAAACCAGCACCCAAGATTGCAGAAAAGATGATGCTGAGATGTTCCTCGTCCACCTCTGCAATGCTCCTTGCAATGGTACCTGTGCGCCGGCTGAGCGACAAGCGTAACATCCTGATCTTGTCGGTTGCTGCGGAATGGTCGGTGGGGAGGTCATCCACAAATGCATCCCACGTGTCTGCCGTCGTGAAGCGCCTCTGGAAAGCTGCCAGCTGGGCAGGAGTTGGGAGTTCGGGAACATCCGTGCCCGAATAGATGCCCAGCATGATGCAAAGGTGGACATGGAGGGAAGTCTGTGTTTGATTAGTGTAGTACAAAAAGAGTTCAGATATGCGCGTACCTGGACTGTCTTGCCCCCTTCATCCAAAACTCCATTCCTGATGTGGTATGGATCCTTACGATCTGCTCTAGTCCTTGGAGCAGTCCTTGGAGCAGGAGTTTGAGTCGGTGCTGGGGCTGGGGCTGATTTCTTCTTGGGGGGAGGTTCATCAGTGGGGGAAGAGTCGCGCCTGCGCTTATGGCCCTGGGAGGAAGAACCGGCTTCAGGGGGATTGTCGGGAGCATGACCACGCTGGCGCTGGCGTGCCGATGGCTGAGAGCGGCGAGTTGGTTTTGCTTTTGCTTTGCCCTTTGCAGACATGACGGTAGTGAGTGAGAGGGAGGAAAAGGCAGAAGGACATGCAGGCTGCAGGCTGCTGCAAGCATGGCAGCAGCATCGAGTCATAAATCATCAAAACCAGGTCGGATGTCGAGCGGAGGGGACTCTGAACAAAGGGAAATGAAGTCACGTGACCGTGTTTGATACTGATTGACACTAGAAATCAATACTTATATTTACTTTTCTACATGTGCGCAAATGCATGTACACCACATGGCACTTGGCAGAGTACTGCCGAGGTGCCTGCCCGCGATACTGCCTGTGCACCTGCCACGGGCCTGCTTTGCCGGCAGTACATCATGTACTGCCACGGCTTTTGCCCGCGGTGTATATTGCTTCGGTCTAATTGTAACCCTAACCCTAAGAACTAGAGACAGGACCAGGACGGTGGGAAAGCTTCAGGTCGTTTCAATCTGATACAGTACACCTCCCCGCGTTGTAATTTCCCACTACCACCTAATCACGGCCAGCCGCGCTGATACGACCGCTCCGTGAACCGGCGTGCTTTTAGCTAATGGTGCGCGTGCGACTTAGGGGGCAGCTATGAGACCACAACCCACTAACACAAACACCAACAACCAAAACACTCCTTTTATAGCTCAACAGAACAACCGTGCAAGTTTGGGGATTCCAACGCAGGAAACGTTGTGGCAATCTGAATTTATTACACCAAATTGTGAACTCTATCAACAAGCCGAAGCTTTATTGTATTTGGATGATGTTATCCCAACTTGTTCAATGGCCTCCTAGCGCTCAACTGAGTCTCTAGTGATCAATGGGAAGTTTTGTGTGGTTTTTAACAAGTTTGATCAATGTGATCAGTTGATATTCTTTAATGCCGCTAACGGCCAGAACTGCCTTTATCTCTAGCTCCAAGCTATAGTGTGTTGCGCCGAAGCGACTGCCAGATGTCCAAATGTTCCAAATGCCTTTCCAGATGTCCAAAACCTAACCCAAATCACCTACCCTTACCCTATATAGCAACCAACAAGATGGATTGATCCCATCGTGATGGTGCAACCCGTCGGTATGGAAAGTAGGCCATACATGGATCCGCCGGGAGTACCCCCCGAGAGCGCGGACTTTTGCTCAATTCCCCGCCCACCGGCTGGCGGCGCCGCTCGGCCGCATTCCCAATCTGGCCAGTACGTCGACGGCTCGATTGGGAAGCGATCTGACAACGGTCCGCATTGCCGCCGAGGCTGCTGTCACATCTGTGACATCCATCGCCGCGATCGCCCGCCGCCATCGCCCGCCGCCATCGCCCGCCGCCATCGCCCGCCGCCTGCCCGCCTGCCCGCCTGCCCGCCTGCCCGCCTGCCCGCCTGCCCGCCTGCCCGCCTGCCCGCTCTCTCACGCCCGCCCGCCTGTCCGCTCTCCCTTGGCGCCTCCGGCGCTGCCCACTCCCCCCGGCGCTTCCGGCCATCGCCCGCCGCCCGTCCGCCTGCCCGCCCGCCCGCTCTCTCACGCCCGCCCGCCTGTCCGCTCACCCTTGGCGCCTCCGGCGCTGCCCACTCCCCCCGGCGCTTCCGGCGCTCCCAGCGCTTAAGCCACCACGGCGCTTCCCCACGCGCACACGTGGATTGGCGCTTAAATTAGACCGCCTGCCACCTCCGCTGCCCGAATCGCGGTGCAGTGGCTCTGCCGTCCACCTTAGGCTCGGATCTCGTGCAACATGAGCACCAAGCGAAAGGGAGGGCTCTCTAGTAAAAGCCGTGTCCGGTACGGTGGTGCCGGGGGCTCCGCAAGCCAGTCGAAACTTCTCCCCGTCAATAAGAGTCGAGAGCAGCGTGCCGAGGCAGTCAAGGCATACAACGAGCAGGTTGCAGGTACGTCTCATGAACTTATCATGCAACTGCCGCCCTTCATCTCTCTGCAGGGCTTAGTTTCGTTCAGAGGGAAGAAATGCTTGTTGGAAACGATGAGGACGACATAGGCATGCCGTACTCCTATGATGCCGAGTTCCAGCTCGGTGGCGGTGGGGACGATGAAGGATGGGAAGATGTGCCGGCGGGATTCCATACGTTGCCACCCGGAGAGGAGGCCTTCCTGCAGAGCCACGCAGGCGGGGAGGCTATTCTGCACCAGATGATGGATGGTGTTAGACCAGGGTGCGTGAAGCAGTAACCAGCATCTCGTACCCTCATATTCCGCCGGCGCGGCGACTCTAGATCGCGCTCGAATCGAATTCAAAAACAAATCGACTCGTGGAATGCCCAGATGGACATCCTCGTCGACGCCTACCTTGAGCACAAGGTGAATGGTACAATTGAAGTGCACCACGACCATGCTTGGCCTCTGACTGTCGTTGGATTTGACGGCGCGTACATTCTTTTTCTTTGCACATTCAAGTACTTACAACAGGCCCAGAGTACGAAGTCCAGCTATTTTCGCATCCACCGAACGCACAGAAGACGAACCAGACCTTGCTTCTGCATGGTTACATCGGTGCTTCCCCAGAACGGCCAGCCATCGCGTTTTCGCTCCGGACACTTGAGATCTACAGGCAGCATCGCGTTACGCCTCGATTTACCATTGAGTCGTTGGCGAAGACACTCAATTATCTTCATGAGGTGCGGGTTGAGATTGTCGGTCATGCTTCCCATTCATCCTGCATCAAGGTGCCACGAAAGGCGTATCTTGCCGAGCAGCTCATGGGAGCATACGACGCATATCTAGCGCTTCTTCGCGCACTCGATGCACGCGTCCAGATCGCCCTCGGACGGGACGAACAGTGGATCGCCAAGAATATCTGCCCCCCTTGCTTCTACAAGCTCCAGGACGAGGTCAAGCTCAAGCTTTCCTGGCTTGGTTGCATCGACGGCAACAATTCACTCAAACTCGTCGATAGTACATTCCGTGCCGGGAATCCCCGTTTCGATAACAGGAAATCTACGTCGTTTAGATGGCTTACCCCTGCCCAAGTGGATCGTTATCAAGACGAGGTAAAAAATGCCCCTAAGGTAAGTAACTCTTGTCTGCGTTCCTAGTCCAGTCCTCAATTATCAAGTAGATTTCAATGGCCACAGCAGCATCGTTCGCCGCCGTCACCAACTCCCTCGTCACCCCTCCCGCTACGTCAGATCCGCCAGTCATTCCTGCGGATCCGAACAGAGCCGAGGCTATCTCCGGTCAGGACGGCAGCAATGACGGGGCCGCATGGCTCAATGTCAATGAGCTTGCCGAGGCGGAGGCTGTTCTCCCCGACAGCAACGATGATGTCGCGTGGCTCAATGTCAATGAAATGAACGAGACGGACGTGAAGGAGCTCGAGCAGTGTGTCAACACCTGCGTCGAGCGATGGAAAAATGCGGGACCAGAGGCACGTAAAAAAATGTTCGCGTTATTCGCCGTAGCCGGGATCTTCCTCTGCGTCTGCCGCCATGGTCATGTGCTTATCATGTGCGACATGATCCGCAGCGGCGAGCTGTGAGTGGTCGTTCCTGCTCCGACTCGCATAGCGTTTCTGACTGATCGAATAGCATGAAGTACCCGCTCGCTATCATGGCCTACCTGTACGATACATACGAGGGCGAAATGGGTATTGGCTACGACATCATGTGCGCTTTTATCAAGACGCTCTTGCGCTCCTCCCTGGGTCGTAAGACTGTCGCTGTCCGCCTCCGAGGAGTTGTCCCCGCATTCCACGGACACGCCCACAACCGCTGCTGTCAGCTCGGTTGGCATCCAATGTATGTTGAGGGCGTGGGGCTGGAGGACTTCGAGGAATGTGAGCGTACCTTCTGCCTTTCGAACAATCTTGCCAGCTGCACGCGGCTTGCCACCCCGTTCCATCGCCAACAGCAAATTGATGAACATTTTCAATTCCACGACTTTGATAAGCACGCAGCTTCTGGTAGGGCGTATTCATTCTGCTGCAGCTACCTGCTTATGAACCCTTGCAGGGAATTTCATCTTCCAGAACTACCGACAAGCAGTCGAGAAGATCACACTGAATATGGTGAAATTGCACGTGCTCGAGGAGCAACTCCACACCACCGCGGCCGATTACGAAAAGGATCTCAAAGACGAAGCTCAGCACTTAGAGTCTCTGAAGCACGAGCCTCCGGAGGTCGCACGTACTGTAGAGTACATGGAGCTTCTCGGAAAGTACGAGGTTGCTAGGTACGCTCTCATTCATTACATCAGCATATCGACTCTCATAAGTCTCAAGCGACGCTTCGCGGAAGGCCGAGAACGACTACAAGAGCCTAGACTATCTCATCGTGCACAAGGGGATCAAGAAGAACGAAATCACGGCAATCCGGACACGTTATCGGACAACGCACAGCCGACTACTCCTTGTTGATGAGGAGCTGTCTCGCTTCGAGATCGAAAACGGCTATGTCGAACGCTGGACAAGCGCTTCGCCGGAGTACAAGGAAGCGGTTACTCTAATGGCTGAGCGGCGGTATCGACTCGCACTCGATAAGCTAGAGCGCCTGACCGTCCAGCGGCTTCTGGAGCTCACGAAGCTGTCGCATGTCGGCCTCTGATGCTGATCATGCTTATCTTGTAAACTCAGCTTACAAGATGCGCGAAAAGATTGGCAAAGCACTCAGGACACGGGCAGATGCCATCCACCGCGCGCTAAACGATTACAACCTCGCCGCAACATCTCTCAATCCTCCCCGTGACCCTCTCACCTGGGCACAAGTACTTCTGAACGTCTCTCTAGCCGATTTCGATCTTCTTCGCGACACGCGGAGTGACATCCGCCAGCTCCCTTGGGCAAATCCCACACGCCTCGAGGCTGCCGCGCTCCACTTCGGAATCACGCGTGCAAAGGAGGAAATTTCACGGCTTAACGTTGAGATAAAACGACTCATCTCATTTATGATTGACGAGCACGTCGATTATTATAGGGCCATCTCATCCAGGATGTTCACCGACCCCCGTATGGCACTCGAGCTCTCAGG
This sequence comes from Mycena belliarum, assembly GCA_029282135.1. NCBI lineage: Eukaryota > Fungi > Basidiomycota > Agaricomycetes > Agaricales > Mycenaceae > Mycena > Mycena belliarum. The sequence goes on from JARJCN010000030.1 coordinate 504,913, forward strand.
GCGATATCAATACTCCGCCAGAATCAACAAATCAATCGTTGAGCGCCTTGCCAAAGCTAGCAGACTGCCTGGATTCAGCGGCAACTTATTCCCAGGGAAGCGGCTTGGTCGTGATCCGGACCTCAGCCTCTCGTACCCACTCCCGTTGTGGGCAACAGACATTCTCGGGCTGTCGCAGGTTATTTTGGACTATGGGGAAGACAACGATGCCTTAGATACACCGCGGGAACTTGACGGGGTCGACGGAGAGATGATGGCACAATTGATGGATAATCTGGACTTGAATTTCGAGGAGTTGTAGTACTTTGATCATGAAATCGACGTGAATTCGGACAGGATCAGAAGCTCATCGGGCAGATCGGAGAGCAAATCCCATTGGCTGGGGCTCTCGGCCCGAGTCCGGCAACTTCTTTGTAAGACCGGGTCCAGCGAGCATATCCTGTTGTGAGAGCTAGCAGGAAGCATTTCCGGTGACCTGAGGTGCTAGAAATGCTTTAACAACTACCTTGAGTAGCCTGCCTCATTTGTAACGTCACCCATCAAGCTATGAATATTATATCTGCTGATTACTTGATTTTGCCTGCCAAAATTCCCGCAAAAAGCCAACCATCGAAATTTCAGAGTGTAGATTCCATCCAATAAATCCCATAAAATCATCAAGGAACTACTAGATGCTATAGTTGAGTTATTTGAAGGACTCCCCCAGAACCGCCTTCCCTGGAGCTCGATTCCAGAGGTGGTTCATGTTAAGTTCGAACTGAAACCAGTTTACCAGTGCTAACTCATGCCAGTTCCGGCACAATCTGGGGTCTATATTTCAATCTTTGCTCTCTGGAGCCCAAGGACCCCAGTTCTTTCTGCAGTTTAGACTTCGTTCAACCTCTCCGATTGATTCTTTTAAGTCCAGCACTCAGAATAGCTCCACAGTGGCTCAAGAATTCCCAAAAGGTCGGAAACTTGTTGAAATTTCAAACCTCATATATTGATCTAAGAATGAAGTATGTTGTTCGGTACCATGTAAGGGCACAGAATCTAGGTGGAGAGATGCCTGGCTGCTATCCTTAGCTTGCTACATAGGCGAACATTATTAAACTGTTAGGCTTGAAGCAAGCATCCCTGAGACCCAATTGCACCGATTCTTTTTTAAAAATCAAGTGAACATGTTTCTCAAGGTTCCCAAGCACCTCTGAGCACCTGGGAGGTGATGCAAAAAATTCAAACTTTTCATCTGGCCACAATCAATATTTTCGCTCAAGCACTGCAAATAAATTGCAGGCATACAAGATTTCTGGCCACAAAATCTGTGGCAGTACTAGCTACAACCCTGTTAGCAAATTGTCTCACTGACGACGCTCAGTACAACAGAAGAGCGATTCTATGCATGAAATCAATAGCCCGTCCCGATTTGGTACGTAGATCAGCTGACAAAGTCATGCAGTGCCGACAGATCTCTCATCAACTTCCACCATGTCGGGCCCTCCCACTGCGCAGGCTGCGTTCAGCTGGGGCCCCGGTATCTCTGTCCCTCCACCCCCTTCACGTCATCCAATTCCTGCAGCACCAGCCCCCTGGAACGAGATCAAATTCACGCCTTGTGGCGCTTACGATGTTCGCCGCCACCTTGGTGCGCTAATCGATGAGCTGGGACGCTTCAACCGCTCTCGCCACAAGTTCATCGCCAGCGATGTGGCTTTCATCGCGGCTGGCTCCAGCTTGGAGGGCGGGCATGAAATCTCGCCCAACCTCTTCTTCCCGGAGTTCCACGACTTGTACGAGTCTCTTCCTCCTGGAAAAGAAGGTGCGTTCTCTTTCTTTTCGACTCGCTCTCCGCTTACGTCTGTCCTCTCGTTGTCAGGCCAGAATGCGCGGAAGGTATGGAACGATAAGGTCCGCCAGCTGATCTGGGATTTGGTGCGTAACAGCTACACGAAATCTGTGCCTCACTCACATCCTTCACAGTGTACCAAGTGGGACCGCAGCACAGGGGGTACCACCATGGTCATGCATGTTGCCGGAACGACCGTCCCCGGCGCACCGCTGGTCCCCGAGCGCCTGAAGGCGCACGTATACCTCCCGCCGCATTTCATAGCAGAAAACCCGGACGCACATGGCCCCGTGGCTTCGATCGTCCAAACGTTCTTTGAAGCCATTGGGATACCCACTGCTGCCGCCTGGAGGCACCGCGCGCTTCAGATCTGGAGCCTTACGCAGCACGGTCATCTTCCCCCAATCACCCTACCCACTTGTCTTATTCCGCCGCCCACCTCACCCCGGTCCGCTCATTATATCTTCTCTGGCCACCCTTTCGGTCAACTCCCCCTTTTGGCTCCCCCTGCGTCTGCTTCGACCTCGGGTCCCCCGTCATCTGACCTCTACGGCGTCGACGATGTTACTCTGGACGGCGCCGAGCTGGAGCACGTCTTGGCGCTGGAGCGTATCGAAGACCTGGAGCTAGAGAACGCTGCACTTCGCAAGGCGCTTGAATCTTTGAAGTCGGATTTTGCTGAGCGCGAGCAGATGCATGAGGCCGAGATCGATGACATGGCAAAGTTGGCATCCAGGCTTGAGCAGGAGCTGAGCGCTACGAAAGGTATGTCTCCCTCGTTCGTTTTACATCTATATTGACATCTTCAGTCTCATTTTCTACTCGTCGCTCCACTGCTCCGTCCACACCCCCTCGACAGCCCCCCGCCTACGCTGCCCATCTTAGAAGCCCACGTCCTGCTGGCAGCCAAGGCTCTCCCGGATCTTGGCGCCCGCCTCCATCAGCACGCGACGAGGCTCCCCTGTGCATCACTGATGCCTACCTGAATGACAACGGATTGCCGGCGCTCATCGACTCCATCCATCTTATTGCCCGCCTCGTCTCCCCTTTCTATTGGGGAGCAGAAGTTGCGCGTCTTTCGGGGCTGCCCGACGAACTGACAGAGGGGCTGCTCCAGGCGATGGCCTCAGACAACGGGGCGGAGTAAGTTTTTTGTTTCATATATCAATGCACATGTACCTACGCGAAATCTGATTCTATCGCTACGAGCGGAATCAGCGCCATCGGCGGACTCAGCGGATAGTACTCCGACTCGAAGTTTTCAAGCCTCGTCTTTCCTTGCAGCGTCCCTTCTCAATGCCTCACACGAAAACCATTGCCGCCGTGAGCCAGCCGCGTCGTAAACCTGCACCAACGTTGCCTCAAGCAAAGGCCACCGCGTCGGAGAAAAAGGAGAAACGCGAGGAGAGCAGGGCCAAGCAAGAGAAGATTGATGCTGCAGTTGGTACGGACAGTATCTCCCCTCTCGACGTGTCTAATCCTTTCCTCTCAGCTGAATGGTTCACCGAAACGAAAGCCAAAGCAGCCGAACTTGCTGCGCGCTTTGACAAGAAGCCGCGTTACTTCCTGGACGTCTTCTTCCAGGGCGGTACACATATGGTCAATCATCAGGAGAAAGTGAACCCCTATAACGCGTTCAAGGCTGAGAAGGCCGCACAGCTGCGCGAAGGTACGCTTCCTTTTAATTTCGGTACAATTCTGACGTGAATGTGATGCACGGTAGAGGGCACCCAAGGCAAAACAGCCCCCGAGCTCCATGACGAATATCATGCCGAGTACGAGGCACTGACCGCCGAAGAGAAGGAAACGCTTGTCGAGAGATTTACGATGACGAAGGACGACACTCAGAGGATTCGGCGTGATACTCCCCGTGCACGTATGCAGGATGTCTCGAACGTGGTGCGGAACATCCAGATGCTTGTAAGTCTTCTCTATTCTGTTTTGCATATGCCCTGCTGCTGATGATTCCCTTGGTAGATGCAGGGATTGAATTATCGCGTTGGCATTGAGGGTTTCTTCTGTATTGTCCGCAACAACCCGGACTTCTTCATGATTCCCCAGTGGTATTATACCAGTGTCGAGCTCGAGCGGTACATGCCGTTGGCTGTGCGACGCAGATGGGACACATCGGATGTCGGGACAAGGCTTGAGGCGTTTGCGCTTGCAGGATGTGATACGATGAGCACGTCACCGCTGCGTTGCTCTTCCAATACTAACGACCGCTCCCTAAATAGACCTCTTGCGCACCACCAAGCAGAAGATCGACTTCTTGAAGGGCGAGATCCGTGACGGCATACGGGCAGGCCTGGGTACGTGCTTCGCAAGCGTGGCTGCGACGTTCTCTGACTTGTGCTGCTGGCAGCGGAAATCACGAAGAGGGACAAGATCGTCATGCAGTACATGTTCTACATGGAAGACATTGTCCTGCGCTATGGTGTCGCCCTCGTCGGATGGACCGCAGATAAGTTCTGCAACCCCAGCGAGCTCAGCTCCTCAATGGCGGTGCTCAGCACCCTGCGAGATGCGATCAAGAACGGCGAGTGCAAATGGGTCAAGCTAACGTCCGCGGAGGTCAAGGAGCGCAAGGTCCAGTGGAAGGCCGACGTCGCTGCTGGGAAGATTCTCGCAAGAACCCGGAACCCGCGCTCCGACCTCGGCCAGAAGCGCTCACGTACGAAGGACACGGAGGGGGATGGCGAAGACGATAGCGAAGAGGACGGGGACGACGAGCCCCCCGAGGAGGTCGACGGCACTACGAGGGCGAGTATCCGTGCGCCACTTGCTGCCGCCCCAAAAAAGCGACGTCGCCTTGCCAACACGACCCCCCCCCGACGAGCCGGCCGTGAGGAAAGCGCCGCGCAAGGCGAAGACGGTGATGGGGAAGGAGAACACGCGCCCAGGGAAAGGGGGTAAGGGCGCGCGCAGGAATGATGAGACGACGCAGGCAGCGCTTCTCAGATTGAAGGAGAAGCGCACCCCGATAAGTGCCGCCATGATCACTGACGAGCAGGACGAGGAGCCTACCACCAGCGGCACGGCTGGCAGCACCGCAACTCCGCTCACCGTCGCCGTCACCGACCCTTTGGCGTGCATCGACCCATCGCTCATGTAGTTTACTTGAATCGCTATCAATCAAATCAATTCGTTTTGTGGTCCTACACTATATACAGATAAGCCTAAGTTTAAAGGAGCACGTAGGGTGGCGGGGAAGGAAGTGGCGACGCGCAGGGAAGCACTGATGCACGTGCGCGCGCACGCTGACACATGGGCAGGGAAGCGCCGGGGGGAGTGGGCAGCGCCGGAGGCGCCAAGGGAGAGCGGACAGGCGGGCGGGCGTGAGAGAGCGGGCAGGCGGGCAGGCGGACGGGCGGCGGGCGATGGCGGCGGGCGATCGCGGCGATGGATGTCACAGATGTGACAGCAGCCTCGGCGGCAATGCGGACCGTTGTCAGATCGCTTCCCAATCGAGCCGTCGACGTACTGGCCAGATTGGGAATGCGGCCGAGCGGCGCCGCCAGCCGGTGGGCGGGGAATTGAGCAAAAGTCCGCGCTCTCGGGGGGTACTCCCGGCGGATCCATGTATGGCCTACTTTCCATACCGACGGGTTGCACCATCACGATGGGATCAATCCATCTTGTTGGTTGCTATATAGGGCAAGGGTAGGTGCCCAAATATGTCCTATGGCAAATCAAAACAGATGTATTCCAGCAAAAGCTAATAGCTAATACTATAGTATGGTGATCAGAGTGGAACCAAGCGTACTAGAGACCAGTAGCAAGGTCAAGCAACTCGAATCGAAGCTCGTTCTAGTCCCTTTAGCCTTGGGAGGCCAAATGCGAACCGAAACCAACACACAATTCAAGTAATCAACAATTATTATTATTCCCAACAGACTAAGACGACACTCCAACAATTAGCTAATGCACACTGGTGACAGTGCGGCACTACCTCGTTGAAGGGGTGGGGTCCAGTGCGCTACTCTCTACATACAGTGGGCTTTTATACATCTGAGGACCGACTAAAAGGGGAAACATGGAAGGCTATCCGAGATGGTGACTAAAATATAAAACATACAAATGAGGGCCGATGGTGCAATTCATTGGACAGCTGACTTGTTGCCAAGCTGTACTCCTCAATCCTATGCCCCTCATTGGCTCCTGCTATTCTTGGCGCTTAGCTCGCTCCGAGTACACCATCGGAAGCCCTTCCGAGGCTCCCATCACTCTGGATGTCTATCCGAGATTCCATCAATTATCTCGGATGTCAGCCCGCTTTGGCTGTCATCTGATCCTGCTGATTAGATGCTGATTTCCGGGCAATTCCGACATATCCTGAACGGCCCGAAGGAGTGTGACATAACTATTTTGACAGATATCGTCACAAATAGATAATATGTGTCTGTAAAGGCCAGAACGGCTCTATTGACCCAATTCGACTTGCAACCAGTGCATATATGGGTCGCCCAATAGTCTAGATGGATGGTGGGTAGACCCTTGATTGGGAGGCATGCTGATAAACCCCAATTCGATCACAGAATGGTTGGGTAGATCATTAGCTAATGCTTCAAAGTGCTTTCTCGGAATCCAACCATAAGAACATCATCATCCAAGTAAAGCCTTTTTGCACCAGCACATGCATAGCTCCCTAGCTAGCTGTTCGGGTCTCACACTAGCTCACATCCAGATGTATAGCGCTCATAACATAGTGTAAACAGCAATATAATCAGCTGATTTCATGCGTGTATGAATCATGTAGCCGGCTTATCACCGCGCAATCGATAATCAAGGGGACTTAGCTGATGAACATTGTAATCAGCAATGCCAGGAAAACGGGGACGACACAGCTTCCGACGCTTCCAGCGATAGCCTCCCCGCGCTGGTACCTGTGAGCGTATCGACCAGCGAGGAACGACCTTCCGGGGACGCGGCCGGCCCTGAACTGCGTGCTCCGGCCCCGCGCCAGACGTACAACATATCCGCAAACATTGAAGACTTGGCGCGTGACATTGAAGAACGAGCCATGAAGTTTTTGAGGCTTGACACAAGTAGGGAAGCGCGGTACGAGAACGAGAGCGGAATCCTGCAGCAAGAAGGGGAGGATGTAAGCCAGGGGCCCGACCGAGGGATCTTAAAGTCTGCTTGGGCAAACAGTCAATTTCTGTCTGATGCCCTGTCCACCTTAGTCGCAAAAGGTGCTGCCGTCAGGCCCTTTCCAATCCCACCCTTCCCCGAGCTCCGTTGCTCACCTCTCGGTGTTGTTGAGCGCAAGCGAAAGCCTGGCAAGCTTCACATGATCAACCACCTCTCCTGGCTGCGTGTCTCCTCCGTCAATGATGGCATTCCTGACGTTGAAGCTCACATCTCATATGATATGTTTGAGCATGCCGTCTCTGACCTCCGCCTTTCCGGCCGAGCTTCCTTGATGGTCAAGTTAGACTTCAAGGATGCATTCCGCCACGTCCCTATTTGGGCCGCGGACCATCGCCACATGGGCATGTTCTGGAACAGCGAGTTTTACTACGCAATTGCTCTCATGTTTGGCCTACGATCTGCTCCGTACATCTTCAACATTTCTCTGAAGCTCTGCACTGGATCATTTCCCGTCACATTCCAGCTCGTCTTCATTACTATCTTGACAACTTCTGGTTAGTCTTTCATCCGGAGACTGACCCCGCTATTGCGCGTGCAGCGGTGGAGTGGATCCTGGCTCTCGGGGAGGAGCTCGGGCTTCATTTCCAAGAAGAAAAGACTTTTTGGCCATGCTTACTGCTCAACTTCCTTGGTCTCGATTTGGACTCTGATGCTATGGAAGCTCGCTTGCCCGAGGACAAGCTCTTGTACCTCCGTGATCTGTTGAGCGGCTGGCGCCGTTAGTGATGTTGTGGCTTTGGCCTCAGGCCAAAAAGCCGTGGCTTTACGGCTTTGGTACCAAAGCCAAATTGACGGCCTGTGAGGGCCTACGGCCCAGCCCAAAATTTTTGAAGCCAAAGCCAGGCCAAAAGGCCATAGCTTTAGGTGTCTCAAAGTCGCATTCAGCCGTGCTGATACAACTGGTAGCGGACCAGCCGTGTAATCACGCTTTTTAGCAACTTCTAGTGTACGGCTAGAGGACTCCCATCCGGTGATATACAATTAGAGCCAGAGCTGAGCTCCACACTGCTGGTTGAGTATCAATGATGCTAGAGGATTCCTATTCTGAGGATCTGTACTTTGACTCGGTTCGCTACCAAATGGGAGCCAGACAAAGACAGTCCTAGAAGAGTAGCAAGCTCCGACAGACAGAGTCAGATCCTAGTGATAGGACGTGGCTTGCCCCGCAGGCTAGATACCATACCCCGGAGATATATACCCAAAAGCTCAGACATCCTTTGTGTGGATCATGCATGACCAAAGACATAGCAGATAGCGAAGTAGCAAAGTCACGTTCGAAGTAGTGAAGTGACCTAGTACCAAAAGGACGGACATTGGACCAGTTCGCAAACAAATTACTGTTTCGTGAACCCTCTGTACCCCAAGGACCAAGTGTCCGGCCTCATCCGGACCATCATGCGATCATGTCAATGAACCAGGAAGTGTGCAAGCCTGCACAGTCCAAAAGGGGACTTGATCGTCGATCGCGATTTTCAATATCCTTTCTGGGACTGTGCCGAGTGTTCGCTAACAAGCCGGAGGGAGACGTAGGGCTCTGACAGAGCTGTGGGACGTAATCCTAGTGGATTACTGACCAAGCCGGCCTAGTGCGTAGGCTCAGCAGGCGGGAGACGTGTTCGCGAACCAGCGGCATGTTCGCGATATATCAAATATGGCTCGGCTGGTCATTCGCGCTGACTGGCAAGGTGCCGAGCCTCACCAAGGACACTATACAGAGGACACGTGGCTGTTATATTCCGTTCCGAATCCGTTTCATTACTCATTTTCCTTTGTCTTGTTTACTCATATCAGTCTGTCATGTATTTAGCGAAAACCTATAAAAATAGCACGTAGAACACACATTGCAGTAGTTCATCCTCACCCCAGGAAATAGCCCATCAGCTAGTTCTGTCCAAAGGCTTTGGTGTCCTCTGTATCTGCGGAGATTTGTGTACCAAAAACATATCTTTGTCTTGATTCATTAACAATTTCGCGAACTTGAGATTTATCAGTTATAGCTAATTGCTGAGTCCTGAGATTGCAAGGCTTCTGGTGGTACACACTATTGTCTTGTGGAGGGTCACGGCAGCAGTTCCAGATAAGCACACCTCGTCTCGTGGAGGGTCACGGCGAGCATTCGATAAAGTCCTCAGTCAAGTTGCTAGAGGCAGGCGGCCGTTACTATTGGAACCTGTGCGCGTTTAGCAGCCTGGTCATATTTCAGTTAGTTGGGCTATTGGAACCTGTACGCGTTTAGCAGTCTGGTCGTAGTCGTTGTTCCCTTGCCTGGCCTGGTCAAGCGCCCGTCAGGAAGCCGTTCACGTCCGTGTTAAAGTCGTTGAGACTTGAGCTGGGGAGACTTTCACAATAAAACATCCTTACACCCAAAACCCCTTGTCTGTGTTTTCGTGTGTTCGTGATTGTTCTTCGGTTGGTAGCTACCTGAAGCTATTGGAATCTCGAACTTAGTTCTACCAAAACTTGTCGAGTCGATACTTGTCCCACTTCAATAAAAGAGAGAATTCATCTTATCTGTATACTTCAGAAGGATCCGAACTCAATCTTAGCACTTTGTACTGGTTGTAGTGAGTTGTGTGTGTGTGTGGGTGGGTTTTGTGTTAGAGTCCGCTCTTCGCCTTACTCAGGTGCACCGTTTCAGCGCATCGCCTCGAAGTTGTATATATAAATAGGGTGTTCCGGCGACCCCCAATCAGTGATTAATCAGTGATTAGATCATACACGCGCCTGCGGTCCGCACACTGAGAGTCGTCCTGCTTCCAGCTACCATGATTCATCCAATGTCGACGCAGCCAGTGGGTATCTGTTACTGGGATTGTGGACAAGACTCCCGGCTTCAGGCTTGTCTCTAAGTCCTCACTAAGACTGCCTCTGTCTGCCTTCAAACTGGTGCACATCTCAATGGGTCTCCAGCTTGTGTGTTTCCGGGATCGTTGCCCGCTCACCGGCTGCTCCCCCTCCGAGTGTGCTCCACAATTTTCCATGTGCTTTTCAAGCTTTTCCATGTGGTTTGGTATTTTTCTGGCCATTTCTCACCCGCGCACATCGGCTGCCAAGCAGGCAGTACTTGTATAAAGGGAGAAACACAAAGCAGTTGCACTTTTAACTCATTCCTACCTCATATTGCGCCACGCAATAATCCAGATCTGACCCTTGTAGTTGAAGGATCTCGTTTGTGTCAACCCCCTCTCAGGTTTCGTCCTCCTGCTGGGGAAGCACCTTCAAACACTCCGTCTTCTGGCACCAAAAAATCTCTGACTAATAAACGGGCCACACCTCCCGCAGATGTCGATCATCAACCGCCGGCGGCGAAGCGTAAGTTTGCTTCTATCTTGCTGTAAGCTTCAGCTAACATCGTTTGTGTGGTTGTTAGGTCCGCACACTGAGACCGAGCATAGCCCCCCAGTCGAAGTGGTCGACTCCAACTCCAACTCCGAGGACGAGAGCAGCAGTAAGTCTTTCGAACATGTCCTGAGCATAAAATTGTTGAAGGTCCTTCTGGGAGTTCCCTTCACACCATTCGGCTGGATAGCTCAGTGGTTAACCTTCGGGGGTCCTGGGTTCAATTCCCAGTCCAACCATCTTTTGTGCTGCAACAGGTTATGGGCCCCGGGCTTTACCTCTAAGTCGATCATCTGAGATTCTCATCCTCTCTATCTTTGTCTTTCCTTGACTGCCTTGGTCTGTGTGTGTGTGTTCCTCTTGGCAGATAGGAACTCCAACTGTTGGGACCAATCCTCTTTGAGAGGTAGTCTTTGATCCACCAGGAAACATCCAGGTAGTCAATCCTGTGATTCTGGGGTTAGGGCCTAAGTGCCTTACAACTGGGTGTTCATTAGCATCAGCTTTTGTTACCTACTTGTCAGGGGAGCCCCCGCTCCGGCCCCCGTTCCGGTTCCGGTTCCGGTTCCGGCTCCGGTCTCCGCTCCGGCCCCCGACCCCACCTCCGCTCCGACCTCCGCCCCAGTCCCCGTTCCCTCCGTCGCTCCCCCCGTCGCTCCCTCCGCCCCCGCTCGCCCGCTCCCGCGACCCCGCCGGAACTCCGGTTCCGGATACCACGTGGCCTGTGACCGCGCACGGGACCTATGCGCGTCACTCCGGTTGCTCCGATCACCCTGCGCACGTGCTACTAGTCAGTAGGTATTTTAGGCGGCTCCGGGCGTGGGAATCCTCAGACGTTCTTCTCTTCGGATTCCCCACGCCAGGTGCGCTATACTTGTACTTAGTAGCACGGCCTGTCAATTAACCTTCGGATTCCCCACGCCAGGACCCTTGACTTCTCGGGCCGCGTGGTTGCCCTTACACTACTCTTTGCTACACCACGGACTTTTGCATTTAGCTACATCTTCTTCACACACACACTCCAGACATGTCTGCTGATGACAAGTCATCTGGACCCATCCTTGGCAAGGCCACACCTTTTGTGACCTGGCAAAGCGATGCCAAAGCCTTTATGAGGCGCAAGGAGGTGTTTGGTGCTGCCACTGGTGCAACCACGGACACAGCAGTCATAGAGAAGTGTGCTGGCGTTCTGTGGGGCTTATTGTCCCCAGACGTCGAGCCCCTCGTCATAGAGCATGAGGACGATCCAAAGGCTCTTTGGAAGGCCTTGGAGACCATCTTTGCTCCAAGGAAGGCTGGAGCTCGCTTCAATGCCTACAAGACACTGACTTCTATCCAACTCCGGGAGGAAGAGTCACTCTTGTCTCTCACTGGCCGCGTCTCTGCTGCAATGCGTCTTCTCAAAGGGTCTAGACCTAAAGACTTTACCCTTGAGGACGCTGACGAGGAACTACACTCTGTGGTTCTTCTCATGGCCCTTCCTGATGTCGGACAGTTTGCTGTCCTAAAGGCACCATTTGAGCAGTCTTCAACAAAGCTCGAAGTGTCAGCCATCGAGCAGGCCTATGCCAATCATCAGGCATTCAGGACTCCTCATCAGGAAGGCGACCAAGGCCATGCCAATCCGCTTTCTGGAATGGCAATGGTCGCATCTGCCACACCATTATCTCCTGCCTCCTCAATTCCGCCCTCATCATCTGCTGCCCTTGCAGCTGCACCCCCTGCCCAGTCCGCCACACCGTTCTGCTACGGCTGCGGCGGTTCCGGTCACGTCCTGGTGAACTGCTTCAAACTCCAACAAGCGCTTGGACTGAAGAAGAAGGGCAAAAAGGGTGGTGCAGCAGCTACATCTGAAGTGGCTTCTAATGCATGTGCTCTCTCTGCCTCAGAAATTACTCTTGTTAACATCCAATGGAACCCAGATTCAGGATGCACTTCGCACATGACAAATCGTCGCAAAGCCTTGCTCAATGCTCGGCCATACAGGGTTCCAATTGAAGTTGCAAATGGAGTCATTATCTATTCTGAATTGGTTGGGGAGGCACTGCTGAAGCCACTTGTAAACGGACGTAGAAGCAGGTGGATTATCCTCACACATGTCCTATATGTTCCAAATCTATCTCACAATCTCATCTCTACCACGTATCTATCTCGTGTTCACAAATACTCTATTCTAATGGAGGGAAGCTTTGTCTTCTTCAAACTGAACAACGTGGTGCTTTTCGAAGCAGAGATTAATGAGAGGAACCAGGCATTTGTGAAGGAACATTCTGACTCAGCTCTGGCCACATCGACCTTGCCTCTTGATCTGGAACTGCTGCATCGTCGGCTGGGCCACCATTCTGACATCCAGAAGATCTTGAGCAAGAATCTGGTGACTGGTGCGAAGCTTACTTCAACCCGGAAGCCAGATCCGATTTGTGAGCCTTGCCTTGCAGGCAAGCTGAATGCGTGTCCGTTTCCTTCCACTGGCCATCGTGCTGCTGCGCCGCTTGAACTGATCCATTCTGATCTGAAGGAATACAATATTTACACCCGAGAGGGCCATAAATATCGTGTTATCTTCACTGATGATCACACCAGCTTCAAAATGGTTATTCATATGAAGCGCAAGAGTGGGACGTTCGATGCATTCAAAATGTTCAAGGCATATGCTGAGAACCACTTTGATTGCAAAATCAAGGCGCTGCAGGATGACGAAGGTGGGGAGTACATGTCCAATGAGTTTGCAGACTTTCTGCGCTCTGCAGGCATTGTGCGCCGTCACACAACGAGGAACAGACCGCAGATGAATGGAACTGCAGAACGTGGTATTCGTACCATCGATGAGCACGCCACGGCCATGCTGCATGAGGCAAACTTGCCGCCGTCCTTCAGAGAGCTTGCAGTCAATGCATATCTTCATGTAGGCAACATGCATCCAACGTCTCATATTCCGGAGAACACCACTCCATATGAGCTTTGGTTCAAGCGGAAGCCGGATGTGTCGCACCTCCGGGTGTGGGGCTGCCTTGCCTATGTGCATGTGCAGAAGGATAAGAGAGGTGCTTCAGGATTTCACATCCAGAAGTGCATTTTCATTGGCTATCCCACAGAGTATAAGGGATGGTTGTTCTACAACCCTGTGACCAGGAAGACGATTGTTGGAGAGCATGCTGTCTTTGACGAGCGCTACTTTCCTGGGAACAGCCCTAATGGTATGAGGCAGTGTCCAAAGATCCCTCCTTGGTCCATTGTTCCTCCTGTGCCTCCCGTCACGCCGCCTGTGGCGCGCAACAACGGGGGAGATGACGATGATGATGATGAACCACCACGCGCTCCTGCTCCCGCTCCAAAGTCAGACCCACCTGCATCCTCGCCGCCGCATTCGCCACCGCATTCTCCGCCGCCTTCGCGCCCTCAGTCGCCCGCGCCGCCTCCAGCACAACCGCCGCAGCACCCTCCATCTGCTCCTCCATCCCCGGAACCATCGCCTCCTCCATCGCCTCAGCAGCCGCCATCTACTCCACCTTCTCCTATTGGTGTTGCTGCACGTCGACGGTTCCATGGGCAGACTACGGAACACAGACCCGCCGCAGACTGGTGGCAATCTCATCGAGATCCTCCACCTGCCGTTGCGTCTGATTCGGAGGAAAGCGACGATGAACTGCTGCTCAAACCAGGCAGTGTTCTCGTTGTTGCGCATGAAGGAGATCCAACCAGTCCAGTGCTTCAAGCGGCCAACGTCGCTGCTGTTCAGTCAGCTCAGTCTGCTGTCCAGTCGGGCAATCCTCGCTCCTATCACGAGGCACTACGGCGCTCGGACGCACATCTTTGGCAGGATGCAGCTGTTGCAGAAATCAATGCTCTTCTAGAGAAGTGCACTTGGGACGTTGTGGATGCACCCCCTGGCGTTAAGCCAATCCGCTCTCAATGGGTGTTTGTTATCAAGCACAAGTCAGATGGCACCATTGAACGCTACAAAGCCAGACTCGTTGCCGACGGCCGCGGACAGCGCCATGGCATTGACTTTAACGAGATCTTCTCCCCCACCTTCAAAGCGGCAACGCTTCACACCATCCTGGCTCTTGCTGCTCAGCATGACCTTCAGCTTCGTTTCATCGACTTCTCCTCTGCCTACCTCAACGGCGACCTGGAGGAGGACGTCTACATGACTCAGCCCGAAGGGTTCCCGCAAGGAGAGCGCGGCCAGGTTCTCAAACTGCGCAAGTCCCTCTATGGACTCAAGTAGGCTGGTCGTCAATGGAACAAGAAGCTGAATGCAAAGCTCTTATCTATGGGCTTTCGCTGTCTCCAGTCCGATCGCTCGTGCTACATCTACTCCAGTGGCACTGTGCGCATCATCCTTCCCATCTACGTCGACGACGGCATGATCTGTGCTAAGCACGATGCTGAAATTGACAATGTCATTGCTCAACTTGGCTCAAGTCAAGGATCTCGGTCCCACAGAGTGGCTTCTGGGGATCAAGATTGAACGTGACGCAGGGACTGGAGACATCCACCTTTCGCAGCGCCAGTACGCTGTGAACATGCTTGAGCAGTACCAGATGACGGACTGCAAGCCTGTTAGCACTCCAATGGCTCCTGGTCTTGTTTTGACCAAGGAGATGGGTGCCGAGTCAGAAGAAGAGTCGAAACGACTTCGCAGCATGTACTTGTCTGCTGTTGGCTCTCTGATGTACTTGGCTACCCAAACTCGCCCGGACATCTCCTATGCTGTTGGCGTGCTTGCACGCTTCAATAGCAATCCGGGGGAGGCTCATTGGAAGGCTGTCAAACACTTGTTCCGCTACATCCAAGGCACACTTGATTTTCGCATCACCTACTCCAGAACATCATCCTCTACTTCCAGCTCGCATCCCTTCACTACCTACGCCGATGCAGACCATGGTGGCTGCAAAGACAGTGGGAAGAGCACTGGAGGCTTTGTTGTGATGATGAATGGTGGAGCAGTGAGCTGGCGAAGCAAGCTGCAAACCACTGTCTCGCTTTCCACAACTGAAGCAGAGTACATCTCTGCTGTGGATGCTGGCAAGGAAATCAAGTGGATGCGGAATCTGCTGCTTGAGTTGGGTTATGGAGTGTCTCGCTCGTCTCCACTCGTTCTGGACAACCAGTCTGCAATCCAGGTGTCCAAGAACCCTGAGCATCATGGTCGCATGAAGCACCTTGACTTGGCTCATTTCTGGCTTCAAGATGAAGTTGCCAAGGGTTCTATTGGAGTACAGTACATTCCTACAACGGAGCAAATTGCGGACATCCTGACAAAGGCTCTGCCTCGTCCTACTGTTCTGCACTTCCTATCCTCGTTAGGATTACGGGGGAGCTATTTGAGACTGGTCTCGTCCCGGGGGAGTGTTGGAGCATGGGTTTGGACTGTGTCATTCTCTCTTACATAGTTGTAGTCATCATACTTACATTCATCAGTCATGCTGACTGATATGCTTATTGAGCATTCTCCATTTAGTTAGGCTGCTTACTGATCCACTTACTCATGCTTATTCATGCTTAGTGATCAGTTACTCATGCTTACTCATCTATCTATCTACTGTATATATAAGTAGCCTAGCTTAGACTGAAGTCCTCAGTTTCTCACTGTTGACTTCAGGTTAGTTCTTCCAGCACATTGCTCAATAACAGAGTTTCTCACTGTTGACTTCAGACCACTGTGCTTGCCTGTTCTAACAATATTAGCATATGTCCACAACTGCTGGCTGCCGCTACATTTGATATTGCGTGTAGTGACCTTGGTATGTTGGTCCATAAGTTTGTCCAGTGTTTTTTCATCAACCGCTTTAAAACATATGGCGTCAACCTTGACTTGGTGAACACATATGCTCGATTGAAAATGTGTAGATGTAGTCACCTGAGTCTGTGTTTCAGGATCCACCAACAGTATCACATCTCGCCCACAAGTCCTTTGCACCTGCTCTCGTTCTTCCACTTCCCGGAAGCCAAGCTCATTGGGAGTCCAATACACGATGTTGTCGCGAGGGGCACCCCCTTTGATTTCAACATCCTTGTTCATGTTAGCATGTCAAAGGCACAATAATCATCGAATATACCTTGGGCTGGATTCTGTCACCCACAAGAGCCAACGTTATGATAGATCGGTCCAAATCCTCCAAGTCAGGATGTCTTGTCACATATATGATCCGTACGTACACAGTGAGTGTCGTCCTCAACATCTTTTTTATTGCAATGGGCACATAGTGCAAGGCAAGCTGTGGCCCTGGGATCATCTTTGAATATCAGAGTGCCTGGAGAAGGGTCAGAAGTAGCAGCAGCAGCAGGTTTGCTGCCAAACGTGTTTTGCTTCTGGCTGTTTTGCACAAGATCATGCACATGCTTGAGAAAT
Source organism: Mycena belliarum (assembly GCA_029282135.1). Taxonomy (NCBI): domain Eukaryota; kingdom Fungi; phylum Basidiomycota; class Agaricomycetes; order Agaricales; family Mycenaceae; genus Mycena; species Mycena belliarum. The sequence continues at coordinate 521,586 of JARJCN010000030.1, forward strand.
TGCGATGCTCGGCTGACTGTTCAAGCAGATACTGGAGATCAGTAATCACTTCAACTTGTTCTTTGCGTAGGCAATGTGATAACCAAAGCTCCCAAGCATCCCAAAAAGTGTGGAGCGAGCAGAAGCAAAAGATGCTTGAAGGGTTTGAGTACTTTGGGAACATCCACTGGTTTTCAGACATGGTACGGTGATACGGGTCGGATCTGCCAACCACTTGTCAGGTGGCTTTTTGTGATTTATCACTTAACTAGTACAACTACTAGTACTGAGTACTTGGTACTTGAACCCTGTCCGGTGACATACAGTTAGAGTCAGAGTGGAGCTCCGAGCTACTGATTGTGTATTGACCATGCCATTAGAGGCCATATCATGTTTAGACAAGTACTTATGCTCTTGGTCCTACTAAACGGGGACTGTCATATTGCTTGCTAAGCCCTCTGTGCGGTTATTAGTGAAGCACAAGTTCTTCCCAGGACTTGGACTACACTATGAAAGCTAGATACCATACCCAGGAGAATACCCACAAAAGCCTTGACAACTTTGGAGACCATGACTATACCCAAGGGACTGGATGGCCACAGTCCACTAGACAGGCATGAACCAGGTAGTAGGGTTCAAGGCTGCGACGCACGGAGAAGTCCTTCAGAGTACTCTAGGAGTACTTGGGAACTATAGAGAGCAATAGACGCATGGATTGCTAGGAATGACAGTGATCAGTATAGTACTTGGCACGTCAAACGAGACATGTGACCAGTACGACGTGATCTGAGAAGTCAAACAAGGACAAAGGTTGTTCGACGAGAAGTCCACAGTACCTGTAGGAATGCCGAGAAGACCTCTGGAGAGGTCTGGCCCACACGAACTGAGTCGGACGGAGTCGAAACCAGTAGGCTAGGAGATTAGCAGACGAACCAACCCCGGAACATCGGTCAAAGCGGTCACCCGCTGCGGCAGCAGTTCTAGTGGAGCGGCAAAGCACGCCATCGGGCTTTACAAACCAAGCCGAAGTGCGGCATCCTCTACAAGTACTTGGGAGCACTGGACAGTGCTCTTGGCCTGGCCTAGAGTTTGCAAATATACCACAACGGGTCTCTGGAGTTCTCGATCCGGACCAGACCGGCTCTCAACAGCCAATCGTAGACGTTCCCGGGATCCGGACTTGTTTCATCTTATCTGTTTCACTCTGTCATCATTGTCATTTCTATCTGTCATGTATTTCCTGGAAAACCTATAAAATAGCAAGTAGTAGCTGCAGTACAGTAGTTCATCCTTGCCCCCCAGATTGTGCCCACAGGCTACCTGCAGTCCAAAGTACTATCCCACGGCGTTGGTGTCCTCTGTAACCGAGCAGAGATTGTTTGTCAATAAAACATTATCTGTTGGTTTCATTAAAGACTTGACCTTGAGAGGTTGTTTCGCTTGAGGACTTGTGATCAGTTGTAAACTATTCAACTCACTTGTGAGACCCTGCAAATCCTTTGTCTATAGTGTCAAAGGTCGCACAGACAGTTCCCCGTATAGAAAGGGCTGTTGTGTAGGACTATTGATACAAGACCCCGTATAGCAAGTTTGTTGTGCTCTGCCAGACCTTTAAAAACTCGTTGGATCTCTCAGAACACTACCATCTTTCATCCACCCCGTATACTGTTCCCCGGTATCTGTGGAGAGAGTTCTAGTTTAGTTGTTCGACAACTACTGGAAGTACTTGGGAGTGCTCTAGAGAAGTTGCATTTGTGTGAAGGCCTTTGTCCCAGAATGTTGATCGCGAGATTACATCTTACCTGTATATCTCAGGGTGACCCAAACTCATGGTGGCATCGAGTATTGGTTGTGTGTTGTTTGTGTATTGGTTGAGTTGGTTGTAGTGTGTTCACGCGCGCTAGTTCTAGTCTTAGTCTTCCCCAGCCTATACTTAGGTGCACTGTTTCGATGGAAGAGCTCCACAGTATGTTACTGATGGCTCTCCTGTGAGCATTGACCAAGCTGTCGGATCCTCAGATATGATGCTAAACGTCCCCCAGGATGAGAAAGACCTCTTTCCACTCGATGGATTCATAAACCTGTTTTGGTGTCCATTGTAGACAAAAAGTGTTGAGCTGGTCCTGCTAGTGGTACAGGTGGTACATCTTTGAAAAGTCAGCGTTCATCTCCATGACATTCATGGGATCAGTGATTTTCACAAAAACCCAGGTGGACTGAGGTAGTACTGTTTGATGACATCCGATACAGCTGGATACAACAAACCGTAAACAAGTCTTGGAATGCAGGACTCCTATATAGGGTTGGTCAAACATTGTTCATCTCCATCAGTATGTATTGTCGCAGGATCTACAACGTGCTATACAACAGGGTTAGAGACTCTACTAGTGCAATCAATACTCTGATTTTACATACTCCCGGGTGGATTTTGTACCCAAAGTGGTGTTGTAGCACAAAAGATGGTTGGACTGGGAATTTTGTATTGACCATACATGCTAGCTAGGATGCCCAGGGCCCTGGAGGGCCGTGATTTTGGCCCCACAGGGGGCCCAAAATTGCCAAAATGGGCTGGGCCACAGGCAGCAGCTTGGACACATCCATAGAGGGAGTAATGTGACACATGGGAGCATCCTCTACCAGGCAGGGATTAGCCTAATGAGGTACCATTTGAGGTAGCCTGAAGTGCTCATTCCACAAAGTTCACTAAAGCCATGGGCGACTATATCATGACTCCATACATACCAGCTGCTCGTATCGATATGAATGCAGTCAGAGAGGGGATTGCCCTCCCTCTGGCTAGTGTGGGACTCACCTTTGATCTCAGGGTGATGCTGTTGCTGGAGCATAAGCAGGATTTCTCTCTGTTCAAACGTGTTAAGGTACCTGTGGCCAGAAAAGATTGCCTGCTTGTTGACACCATATTTGAACCACATATCAAAGAATATGTCCGAGTTGAGATTGTCCCTTTCTGGAGACGTGAACGGGAGTGTGCTGAAAATGCCTAGGTAAGGGAGGTTTGACTATAATTCCAGCTCAGTCAAGAATTCAACCACGTTTTCCAGGGACCTAACCTGAGGAGAGCCACTATTTATGTGGTGGCATTTGCTCATCATTATTGGCGTCAACTCAGGATTGAGGCCAGAGACGTGAGGAGATCTGAGGGAAGTAGCACTTGAGTTGCACATAGAAACATCATATCAAGAATTTGCTTAGCGTGCAATGTGGCCGCCTTTCTGAGACAAGCATCTTTGGCCCTGTGTCTTGGAGTCCTGTCTTGCTTGGCCGTGTGCTGTCGCATCTGCGCCTCTGTTCTAGCCTAAGCATCCCCTATTTGTTTGTGGCCTCTGCCTCAGCCTGAACTCGGGCCTCATATTCTGCTCTGCACCAGGCATCTGCTGCCATTTTTGGATGTGCTTCCAACTCTTCCTTTCTTGCAGCCTCTTTTGCATAACTCTGCTGCCTCCTGGAAACTCACTGGGGCAAGAAACACTGGTTTTGAGGAGGGCAAGGAGACAATAAGATTGGTGTATGATTCAAAGAGTAAAGTATCGTAATGAGATATGGGATCGAGGTTGTGGTAAGAGGATAAGAGTCTGGGGTAACGTAATGATGGTGTGATCATATGTAGGTAGGTGCTAATAAGCCGCTAGAAAAACCAGCTATGAAACACGCACTTTTTGTGAATTACAGCGCGCATCTAAGAACCAGCACATCTCCGTGTGGCTGGTTAATCAGGATTATTTTTAACCAAACCAGGAGGCTTAGAACATCCATTCTGTGAAGTAAGGTTGAAGCCCCAGACCTATGAATCTTAGAACCTACAAAGTTTTATCGTGCTTAGCTGGAATATGCAACGCGCCGGAGTCACGTGACATGTCACCAGACCAGCGGAGATGTCTGAAGGGAGTTTAGGATTGTTCGTCTAAGATTATCGGAATCTTAGAGTGCGTTCGGATGATCCTGAAACCTCAGGATTGGCTTCAGGATCAGGATCAGGGACCCGGCAAACGACTACCCGGTCACTTGGTCACCTTATGTAAAAGTCATATGACAGCTCGTCATGTTTTCTTTTTACTTGGAATTGTCCCTAAACAGCATGAATATACTTGTAAGGGCGACCACGCGGCCCGAGAAGTCAAGGGTCCTGGCGTGGGGGATCCAAAGGTTAATTGAGAGGCCGTGCTACTAAGTACAAGTATAGCGCACCTGGCGTGGGGGATCCGAAGAGAAGAACGTCTGAGGATTCCCACGGCTGGTGCCGCCTAAAATAGCTACTGACTAGTAGCACGTGCGCGAGGTGATCGGAACAACCAGAGTGATGCGCAAAGGTCCCGTGCGCGGTCACAGGCCACGTGGTAGCCGGAACCGGAGCTCCAGCGGGGTCGCGGGGGCGGGTGCGCAGGAGCGGAGGGGGGAGCGGGGGACGGAGCGGGAACTGGGGCGGAGGCGGGGGCCGGAACAGAGACCGGAACCGGAACCGGAACTGGAACGGGGGTAGGAGCGGGGGCTCCCCTGACAATACTCAGGCATGCTTTAAAATCATACACAGAAGCTGGCCGCCACCAAAAACTCGGAGAAATAGCAAGATACAGGCAAAAAAACATTATCTAATGATATGTAGGGTTATCTTCTGACACCGGATAATTGGTTGGCATCACCGGGTCCCCGATCCTGATCCTGAAGCTGATCCTGAGGTTTCAGGATCATCCGAACACACTCTTGGGGGTACTTCCCGTAGAAACCTATAGTATGTGGTACCGTTGGAAAGCTACGGCCCAGCGCTGCCTAAGTAACGAAGAGAGAACGTAAAGGGAGGAGACCAGGGCTAAGAAATCCAGCTTACTTCTCCCGGTAGCACCTGTTTGCCTCCAGGCAACGCTCCCGTTGAGCCTGTTGCTCCTCGGGTGAGAGCAGCAACTCAGCCGCCCTGTTTTTGGCCATCCAAAGGTGTGTTCTCTCATTGCGAGCCTCATAATTTCTAGGGGAAGATTAATCCGCAGATACCACTAAAGGGTGGTCTTACTCTCACTTGTTGTTGTAGTTCCGACTTGAGACACGTCTGTTGTGCCGGCGAACCTCGTCGGCACTAGCAGCCTCCATCTTGGTCACGGTGTAGCCGGGGCCATGTCACTACGTGACATGTAACACTTGGTCAGATGTGTGCGCGGCTCAACAGCATCTAAAGCACTAGTAACGTCTCCACACCTTTGTTGAGCTGTGAGAGCATCTGACAATGACTATCGGCTGCCCTTGTTTTTTTAAAAAATTCTTCCGAGCGATTCTCAGAAACATAAACCGTTGGCTAAGGTCTCCAGCGGTCCATAGTAGACTTATACATGAACACCCCATCAATTAGCTTTGTTTTGAGAGGGACTTCAGCCATTGTTCCAGCCTCTCCAAGTCAGATGTATAATGTATATATACCTATTTGTGAATGCCTCAAATTTCCCTGGAATTTTAGGCCTATGTTGCCAGAGCCAACAGCGACATTTAGGGCGGAAGGAGTAGTGCACTTGCCACGAATTTGTGGCAAGTGCACTACGTCTGTGGCGAGTGTGCGACTTTTGGACTTGAGCATTGGGAAACGGACAATTGAGTCACGGGAAAAAAATTATAGTGTTTTCATTTCAAGCCCTCGACAGTACTATACATAGTGACTCCCTCCTTCCAGGGCTGACTGCCCTCCGCCAGGCGGGCCTCATCTGCTGCCCTCAACCTTGACTTCTTCGACTTTCCCCATGCTGCATCCGTGCGAAAACCATTCTCGATCCATCGGAATAAGCCGCCGGCGGTGTATTGTGTGAATGAGAAGTGTCGTTCATGAGCAAAGACAGGGACGTTGGAGTGGCATATAATTGCGGAAGGGATGAGGATTGTTGAGCCCGGCGGAAACCTGATGACCAATTTCAAGTCCCAAAGAATGAGGTGGCCGCCAAGGTCGGGGTCAAAGTCGCCTAGCGCAGTGATTGCGCACCAGCCCCAGGCGAGGTTGCCAAAATCAAGGTGGGGGACGGTGATCACATGCGGACCGAAGTTAAAGGTGCAGGCAGCAAAAACACTGCCTGCAAAGTTCCAGCAAAGATAAGGGCGCCAGGTGTAACGGACTGACTTGTCTTGTTCAACCCCCGTTCCCGGCTCCTTCTATCTTACCTCTACAAATCCTTTCTATGTGCCGATGCGCCTACACTCATTACGAGAACTGGTTGAAGCTGGATGTAAGATCTAAGCTCCCGCTCTCAAGCAGTGCGGTCAGTTGTAGCGGCGCTGGTTACGATGTACCGATGACTCATATAGATTGTTCTAGATACATCACGGACATTATACTTTACGGGTTTTCGGCGAGTTAGGTATATTATGTAGTGCCATGTATGCAGTTCCTTGTCTTCTCAACACCAGTTATTGTGTCCCGCTCGTCTTCGTTCCCACTCTCGCTCTCGTTTCAACCCCGGAGCACCCCGCACCGTGACAGTTTGAGAAGACCCCAAAATAGTCCCCGGGATCCCAAGCTCGTTTGAGCCATCCCCCGGACTCATTCGACGGGTCGACTCGTTCCTTCGGCTTGTCTGCTGGCTTGGGTCACAAGCCAGTTCCCCGGCATCTCTCTTGGCCTCCCGCTCCCCTTACTTGGACTTCTCCACATCCAGTGGAATTGGGTTCGGAGTTTTTGAGCTCTGTGGGAATCTCAGTCCCTTTCATCAGCCATTGAGTTCGCTTCATTCCCTCCTTGTCCATTTTCTCACCTTGGACTTCGTCACCCCGACCCGTTTCTCCCCAACAGGAACCCCCGAAGCTCTGCTTATGGGTCGAGCGCCTCTGGTGTTTGCATCGGTCATCACCCGTCTTAACGTGGCTCCCCCGGCGCACTCCCCCTTCCGAGCGCCTCCGGCGTTTGTGCAGGTCATCACCCGCTGAAGCGTGGCTCCCCCTGTACACTCCTCCCATCCCTTTCCGAGCGCCTCCGGCATTTATGTTGGTCATCACCCGTTTTAACGTGGCTCCCCCGGCATACTCCTTGTCCGTCCTCTCCCCCGTTCGTCGTGTAACCCTCTCTCGGCATCTGGAGGTATGTGAAGCACGACGAACCGGTGACCTTCAAGTTCCTCGGGGCCCCTTCCCCTCGCTCTTTCAATTTTTTGGGGCCCACATTTCGACTTTTCTTCGCCGCCCCGCACTCGTCCCTTCCTTTTCCTACCCACCCACCCACCCTTCATCAAAAAGGAAGATACATCGTCGTCGTATCCTGCCTACCCACCCAGCCCACCGTCGCCGCCCTAGTGGCCGTCTCCTCTGTCCTTCATAAAAAGGAAGATAGACCGGTGGTCTCGGAGATCCGGAGGGATGCGCGGAAGGAGGGATCGAATGGAGCGCACCCGTGCGCGCGAAGCGGAAGCGGAGCGCGCAGCGCGCCAGAATGTGCGGAGGAAGGCGACGACCGGAGCGCATTGCGCAGAGCTTACCCGTAGGGAAGCGATGCGTGGCGCGCCGGATCGACTTTCTGCTTGCGGAATTTTCAGATTTTTCAAAACTAGCCATCAGACCTCCGTATATTGCAAGTATATGGCCCAGATATTAGCTAATATATGGACTATATCCGGGCCCCGTATATTGTGAGGATATTCTTGGGATATTTGAAATATACTGAGTATATACCAAGCCTGTATATTGCAAGTATATCTGGGGTATATTTGTAAAATACTTGGGATATACTTACCATATAACAGCCCCGTTTATTGCCCATTGCCCCCAGTGATACACTTCAGGCTACCAACCTGGGCGGCCTATAGGGCCTATTGCCCCAAGGGACTTTACTGGCCCTATGGGCATTTTTTTGATGGGTTTATACAGGGCAGTGGGGACGTCCCAGTGCAGGTGTGGGAAGTCCCTAAAATTGCCTTTTATAGCAGGTGTGGGACGTCCCAGCCGGCCGTAGGACGGCCGAAAAAAATGCCTTTTTTGGCTTGGTTTAGGACCAAATCCGTGCTGTGGGACGTCCCACCAGCCCAGCAGATACTTTTTTGCTGCTGCGTAGGACTGCATACTATGTGCTGGGACGTGTAAGTATGCAGGGTATAGCACCTGCTACATACGTAGGTGGGTAGGACACATGTAGAACATGTACAGTGCAGCCCTTGCTGCATACATGGGCAGGTATCCCACGTGTAAAACACCACCAAAAGAAAATAAAAAATGCGGGAGGGCTGGGATGCGTAAGGACGTACGGCTCAGCTCCTATTTTACACGTGGGTGGGTAGGACACGTGAAAACACGTATGGTGCAGCTCTTATTTTACACGTGGGTGGGTAGGACACGTGAAAACACGTACGGTGCAGCTCTTATTTTACACGTGGGTGGGTAGGACACGTGAAAACATGTATGGTGCAGCTCCTACTTTACATGTAATACGCGTACAGTACAGCTACAACAGTAATTATATTGAAAAAGATATATGTCACGTCACACTTGCCTTCATGTAAACAAATGGGACATCCCACATGCAACACCGCTCCCCACTTTTGTCTGCGGGACATCCCAGGGTCATGTGGGACCTCCCACCGGCATGGGGGCCCCCACGTCCAGGCATGGGACCTCCCATTGTCTTGGCGCTGGTCGTGGGACGTCCCACCCAACAACCTGGGACATCCCACACAAAACCACTGGGACGTCCCACCTTTTGAAAATATATGTGGGACGTCCCACACAATACCAGTGGGATCTCCCATGTAATTAAAAAATATGTGGGACATCCCACCCATCAGTCTGGGACGTCCCATAGCCATTTTTCCGGATGGGAAGTCCCAGTCGGGTTTATTTCTTGAATTGGATGTCCCACCAATAAGGTTATCAGGAACATTGTTTTGGTTCCCAATTTGGCATCTGGCTCTTTTGAGTAGTAATTTTCTTATATCAAGAACCATCCAGCCTAGAAGATTGTGCTTAATTACTCAATGTACTTGTCTTAACTACATTCTCTGACTCGCTTATATACATTTCACCCGATTTTCTGACTTGGTTCATAATCGGACAGGGCCGTGCCGAGATGCCGAATGCAGCCAAACAAAACAACCGCTACGGCCACAAAAAGGATAATCGATAACGGGACAATCAGGCGGCGGTGCCGAGATGCCGAGTCTAAGCCAAACAAACAACCCATATCCGTCCGAAAAGGGAGTCCAATTGACAGCGACTTTGATTCACACAGATTTTTTGTGGTCGCATAAATGGCATACATTAGGAGCATATATATAGACATATCAACTCAAGTGATGGAAAAAGTCATACAAAGGCAGCGTCACGCTCCGACTGCCCAGGAACTTCCAATAGCGAAAACCGCTGCATATCTGACTTGTAACGCCTCAGGTCCTCATCCGTGGCAGGCACAGGTGTCCAGCCGGCGGGAATATGTTTCCACTTGTCCTCATAAAGCGCCAATGTGTGGCGATCAGCTCGGGTCGACTTTTCCACCCGGCTGAACTCGGTGGAATGGAAGATCTTGGAGCCCTCGGAGTCGAAGCGGCAGCGAATAATCTTCGGTATATCTGCGACCTCATCGACCCGCTTGCGCTTGCGCGGTTCGTCCTCGTCCTCCCTCTTGCGCTTTCGCGGTTCTTCCGGCTTAGCCTTCTGCCGCTCCCGCAGATTGTCCGGCGGCTTGGCGCTGCGCCGCTCGGCTAGCTCGATCGAATGCGTCCTCTTCCTCTGCTTTTGGGCCGGTCGCGTGAAATCATGCCATGGGCGGGGTGCCCGAGCGGGAGAGTGTGCCCGTTGGTGAGAATCGCGCGAAGGCCCAGCTTGAGCAGGACGAGTGAAGTTGAGGTGCGAGGACGTTGATGCCACCCGGCGGGAAGACGGCCGCTGCTCGGAGTAGCTGTCCCCACGCTGGCGGGGCAATGGCGCTTCAGGGCGGGGCAGTGGTGCTGCAGTGTCCCGGAGGTAGGCCGCCTCCCATGTACGGGTGGCTGGGGCAGCAGGGGACTTTGGCGCGAACGCGAGCGCCGAGGGAGCGGAGCGGCGAGGAGAGCGGGAGCGGCGAGGAGACCGGGAGCGGCGAGGAGACCGGTAGCGGCGAGGGGACGGGGAGCGGGAGCGGGAGCGGGACGGGGAGCGGGAGCGGGAGCGGGAGCGGGACGGGGAGCGGGAGCGGGAGCGGGAGCTGCGAGGGGAGCGGGAGCGAGTCTGAGGTTTCTTTCCCTTCTTAGCCTTGGTAGATTTCCGTTTGGGCTCCTGCTCCGCGGCCATCTGCTGATTATACGCTGCGCTGTGCTTGACCTTCAAGAGTGCTGTTCCATCGGCGAGGCTTACCAATGGCAACTTGCGCTGCTGGTCCAGCGAAAGTTCCTTGTCCTCTGTTATAAATGTCAGCGAGCTCAATCTAAGCCGTGGCGACATGGACTGACCTTCATCCCAGGCCACGATGGCCATCACGCCGTCGGTGGGGTCGTTCACTTCCGTATTATGGAGATTGGGTTGGTACGCCTTTTCCATCGCCGGGAGGAACTCGTTGAGTTGCGCAACACCAACTTTCTTCAGATCGAACGTATCTCCGATGACGAGTTTCATGTTGTTGAGGACATCGGGGTAATTGATGATCTTGAACTGATTCTTGAACGCTATGTCCAGAAACTTGGGACCCCAATGCATCTTGAACGTTTTGGATTGAGCAGCGGTCGCGGTTCCGCTCTCTACACAGGTCGTAACTGTAACCTTCCATGAAACTGGTCGTCGGCATCATGAACATATGGACGACTTACGGAGGTGAGACTGCATGATTGTAGCAAACATTCGCCGTTGCTGGTCGCGCGGTGCCTCGCCGGCCTTTTTCTCAAATTCCGTCGGGTTCAAGCCGATCAGCCTCCCAGCGTTAAGGCCCTTCCCTTCCATCTCGATCACTCTGTCACCCATACATGCGTTAGGCTACGCCAGATGAGTTTGACCACAACTCACGCCATGATATGCTCGTAGTTCTTGATTCCTTGGTTAAGATCGTCTCGCCTGGTCGTCTTCATTCTTTTGTACAACTCCGTGGCTCCCCAATTGAAGCTCCCCACCCCTTGAAGGTTGATCACCACGCCGAATATGTGAACGTCCAGCCTCGCAGAAATCTGGCGCGCCTGAACACCCCTCGTCAGCGACTAGCAATGTAAGGCGGCTGCGGATAAGCGTACCAGAGCTATCACAGGTTTGATGGCTGCACGAACGTCCTTCTTGAAGGTCCCGTCATTCCGCGCGTTGGTATTCGCTGCCGCTGTCAAGTTTTCGTAGAAGGAGCGGAGCCAAGGCAAGGCTTTGTGAACAGCCTTCGAGGAGCGAACTTGCTCGTCGTCCAGATCGGTGGCCACCTTCAAAGCTGCCCGCGATTGGAGATTATACTCCTTCGACGATACTGCGAGTATGCTTAGTCAGCAAAGCTGTTTACGATATACAAAAAACGCCCACCGGATTTGTCTTTGGGTATGGGATACTCCAACGAGTACCAGCGCTGCCACATGTTCCACGCCGATGGACGCCGCCCTCCACGGGTTGCTGTCCCGATTGCCTGATGCAAAGTGGCGGAAGACTTTCCGCATTCGACAGCAAGTTCGTCGACCACAGCAAAGAAGGCTTCTTGGGCGTCCTCGAGCTTTTCCAAGATTGCGGCTGGGATTGGGCCCGCTGTGTGATCTCCATCGGGGTCTCCTTCGTCGTCGGCGTCGTCATCGTCACTATCAGCCATCCCACTCTCCCCACCGTCGGTCTCCTTTGCCTTCTCTTTCCCCTTCGCCTTCGCCTTCCCCTTCCCCTTCGCCTTCGTCTTCTCCTTCGCCTGCGCCTTCTCCTTCTCCTTCTCCTTCTCCTTCGCCTTCGCCTTCGCCTTCGCTGCCTTAGCATCCCCCTTCCTCCCCTTTGCCTTCTTTTGCCTTTCATCCTCAACCAGCTCCCCGTTCTCCACCAGTTTCTCAAACTCCCGCGTGTCCTCCTCGTCCGACGCCTCAATGTCCCGTGTAGGTTTGTATCCAAGCGCGACACGTTTATCCTCCTGCCGCTTTGCCAAAGCCGCCTGTTTGCCATAGTCATCCCCGCTGTCTGGCCCATTGGAGTCCCGGAATGGTGATGACGGTGGCATGGAGCTCTGCGTCCTGCGAGCCGGAAGGCGCGGGGATAGCAAGATGCTGGAATCCGACCCGGTGTGGCTACGTCCTCGGATTGGCGTCCGGGCTTCAGGGTGCGGGGAGGACTGGTGGTAAGCGAAGGCACCGTTGTCGTCGACCACCTCATCCTCGTCCTCCACTTGCACCAGGGGGTCGATCTCGATGTATTCCTGCGTCTCGCCATCTTGGAACTCAGAGTTGATCTGCGTCTCGACATCGGGTTTGGGAACGGCGGCAGCCTCTTCGTTCGCATGCACTGCGGAGGGCGGGCGGGACTTCGAGTTCGAGGATGTCGTGGCGGGGACGGTGGCGTGGAGTTCGGGCACGGCGGCAGCGGCAGCGGCAGCGCTTTCTTTGTTGGCATGCACTGCGGAGGGCGGGCGGGAGTTCGAGTTCGAGGATGTCGTGGCGGGGACGGTGGCGTGGAGTTCGGGCGCCGCGGGAGCGGCAGGCTCTGCGTCGCGATGACTTGGAGAGTGCGAGCGCCTACGTGATGTTATCTCCCCGCCCTTATGCTTCGGGCGGTGTGAGCACCCATGGTGCTCTGGCTATGGCACAGCGTCACAGAAACCACCACAACGACACCCACAACACGACACTGCCCGTATTTCCCGAACGAGCAACCACGGTTTCCTAATCCGGCAACGCAATGTCGCGACAATTCCACTCGATCCCCACTTCGCCGCTCCTCGCACACCCACAACAAGTACCAACCATGCCCACGCGATCCCCTGAAACGGTCCCGACGACCACCCACACGGCCGCCACGGAGGACACAACAACCACGAAACCAACCACCAGCCCCTATCTCGCTCTCTACAAAAACCACGGTTTTCACACCCCGCGCTCAAGACTGTACGCTCTCGACCGAGCCTCGACAAACCACGACCGACGCCGGCCCCACCACAAACGAGGGCGACACATGACGAATAACACCACAATCCGCGACCGACTTGAGCGCCATGAGCAACGGGAGCACGCGGTTTCCGGACCTTGGGACCTCGGCGCACCTCGACCACGCTCTCCTCCGACGCAATCGCGATCGCCAAGCGCCGCCTAGCCGCGTAACGACGGCGCGAACACCACACTACAAAGAAAACCACCAACGAACACCAAACAACCGCGACTTGGTCGCTCACCCGCGACATTCCTCTCCACAGAGAAGCTCTCAAGCTGTCAGCCTCAAACACCAGAAGCTCGGGCGGGCGGATCTTGAGGGACGCGCGTCTCGAGAAGGCGGTGCGAGCAAGGCATAAAGGACAGGCAAGGGAGGGGCGTTTCAGTAGTTCACTCCTGGGCTAGGATTCTCCCCCACTACTTTGTGTATCTAAAACCCACACCAATAAGGATTGACCACGACCACACCTTCTTCGCATCTCAAAGCTTGTCCTCCAAGGCACTCTACTCCCACCCTCACGCAGCCTGAAAAGCCACCAGGCTCGCGCTCACACACCCCGCACCGCGTCGCGACATTTCTTCCTACACAGGTCCTTCCGTGTCGTAGTGGAAGGGTTCGACCGCGGATTTCCCCCTAGCAAATCGTCTACCAAACGACCGGACTCACCCTCCGCACCGGAGACCGTTGACGTCAAAGTCACTCGCGAGCGAACCCCTTGGTTCGCCCACCGACACGATCACGTGCCCCGTTCAAAGGGGAGAGGCATTGGATTAGGTCGAAGCACTGAGGCTTTGGAGGTTCTGAAGGGGCGCATCGGCGACATTGCGTCCTAGCGGAACAGGTATCTTCACTTTCTACACCGTATTCTTCGCTGACATAGCCCGGCAAACCGCGACTTTCCTGCGCCAACCGCGGTTTTCCACACAAAACCACAAGAGCCTCGCGCTCCCAACCCACGCACACACACACACCCGCGGTTTTCACTGCCTATAAGCCTGCCTACAACGTGCCAGACGCCCTAGGGACCACGCTCTTACAAACCCCCTAGAGGACGAACAGGCCACCGACCGAAACCCACACCCATTCCCTCGGTAGCGCCGCAGTCCGCATCACAACTGGAGCCCACCGCGAGGGGGTTTTACCGTGGATTTCCAAAGGATTAAAGCACTAGAAGCAGCCCGCATATCCGAGCAAATCCGAAACCGATCCCTCCGACACGAACGACGCTTGCGCAACGTTTTCCAGGAAATAACCCTCGCCGAGAACGACCCCACATCCTCCATCAGCACCGCACAGTCGCCGCTGGTAGCAGTCCCCGCGACAGCCGACTCCCCTCTTACCCCACAAGCGTCCGAGCTAGACGAAGAAGACCCTTTCATCGGAGCTTCATTTTCCTCGACCCAACCGTCGACCCAGGAACCAACGTCTAACACCCTCTCGGAAGAGAGTTCCGTCACCAATTCCCCCGATCCACAGTCGCCACCAGAATCTCCACCCACCGAAATCCAACCACCCATCAGAACGCGCAAAATGACCAAAATTGCACCGGGACGCGGGGCGCGAGGAGCGCCAGAGTTCGATGGAAAACCGCTGAATTTGACCCGCTACTGGGAAGATGTCGAAGAAGTGGCGGAATCACTTGAGAGGACCAGCAACGAAGACAAGATTCGCATGGCCCTACGATACGTGCAGCGCGAAACCGAGGTTTTATGGAAAGGCGTGATGAAACCCGAGACCAAAACCTGGGACGATTTCAAGAAAGTCGTCGCCGAACTGTACCCAGGCGCAGATGGGAAAAAGATGTTCACATTGAAGGACCTCGACAATCTTGTCACGGAACAGGAGCTCGTTCAAATCAAAGCGAAGGAGGATTTCTCCGAATACCATCGCCGCTTCAAAACGATTTCCGTTCACCTCATCACGGAAGGCAAACTCACGACATTGGAGGAAAAACGGGCGTATCCCAAGGGGCTGGAAAAGCGTTTCAGGAACCGCATATACCAGAGGCTCCAAATCGTCACACCGACTCATCCGAGCGACGATCCCTACGATATCGAGGACGTCGTCAAAGCCGCCAACTACATTCTCGACGGACCATCGGCGGTTGACGACTCGGCACCGGACGCATCCTTCATAAAGAAAGAAATGGTCGACTTGAACGAAGCTTTCCAGAAGATGAACAGTCAGATCAGGGTGGAGATGCAATCGCTCGCGAGAGTGGTGCGCAACGGCGGGGAAAACAACTACGGACCACCCAACGCGTACGCGCAGCGGGCGACATACCCCATTTATGCGGCCACGGCGCTAGAAAACGTCCCTCCACCAAGTCAGTACCCCCGCGACCAGGGAAACCAGTATCAAAGGGAACAGGGAAACGGGTACCGCGGCGCGACCACGTATCCGCCGCGAGACCAATACCAACCGCGGGAACCATGGTCGAACCGAACGATGCCGCCGCTTCGCCCAAGCGCCGGCATGTTTCCTCCCGGGGAGTGCGGTTTCTGCTCGAGCAACGGCCACTTCGTCCGGGAATGCCCAGTCGTTGGCGAATATATACGCCAGGGGAAATGTTTTAGGAACGGCGACAACAAAATCGTCCTTCCAAACGGCCGTTATGTTCCTCGGGTTGTCACGGGCCGAAACTTGGCCGAGAGGATTGATCGCTGGCTGTCGGAGAACGGGCCACCACCGCAAAGGGCGCAGTCTCCCCCGCAACCGCGACCGGTGCAATCCCAGATGTTCGAACGGGACATGCCGCCGCACACAATCTCGTCAATGACTTTCACCGGCGGAGCGCCCGTTCAAACCCTGGCGTTCGGCCGATATCCGGACGGCACTGCCGAAGAAACCGAGATCGACGGGCAAATGTTCGCGGACCTACGATTGAGGAAGCAAAGAGAGATACCTGAGGTCGTCATTCAACGCAAAACGGCGGCCAAACCCATCCCGAAACCACCGCACATCGAGCCAGAAGTCGCGGTTTCGAAACCAGCACCGCCACTTGCACACGCCAAATTCGCGGTTCCACCGGCGTTCAAATACCAGTCCACCATGGAAGACCCGGCGCTGATACAAGCCGTGATCGACCGGACTCTCGACGTTCCGATAATGGTGACAAACCGCGAACTTTTCGCCATCGCCCCGGACCTTCGGCGGTATTACCGCGAGAATACCATCACCAAGCGAATTCCCACGGTTGAAACCTCGCTTATGACGATCGAGGAGGGACAACCGCGACAGGAAGCGTTGGTTTTGATTTGGGAAGGGCGCGAAAACGACCGCAATCAAGTACTGACCGCGTCACCAATCGATTCCCTTCGAGTCCTCGACATGGTCGTGAACGACACGCTGACCGTCGCCTGCACCTTGGATCAGGGGTCCGAGATAGTCGCGATGAACAGAAGCGTATGGCAGGATCTCGGCGTCTCGCTCATGCCCGACAAAATCTTAACGATGGAGTCCGCGGATTCCAACCAGAGCACAACGGCCGGTGTCGTGGAAAACCTGAAATTCTCCCTCGGCGGCGTCGATCTCTTGTTACAGGTCCACGTCGTGGACGGCGCGCCCTTCGACATTCTGATGGGTCGCCCCTTCTTCCGTTTCACCGAGTGCCATACGAAGCACCTGTAGTTCCCACATAACCCCTCTTGTTAGAGGGGTCTTATGGGGGACATGTTCCCTCTAAGGAGAGGCGATGTAAAGGAGATCCGCTCCACGCTTAACTGCCCGGTGGGGGGGGACTTTAGGGTGGACGAAAAATCGATTTTCACACCTTGACACCGCCAAAATGGTAGGGGGTACAGAGTCCCCCCATCTCCTTGCAAACCATGAGCTCGGGAGGGACGGGCGCATCAGAGGCGGGGTGGCAGTGTGCACTCGTTGCGGAGGGGGGACAGGGGACCCTTTTCGACTTCGTGTCTGGCCGCCTCAGGGGTGTCCCCCCTGGAACCGCGCGCACCGTCGTCCCGAGGGGGAGACGCATCAGAGGCGGGCTGATGCGGCGTGATGCGGCACGTGGCGGTGCACGATCAACGCAGGGGGGGACATGTCCCCCTTTTGACTCTGGAGGGGCTGGTGTCCCCCCTTGCACCGCGCGCACCGTCGTCCCGAGGGGGGAGACGCATCGGAGGCGGGCTGATGCGGCGTGATGCGGCACGTGGCGGTGCACGATCAACGCAGGGGGGGACATGTCCCCCTTTTGACTCGAGGGGCTGGTGTCCCCCCTGGAACCGCGCGCACCGTCGTCCCGAGGGAGAGCTACATTGTCCCCCCCTTGAACCCCGTGCACAGTTCGCGGTACACACGAACCAAGGACTCCACATCCCTTTCCATCACTTATTATTTCTTTACGCTATCATCTTGATATACACATATTCATCTAGTCACATTGTACACCCCACCACCGTTACCTCAGACAAGGTGTACATTTCAAGTTAGCAATACAAAAGTAGCAAAAAACTATAGGTCCATGTCCGCATTGTCGTTTGAGATGATATACAAGGTCTGGAGCTCCTCCGCCAATGTCTCCTCCGCCTCCACCTCCCCGAAGCTGTCGTCGTCATCAATGCCCGGATCCATATCGGCCGCTCCCACGGCCTCCATCTCCCGCGCGACCTCCTGAGCCATGGCTTCGAACGCGCGTGACACATCATCTTGCAGTGCCTCGACACCCTCCATGGGGATGGGAGCAGACTTGCCTTGGAGGCGCGTCCCAGGATAGAGTGTACCTGTAAAACTCAGTCCGAGGCTCCTCTGGAGCTTATGGAACCTCGACAAGTGTACAGCGTTGTACAGTTCGAGCTGGAGCCGGCGAGCTCGGATGCAAAAGGCAAGTCCGGGGTCTCGACATGCTTCCTCCCTCTGGAGGAGGAAGGCCTCCTCGTCGCGGATGTAGGTGATGACTCTACGAATCTCTACATTGCAGCGCTTTATCTCCTCCCGTGCCCGACAGATCTTGAAGTAGGTGTCGAGGACCAATCGCGCAGCTGGAACGGCCCATGGTTGAATCTCTTGCAGGCTGCCTGGGTTCCGCAAGATGTCGAAATCCGAAAGAAAGGCATAGTCAACGACTTCGGACCAGTCAAGGTGCCGCCCCGGAGGATCGAGTGAAGCCGCCGCATCATTGTAAGACTTCAGCGCATTCCGGATGGCCTGCGATCTTGATTGCAGTGCTTTGGCGATATGCCTTCGAAGCTTGTAGCCTGTTTCATAAGATCAGCTCTGACTTGCACACGAGGCCAAGGACGCACCGGTCTGCGACATGTTCATCTTGGTCAGCTCAAACATTCGCTGTACCACCAACTTCTCGAGCTTGCTCAGGGCAGCGCGATATTTCCGCGTCCGAACCATCTCAGCCGCTGCGCTCCAATCAGCGTCTGTCGACGTCCAGCGGACCTCAATATCCATCTTCCTTTCTGACTCCTGCACGAGGTCCAATGCCTTGTTGTAGTTCTCGTGTGCATGCCTCTTCACGACACGGGATGCAGTAGACCCCGCCGCCGACACCTCGTCCACCTTAGCTCTAGTGGCCACGGGGGAGGGGACCATCAAGAAAGGAAATGAAGATGAGCGCTGATCACTCACTGTCGCTCCCCTAGCTTCACCAACCTTTGATAATACTCCATCTGGGTCGTCTCCTCCTCAGGCTCTGTGGCAATCGATCGCAAGAACTCGAGTTCTGCAGAGAGCCGACGGGGGAACTCCTGGACATCGTCTATCCCTGAAGACACCATCGCCCTCTTCAGCCCCTCCTCTTGCTCGAGAACGTCGACCGCCTGCCGGTAGTTGGAAACAAGAAATTTACCTAATAAATCGTGTCATGTTGCAGCAATTGTGTATCGAAGAGGACGCACTAAGATTAGGATAGGCTTCATGCTCGTCGTGGTGAGCGGCATAGGTAGCGATTGTCTGTCGCCGGTGGAACACACTAGCATATCGCACGGACCCTGCCATGAAGTTGGATTTCGAAAAGAAACGCTCGCACCCCTCGAGATCCTCCAGGCCCATGCCGTCCACATACGTCGCCAAGAATGATAGCTGGCAGAGGCGGTTGTGCGCGTGCCCATGGAATGCCCCCACAAGGAATTGAAGGTTTTGAAGCAGCGCTTTCGGTCCAAGGGGGCTGTTGTGAACCGTCGTGTTAAAACCGCATCCCACGTCGTAGCCAGCCCCAATGTCCCGATCAAAGGCTTCAAGGAGCTCGGCTGAAACAGCAAGCCCGTACTTTGCCCTGCAGAGATCGAGTGAGGGGTTGAGCGGTGTTGGAAGAGAGGCCGACGTACAACTCGCCGCTCCGGACCATGTCCGCCAACATGACCACAAACGAGTGCCTACAAAGGCAGAGGAAGATGCCTGTCTCATCATAGACCGACCACATCCTCTGGGTGAGCTCCTCCGACAAGTTCTTCCATCGTTCCTCACATGGACTCTTGTTCTCTGTTGTCTACCATACGGTTGGGAGCGCGGTAACGAAGGAGCGGCATGATAAAACTCACTGGAACTACGACTCCGAGAAGCTCCTTCGCGTGGGCCTCCAGCTTCTCCTTCGACCACTTGTCGACCTTCTCTCTGGCAAGGAAGTATTCCCTCCCAGCCTCTGCAGCCCGCGGATCGAACCTCTCCTTTGAGGCGGCGGGTAGAGGCTCCCCCTCCTCATCGAAGTCTCGAGGCTCTTTGCGGAGAACGCGCTTCAAAGAATTGTTGCCGTCCATCATAACGAGCATGGAGAATGCAAGCTCTACCTCGCCCTCTAGCTTGTAGGTACAAGCTGGGCAGCAGTTCTTGAGCCGCCATGATGGGTCGTCCCGCCCTAGTTCCTTGTCTACGCGTGCCTTCACCTTGGCGCGGATGCCAAGATAGATGTCGTATGCGATGGAGAACTGTTCGGTCCGGTACGGAGCGAACGGCAGGCCATGCACCTCTGCGAGAGTTTTCATCCATGAATAGACGGAGAGCCCTGGAGTTTGGAGATG
Organism: Mycena belliarum; assembly: GCA_029282135.1. NCBI lineage: Eukaryota > Fungi > Basidiomycota > Agaricomycetes > Agaricales > Mycenaceae > Mycena > Mycena belliarum. The sequence goes on from JARJCN010000030.1 coordinate 541,559, forward strand.
CGCAACCCTGAAAAGTTCAAGAACTCGCAAGGTAAACCCCAGAGTGGGGCTCCAGGGCGAGCTAGGTATGATGCCCTGGCGTACAAGACATGAGGTCGTGAATTTGTCGTCGAAGCGCATCGGAACTAAAACTGTATATGTCTCTGGAGCAATGCGGTAAGAAGCGCGACGGTGCAAGGAGAAAGCATAACGCACGGAACAAATCCACTATGGTGATCTTGTACCCTTTCTCCACCTCTGGCTCAGGCGGGTGGGGCACGCTGTGATCAAGACGGCCCTCCAAGGTCACAAGGCAGCTCAGATATGAATCGGTCATCGCGTCCATCTGCCCGTCAAAGCCACGGACTCGCTGCTCAACCCGCATGCGCCGATTGCGACCGTCATACCTCCGCTGCCTTCATAGAGGTTAGAACCAACAGTCGTAAGATACCTATTAATGCACACCGTGTCTGTGCCGTTTCCTGTTCGCGCCTGAGCGCCTCCTCCAGACTGTCGCGCAACTCTCCCCCTGCGGCGCTGGGCATGTCGTCCCCATTGAGCGCTGTCTGCAGTACATCGTCTTCTGCCTCCGATTGCATGAGGTCCTGCCACTTTGACGGATCATGGTCATTTGAAGGATCGGCGAGGTCGCGCAACGTATTGAAGGCCTGCTGTCCGGAGGCTGGTAAAGCTAAATAGGCATTTCAGATTTAATTGTAGAGAGATTCACTGAAAACGCACCATTGTAACGATTGACGATATCCTTCTCGGTCGCGTCACGCAGAGCCAGAATGCCGGCGGGTCCCACAGTTCTTCCGACCGTACGACTGCCGCCATTTGGAGTGAGGATGGTGGTAGCGGTGCGGACGCGACGGGGTTTAATCCCAACTTTCTTGTGTTTGGTCTTGGTCATTGGCGGTGGTCAACAAGCACGCGGTGGTCAACAAGCACACATGATCTTGTGTTGATGGTGGTGTCTTAAGTGCGGTGTCCGCGGAGTAGGGGACAATTAGGTACTTGGCTCTTTCATTGCAGGGAGACAAACATACTGACAGTGGGGGGGGGACACTGGCACAGTGGGGGGGGGACACAGACAAGCCACTTCTGACATCGCTTCACTCACTAGCTCTGTTCGCCCTGAGATCTAGGGAGCCCACCACCCATTCCCACCTGCAACACAGATGTGTTTGGGTCAAGAAAAAGGGGGGACCCCATTCTTATGCTACAACACCTTCGAGTGTGAGGTGTCATAATCAAAGGCGGAGGATGCATCTCTCACACGGCAATCTGGCTGTGAGTTCACCAAGCCGTCTGCCAAAACCAAACAAAATGTACAACAGGTGTTCACAAGTCTCGTGCGTGCATTACGACAAACAAGAAACCTAGATAGATGATGCCAGTTCCCCTTTCGTTTTTGACCCAGTATGACTTACGTCTACATTTCGCTCATGTCCCATTCCCTCTCACGCTCCCAAGATTTACTGAGACTATGTTGCCACTCACCACACAAGTAGCTTCCCACCATTGTGTCCCCTCCACCGCCCTCACCATGCGTACCACCCGCCAACACGGTGGTCAAGACCACCATTGTGTCCCCTCCACCGCCCTCACCATGCGTACCACCCGCCAACACGGTGGTCAAGACCACCATTGTGTCCCCTCCACCGCCCTCACCATGCGTACCACCCGCCAACACGGTGGTCAAGACCACCATTGTGTCCCCTGCACCGCCCTCACCGTGCTGACTAGTACGAGTCATTAATGTTCTGCAAGCCTTGGCTCCTGAAAGCCCTAGCTTGGGCTTTGGAAAATCCGGGGCCAGGCTAAGGCCAAACCCTTTAGCCCGGCCCGGCTAGGGCCTGAAAGCCAAAAGGGCAACATCACTAAATGACTACACTACCCGCCAAATGACTGCCATTATATCCCCTCCACCGCCCTGACCGTGCTGACTACCCGCCAAGATGGTCAGACCACCATTCTGTCCCATCTACTGCCCTCACCGTGCTGACTACCCCCCAAAATGCGCCATTTTGTCCCCCCTAAACCACGCCGCCGCCGAGATGTTCCCATTAATCGCGAACTCGTTACAGCGTGATCGCGAACTCGTGACACAAGATCTGTCCTTAAGTTGATATTCACGGCTTCACTGGGGCGAGATGAGTAAATCTGAAGACGCAGAAGTCTTTCGTATGACTATATAAGCCTTCCACATTAATTTTGGATTTTTAGACAGTGTCCAGACATATCATTGGAAGAACACAAGAAACGGCTCGATTGTCCGTTATTTGCACTTGGGCATCTCTCTCTTCCACCGCCATGTCAACACAAAACTCTCGAGCGTCATCAAACAAGACCTTGTCTGGAAGGTCTCTAGTCCCTCTTCTTGCTCATCTAGTTTCTTAGGCTCATCGGGCTGTTTTAGGGCCGCAACGAGCAAATCCGTCGAAACAATGAGTTTGGCCCCATCTCGAACGGCGGATGCCCGTGGCCTCGCATTGGCGAGATATCGTGAGAAGTGAGTACCTGGTCCCACCTTACATTGCCCACGCACATCACAGATGGCAGAAACTCCGAGGAACTCAAGACGAAGGCCCGGGAGCGGATGGCAAGGTACGAAAGCTCTATTGTATCATTTCATCCTAACGATGTGTCTCATTGGCTATTCCCGGGTCAAAACAGACTTAGGGCAAGGCGGGCTCAGGATCCCGAGCAGGTGGAGAAGCAGAGACTAAGTGCCCAGCTGGCGAATGCCAGATACCGTGAAAAGTAAGCTGCGTGACCCTTCAACGTCGTAGGCCGATCCAATAGCCTTCAGAAATAGGAAGCGTCTTGCCGTCAAGCAGTCCCTCAAACGCTATGACCGGGACCGCCGTGAAGGTCGTCCTCATCGCCCACCGCCAGAGGACAAGGATTATGAGCAGCTGCGCGAATTTGCCATTGAAGACGCATGGCTCGCCAAGATGCCGGCACACATTCGGAAAAGAAACCAGGCGAGGGCGGCTGAGTCTATGTAGGGGCCAGGAACCCTTCGCACCTCATCAAAGAATATATATCTTTTCACCAGACAAAAAATGTCCCCCTTGAGCCTTGAGTACCGCGCCCAGCGTCGGACCGTTCACAGCACATGACTGAAAATGAGGCTGTGCTCGCTGTGTTGACCATCCTCCCATGAGCTCGCTGTACTATTGTGACCCTCCTCTGCACGCCGACCCCGGCTACGACCCGGAGAATAGTCGCGGTGTCTGGCTTGCCGTCAGTCCCGAGACTCGCTCCCCAGGCCCCGGCCAATACACATCCTGGTAAGTCTGGGCTAGGCTGTCGAGGAGAGACGCTCATATCTCATGGCAGGGAAAGTTGTCGGGCTGCCACTGAAGGCGTGCGCGCCGCTGGTGGTGTCTTCTACCGCGACCCTAAGGCCGCCTTGCCCGCCTGGCACACGAGGTGCCGCCTTGGTCTCCACGCCCACCCACGCGATCCTGAGTATGTCGGGATCTCAGCAACGCCCACCACCCCAACTCGAGGCCCGATTGGGACCGATCAAGGTACTCGATCCCTCGACCAGGCCATCGCTTCGATGGGAAGGCCCCCCAATTATCGGACTTTGGCTGCTGCCGCAGATATCCGTGCGACTCCCCCTGGCAGTCCACTCCGGCTCAGTGCAAGTCCCAGGCCCACACCAAGCACGCCGACCACGCCCCGTCGCGGTGGAGGCATGCCAAGCGTCAGGCTGGACTTCAGCGGAGCTCCCAAGGAAACAGAGGTCGCGCACGCCCCAGGCTCTCCGACAACCCCCGTATCGCTCATGCCCCCGGACATGCACTTTGCCGTTCGCGGCTGTGGTGTTGTCTACACCTCCCTTTCGTCGTCACTCCAGAACTACCAGCGGGCGGCGGAAAAGTATGGCGACGCCTCGCTCATCGCCACCACCAACTACTACAAGGCGGCGTTCTTCGCGACGGGGATGGATGAGTGGAATGCGGACCAGCTTGGGGAACTGGAGCTGTGCTTCCAGGAGAGCGCAGAAGCGAAAAAGGAGGAGGAGGCGATGTTGCTGAAGGCGGTGGAGGCTGAATCGGAGGCGCAGACACAGAGGAAGAAGGCCCGAGCCTCAGCAATCCGAAAAGCCGCGATCGCCAGGAGGTTAGCAGAGCGTGCTGATACGAAGGCTGCCGAGTGGCGCGACAGGCTAGCTGAAGCCCAGCGTTGGGCGCAGGAGGCTGCCGATGAGGCTGTCAAAGCTAATTCCCTTGCAAACGAGGCGGAGCTTCAAGTGTGCATCTACGACGACGACATCGACGCTGATCTTTGGGAGGCTGTGGGGCGCTCGACTCCCCCGGAGGAGCGTTTCGACCCGGGAACGGAGAACCAGCCCGGCGACAACTTGTAGAGGCCATCTCCTCCCGCGCCGCCGCTTTCTTGGTCTGTATCTACGCATGTAACGCAAAGTCTTCATGAAATCTGATTAGCCTTTCACATCGCAAAGTCGAAGCCCAGCCTGTACCCCCAACGCGCCGGGGATGGTAGACAAACATGAGGCGATAGACATGACTGTCACCGTCCCGTGCGTGGTGTGACTCCATTGTTTTATTTCCCACGACTTGACTTCCCACCACGACAAAACCACGAGCACCTCGAAGATCGAACATCCCATCTGTTAGGCTGAATGCACCACTGGGTAGCCGAATGACTAACCTATCCCGCAGATTTCGGAAGCATGAATAGGCGTTTGACGCGTTCGACGGCAAAAGGCCCCAGTAGGGCAACGCGCAGCAGCAGTACTAAGGCCGGCAGCGTGAAAAAGGTCAAGGCCAAGGCCCCACCCAAGAAAACCTCGGCAAAGAAAAAGGGGGGGCGTAGGCTGAGATCTGCAAAGGAGCGCGAGGAGGAGGGAGGGGACGAGGGCGATGAGGAGGGAGGGGAGGAGCGCGATGAGGAGGGAGGGGACGAGGGCGATGACGAGGGAGGGGAGGAGCACGAGGAGGAGGGAGGGGAGGAGCACGAGGAGGAGGGAGGGGAGGAGCACGAGGAGGAGGGAGGGGAGGAGCGCGAGGAGGAGGGAGGGGAGGAGCGCGAGGAGGAGGGAGGGGAGGAGCGCGAGGAGGAGGGAGGGGAGGAGCGCGAAGAGGAGGGAGGGGACGAGCGCGAGGAGAAGGGAGGGGAGGAGCGCGAAGAGGAGGGAGGGGACGAGCGCGAGGAGAAGGGAGGGGACGAGCCCGGGGAGGAGGGAGGGGACGAGCCCGGGGAGGAGCGCGAGGAGAAGGGAGGGGACGAGCGCGAGGAGGAGGAGCCCGGGGAGGAGCGCGAGGAAGAGCGCGGGGAGGACGAATCACCCCCACCGCCCCCTCCACCCCCACCGCCCCCTCCACCCCCACCGCCCCCACCGCCCCCTCCGCCCCCACCGCCCCCACCGCCACCGCCCCCACCGCCCCCACCGCCCCCACCGCCCCCACCGCCCCCACCGCGGTCCGGGTCTACCCCACCGCCCCCACCGCGGTCCGGGTCTACCCCACCGCCCCCACCGCCCCCACCGCCCCCACCGCCCCCACCTCGCCCACCTCGCCCACCGCTTGCCGCCAATCCACACGCCCCCGGGGTCGCGCTGGATGGGGCTACCTGGGCGCAGCGTAATCCCGGTGCCGTTCAGCAGCGCTCGAAGGACCGCAAGAAGCCTGGCGAGGCAGAGAAGGCCACTGCGAAGCTCAGGGCTGGGGTCAAGGCAGCCGAAAAAGAGGCATACCTAGGTGCCATCGCGGACTTTGAGGTGGTTCTGGAGCAGAAGGCGGAGGAGTTGGCGGCGATCTTCGACAAGTCGGTTGGCAGTGTAAAGAGGGCGCTGCGAGGTTCGTCTCTGGCGAAGGAGAGGAGGAACAACCTCTGGAACGCCAAGGTGTGGAAGGTGGGAAGGGAGGTGAACGAAGGTGAGTGATATGCAGTGGGTCAGACCGTGAATGCTTACGATCTGTAGGACGCGCACCTGGGGACAAAGTGAAGATGAAGGTCATCCAGGAGAAGGCGAAGGAGGATGAACGTTTCGTTGACATGACCCAGGAGGAGCAGGACGCTCTCCTTAAAGAGTTTACCGAGGCGAAGGGTGTGAAGGTGTCAGGGGCGCGCTTGAGCAACGCGGCGGCGGCGAGAGACGTGACCGCGTTCCAGAAGCGAGTGGAATCGGAGGTGAGCATGGTCCCCTCAACAAGATATATACTGCTTACCATTGAGTCCCCTGATAGCTCGACGCGCTGCAGAAACGGACTGGTGCTGTGGGCATGGTCATCATAGGACGGTCGGCCGTCAGTGACACGCTATCTCCGGCATGCACGGGCAACCAAGACGCGCTCAGGTTCTTGCCTGAGGTCATGCACACCACGCCAGAGCTTTTCGCTCTCAAGTATGACCACTATACCATCAACAGAACTGCGACCGGGCTTGAGCTTTCTTTTGCCAATCTTCGCAAGGACACCGTGCGAGCCATAGCCGAGGGCCTCGGTAAGGACGGTCCCCACCGCATGGGTCTCGCTGATACATCAAACAGAGCGATGTGCCGGGAAGAAGATATCGATGCAGTATGGCGAGTATGACCGGCTCTTGTCTGTGTAGGTTGCCTTTAATGTTGCCGCTGCATTTTGATCCTGAATTTCCCTCAGACATGGTGTGGAGTTGCTCGGATGGCCGGAGGAAGTTGAATTCGTGAATCCCAGCGCCCTCGGGAGTATGGACAAGCTCAAGCCTGTCCACGACGCTCTGATTTCGGGCACGTGCAGATGGGAGCGCATGTCCGACAGCCGGAAGAAGGAGCATGCAGCGGCAGTTGCGACAAAGGAAAAGAAACGACGGCAAGAGCGCAGCGACAAGGGGCTATCGAGGGAGGAGGCAAAGGCGCGGAAGGAGGAGGCGAAGAACAAGCGAGCTTCCGAGGACGGCGAGGGGCCCAAGCGTAAAAGAACCCGTCTTTCCGAGTTGGACCCCGAGGAGCTGGCTGCGCATAAGAGAAGGTTGGCGCGGGAGAAGAAGGCTCGAAGCCGGGCGCGCAAGAGGGGCTCTGAGGCGGATGCTGGGAAGAAGACCCGCTCGAGGAAGAGGACCAAGAGCGCGGCAACTGTCTCCGACGACGAGGACGATGACGACGATGATCAGGAGAAGGAGTCCGGCGAGGAGGTCACCGAGGAGGACAACAACGGCCACAGGGTCCTCAAGCGAAGGCGCACCTCCAACACCGACGACGACGACGACGACGACGACGACGACGATGCGGCCCCTGCAAAGAGGCGCAAGCAGGCGGCGCCGGCGTCGGGCGACGAGGATCAGATTGAGGACGAGGCCGTCCCTGGGAGCAACGACGACGAAGACGACGTTGATCCCCGTCCCATCTCGCTTCCCTTCGCCGCAAAGAAGGTGGTCTACCACCCACATCAAGTCGCCGAGCGTCGGTCAGAGCGTCGGGCCGCCGAGCAACTGCAGCTAGAGCAGGATCTTGCAAACGATGCGCGGAAAAAAGAACGGGAGGAAGCAGCGCGGCGCAAGAGGCGCGAAGAGAAACGGGCAACAGGAACAGGGGACAGGCCGCTGATCTCTGATGAGGTACGCGGTTCTGTCAAGAAGGCTGGCAGTGCCAAGAGAGCTCCTACCAGCAGCCAGAAAGGCCGACCCAAACCGAAGCCCAAGCGCAAGGTTCAGTCTAATGCGGTCGCATCCTCAAGCCAGGTCCCTCCTATGTCCCTCAGTGCGATCGGCAACGAAAGGGAGGGCGACTCGGACGAAGAGTAGGGTGTCAGTCCAAGCTCATGCCGCCCGTCTTTATACACCTCTATCTTGTAGTACATATTGCAATACGACAGATGCTGACTTGATCTTCTGTGTGTCCCCTTCTGCGATGTCCCGGTGCGCGCGGTGCAAGGGGGGACACCAGCCCCTCCAGAGTCAAAAGGGGGACATGTCCCCCCCTGCGTTGATCGTGCACCGCCACGTGCCGCATCACGCCGCATCAGCCCGCCTCCGATGCGTCTCCCCCCTCGGGACGACGGTGCGCGCGGTTCCAGGGGGGACACCAGCCCCTCGAGTCAAAAGGGGGACATGTCCCCCCCTGCGTTGATCGTGCACCGCCACGTGTCGCATCACGCCGCATCAGCCCGCCTCTGATGCGTCTCCCCCTCGGGACGACGGTGCGCGCGGTTCAAGGGGGGACACCCCTGAGGCGGCCAGACACGAAGTCGAAAAGGGTCCCCTGTCCCCCCTCCGCAACGAGTGCACACTGCCACCCCGCCTCTGATGCGCCCGTCCCTCCCGAGCTCATGGTTTGCAAGGAGATGGGGGGACTCTGTACCCCCTACCATTTTGGCGGTGTCAAGGTGTGAAAATCGATTTTTCGTCCACCCTAAAGTCCCCCCCCACCGGGCAGTTAAGCGTGGAGCGGATCTCCTTTACATCGCCTCTCCTTAGAGGGAACATGTCCCCCATAAGACCCCTCTAACAAGAGGGGTTATGTGGGAACTACAGGTGATACGAAGGATCATACCGACGGCTCGCAGGACCTTACGCTGACTTGTCCAAATACGGGGCGAAAACTCACCGTTGCGACAAGGAAGAAACCGCCAAGATCAAACGGGCTAGCGGAAATGGATCCGTTCCAGATGCTCGAAGTCGAACAAGTGGGTTTTGTTTAGGGGAGGGGAAAACAGAACCTGCCCCTCCGGCTCCAACTCAGGTTTCGGTGAATTTTTGGAAGATAACGGACACAACGGCAACAGAAGGCAGCATCGGGAACGCTGTGCTTCAGATCACGAAAAAGGAAAAACCACGACCGACCCCCAAACCGCGGATGCGGCAGGTCACTCACGAAAATTCACCTATCCCCGGCTACGGATTCCACCGTTTTACGTCTCCAATGGCGCTTTACTCGCCAAAAGGCAGCAACACCACGGATTGCAGACCAATCTACATCCACGACCGCACCGTTCAGTGGGAAATATCGCCGCAATATCTCGAACATTGTCTGGACCAAATGTACGGCTACGACCCGGTCATTCAAGTCTGGATAAACAAGGCGGTCGTCGGGGAAAAGGGGAAGAAGAAAGCAAAGAAGAAATACAAGCCCGCGGCCGACAGAGTACACTCGGTAGCGGCGACATTACCAGAAGAGTTTCGGATCGTCCGCCACTTTCCATCCGACCCGCTCGAGGGAATGCCGCGACTGAACCCAAACCCGCCGGAGTTCACGGACGGAAAACGCTACACAAAGGAAAGGAGCGAGGGGATGAAGATAAACCCCGACGGATTCCTATTGCCAGAGGAAGAACGCGTCATCCACGACCTAATCCGCAACCACGAAATGGCATTCGCATGGGACGAGACAGAGCGGGGAAGTTTCAGGGAAGACTATTTCGACCCGGTCAAGATCCCTGTTCTCGAGCACACCCCTTGGCAGGAACGAAACATCCCGATACCACCAGGAATCCGCGACGACGTAATAAACATCATACGCGGCAAGATGAAAACGGGGGTTTACGAGCCTTCGAGCTCATCGTATCGAGCGAACTGGTTCGTGGTACCAAAATCCGACGGTTCCCTCCGACTGGTACACAACCTCCAACCGCTCAATGCGGTGGTGATCAAGGACTCCGGTTGTCCACCCATTGTCGAGGTTTACGCCGAATCCTTCGGCGGGCGCGTCATATACGCAATGTTCGACCTCTTCGTTGGGTTCGACCATCGTATGCTCGACATCGCATCGCGCGATTTCACCACATTCCAAGGACCGTTCGGGACATTGCGTCTCACTCGCCTTCCCCAAGGATATACCAACTCGGTCCAAATCCAGCAGGGAGACGTTAACTTCATCCTACAAGACGAAATCCCCGAATTCACTCAACCCTTCGTCGACGACACACCCGTCAAAGGACCAGCGACTTACTACTTCCAGAAGGACGGGACGTACGAGACAATACCAGAAAACGGCGGAATTCGGCGGTTTGTCTGGGAACATCTCGTTAATGTCAACCGAATCTGCCAACGAATTCGGCACGCGGGCGGGACGTTCAACGCCAAGAAATCATTCTTCGCGGTACCGAGAATCAAGGTCGTCGGGCACATTTGCAGCATCGAAGGGCGTACGCCGGACGAATCGAAAGTCCAGAAAATCAGGGACTGGCCGGCGTGCGAAGACCTGACCGACGTCCGAGCGTTCCTCGGAACCTTGGGACTGATGCGAATCTTCATCAAAGACTTCGCGGTTCACGCGCGTCCGCTGGTGGCGTTGACCAGAAAGGATGTGGAGTTCGTTTTCGGCGAAGAACAGCAGAAATCCATGGACGTCTTGAAACAGCTCCTGATCGATTCCCCGGCAATACGACAAATCGACTACTCAAGCGGTCGTCAGATCATCCTCGCTGTCGACTCCTCGTATATCGCGGTTGGGTGGATCCTGTATCAGGTTGGCGAAAACGGGAAGGAGTACCCTTCGCGCTTCGGCTCGATAACCTGGAACGAACGCGAGTCGAGATACTCCCAGGCGAAAATAGAGCTCTACGGGCTCTTTCGCGCGCTCAAGGCTTGCCGATTATACCTCGTCGGAGCAAAGGATCTGATCGTCCGGATCGACGCCAAGTACATCAAGGGCATGTTGAAAAACCCTGACATTCAACCAAACGCGACGATAAACCGCTGGATAGCGGGCATCCTCTTGTTCGACTTCAAATTGGAGCACGTTCCCGGCGCCGCGCACGCACCGGACGGATTGTCGCGACGAAAACGAGCAGGAAGAAGACCCGGAAGAAGAAGACGATGTTGAGGAGTGGATAGACCACGCCTGCGGTTTCGCGGTGCAAATCCTCAATTGGAACAGGACGCGTCGCAGCTCCGTGTTGGAGGCGGTTCCACCCTCAAAAGTCACATGTTGCCGGAGCGCTCCTCGATCACGTGACTTTTCAACAGTGGGAAAAACCGCGCCAAACCGCGACCGCGATGGCACCGATACCGGTTTTCTTGACAAAAATCGACGACACCAACTACGACGTTCCCTAGAACCCAGAAAGCGGAGAAACTCGACGACGAACTGGCGGAAGTCAGGAAGTTCCTAGAAGACAAAACGCGACCGCCGCGGTTGGACGACCACGCATACGGCCGTTTTGTCAAGAAAGCCACCAAATACTTTCTCCTTAACGATGCGATGTGGCGGAAGGATCAGCACGGCGAACACAAACTCGTTCTGGAGAAGGAAAAACGCGGCAGCATCCTACGCCAAGTCCACGACGAGCTCGGACACAAGGGCTATTTCATCACTCGCAGACGACTGCTGGATCGATTTTGGTGGCCGCTCATGGATTTGGACCTTAAATGGTACTTAAAGACATGCCACGAGTGTCAACTGCGCTCAACCAAGAAAATCAACATCCCACCGCGCGTCGCGATGCCCCTCCCCCTATTCCACAAAGCGTACACCGACACCATGCTCCTTCCTGGCTCAAACGGCTATCGATACATCGCGCACGCGAGATGCTCGTTGAGCGGATGGCCGGAGTGGAGGATGCTGCAAACCGAGAACGCGTACTCTCTCGGCTGCTTCATTTTCGAGGAAATACTGTGCAGATGGGGTGCTATCGCGGAAATCATAACGGACAACGGGGCAGCATGGGTGAAAGCCGTGGATTGGTTGGCAAAGAGGTACAACATTCACCACATCAAGATTTCCGGGTACAACTCGCGGGCGAACGGCCCAGTCGAACGCCGCCACTATGACGTCCGAGAAGCAATATCCAAGGCATGCGAAGGCGACCTTACGCTGTGGACGGAGCGCGTTTTCTACGTGTTCTGGGCCGAGCGAGTCTCCATCCAGAGGTCGACTGGTTACTCGCCGTATTTCCTCGCCCACGGAGTGGAACCGCTGTTTCCCTTCGACATCGTCGAGGCGACCTACATGATGGCGAGCGACGGACGAAAACTGTCGACTGAGAAACTCATAGCCACGAGGGCTCGCCAGTTGATGAAACGACCAGAGGACCTGGAAGCGCTGAAATCCGAAGTCTATGAAGCTCGTGTCAAAAGCGTGCGGCAGTGGGAAACGGACAACATAAAGAAAATCACCACATACGACTTACCTCCGGGCACGCTCGTCCTAGTCCGAAACTCCGCAATCGAGAACGAGTGGTCGAGAAAGGCAAAACCGCGATATACCGGCCCAATGGTCGTGGTTTCTCAGAAAGCCAACGAGTCCTACATCCTGGCCGAGCTCGACGGGGCCGTTTCGAAGTCAACAACCGCGGCGTTTCGCGTCATACCGTACCACGCCAGGTCCACCATCCGAATCCCGGTGACCAAGTTTATCGAGAAACCAGCGCCTAAAAAGAAGGCGGAAGACGAACCCCGGTGGGGCGATACAGGGTCTCGCTGGTTCGAAGGACAGTCGGCAGATCCAAGCTCATAGGGAAACCAGCAGAAGAGCGGGAAAACCGCGACATTTATACCCAAAAAACGGACACTATCTCTCATCATTCCTACCTTCCGCCTCTTCGCTCGGTCACAAAAAGAGCTGTACACCTAATTAAAAATTGAAGACAACTTTCACTCCTCGCCACGACGCCTTTCAGCAAAAACCCATTCAGGAGAGAAAAACCACGAAAACACAGGCTAAACCGCGGTTTTCCAGGGCTCCGTACGACAACACAGAAAACCAAGAAGAGCGAACGCGGCGAAACGAAGTGCCGCTCCCGCAGGAAGGCCTATACCCTGTGGAAAAACCGCGAAAGCGAATCAAGACAAATAGGCACAAGACAAAATCTCAGGAAAAGTCCCGACAATACGGTCACGTGACTTTTCAACCAAGACTACAGACACACGAAAAACGACGCCAAACCACGACCGCTCGGTCGCATTCCACAACTTTCTCAATCTCGCCACAATCTTTCTCACAAAATAGGATGGAATGCGCGTTTATTCCAAGAAAATTGACTACTACGCGCGGACACTGGTACGGTAAAGAAAACATAGGGGGATTTTTCCCCCCCCACTACGACAAGTCCTTGAAAAGCGATTGTGGCGGATTTTTTGCTGTTCTCCTCGACACGGCCGCCACCGTGGAGTTCGAACTTGATGATTTTGCGCATCTACGCGCCCCCTGCTTCTCCCTCGCCCGCGTTCTCGCCCGCGTCACCCGCCGTTGCCTCGACACCCTCCATCGCGCTCGTGTTCGCCGGCGCCAGCGCGTTTCCCGCTTCCGCTTCCTCGTCGCGCGCCGCGTCGCGGTCGAACCCTTCGACGCCTACAAAAAGCCAGAAAAACAAAATAATCAGCAAACCGCGGTTTTTCCAGAACAGAATGGACTTACCAGTGTCCTCCATCCCTTGGAAGGGCGCAGCCGCCAACGGCGCCGCCAGAGTCGAGACCGCCGTCTCAGGCGACGTTGAAAAACGCACTGGCATTGGGCCAAGCGCGGCGGCGAGCGAGCTTGAAGACGCGCCCAGAATCGGCGTGTGAGGCGCGGTGGCGGGAACTCCGGAGGCTGCGACAGATCGTCAAACTCAAAAAGTTGAGAGGGGAAAACCGCGACTTACCGCTCGAGTACGAAGGCACCCTATACGCAACAGGCAAAGTGGACGGTGTCACCCAAACGGATCGGCTAGGCACGGGAGGGGGGACATACAGAGGCCGTTTTGCGTACGAAGCGGGTCCAGCGCGCGATGAGCCAGGAATGGGCGCGGGAGTGCGCGGAACCGACGGAGAGGCACGCGACGATGAAGACGTTCTGGCGGCCGCGGGAGGGGTGGAAACAGGCGCGCGTTGCGCACCCGTCGACCCTCCCGCCACACTCGCCATCACTACGTCTCCCCCGCCACGCCGAGCGCCCTTGCTCGATCCCTCGCCGCGATCGTCGACCTTGAGCTCGCGGAACTTCCTCAACCACCGACGTCTCGTTGATGGGCGCAGGAGCCGGCGCGGAGACCGACGCGTCTGTCACCCTCCGTCGCGACGCCTGAGTTGAAGAAGCGCGAGCTCGCCGGTGAGCTCGGCGACCTGGGCGTTGAGCGCCTCCAGCGTGGACCGAATCACGCGCTCGGCGCGCGCGGCGGGCGAGGACGACCCAACCACGGCCGCGACGATCTTCTCCGAGCGCGCGATGACCGGCGCAAACGCCGTCCCAGCCGCCGCCGACTTCGCCATCTTCTTGACCTCCGGGGTGATGAACGGCGACACTTCGCACCAGTCGCGGCCGAGCGGAAGGATGTCAGCGTTGGGGTCAGCGGGGACGGCCTCTCCCGTGCGTAGAGGCCAACGCCATGCCCAAGAGAACCTCGCGCATGTTGAGCCGGGTCTGGCGCTCCATGACATCGACGAACATCCGGATGTACAGCTCGAAGTAGTGCTTGTTCACCTGGATGATGACTTGGTCTGGGAAAAATCAGCAACAACTCAAGAAAACCGCGACAAAACCACTTACCGGAGTACGTCCAGTCAAAAGGTTCAAACTCGACGCCGGGCGTGGCGGTGGAAGTGTGGCGGGTGTGCGGCACACAAGTGCGCTTCAGGGCGCGGCAGCGGATGCAGTGGGCCTCCATCTGGAGCCCGGTGCGCACGCGAAGGCACGCCCAATGGTGCTCCTTGCACAGGCGGCACCCCTAGAAAGCGAAGTCAAAACCAAGTTAGCAAAACGGCGACCGAGACAGGAAAACCGCGAGTGTTCAACTTACCGCGCCTCGGGTGAACACCACCAAAACGCCCATCGAGCCCACTGTGATCCCATGCTCCTCAAAACCGCGAGCGAGGTAGATAACGTCGGGGTTGCGCGAGACGCGAAAACCGCCGGTGATCAGGACGAGGGTGCTTCTTGTCGGGGCGGGGTTTCTTGCGCGGGTCGAAGGGGGCGACCTCGTTGAGCGGCTCGAGGTCGTGGAAGTCGTGGTCGTAAAACCCCTCGAGCATCGTCGGGTTGCGGATGTGCGAGAAACACGGCGGGACGGACACATGAGGGCCACGGTGGCGGCGCCGCGCTGGTGCTTTCCCCGACGAACCCGCGGCGCGCTGCTTGCCCTTGCGACGCTTGCGCCGCTCCTCGTCGCCGTCCGACCCCTCGTCCCCGGACACCTCTGGCTCCCCCTCCGAACCGCCGTCCTCGTCCTCGTCCTCCTCCTCGCCCTCGCCGTCGCCCTCACCCTCCTGATCATCGCCGCCGTCGCCTGAACCTCCGGAGACAGCGGTTGCGTCTGATAGCCGACGACGACGCGGGGGTGGCGGTGCAGGATCTACAAGAAACGCCGCTGTTAGCCGCGCAGATCAGGGAAAAGTCCAGGAAAGACTTACGCGGTTTTGCGACAAGCCCGCCCGAATACTGGTGGCGGGGACTCCTCCTCCGACTCTTCGCCATCCACCGCCGAGATCGTCGTGTCGGGTTGCGCCGGCGGCGGCGTCGCTGACTCGCCAACCCCCCCACCACCGCGCTGCTGGTCCAAGAGGAACAACGCGTACTCCCCCACGGTATTCACGAAGGAGACGGTGTCCTCCGCCATCTCGGTGACGGCGGCGTTGTACGCCTGGACTTGGTCGGCGCGGCGGTCCTCAAGGTCGTTGTGCTTCGCAACCTGGAGGGCGCGTTCCTCGCGCCAAACCACCAGCGAACGGCGATAGTCGACGGCGGCCTTCTCGTCCAAGTCGCGGTTGTGCTCGGCCTGGATTTCGCGGAGTTCTTGCTGGCGCTTCAACATCTCGGTCATCTCGGCGTCAGTCGACGCCTTCGACAAATCAAGCATTGGAACGTCCTGGTACTGGGGTTTCCGCGGGCACCCTTGGACGTGTCGATAATGCAATACCCCACCATTATGTGGAAGTGGGAGTGCATTAAGTCCAGGATATTACTGCCAGTGACTTGGCAGTGTAATGCAATGCCCTGGGGAAGTAGGTTATCCTTGAACAGAGCTAGGATAACGTCGCCCGTGCTTATATCAGCATCCCTGGCCATCCCGGGCATTCCTTATGCAGATAAAATAATGATGGCCAGCTCCGGCCATCAATATCCTGCTCACACATCAGTTTCAGGACCTTGTCAATCATAAACCACTCCAAATCACTATCTGCCATCACCAGATCAAAAGAAAATGCTGGGTTACCAATCTAGCAATCTAATCGGCCAATCCATCTAATCCACTATCTAATCAGTCATAGATTCTCACGCTTCATGAAGCATCCCCTGCAGTCCCCTTGGTCTTCAATGTATCTATCTAAGTAAAAAAAGGCCCCCACACACCAATATTTAGTCGGTGCTGATGCGCATTAGAGGAAATAGCGCTTGCCGATTCTTGGTGTTACAAAAAAGAAAAAACTAGACAGGGAATCGAACACCGGAGCAGACGGAAAGGGACGGATATTCGACAGGACAGAAAGCCGTTACACTATACTAGTACTATCTTTCGACCTCTAAGTAGAATATGGGCAGTGCCCCGGTCTAAATATTGTTAATAAAAAATGTCACAACGTCACCTCCCACTACTGGTACATATCGTTCTCGACTTCCTCTCGCTCATACACAGTGGCCTCTGCCCACCTCAGCGCGTCCGAGTCCACAGGGATCACAATGTCTGGACGACCAGCAATGTCCTCTCCCCGCAAATATTCCGCTCCCCGCCTTCGAATGGGACCCCACTCTTCTCGAAGCTTTGCATTGGTCCTCCGCTCTCGGTCAGCCTGCTCCAATGCGTATGCCCGCGCTCCCTCCCTAACTTCTGCACTGATAGGCTCTATCTTGCCAAGCATCTTCTCCCGTGCACCTGCCCTCGCAATCCATAGGCGCTCAGAATACTCACCAAAAACCAGTGTCCGTCCCATCTCCTCTTCCAGAGTTACTAACTCCTCACGCCACCTTCGGGACCTCGAATACGCCTTACACCACTCCACACGAAGTGCTGCATGTTGATGTCAGCCCGAGTCTGCATATGATTCTAAAAGCTGAGTGTACCTTCGTGCAATTTCTCGTCATCGTTCTCCTTCTCTGACACAGCGTACCAGATCCAGGACAGTGTCCTGTGCGTCTCGTCTGAGATCACGTTCGCCATTGCGGAGGTCCCCCCCTCCTCGGGTACCCCCCCTGCTGCTACCAGCTGATTTCGCTCGGCGCGTTCCTCCTCTGTCAGCGACCTCTCGCTCAGGGCCCGTACGTCGTCGTCCGTCAGCACTTGAAGCCGCTTCTCCCACTCACCATGCCCTTTCAGCTTCAGGATCGCTTGCCGGGCATATCGATATCGTAGTTTGGCCGCATGTATCTTGACATTGATTTGACGCAGAATTCCTTGTCCCCGAGTTAGAGCGCGCTGCCCCGACCAATTACGGACCTTAAATATAGTTGTCGCGGTCCGTGTCCTCAGCCCTTGTCGAAGCTGGTCCAGCGCTTCCGCAGCCTCTGCCTCCCGAAGCCGCGCTTCGACCCCATCCAGTCCCCTTGCACATGCCTTGTCGCGTGCTGCCGCGGTGCCCAGATCTGAAGGCATAAAGAGCCTTGTTGCTTCAGGCTCCCGGTCGTCCGCGTCCCAAACCGTTCGCTGGGACACCGTCATGTACCGACGAAGCTTCGGCATATAGGTTAGCTGCAGCCTCCGAAACGCGTCCAAGCGAACTCGAAGCAGCGTCCGCCGCCTCAGAAAGTCGAGCTGGTTGGTGGTCGAAGGATCGGAACCGCCCGCTTTGATTGCTACGGCAAGCTGCCTTCTGTGTTCTTGTCAGCGCCACGTAGTGCCCGTCTCAGTGCTGGAGCTACGCACTGAGTCTCCTCGATTTCCATCCCCATCGAAATGAACGTACTAGGCGTGTCCTCACGCTCTACCTCCGTTCCGTCGCCCGTCCGCGCATATTCCTCTTGAGCAAGCTTGAGTCGAACCTGCTTTAGTGTCGTATCTGGCAAAAATGAGTGCAAGCGACGCCATGCCATGGCTGCACTCACTCGTTTCCTGGTACTCATACGGTATGTTCTTCTCGTTCTCAATGTGGGCTTCCTTCTCGTACTTCTCGACCCAGACTCTCCATTCCTCGACAAGCTCAGGCTTTCGCTCCGAGAGCCCTGCATGAAACGCCTCAAAAGCCTCTTTATGCATTTTTCCTCCTTTTATGGCTTCAGCCATGCGTCGCCTCAAAATCAGATCTGCAGCTTCTTAGTATTGATAATAAATCCAAGTCAGTGTGACGTACGATGTGCAATCTGTCTTCGCCAGTTGTGGAAAGCAAAGAGGCCCTCGAGCGCCGCAAAACGGGCCCCTAGCCCCATCAATTTAGTCGCCGCCGCAGCCCCGTTCAAGAACTCCCAGTTTTGCTCAACACCTTCGCCGTGATTCCTTCCGGCGCCCCAAAGCCAATGGAATGAGAAGGCTGAATGACACGCCTTCTTGTGACCTGGAAGGTGGAAATTCGGGACCATCCAGCGTACACATGATGGGTCGATGTTAAGGTGGTATTTTTCGGGCAGCTCCGCCATACGCTCCCACAGATGCTTTGAGAATTGACACGCTATATCGTATGAAAGGATGAGGTACATCATTGCGAAGTTGAGGACGGCGGAGAAAAATAAGAAGTCCATATTGCAATGCCTGGACGCATAGCACGTCAGCTTTGCCCAGAAGTTGAAAAGCATTTTGCGTACCGCTCCCCAGCTTGTAGGTCACCCAGACCATTTGGACGCCACATGTTATGTCGCGCGCACGTAACACCACCGATTCCCGTAACACGCAGGCCCTTAACACGCCTGGTATTGGCCAGAAACATTGCCTGGAAGCCGGAGCAGCTTGACATTTCCTCCTCATCAACGTGCTTCCGGATATGCTCCGTGTACTCGCCACGATGGCAGAAGTATCCACTTCCGTCATCGATAATCGGGTCACGGGCCTCCGTCGACACCTGTCGATTGATTAGTTTGAAGTTGGCATCCTCCGCAAGCCACAAAAAGTATTTATATCTGTAGAGCGACTGTCAGCTAGTAGGTCAGAAAGTTCGGGATATAAGACCTTTGATCTTCGTCCATCGTGTCCCAGTCAATTTTGTCCCAACCCTCAATCAAATTCATGCCAGGTTGCGGGCACTGACGACACAGCAGCGCTAGTGATCCTTGCTTGGTGGATTTACATCCACTGTCGGAATGTGCTGTACCAGCTCTTTTTCTCATCTCACTCATCCGGTACTGTCGGACGATGGTACGAAAAGCCCGTCGACGGTCCTACAGAGATAAATCAGTTCACGTGTGGCGCAATTGTTCCCCGTACTTACTGGAGTCGGCTTCAAACCATCATTGTTTGACAGGAGCTCCAGCGAGCGCACAAAGTCATACGCGGAGATCTTGCCGAGGCAATTTTGTACCTCAAATAGTCGGATTGCGTTAAAGGTAGCACATGTTTGAGGATCCAAAGATGTCGCGGGCCACAGGCAAGCTCGCATCAGTTGCTGACGGTGGGTGATAGTCGAGTCACATCCACAAAAGTTTAGTTTGACAGTGCGGATGCCCAGGGTATCCATAATTACGAAATCCTTGTGCGCTGGGGTTGATCGAGGACAGTAGGTACCCGGTAAGTGTCCCAACTGCACTCTCGCCTCGACAGCCAGCTCATTGAGTGGCATGGGTACGAAGAATTCGCCTGTCCACATCTGCGATCTCGTTCAAGTCATCACGCATTTGGAAGATGTGTAGGTAGGCAGCGTACCTCAACCATATGCGTCGGAAGCTGCCGGTGCATGAAGACAATGCAGTCCTCACAATACATCCCCGGGCCCAGGCAAGTCTGACGCGCACATCGAAAAACCGGGTCGGGCTTCCGGCACCCTGCACAACTGGCATAGAACGCTGGCGAGCCACGTCCCTCACCGCGCAGCATTTCGTCCAAAGTTTCGTCCCGGAAGTCTCGCACCCAGACCTTCATCGGAAAGTCCTGAACCAGATCTTGGTCAGTCCCATGTCCTCCTTCCAGCAAGAGCCTACCGCGTTCTCCCAGCGCTCATAATGAGGTCCGGCCGTGTTGGGAGGCGGACACATCGTGATACCGTCCGCCTCGGTCGATCCACCATCAACAGCGGTGTCTTCTTCACCCCAAGTCCCGTTGTCTCCCAATAGATACGAGAAATCAGCACTTTCTAGAGCGCTTGCAGTTGCCACGTCCTCCGCGTAGTGGCCGTTCGGGAGGCTGCGTTCGTCGATTGAGAAATCAAGTGCCCTTGTTTGAACATGGAACCGTCGCCCGTCGTTTGAGTTCTCGCTGATTGTCGCAGTGTGCGGGTTATGGACGTAGAGGTTGCCAGACTCCTTGCCTTGGTGCCGTCGCCGACCTACCATGAAAAGGTCAGTCCGAGTCGCAAACAGCTTCTGGATCATATGACTCACGTTTGTCGTATTGGACGGGATCCTCAGAGTATTCCATTAGCTCCAGGCCCGAAAACACTGCCAAAACCTGCCAAAACTTGCTATGACCCCAACTCTGATCAGCCCTCTTTGCCTCCACTCAATGAGCACGCGCAGACCCGTCCCTGGAGACCCTGCAAGTTGGTCAATATCACCAGCATCTGCTTACCTGGCACTAATGCAGCTTCAGCGCGCGGTTTCCCCCCTCCTGGGAATATCTCACAGGCGTTCCACCGGATGACGCCCGAGCAGCATGAGGCTGCACGCCGGGCCATTGGCCGCAGTTCGGCCTGCACTCGAGTTCGCACCAAGGCCATGCGTGATTGGCGCCGCAACGGCTTTCGAGTTCCTCGCCCAAGTCCCCTCGAAGAGGTCGACCTCTACCAGGCAGGAATTGTTCCCGCCGCACAGGACACTGAAGACCCCGACCTCACTTGCACCATCTGTCTGAACGCGAAGGCGCATCCTGTATTGTACGTCTATTGGCGCTTTTATCGCGGGGGGGGCATTGAAGGACTCACGCACCTTCTAGCTATGCTTGCTCGCATAGTCATTGCTACTCATGTATCCGGCTTTGGCTCGAACGCAAGTGGAAATGCCCGCTCTGCCAGAAGCCCATGAGGCGAGCACCTCGCCCCAATGTTGCTGAGCAGGAGACCATTGCTGCACTCTTTCCGGAATGGGCCGCCAGCACCAGCGTATCGTACTCTTGGGAAGGGCTCACATTCCCGCGGCCGCCTCGTTGGGTTGTCGTCCCTTGCTCAGACGACAGCTCATAGTCAGTATACATCTTCAATCTTGTGTCTATCCGATCTTCTTGGTTGCAATGAAATCGCATTCGCGTCTTCTTCTTGCTCGCGCCCTTGAAGCCAATTGATCCATGGAAACCACTTGAACGCCATCGATTCATGAAAAGCGGGACTCAGCGTCTCAGAGTCATTCGCGTCCACGCGATGATCTTACCTCGTGATCACGACCTCGTGATCACGGAATTATCGGCCCACTCTCTCGAACCGAATCATCCACAAGAAACATGGCGTCTTGACGGCGCCATCCGCTGCCGCCCCCCCCCCCACCCGCCCCACCAGTGGCCATCCCTCTCTTTTCGTTGTCTTGTCAGTTCTCTGTGTGCGAGGTCGCGGCGCGCGCAACCTGCATGTGCTGATCTCCCGTCCCTCCTTGGCGCTGACCGCTGCTGGGCAATTCAATCACATGGTGACGCCGCCTCATAGTTCAGCTGGATCTGAGCCGGCAGATTCTTGTTCTCCTTCCCTGCGAGTCTTTATCCCTCCCTTCGGTATCATTCAAGTCCATACCTTTCAAGTCCCTCTATGCCAAGTAAGTCCTTCGTTCCTTCTCTTTCTTTCTTTCTTTTCTTCCCTCCCCCCTTCCATTTGGCCGGCGCGCGGGTGAAAAGATCCGACCCTGGAATTTTGACCCCCCCGCGCCGCTGCACCCTTGAAAGATCCTACCACGGAACTTTGAGAGGGCGCGCCGCTGCACCCTTGAAAGATCCTACCACGGAACTTTGAGAGGGCGTCTTTTCTTTGCCCTTGAAAGATCCTACCATGGAACTTTGAGAGGGTGCTCTCTTTCCCTGCCTTATAGCCGTTGCCCCCCTGCATTCCTCGCCCCGATTGTTTTTATTACTAGACGCTTACCCTGCCTTCCAGATCTTGGACGCCGCGCCCTGCGATCCGGCAAGGAATACTCCTCGTTCGACCTCTGTGTTGGTGCACCCCTGGAGCCCGAGGAATATTTCGACGTTGAAGAGTGCCTCGCGGAACGGTTCGGCGACCAAGATGGCGAGGATGAACCTGTTCCCATCTCTGCAGCACCCTTTTCCGAGACCACACCTCAGCCATCGACATTGGCAACGGCATCGACTTCACACTTGCTTTCGAACTCGCCCTCGCCCTTGCCCTCGCCCTCGCCCCCTCCATCGTCGCCGTCGGCACTTAAGCTCAGCTCAAAGCGTCGTCGCCACCGTAAGCGCATGCAGGCTGCCACAGACGCCGGGCATGCGGGCATCATTCGCAAGTCCGTCGCACAGCGGCACGTCCATGTGGCCCTGGGCCACGCAGTCCAGGTGGACGTCGATGCGGCGCACCTGGCCCACTCGAAGCCTGCGTGGGTCGGATTGAGGAGCGCCGAGACTGAGCACGAAGCCGGCATGGGAGGGCGGGCCTATACTCGCGATCAGATTGAGGCGCTCACCGGCGCTAAGGGTCTTCGGTATATAAATTGGCTCGGGCGGTGAGTGTCTTGTACATCATTCCACAGGCATAATCTAATCGGAAAGCAGTACCTCCATCCCCTTGGTCGACTCCAAAGGCCGTGTCATTGCGGTCCTCGGCGGCATGCCCCGTGACTTGGCAGGGTGGAAACTTGTTACTGATACTGCCGCGAAGCTCTTTGCGGAGCGCGTGGGCGAAGGGTCCTTCACCCTGGACCAGCTTCACCACCGACGTGCGCAGGAACCCTACCCATCCATCTCTCGAGGCGTATCACACGGAGGCGGTCAGACGGTGAGCACTCCGACATCATTGACCATTCCAGCTAATGACCATCAGGAACCTGGCGAGCTCTGTAACAACACGGAAAACACAAGGCTCACAGACGACTTCCTGGGAAATGACGCTTTCAAGCGTCTGGCTGGATTCGCCAACTGTAAGTCTACTTCAGAGCTTCTCTGTCCGTGTGGGACTTGTACTGATTTGACGGCCAGGTCTCTTTGCCCTCTTTGCCCCCATCCTCTTCACCTTCTACCAGGCCCAAATGGCTATTCTCGCGGGCTGGCGACCGTCGCTGCGGTGGAACTTTGCGCGCAGCGTTTTCGCTGCGTGCACCTTCAACTTTGGGCCCCATGCCATCACCGTACCCCACCTCGACTTTGGGAATCTCGCTTGGGGATGGTGCTCCATCACCGCGCTGGGTGATTTTGATCCCGACGTCGGCGGACAGCTTATCCTCTGGGATCTCAGACTCGTTATTCGCTTTCCCCCTGGCTCGACAATCCTAATACCATCAGCAATCATCCGGCACTCGAACGTACCCGTTGCAGCCCACGAGCAAAGATTCTCCTTCACACAATATACCGCGGGAGGACTCTTCCGGTGGATCCGAAACGGGTTCCAGACTGAGGAGGCCTGGGAGAGGACCGCGACTCGGGAGGCCAAGCGGGCGCGTGCAGCAGAGGACTCTCATCGGTGGGAGAAGGGCGTCGACATGTTTAGCACAGTTGATAGTTTACAAACCGATTCCGATTAATGCGATTTTTATACCATTTCTATACGGATTTTCTCGGTCTATGAAAGTGTCTACCTTACAAGGCCAAAACAGGCCATCTTATCGCGCAGTCACCACGAACGGCGCGCAATCACCACGCAAGTATGGTGCACTCACCACAGAAGTCGCGCAGTCACCACGATATGTGGTGACTGCGCGATAAAATGGCGGGCAAACGTGGTGACTGCACCATATCTCCCGTCCTTAAACTGCCTCTGCAGCGCGATACATGCCCCGGAAAAATCTAGGAAACAACGACATACCTACAAGACTAGAAACACGTTGAATTCCTCAGATTTGCGAGCAGATTTTGACTGCTCAATGAAAGAATGGGAACCGGATTCAGCTGGACCTTGAAGCGTTCAGAAGTACTTAGGACATCTGGGTATGACCTCAAACATTCGTGGTGCTCCCAAGGCAAAAAAATCTTTTAAAATTCAGATGACCGCCGTCAAGTATTGAAAGCAGAACTGCCAGCTCAGAATCCTGCCAACCAAGGCCGTGCCTTCACAAAAAAAAAGAAACCATTCATTCGGCAGTTACAACTGGGATTGTCACATTGTGACATGCCCTGCTCGGCCTTGTCTTTCCCGCCATGACTCAGGTCTTTGCCGACATGACTGAAGAAGAGCTGCGCAAGTACCGCAAGCTCTCCTCAAGCCGAATATACAACTTCAAGTGTGTCATTACATCTCCCGCTATCCTACAATGTCTAAATTGCTCGCGGAATAGGAATGCCGAGGCACGCAATGAAAAGACTCGTGCCCGTATGGCCAAACGGCGGGCACAGGAAGGCCTGTTGTCTGCAGAAGAGCAGGCAGCCCTGCGCGAGCGGCGCCGTGAAGCCACGCAGCGCTACCGAGAGAAGTTGGTGTCGTCCGTTTGCGTGCTTTCACAATAGGCAATTTCCTGACGGGAATCAGAAATCGGCCTCAGCTGGCCTCCGCCGAGAAACGACGTCGGCGTCGCTACCGAAAGAAACCTGAGCTTCAAGAGAAGTGAGTTCAGCATCTTCTGCTTCAATTGTCTTTACACGTAACCTCCAGGAATCTCGAGAAATTTCGAGAGCGTAAAGCCAGCGCGGCTGCCGCAAGGCAAAAGGCAGTGCTCAATGCGGGGTTGCAAGCACCTGCTTTGTCGCCACTGGTAGCGTACTCTTCAGACGAGGATTAACATGACGAGCTACAGACTTAATACTTCTGACAGTGCCCGGCGTATGTAATATTATATGTTGTCAGAATAGGTGAATGGAAACGACTTGACAGTTTCTGTCACGTAGAATTTCGTGACCTAGATAAATGCCCTCAAACTCGTACTTGCAAGACTTGCGCCGACGCCGTGTTGCGGCCAATGCACGCCCAAGGGGCGACCTCTCTCCATACGGCGAAGGATTGGAGAAGGGTGCCGTTTACACATATGTCCCGCCCAAGAACGGGCCCAGACCGGGGGCGCGTCGTAAACCAGTTGGGCAGCACTCGCTCGACACCATACGGGCACGCAAGGATGCCGAGCTTTTGAAGCTGCTGGAGGGGTGCAAGCGCAAGCAGCCCCCCGCACTGAAGCCCGCCGGAAATGCAAAAGCAGGATCATCGACGGAAAAGGAGCCCTCAAAGGCGACGCAGTCGAAGAGGCAAGGAAGGCCCTTTTATTGTAACCTGCTACCAATTTACGATGTGCCTGCAGATCCAGGACCTCAGAAGGAGAAGTGTGTCGTGACTGATAATTATTACTGGGCGCACGAAAAAATGGACATCGACAATGTGTCGACTGCGTATAGCTCTTAGCTAGCTGGACAACCTATACATATCCATTTTGGTAGCCATATAAAACATCTGGGTCCCAAGGACTGGTCACACACCGTGACCACATCTTGCCCTTGTACCAATAGTACCATGATGATCCCCGCTGCACTTCGAGACCTCGCAAAGCCCCATGCGTCGTTCATTCCCTGCTCGATCCCTCTTTATCTTGGTAGCAACTTCAAGGATCACAAGACTTTCTCAAAAAGTCGGAGCAAAACTTACTGGGTCCTCTTTCTATCCAGCGGGCAGGGCGTATATAGTTTAAAGTGAGCTCGTGCTGCACTACGACACATCCTGGGATCTCATTCAGCCAAGGGCGTCCTGTGTTCGAGCACTGGGGTCGGCTTACCCTGAAGAGGACGCTGTGGGGTCCTTCCAAGACTGGGAGAGCGAGGTGCTTGTCGTATGGGCGTTGCATTGCTATCACCGTCATGGTCGCTGTCCCGCGCGTCCTTATCAGTGTGCCAATTTCTCACAAGGGGACACCAACGGCATCATCCGCATACCCCGGAAGCCTGCGGGCGATGTCGGTGTCAAGCTAGAGGCGGACGTGCAAATGCCTGGCAAGGCGGGCGGGGTTGTCAAGCGGGAAGAGGGGATGAAAAGAGAGGGGAGCTCACCTCTGAAACGCGAGACGTCGGTCACCGAACATCCCCAGTTGCCCATCCTATCTGTCGCGTCACCTGCTTCCAGGACGATGGAACGCGCTCGGTCCGCGCGAGTCCATGGCGGGCCACCACCTTCGTACACCCCAGTGCCGCCGACTGATTCAGACGACTCAGGTGATGAACAGAGAGTGCCCTTGTTTGATCCCGACACCCCAGACGAGCGCTCGCCGACTAGGGTCCAAGACGGAGGCCAGGGCGGGCCGTCGAAGGGCGCACAAGAGAAGATTGCACGTGTACGACGTATCGAGGACATCGCTCAGGATTACAGATCCTCCCAGCCCCAGAAAGTGGCTGATTTGTGGTCCCAGACCTCCGACCCTCCGCTCAGCTCGTCGTCATCGTTAACGCCGCCATCTTCCGTGTCAGCGTTGCCGCCTAGCAACCCAAAGGCGACTGCGGGAAAGGGAGGGGTGCCGTCTTCTCGCGGGAGCCACCTGGCGTCGTCGGCGTCGCAGGGGGGTCGTACCGCACCATCTCCAGGGCGAAACGTGGCGCGTATTCGTTCTGTGCCCTCGGAGCATGACCCGTTCTATGTCACCGCGAGAGGAGCGATCCTCCACTCCCAGGAGGAGGCTTTGGCGGAGGTGGGGGAAGGGCCGGTACAAGTTGTTATCGGGTGGGAGGCTGCGACTGAGTATGCAATTCGTCAGGCGGGTGGAGGCGCGCAATCTGGAAAGGGGAAAATGCGAAAGACGGATGTGGAGGAGGAATGAGTGGGTCCGGGTCTTGCGGCGTCGTTTTCTTTTCATGCATGTATTATTCTTGCCTGTCTCATGATTTTTGAATATGCCGCTCTAAGTTTCCAAGGCTTGGAACGTCCTAATCGGGATGTGCACGTGGAAAAGTCTGGAGTCTGTTTACCGAGTCTCTCTCTCTGAGCGTTACGTTTCATCAGTCCTCGTTGTCTTGCCGCACGATGTCGCCCTCGAAGAAAACGGCCAGGAAAACCGCCACAGCGCCTGGAACCACTGAGCGACAGAGACGCAGCCGAAAAAAAGAAGGTGTCAAGCCCGGAAAAATTTCTTGGGTACACGGGACGAAGCTGAAATTCCTGAGCGCTCGTGCTGAAGCGTGGCAGGCGGCCGACGAGGCGGGGCAGGTGGCATTGGGAACTTTCTACACCGATATTGCGAATCTCTACATCTTGAAGTACGGCTACGACCTGCAGGACCAGGACGACCTGGAGGTGGATGTCGAGGACCCGGTGGACCCAAATGCAAAGGTTCCGGAGGACGGAGAGCTTACAAGGGACGAGGCTGACAGACGGAGCCAGTATACAAAAGGCCTGCGCAAGGTGAGAGAACTGCTGGGAGCGTCAAGAAAAACTTGTTGAGGCTAACAAACACCTACCTTTTAGAGGATTGCCGCATGGTATCGTCGAACGTACCGAGGTATAGAGGGGAACGATAAGAACATGTTCGCCGAGTTGCTTGGTGGCGTGCTGGATCTGAACGGACCAGGCGTACCCTTTCAAGCCGCAGGAGACGCACTTTTACTCGCGCAAATATTACGACGAGCGGGTGAAGGCGCACTACGAGACCGCGTTTGAGTTGGAAATGCAGCGCGCAGCGGACCTGGACTTGCCAGCTCCGGCTCCGATCAAGATTCGGAATGACGTTACAAGACGGGTGTGGGAGGAGGAGCCAGACGAGTTCAAGGCAGCAGTACGACTTGCATTAGAGGCGGAGCACCAGGCGGCTGTGAAAGCTTGGGAGTTGACCCGCACAGAGAAACCAATGAAGACCGCCGAAGAGATGAGCGTGTGAGTGATGTGTCTGTTCCGGGGGGACTTTGGGCCAAGAACTCATCGCCAGATTCCAGGATGTTGAAGAGTGCTGGCCATGTACTTGAGCCTCTCGTCCGAAGCGTCGCCGAGAAGTTCGGCATGAACGTCAGCATAATGCTGTGCGGGCCTGTAGGGGACCGAGGAGGTGCCATCGAGGTACGAAGGTAAGAAATGTGACTTGACAGGCGTGTGGATACTGATAGATCTGAGTGCAGTGTACATGCCGGAATGACACGGGGAATTGGGGCCAAGAAATGGTACCAGTTTGACCCGCTGGGATATGATGCGACGGAGAGGTCGTTCGTGAAGTTCAGCGAGAAGTGTTTTTGTGCGTATTTGATTTGCAATAAGATTCGAAAGCTAAATAAGATACAGCGGCCGAGGAATGTCGTGCACGCGCGGTAACCGGGTCGACTACGGCGGATGCAGCGTCGACAGTCCTGAGTGGCATGCCTACGCGGTCCACGCAAGAGCTGCGCGCCCCTACGCAGCCTCCCGCCATGCAGCACGCTTCATCAAGCGTTTTTGGAGCAAATGGGGAACGAAATGCAAATAGAAGGCCCGTGCCCAACGACGAAGAGGCGGAGGGCGGCGGTGCACCTGGTGACGAGGAGGCGCAGGGCGGTGGTGCAGACGGCGGAGGCGGCGGTGCACCTGGTGACGAGGAGGCGCAGGGTGGTGGTGCAGACGGCGGAGGCGGCGGTGCACCTGGTGACGAGGAGGCGCAGGGCGGCGGAGGCGGCGGTAGTGGAGGAGGGCTCACACCCGGTGACGAGGAGGCGCAGGGCGACGAGATGCGCGAGCGGCATCCTGCATGGACACGAGGCGACAAAGCAAAGTGGACCGCGGAGATGCGCAAGGCGTTCTCTGCTTTCGCGCTCGGCGAGAAGTGGGGTGCGTCGTGGGGGGATCTGGTGGAGGCCTGGCTGGATATTGAGGCAGCGTGCGGCTACGAGGACGATGGCGGGCAATTGGAGACAAAGAATCGACCGAAGGAGGTGCACCTGTTCTTCAAACACGGACGCAAGTGGTATACACCGCCTGCAATCAAGAAACTGGGTCGCTTGGGCGAGAAAGGCACATATGCAGATGATTGGTGGCTGTGGTGGAGAGCCATTCAGCCAGAACAACGGATATGGTTCGGGGGAATGCTGACCTCGCCAACTGATATAACGTGGGGCAAGCTGGTGTCTATGCATGGGAGGGTAGGTTTCCTGCAAGTCGTGGCGAGCCTGATGTGGTGGGGGCTGGAGGAGCACAAGGCGGCAACGGAAGGAGGCAGAGCGTCGGGTTGGCTCGATGCCGTTTGCGACGTGGTGTCCTTGTTGCGGAGCCTAGTGCAGTCCGGAGAGCTTAAGAAGTACATCTTCAAGAGTGTAACGCGCTGTGGCAAAGCTGATTTGAAAACGACAGGTGGGAGAGGAAGGAGACGGCAAAGAAGGACGCAAAGAAGAGCACAATGAAGAAAGCCCCAAAGCGCAAGCGCGGGGCAGAAGAGGCAGACGAAGACGATGAAGATGAAGACAACGATGTTAGATCACAGAAGAAGAGGAAGACCGCGCCACGTGGCGCTGGCGCTGTTAATACGCAGGAACGCCCGCGCCCGAGGCCAAAACCTAAGCAGAAGAAAGCCGCATGAAGGTCTGCCGCACGCCTCGCATTTCACACATGTAGAATGGACAATCAATTTGGGTGGCATTCCACTTGCGGACTTGACTTGTGCACATTGAGCAAGCTCATTATGTAATCATAGCTTGAGGAAAATCTTTCATAAGACGATACATGCAAAAAAAAAATGTCTATGAGAGTGAGGGCGGCCAGTCCGAGCCTGCAGGCGCTGAACCCCACCAGCCTATGTGCGGGTTTCCCCATCCCTCAACACTAGCCGTCCCCCAGCCGTCGCCGTCGGTGGCACCAGCCGACCAGGTACTGGTTTCCCACACGCCGAGGCTGTCTCCCGAGGGCGGAGGGACAGCGTCTCCCCAGGGTTCGGTAACCTTCGACGTAGGCCTGAAGGGGAGCGGGTTCCGAGACGCCTGGTGGTGGATAGAGCCTGGGAGGTATAAATTTATAGAGAAGCTATTTAAAGTAGTATTTACGTACCAAGCTGTCGGCGAGTTGCCCCCAATCGGCGGATCAAGGAGACCTGATCAGGTTGGGCATGGTCACGGCGGATAGCGCGGACTGCAATGGTCAGTGCCCGGCTATTATGCAGAAATGAAAGGGGACCGTACGGGTGCGGTGGGGAGGCATGAGGTTCTGGAACCTGTGAAAACAACACCAGTAAATATCAGTGAGCTTTCAGACGGAACACACCGAACCGGGACGATACGGGCCAGGGGCCCGGAATGCCCGACCGCACCTAGCCGGATAGCTCGGAATTCGCCGGGCCTTGATTTGATTGCAGCTTGCAACACAAACAGGTGCAACAGAACACGGAGAATGGGGTTGCTAGGGCCGAGGCCCTAGAAAAGATCTGATTTGTTGATGGGAGATATTGACCCAAGCGCAGATCCAACAATACCTGTTGCCATCAGAAATGAAGGATCAAAATCCCGGTTAGGAGTATTAAAAAAGGTTGTAAAATAAGAAAATTAAAAATTAAAAAAGCCTGAAAATGAGCTGTGAGAAAGAGCTGCGGAACCCCGGGATAATGCAATATCGGCATTATCACTGGCAGTAATATCCTGGACTTAATGCATTCCCCCTTCCAACCAGCCCTGCAGGTATTGCATTATTGGTACGTCTATTACACGCTTTCCAGCAGCTGCGCTATTATCTCCCGCGTAGCGTCCGCGTGTGCTGCCATAGCGTTCCATCGCTCGGCTGTGTAGGCGGTGTCCAGGAATTTTTGCGGATCCCGCCTTTGCCCTATGACATCCCCTTTCCGTATGTACCGCGGATGAGTCGACGGGTTCGCAATCGGGACGAAAGGATGTCGCGCTGAGATTAGCGCATTCGGTACGATGAATAAAGCGTCTTTGCCGTCGGCGAGGACGATTTTCTCAATCATCCATTCCTTGTCCTCGCCGAAGTCGCCGTCCAGTTCGACCGACGCCGAGTGCCCCGGTCGTATTTTCGTGTCCCTCGCGGCTCGTACGAGCTGCGCCTCCTCCTTCGCTTTGCGAAGGAGGCGGTGGCGCTTCGCTAGTGCCCGACGGTGTGCTTTCCTCCGTACGAAGGACACCATCTTTGACGTGTCTTCCTGCACCAGCAGATGGTCGTCGGACCTTCCCACCGGTACCGCCAGTGCCTCGTATGGGGTACCGCCGAAAAGGACGAACGTCCCCGCATCCACGTGTCGGCGGACACCAAGGTGGTAGGCGAGCTGGAAGTCCTCGCCGAGCAGGATCGGTGCGGTCATTTTAGGCACGACGTAAGCTTCGATATCGAGTTCGAGCATGGCGCCGTCGGCGGCTTCGATATACACCACCGATTGGAAGTACCCTCGCATTTTCGCGGATTTGTCCGTCAGCTGGAACAATCCCATCCGGAGGCCCTGCTTCAACTGCGGCTTCGGGTTCATCGTTTCGTAAAAGTCCTCCGACACTAACGTGATGTCTGCGCAGGAGTCCAGCCGCAAGTCGATGCAGGGTGCCTTCAAGGAGCCTACTCGGCCCCGGACGCTGAGCACTGACACGCCTACTGCCGCCATTCCGTCTGGCCGAACTTTGTGCTTCGCCAACTTCGTTGGCGCACCTCCTCTTGGCGGCGGCACAGGCCCGTCAATCGGCTCGCCGTTCCATCCCGAGGAGGGTACGTGCCGCTGACCGCCCCTTCCTGGCGTCGCTTTTTCACGTTCCGCGATTTTCGCGTGCTCCGCTCGCTCTCCGTCGGCGATTTCGCCGTCCGTTCGCCGCGCGTGAGCCGTGAACGCGTGTGGGCCCGCGCCATCCTCCAGACCCTGCCCCCCAGCGCTCCTGTCTTCAGTAGCGCTGGCAGGTGCAACCCCGGTCGTGGGTGATGTCATGCCTTCAAACCATGCGGCGTCGGCGCTTGACACCGCCTCTATCACGTGCGCGCTGTTCGCGAGCACGTGCACCGGGCCGACCCGCGGCTCGTGAATCTCCTCGATTCGCGGCGGAGGGTAGACTGCCCATTCCCAGGGGCTGTCGATGCCGTCGTCGACGAAACCCTCCTCGCCATGTTCTAGCTCGGAGATGTGTGCGTGCTTCATCTTAGACTCGTCCACATACGCCGAACTGATATATTCACTGGCCGCTGCAGTATGATATGCTTCTACATATTCGGCCTCCGTCCGCTCCGCCAACATTGCTATGACATGATGCTTGCATTCGCGGTCCCAATGCGCCTCGCTACCGCAGTACTTGCATGGCGAAGGCGGCGGCCTATTCAGCTTTGTCCGCGTGTTGTCCCGCGGGTACGGATATCCGCCCACTGGCGGAGGCCTCTGCCGTCGCACCTCGTTTGCGTAGGTCTCCGCCACGGCGTCCGTTGGTGCCGCCTCGGGATTCACTAAGTCGATCAAGTCGTCGGCCTCGGCCACGTTTGCCCCCGCCGCTGATCTCTTCTGGAACCGTGAAGGCGGGCCCCGGTTATCGCGCATCTCCTGCAAGGTCCGCTGCACCTTCCGCATCTCGGCCTCGAAGTATTCACGCCCTATGCCGTGGGCAGCTGGCTTAGCCGCGAGGATGAGCTCGTCTTCGCGTTCCGCGACGGCGCGCTGCAACGTCGCCGTGTTGGGGATTAACTCCAGCTGCAGCATCGTGCGCCAGGGCATAGGCGCTGCCCGCATCACGTCGCGTACTTCGGCCATGGATCCCGGCTGTGCTGCTCCCAGAATTCGCGCGTACATCAGTCGTTCTTGTATGAACTGACGGGGAAGCTCGTTCTCATGCCCGCGCCGGCGGAATCGCATGTCTTTGTACATGTCGTGCATCTTGTTGAGCCATTCGTCGCCGAGCCAATACGTTTTGATCACGTAGATGTAGTTGAGGAAATGGGTGCGCATGATGATTTTCCATTCTTCCGGCAGTGTAAGGTACCAGCTCTGGACTGCGGAGCCGCTTTCGAGACGCTGCCACAGATAAGTACCTATCTGCCAGGGGATGTAGCCCCCCATTGCCGATATCTCCTGTACTTCGACGAAGTAGCGCACTGCCGTCGCTTCGCTTCCATCCCAAGATGGAATGGCGTTGGCGTCGAGCTGGTTCTTCATCCGGGGCATCCACCAGTCGGCGGCACCTTGCGGATACCCGCCTCCAGGCGCCCCGCCTCCCGGCGGCCCGCCTCCTGGTGGTCCCCCAGGCGGTCCTGCGGGCGGTCCTCCACCCGGCGGTCCGCCACTCGGTGGTCCTCCTCCTGTCGGGCCGCCACCAAATGGACCGCCACCGCCTCCCGGCGGATTGTTGAACGGTGGTCCGTACGGCAGCCCCGTTGGGTTCCCTGGAGGAGGGCCCCCCGGTCCGGGTGGTCCTCCTCCGAATGGCGGAAACGGTGGAGGTCCCGTGGAGCTTTGCGGGGGTGGCGGTGGGATGTTTCCGGGCCAGGCCGATGCAGCGCTAGGTAAGGCGCTCGTTCCGGCTGTGGCGCGTGCTTGGGTCGCTGTAGGAACCGTCGGTGTCCATCCGGCGCTCGGCCGCGCATGATACGTGTTCGTTACTGCCGGAAGTACGTCGACGAGACTGCCTAGGTTCCCGGGGACCGGAAGCTCACTACCCAAGGCTCCCAGCAGAGAAGGGTCCGCTCCCTGAGGGCCTGCTGTAACAGCAGGCGCTCCAGGATACTGTGACGTTGCTGCTGTGCTTGGTCCAGCTGTTGCAGCGGGACCATTAGCCGCGGCTGGAAACATCGGAACACTAACCCTAGACCAGTCCGCCAGGAAGGAATTTTCCATCTGGTTCCTCATCTGGCCCCAGGGGGTGCTGTGCGCTGGCATGTCTGCTCCTAATCCCCATAGGATGTTCCCTCCGGGGGTGAAAGGAGTCGAAGTCGACGCAGCGTTTCCAGCTGTTGACCTGGGGGGAGTTATCGTTCTATGGTAGCCTGCTCCGTGCTCGACGGCCGCTATCGTACTCTCTGCAGCCTTCGATACCTCGGTGACGGTCCGGTACGCCGACACTTCAGGGGGTTCCTGAAAGCGCACGAAAGCTCCCGAACTCTTCTTTCTATCCGCGGTTCTGTTCGTGACGAAACCTTCTGGCAATATCCGGGTAGAGTCGTCCTCATAGTTGCTAGGGTGCTCCATCTCGTGCATCCTTCCCGTCCTCGAGTTCCAGTGTCGCACCCGGGGGTAATCCTCTGGTTCCCGGTCCGGAAAGTTCTTTTTCAGCTCGGCTACGGTCACGGTCCCGAGTTCGGACAGCGCGGTCTGGGGGGCGCTTTGGAAACGCCGTATGGCGTTAACGTCCACCGCGTCCGCTATCCGCGGGTGTCTGAGGTATCGCTTCAGCTGCTCGTCCGGGCCGTAGACTCCCGTCAACTCCTCGTATACTGAGCTGTTGGTGGTTGCAGGTGACGAGGGTGTTTCTCCAAAGCCTTTAGAGTAGAACTTGAACGCGACACGTCCTACCGAAGCTACTCTGTCCTTGAGTACTTCGTGCGCGAAGGCGAGTTCTTCTAAGGTATTTGATCCTGATAAGCCCTTCCGCAAAATATCCTTCGGGTCTATAACAAAGGGCTTCGAAGCCGTCGCGGAGGCGAGCTCCGATAGCAACAACTGGGTCGGTTCGAGGACATCGAAGAACGCGTCCAGCTCTTCCGTCTTGAGCCCAAAACGGGGTTTCCACCGTAAGCGACAATGCCCTCGGTCCACGATGTGAAACTTTGTTAGCTGTCGAAGGACTAGGCTGCCGCACAGCGTAGCTAGTGGCAAGCCTTCTTCGCCGTCTTCTTTAGAGAACTCGTAATATAGCGCATCTACTCGTTCTTTCATCCGGTACGATTCAGTGGACGACGCGGGAGATCCAGCCCTCTCCTGCCTCATGCCGGTCTGCTCACGCTCGGAGGACGGCGGATGCCCTTCTTCGCTTCCTACGTTCGGTAAAGGGATAGTCCTTCCAGCATTCTGTGACAGAATGCTGGGAGGGACCATATGCGGGGGAGTTTGTCGCACTCGAATGGGAGAGGGGCTACCCTGTGCCAGGTTAGCTTGAGTCTCGTGCATCCTCGATGCGCCGCTGGCAGCGTCCTCAGTTTGAGGATTCATCCGGGGCGACAAAGGAAAGTATGAAACTGAGTTCGGGGGGGTGTGAACTACACTCGCGGAATCTGACGCTGAGTTTCTTCGTAGTACGCTCTCGGATTTTCGGTCCGGAGGTACGAACGTAGGTTTTGAGTCCGCGAAAGAAGTCGCTGTAGTGGGAAGGGCGGTAGAGAAAACCGCAGAAATTTGGGTCAGCGGGTTCTTTGAGACTAGGTGTTCGTCCTCCAGCTGTTTTAGCTCTTGCAGTTGCAAGGCTCTCTCGTTGAGCAGCAAGCGCAACGGAGGTCCCGTTCTCCTGATACTGCTGACTCGAGATACGCTCGGAGCTCGCGGAGGTCTCGGTGCAGGAGGCACGAACGAATCGATCTTCGAAGGACTGATTTTTCTGGAGAAGGAGGCTGACGTGTGCTGCAGGTACGAATGCGCACGTAGCGATGGTGTTTGTGGGATCTCAGCACTGAGCAGCTGAGTCGGAGAATTTTCTCGAGCTGTTGTGTCGCTCCCCGTAGTTCCAGTTGGATCGAGTTGACCGGCCAGGTTGACGAACGTTCCCAATGTGTCCACCTCTGTGACGCCTCCCGGCAGCTAGGCTACTAGGGACGTGCGCAGATACTTCTTTTTAAAGGAACGTATCTGAGGTCGTCGTGGTCGAGTGGCCTGGCGAGTCTCCTGAGGTGTGACTCCTCTCTATCTGCAAACGCCTGCGGTCCGAGGGCGCGAGACGCACGGCTCCTTCGCTTGGCGAAGGAGCTAGTGGCGTCGAGAGGAGCCTTCGGTATCCGAAGGCGTCCTCTCAAGTGGGAGCAAGAGACGAGTCCGCTGGACACGTGCTCCGCTCCGAGGTTCCTGATGATCCGCTTCGGGTCAAGAGAAGCCCGGCTTGGTCGGACTTCGCTCGGCGCGAGGCGGGTATGGAGGGAGAGAGAGAGAGAGAGAGAGAGAGAGAGAGAGAGAGAAGGGAGCGGGCACAAGAGAAGAGAAAAGATCAAGATATTTGTTTATTTGGTAAAGTACATCAATATCGGATCGCTAGCTATATACTTCTCGGCTCGCTTTCGAACTCCGACTAAGTCCGCTTTGCCGATGTCACGCCGCATCAACACGCCGTGTTGCGGCTCAGCCGGAGATAACCGCCCCGGGCCCGGCAGCTACGCTCCCCGGTCACAAGTCCAAGTCCTGGGAAGAACTCGTACTTCACTAATGACCGCACAGAGGA